>OZ010582.1:24967831-25167831 GCA_963932145.1 Acanthosepion lycidas
ATATATTAGCGTTTGAGTCTTTTATATTTTATTTTTACTCTGTCCTGGACATTGAGTTACCTGGATTCTATCCGGATATGAACTTTAACTTATTATACTGTAAGTCATTGATTCTTCTGGGAAGGATAAAAAAAAGGATTTTTGCTAGAGATAGGACCTTCAGTCAATGTCTTTTTATTCATCTTAATATGTTTAGAGGAATCTGATTCAAGGGCGCTGAAGATTAAACGGAAAAAATCTCACACCTTAATCAAGCTTCAATTTTCAAATGCATCATTATTTAATCCAACATTGAAGAGGATATCACATGTTTGCAATAATTATACCGAATCATGGGCCGATTAATGAAGGTCAAAACTTAGCGGATTAGAAAACCTTTAAGTAAGGAGCGATAAGACGAAAATTCCGGGCTTGGCATCGTTCATTCGCTGGTCATTAATCTGGGATGATTTAGCACCTGTATGAATTCATACAATCGATGAACTATGCACAGCTAAATGCCATGCATGTTCGTTGCGTCGCTTAATTGTTCGATCAGGTTTAGAGATGTGAAGATTCACTTTAGTGCGTCATGTTGATAAAAAAGAATAGACCGCTTGCTCAGCGGATTTGCCAAGAAGATTGTCTAATATTTTGAATATTTTACTCAAAATGTACACAAAATTTTATAATTGCAATAAAAAACGGGTAGATAAAAATCAGGCAGAAGTAACGATAAACAAAAAGTTATTGTTACAGTTTGAAAAACAAAAAGAGGAAAAAATATTACCCGGTTTTTAATTCCACTCTCATTAGAGCTCAAAATCAAACAAACTTTATGGAAGTATGTGAAGAATAAAATTCTCTCTATCTGGAGGAGAGTCTTATGGATTCCTCCACTTTTGGTAAAATCTTATTTTGATGCGCTGTGTCCTTTCAGGACCTAGGCGATCATGGCTCGTTACTTCTCCCTGTCCGTTGTGACTCTCAATAAGTATTGTGCCTCTGCCACCCCACCCCAGACCACGTTCTGCCACCCACTTGCTAAAGCGCACCACATTATGTCATGCGTTGCTTTCCTTTGTCTCTTTTCCCCTCTATTCAACCTGTGAGTATCAGATCTTCCAGGCCCTCCATCATTACATGTCCCAGAAATTTCATCTGCCTCTTCTTAATATTACGTATAAGCTTCCTCCATGTTTGCATCCTTTCCAAGACCTCATCGTTGCTCACACACTCACTCCATGATATTCTTAGCATCCTTCTGTAGAACCATATCTCCGCCATTGTTAATAATAATAATAATAATAATAATAATAATAATAATAATAATAATAATAATAAAAATTAAATTAGCGAATGTTTTTGTGAGTATGAAGCTTGTGTAGGAAAAGTCCGAGAGAAAAGTAATTGAAAGTAAAGTGAATATGCATCCCCGGTGGGGGACACATTTATGCTCCATGCGAACTACATCTTATTGCATAAGAGAAAAATAGAAAAAGAGAGAATGACTAAGAATGTTATTGCCTATTTATAGGCTTAACGAACGGCCTCTAGTGACAGTTTTTTTTAATGAGGTAAAGTTAAGTGGGGTAAACCAGAAGGTGGTAAGATATCAAATTTCATTTGATTTATGATTACGACTTTTAGTCAGATCCAATTTTCTCTCACGCACAGTTTGTGCTTTTCTTTCATTGAAGTGTGCGAATACTAAGAGAGCAGATGCTCTGGCAAAATGTGTCGTTGACAAATTTTCCTCTTTGCCTCATCATTCTTACAGGCACACACATTCACACAGACACAGACACGAACACACACACATACACGCGTATATATATATATATATATATATATATATATATATATATATATATATATATAAAGAAAGAACAATAAGGTATATAATCCGGTGTTCTTACTGATATTTTTTATTTTTATTTTTACAAAACAGTGAATTTACAGAGAATAAATATTATAAATTAACTGATTTAAAATATGTTTTTTTCGCTGGAATGGAACTAATGTTTATAAGGTATATAATCCGGTGTTCTTACTGATATTTTTTATTTTTATTTTTACAAAACAGTGAATTTACAGAGAATAAATATTATAAATTAACTGATTTAAAATATGTTTTTTTCGCTGGAATGGAACTAATGTTTTTAATTTAATTACAAAAATAAATTTGAAGTTTTTAGCTTCCATTTTTGAAACATGGTTATTACTGTGTAGCGAAAAACATATTTTAAATCAGTTAATTTATAATACACACACACATACACACACAAACACACACACAGACACACACACACACACATATATATATAAATATATATATATATATATATATATATATATATATATATATATATAAAGAGCATTTGCATCTCCAGTACTACTAATAAAAAAAAAATTAAATACTTACATTGACCACATATTCACCACGCTCACTCGTAGTTTGACTTGTCAATTTACACAATTCGGGCATATATCAATTATCAAATCAAAAACAACTAAAATGCAACTATCATCACAAGATATATATCAAAAGAGAGTACTTAAATACTATACAGTACACACTGCAAAACGACAGAAATGGCTAGAAGCCATAAATATATAGAAAAAACAAGTCATATAAAGTAAAGTATATAATTCTCTAAAGGAGAGAATATCTTTAAAATTATATACGTATATAAAATGTGTACGAAATATTTAATACAAAATAAAAACCAACCCGTAAAAATATACGATACCTGCATTTTCGGATAACCGTTACACATAATATCATTTTGAAGTGATAGTGATTCCAGTGTTTAAAAAAAGAATATCCCCCACAATAACAATCCCAAGATGTAGTCAAAACAAGAATACTGTTCTTCATAATGATTGAGACGGTCGAAGCTACTTGAAAAAACAGAAGAATGCCTGAACTCCGAACAGTTTCTCTATAATTGTGATTCCAATGTACAACATTCTATTAAGAAAATATAATAACATTTTTTCAATATATATATATATATATATATATATATATATATACATATATATGTGTGTGTGTGTGTGTGTGTGTGTATAAAACAATTTCAAGCCATTCCTAGTTGACGCCATTAAAATGGCCAAACTGGAATTAATGAAAAACATTTGCGTAAACATGCACAAACCACAATCTTTGAGATTACGTACCTCCGCTTTTTCTCAGAAAAAAAAAACAGCATAGCGTGATGAAAAAAGGTCTCAATGTCAATAAAAACAAAGTTTTGTCATCAAAATGTTTGTTATTATTAAGAGGAAAGACCAAAGTATTTTTTAATTATTTTTTGAAATGTTTTAATCCTTTCTAGCACATTGGAAATAAATGGTTAAATATCTTGTTTTGTTTACGTTAGCGGTCGAAACAAAGATAAAAAGGGCAGTTTTTTGTGTTTTATTCCGGTGAAACTCACATTAATTTGGAAATTCTTGCAAAAATCAGATAATTACCGGATTTTAATGAAACTTTTGAGCCGTATTCAGAAATGAATGAAATTATTTTCGAAAATTTTCTTTTTAGAAAATGCTTTAAAGAAATACTTTTTTTTTATTTTATTTTTTTTTTTTACATATGTTAATATTCTCTTATTTAATTTCGAGAAATTCAATTTTTAGGACGTGATTTTTTTTTATTAATTAAAAGCAGGACTCTTTGGTGAAAGTAAATCATCAATTGTTTTTGTAAAACTGTTAGCCCTTTCGCCGAAAATCTGTTCTGAATTGTAAAATAAAAATGCAATAAAACTATTACATTATTTAAATAAAAAATCTTTTAATTGTTTTGATAAATAAAATTTATTAAGGACACTACTGTCTTAAAAAGAATTTTTTTTTGTTATGAATAATTAACTTTTACAAGAATTGTTTTCATTTTTTAAATAAGTTATAATGTTTAAAAATTGTTTAAAATTCTTCATTGTTTTCAAGACGGCGATTTGATGAAAAGTAAATTTACGAATCAAAATTTTGAAAATTTCATAACAGTCGTTTTGAGCCAATATATTTTTAAAAGAATTTTTAAGAAAAAATTTTTGAATAGAAACTGGGAATGATTATAACCTATGGTAAACCACACATGACATAATCTTTAAAATGTCACGTGATTTAAGTGTCGTCTGACGGACTGCAATTCTTTCATTTTCCTTATTCAGTTCTTTTTCATCATTAACGTCTTTGCAAATTATCCCTTCAAAATTTCAAAGTAAGTTTTACTTTTTCTTATTAATATTTCACTAAATATTTGTATTTTATGTATTTATTTTAGTTTGTGTCATACTTCAAATAATTCATTTTTTGTTTAAGTTAGTAAACTTAAAAATCTAGAGACAAAACGCAAATTTCATAAAGCATCTGGAAACGAAACTAAAAGTCAATAAAATATTGCTGAAAATATAATAATTTGTAAAAATTACTAGGTAGCTAAAAACTAAAAAAAAAATGAGTTCATTTAGATTTCGTAAATTTATGTTAATTCTAGTTATCCATAAGAGCTGTCATCACCTTGAAACTTATCGATACGTCAATAAAGATAAAAAAGAACAGGGTTCATCGTTAAGAAATGCTTATATACTTCTTTTTATGCTATAAGTAAGTAATATTTATTTTATATCATATTAATTTAACTTTAAATTTGTTCATTTTACTCTAATAACGTGTTAGAAATATAAATTTTATTTTTGGAAGATTTTTAAAACAGTTAATTTTGTTTAGAAATTTCTTAAAATTAAGAAAATGGCCGTTTTAAAAAAATTTTTTAAAAATCGAGCAATTTGATCTTCTCGATTTTTTGACATTCTAATCTATATAATTTCTATCTGAAATACACCAGAATATTTTACTTACTGGAAATAATAAATTTAATCATTTAGCTTTAATTAAAGCTGAAATGAAATCTTCAAGAATGTTTTTTTTATTTAAAAAAAATCATTTCTAACCTTAGGTATCGAAAATTCAGTGGAGGTAACTACGTAAGAGGAAGAGGATGTAACAGTAAAAATATCTGGAGACAATAAAAAATAAAATAAAATAAAATAAAATAAAATTTCCACTTTGTCCGTTTACATGTCGTAACCTTGATTCACTTGAAATTGTTTTCCGGAAAACATAAGAACGTCGGGATTAACCAAAAACAGTTACGTAAATTGACACAAACACAACCATTTAAAGGGATGTGTAACCACACACACACACACACACGCGGACGCACGCACAGAAGCACACACACAATCATTAAAAGGAACGTGTAACCACACACAAACACACATTTATATATATGTTTGAAAAGTGTGTGTATATAAATATAAATATATATATATATATACATATATGTAATACATATATTATTATTTATATATTATAAGCGCGGTACGTATTAGAAAACGCTCAATATCAGAGATAGAGCTAACACACACACACACACACACACACACACACACATATATATATATATATATATATATATATATATATATTTATATATATTTAAACCAGCTCGTTTTCGAGCAAAACCAGTCTTCTAGCGCAGTTAAACAATCCCTGTTACAGATGTCTTTTCAGGCACGTTTGAGTTTTTTCAGCATCCACAGAGCCAACCTGTTGAACGGACATAAGTTACTGTTTATAGGAAAAGGACCTCACCTAGTATATATATATATATATATATATATATATATATATATATATATATATATATATATATATATATATATATATATGATGCTTTTGCAGCGCGACGACGGTTATTGCAATTAAAATGGTTAGTTGGGCCCGGTACTCGGTTGGTTCATTAAGTTCATTCAAATGCTTTTCTGGAGGGACAAATTTGGATCCTCGGACACTTATCATGTTTCCTAACGTAGGTTGTAAAACATTCAAAGTAACTATAATTAAGCAGTCTGGCTATCAGATTTGAACTGAATGCAGGGGTATAAAATTGCTTGCATTTGAGGTTTCATAAATTTAAATGTCTACTTCCTCCCAAAGAAAGAATGGCTCACAATTATATCACGTCATTGATATGCAAAGTGGAGATTTCTACTAGACTACATGTATTAGGTCGGTGCAAAAATAATGACGTAATAATGTCGTTTTTTGACGTTAAAAATACGTCAAAAAACGACATTATTACGTCATTATTTTTGCACCGACCTAATACAATTATCTATCCTAACTCCACGAAATTGAAATATTTACTTAGATATAATGATCTTCCATATTATTGCTGTTTATAAGATTATTTATTATATTTACTGTTACTTTAATTAAAAAAAGGCATTATAAAAACATAAATCTGCTTGTTCTGAAATTAATATCTTTTTTAGCATCTAACATAAAATGGTTAAAAGAAGGAAGTAAATAAAAGTGGCAATGAAATGAATAATTGAGACGCATTAATTAATTGAATCAAAAGCGTGCTATTAAGTAATTTAATAAGGAATATGTTAATAATTAAATTAATAAATGGAAGGTAGACCCACGGAACAGTTTTCTAACGTAATACATTTACCCACATGCTTAATCATTTCACTCCAAGCAAGGCAATAAAACATTAAGACGCAAGGGGTTACTGCGTGTGAAAGAATCTAAGAAAAAGAAAAAAAATACTTAGAAGAGAGAACAATAAAAGAACAAGAAGTAGAATTTATATTGCATTTAAATTTTTGAAGAATTAAAACTGCATTTAAATTTTTCAAGATCAAAGTTGACTGGCAAGCAATAAGCCGGAGGAGAGTTCTACAAGCGAGAAAAGCGATGAAAGAAAATGTTAGCATAGAATTTACGGGTACAGCTAGCTTTTTCAATTGTAGAATGATGAGACCTTGCCACGAATCTAATACTGACCTTCGTTTAGGTTAGACGAAAGTAATATTTATTTAATAATACGAAAATGTGGCACAAGGCCAAAAGAGTGGGTATGAGATGGCTGGTCATCAATCTGTCTTATCTTAAGTTTAGCTAGTCACAATTACTGAGCCAAACATACCACAGTATTCCTTACACTAAAACGACATATCTTTACGACAGTCACCACAATACCTCACTGTCTCTATGAAGTCATAATTAGTTACCATATTTACAATTTGTCTGTGGGAGGATAAAAATAACAACATTTACCATAGAGGAAAGTTCATTAAAACAATTACCATTAAAGTATTTATAGAAAGGTAAAAGAGAAGGTACGTAATGGCAGTGGAAAAGTAACTGAAGCCGAGATGCCAGGTCAGGACCAATAACATTGCAGATTGTATTTTATCAACAATCTCTAAATATATAACAGGTCTTGAATAAAGCAAATATTAATACATATGTATATTACATGTTACTCAACTCAGTGTCCTTGTGCCAGATTAATAAAATGAAAGATTTGCTTGTTTTGTAGACTATTTGTTAAAAACTCAGGTTTCCCGGATTGTTTCTGACCGCTTGATGAATATCTAAGAATTATCTCTGTAACAGGTGAAGATAACTTTAACACACTGGAAGCAAACCTAGATTCAGTAAATATACAAAAATAGAAATCGGTATAAGGCAAGGATGTGTCTTCTCGCCGGACTTATTCAACATATACAGTGAAGTGATTCTGAGAGAATTATAAGTCCTATTAGAATTCATTATTGGCAGCTACAATCTTAATAACGTAAGATATGCAGATATATAAGAGTCTTGATAGCAGACAGAGAAAGGAAAATACAGGAACTCCTACCAGATGATAGTGAAGAAAAGCGCGATGAAAGGATTGAACAACAATTGTAAGAAGGGAAAATTTATAGTTGTCAACAAAAAGAGACCAGCATAAGAATTACAAATGTGAAATGCCAAAAACAAGCAAGTACAAATATTTAAATATCTCGGAAGTCTTTTAACGGAGGACGGAAAGTGAGGCACTGAAATCCGTAGGCACATTGGAATAGCGAAATATACCTTCCTAAAGCTAAGCAAGGTATTAAGAAACAGAAAAAAATTATGTCACAATCAAAAAAAAAAAAAAAAGTGTACTTATGTAATATCGGTCCTGCTATATTGCAATGAATGCTGGACAATCTCCTCAAGGGTGAAGAAGAGACATCAGGCATTAGAAATATGGTTTTATGTGGATACCATGGATTGAGCATGAAGTTCTAGAGAAAATGGAAACAAAAGAGACACTTATACTTAACATCAGAAAGAGTCAGTTCACATTTCTGGGCACATAATGAAAAAAGAGGGCTTGGAAAATTTGATACTCATAGGGCTGATTGAAAGAAAGAGGGACATTGGAAAGCAGTGAATAACCTACCTAACAAGCATGCGTTGTCAGAACAGTGATTAGGAAAAAGGGCGAGAGAAAAGATATCATTTTCTAAGAGCAACAAAGGACAACAAATTGTGGATTGATTTGTTTTTTATGGTTTATCAACCATTTTCAGGTTATTTAAAGCCAGAAAAATATTTTTGTATTTTAAGAATTTTTTGCAGGTAATAATAATTTATTAATACAAATGGTACTATTTTACCTATAACTAGGTGTGGGGGGAAGAAGTGTATTCATAGCTTTCCCAAGACTAATTGCGCCTAAGTAAATTACGATTCTTTGATTTCCATTCCCGAGATGTTATCCATTACAATATGGTATATCCAAGCTTACAACTCTTTGCATTCCAAAGGAGTTACTTATCTAAGCTCGGCGTTGCTTAACTGTTGTGATCGGACGAGAACCAGTTTTAAACAGATATAGACATAAGCCTAGAAATTGTGTAGAGCCATGATTGCCTGAAGGGACGTAGGTGGTCATGGCTCTCCACAATATGACTCGTAGAAGAAGAAAAAGAATTGTCGTGATTGTAGCAAGTATTATAACCGTGTTAATATCGGCCGAGACATAATATATATTTCAGAGTTCATCTTTATTCAAAGATAAGAAAAAGGCTGTAGTATAGTATTATAAAAAATCCATTTTTTTTTCTATTCTGCATATAATAAAAGATGTTTGAAATGATCATTGTTTAGGATTAACGATTTTTCTCTTAGTATCAATTCACAAGGCTCATTAATGTAGCAATTCAGACAGAACTGAATAGATAGTAATACAAATTTCACAATCGAAGTGAAACCAGGTTTTTCATTGACAGATAAATCAAAAGATTACTTTTATGACAGGCTGCAAAATGATGTTGCAAACAAAAATTATTTAGCCATGAACTATTATTTTGCTAGCAAAATTCGTTCCGATATTGTTTTTGGAATCAAGCTAAAATCATAATAGCGTATTCTTACGCAGATGATGAAAAAGATAATGTCAAAGTAATAGCCTGATTAACCTGTCATTAGAAAGAACGTGCGAAACGAACAGTTTTGTTTTGGTCAGGGAAGAATCGGAAAACTTGCTTCATTATAAAAGAAAAAAAAAACAAAAGAAAATAGTTTCATTTTCTTTTCATAAGAAAAAACTGATTCAAATGGCTCAAGGGAAATCGTTGTAATGAAGTCTTTTTGATAGACATGTACTTACAATGACGCATTTTAAAAAAAAAAAAATTTATCGAGCAAGTGAAATTTATTTACTGAAAAAGAAGTTTGAACAAAGTAACTATAATCAGCCGCAATGATGGAGAAAGCATTACCTCGAACCATCGCCAGACACGCTGCAAGAGCCACTCAGTTTCACGAGGCTCGTCCCTTAATCGAGACGCAATCGCGCCAATCCTCCGAAGGAACGCCATCGAACGAAAGCCAATAACCCCAGAAGTCTCCACTTCCACAGGGAAAAAAAATCTATCAGCAATTGAAGAATATTTAACTATTTTTTTTTTCTCTGCGTCTGTTTTTTTTTAATTAATTAATTTATTCATTCATGAAAACGCGCTGCAATATTTTAAAAATAAGAACGAGAAAATTTGTCTGTTAAAACCAAACATATATTTTAAAATTATCTACTTAAATGAAAAAAAAAAAGACTAATTTTAAAGAAAATTGAAAGATATATTTTTGCTTAAAAGCTATCCGTCTTCTTGTGAAGTTTTCTTCTCATCATCATTATCAACAACAGTTCCATAGTTGTAGGATTACAGCTGAGCACCTGACCAGTTCCTCTAAATATCTGGTATGAAAGTTGGAGAGTTGTTCGATTCATACGTCAAGTGTCTTAGGCAAGTAGACGTAGTCGAGGCCATTTCTCTCCAAGTTAAACTACATCAGATGGAAGTCTCGCTATTGCCCCGGCCGTAGGTTCCTTTGGAGGAATCCTCCGCCCAGGCCATTGATTACACCGTAGGGAACCCTCCACCAAACGATGCCATGTCATCGCCACACTGGCTGCATGCATAGCAATGGAACCCAGTCTACCCAATTGTGTTATATAATCACCGATCCGACAAGAGCATTCCTCCACCCTTTGACAGTTTTTATTTTATCCAGCCGGGTAAATAGCCACCCTCCTCACAAAAAATACCCAATTAGGGAACCGATTTAGTCCCCGCTGATCCGACCATGCTGAAAAGTTATTTAAACTTGAAAAAAAAAAAATTGCATGGCTTCTATTTCTGGAAAACGCATCACTGAGAAATATGGCTAGCTACAAATTAATTATAGCGAAGTCTTTTCGAAAGTTACATTCCGACGGCCTTTTATTATCAGTAAATAGCGTTTTCTTATTACAATAAGAATAATGAGATGTTGAAAGTAAGGTGACATTACTTTTGTGCATTTTCCAGAAGTGTTTAATTACTTGAAACGCCACATTCAAGAGTATATTCCCATGGAAATGAATACTGGACAATCTTCTCACGATAACAGAAATGTCCTCCTACAGAAGGATGCTTAGAATGCAACGGACGGAACGTGTAAGCAACAACGGTTTAAAAAAATGAAAGCAAAAAGGAAAAATTATCCAAAAAACCTAAAACAGAAAGAGATAGTCGAAATGACTCGAACACATAATGAAGAAGGAGGGTTTGGAAATTGACACACGCAGGTCATATCAAAGGCAAAAAAGATATGGGGCAGGTAGCGGGCCACTTACCGTGTGTGTCTGGATGGAAGAACGGGGAGGTGGCGAAAAGGGTAACATTACAAAGCGCTAGAAAGGATAGAAAATAGCACACGAGCTGAAGGAACACGGCTTGCAGAAGAACAGTATTATTGCGACCAGCTTACGAAAAAGTGGACGTGCACAATGAATTTGCAAGAACTCAAAGTATAAACTGATTTTAAAGATGATAATAACATAATTATTGATGAAGTCTCCATTAGTGTAGTGACAAGTGTTCTAACCCATCATAGAGTAGAACAAGGTTCGATTCCTCGTTTGAATAACCGTTATTAATTATAGATTTCTCTTGAGATTAAACACATACGTGAATAAATCTTTCACAGGTTGTTTTCGTGTAATTAGCTCGTTAGTATGTGTTGTGACCAAGTAAATGGTTAAAGAAATAACAAAACAAGTGTTGCAGATATATCATATATTAAAAAGTAAGTACAACAGTAGGTTATTACCTGGCTAGTGAGGGTGGATCGGTTGACTCAGCGTTCAATCTATTCGACTGTTCCCCCAAGGCCTTCTCTCCTACTAATCTTATATAGACTCTTTAGAGAGAGGAAACCACAACAATATGAGAAAAATTGTTTGTAGAATAATGGTGGATTCTTGATAATCGGCTGACATGGGTTGTCGTAGAAAGTTGAGTTGGCAATGACGTTTACTAAAATTACATTTAAATTGACCACTATACTTAATGAATTTGCCTGAAACAAATGTTATGATAGATATTTAGCTAACTTAAGTCAACCTGACACAGATTAGGTTATCCAATCAGAATAGAATCACACTATCAATAGGATACACGCCCAATCTGTCAATCATTGATATTTTTGAAGTTTAGTCGAGTCTCGAACAGGGCCACAAAAGATGGTTACCCAGTGAGGATCGGACCAGGTGTCCGCATACCTGGTGGCCAAGCGACATTGTAAAAATCCAGAAGAAAAAAGAAGCGAAATTACCACGTGTCTTTTATGACATGGGGATTCTAGAACCCCCTCCCGCGTTAACTATACAAGACGCCACCTGTTGCCAATGGTGGGAACGAGTGTTGTGTGTACTAAGGAAGGAGGAGGTCGGATCTACCCAATGGGTATTGCTTCTGTCGAACCCTAGACTTTTTCAAAAAATTTACGGTTAACTCCGTCTACACGTCGATAAACCTCAACAGCGGAATTTGTTGCAACTGCCAACTACCAGCTGCATTTAGTCGCTATCGTCGGTCAACTGTTACCAATAGTTGTGTGAAAACGCTACGGATACTCGAGTTGAACTTACAATGCATCAATGGAATACGTAGAGGTTCGCTGCAATGTCCATATTATGGCGTGGGTTCGTCGTCTAATGAATGTAGTTCGTCTGAACAACTTTCCATGGAATATGAATAAATCAATGAAAACTAATATTTTCTAATGAAAAACTATAAAAGGTAGTGTAACGGATATCAGCGTAGAAAGTGGAATCGAAATGAAAAATTCGGCCGAGATTGTTGCCTTCACTTTCGCACTATACCTTTAGGAAGACTATGGATACATTTCTACTTCACCGCCGCTCAACTATGAGTTGAATAGAAGGGGTAGGCTGGAATATATAGTTCTGATTGGCAACCGGTATAAAGGAAAGAATCAATTGAATTTCAAAGGTTGGAGAAGGCAGCGGCAGCGGGAAATTCTTATCCAAGAAGGTTATGGCAACTAACAGACGATAAAGAAAAGAAATCTATGGAGTTACGATCGCCTGAAGGAAATGAAATGAAAAAAAAAAAAAAAAAAGCACTGAGAAGGCTAAGAATAATGGTAAGGCTAGAATAATGCATAACATTGTGTGATGGAGCATAGTAAAATTTCAATGGATAATAAACATTGATGCTATTGTAGGCTGACTTCAGTTTATAGAGTCATTGAGAACTTCATTATCTGATCGATTGTTGTATAGTAGGTGCAAAACCAGTGATACATACGGCTTTGTATTCAGAGTTGTCCTTCCTCTAGGCTGGTTGCGACCCAAGGCTAAAGAGGGCAGTCTACCTTACTATTTAAACTATGGAGAGAAGCGATAGTCATACGTTTTTCGAGGGTATTTGTGTAAAATTGAATGTTATGGACTCAGCCGGAATATCGAAATCAGTTGGCCACTTTCTCGTTCCAAGCTACTATCCACTACGACATCCGGATATATTTATTCCATAATATACAATAAGAATTCTGTGGAAAAGATACATATAACAATTATTCTGATAAAACGAATGAAAAAAACTGTAGACAGTTGTTCCAAAAAGTTGAAAGCAACACATAAATATATAATGATTTTCCAAGCGTAGCTTAGATGTGGCAGAAGGCCGAAAGTAGGAGGCAACCTAGTGAGGATCAAACTCACTACTCAGTCGTAATTATTCTAGCGAGACAAGCTCGCTAAACATTACACCACCTCGAGGTGCCCACAACGCGTAAATATATATTCTACATCTTTGTGTCGCTTCAGGTGGGTTGGCATTCCCTGTCTCTCCATAATTTCTTGTTCCTTGTAGCTCTTAGCAATAATTATTAAATCAAAGCCATTAATTTAACGTAAGACTTGCAGCTGATTACTTTTTCTAAGACTTTTGAAATCATTAAAAAAAAACATATTTAAAAGCGGCAAACGTAATTTCTGATTCAATCGACTTATATGCTTACTCGAGGCAGCGTCTTTTCACATGCCATAAGTGTTCAATTCATATTCCACTTATAAGAATCTCAAACAGCATTAGTAAGAGCAAATCGCTAAAGCAAATAATTCAGGATAAAGTAACTGCATTTTACTGAAGACAGGATGATATGTTGTTAGTGTCTTTTTGTTGTGTGGCCAACAATGTCACCGAGAAAAGTGAGAGGTTAATTGGAGTGGGACGACAACAAATAGTGAACGTAAGTATTTTGACAACAGTGTGCCTAAACAGAGACGATCTTTGTTTACTCAGTGAAGTCACGGGCTTAAACACACACACACACGTGTACAAATACATTGTTTAAAATTTGTTATATGTATATATATATACAGTGAGAGTGGTCAATATCGGAAAACGTTTAAAATGTAGACAGTGAGCCCGTAGAAGTCAACACCAAACTTTACGGTTAACTGCGTCTACTCGTCGATAAACCTCAACAGCAAAATTTGTTGCCACTCTAAACTACCAGCGTCATTTCGTCGCTATCCTCGGTCAACCGCGGGTAACCACCTGTTACCAATAGTTGTGTGAAAACGCGGCAGTTACTCGAGTTGAACTTACAATACATCAATGGAATACGAAGAGGTTCCCTGCAATGTCCATAGTATGACGGGTGTTCGTCGTTTTCAGTTTTCCACCTAAATGCTATCTTCAGACCAAGTGTCACAAAACCTTGAACGGGCTGTATATATAGATCACTGGGGATAAAGTGAAGTGGTGGAAAGGGGAAGCCAACCCTTCCCAGTTCTTTTGTTTAGGGATGATGCTTAGGGTAATTTTTGGTCATGACATCAAGATTGTGTATTTATGGTGGTTCAGTGGTTCGTGAAAATGTGCGTGAAATACGGGTTATATTAAGTTAATAATATTAGACTAATAATTGTAATTTATTTACATGCAAACTTACACCAACAACCATGATAACAATCAAAAGATCGCTTTGAGGCCTGAAACTGACATTCACCATAACGTGTTGTTTCCGATTTCTCTGTCACCTCTCTCACGCTATATATATATATATATATATATATATATATATATATAATTATTATGTATTATTCTAATACCTATACATGGGCGGTGTGAAAACAAAAAACGAATACAATTTGTAAATAAAAATATATTTGAACAGACCGATATCAGGGGAAAAATCAGTTAAAAAAAACACTAAAGGCATCTGTGTTAGTCAAAAATAATTACTCAGTACCGCAATGAATAGTCAAAAGAAGAAGAAGAAAAAAAAACACCAACCGAGTAAATTAAGTGAAAACATAAAAGTGCTCAATACACGACGTAGAGCAAAATCTAAAAAGCCTAATGAGTCAGAACCTACCTACCACGGTTTCACTTAACGGATCTTCAGGGTAATACTGGAGATCCGTTTGGTGAAACCGTGGTAGGTAGGTTCTGACTCACTAGGTTATATATATATATATATATATATATATATATATATATATATATATATATATATGAGAAAAGATAGCCATTATCCCCTGACAAGTAAAGATTTCTCGCTTCAGTAGACGACATATTGAAAATAAGGTATTCCTGCTTGAAATAGAAAATAAAAGAAATTGTTGCGATATGTTTGTTAATTAATGCTTGCATTTTTGTTCCAGTATGTAATTTCTGTTGCATAGATGCAGACAAGATAGGACTATATATGCAAATTGCACTTTGTGCAAATGCTGCGCACATTGCACAACGTTTACATCCACACACCTTACTCACGCTTAAACGTCTACATATGGCAATGAATGCTGGAAAATTTCGTCACAATTGGCAATCGAGATGTGTTTGCTACCAGACGAATACCATGCATAGAACACACGTCAAATAAGGAAGTTTAAGGTATATGTACCACAAAATTATTTGATTTTGTTCTGGAAAAAGTTCTGGAATTATATCTTGAGTCATTCGGAAAAATTACAGTTATAATATTATATAATAATAGGAGGTACGGTGAGTATTCTCTTCATCTGTGAGGATCATCTATTGCCTCAAGTATTCTCTTTCTCTTTGAGGATCATCTATTGCCTCAAGTATTCTCTTCATCTGTGAGGATCATCTATTGCCTCAAGTATTCTCTTCATCTTTGAGGATCATCTATTGCATCAAGTATTCGCTTTATTGCTGAGGATCATCTGTTACCTCAAGTATTCTCTTCATCTATGTTGATCATCTGTTTTCTCAAGTATACTCTTCAGCTGTGAGGAACTTTCTAATCATCACTCTACGGAGGCTGCCTCAAATATTTTGAAAACTTTTTAGCCGGCCTAAATTCACTACAGGCAGCCAATAAAGCCAAGCTTGCTAATTGTTGTTCACTGGCAAATGCTTATTACTTAAAACCGATATATACAAAATATGATCAATAATCCGTAGCCTAACACGTCCGTATTATTTATATTCGAAATAATGTCATCATACTTGTTGCTATTTTCGCAACATTTCCGCTGTTTATACTTCGACTTTCAGGGTCTATCGAGCCAGGTAACTGAAAACTTTGCTTAATCTGTGGATCTAGAACGTTCTCGTTCCGCTGATCATGTCTAGGGATATATCATTTTACTCTTTTCTAGATGACTGACATGTTGTTAGAATAACAACATCGAGGAAACCGTTTAACCGAATCTAAATAATATAAATAATAACTACTCATCCCAGAAAGACCGAGAATAACGTCACTATTAGCGGAATTTTGATCTGAAATTTTCATCGTATAATGTTTGATCGATATGATTAATATTCACCACTGGCTAGGAAAGTGAATATATTGGAGAGTAAATATTCGTTGTGTGAAATATACGCCTCTTTTTTATTACTACGTTATGGCTGTATCGAGATGACTGCGTAGATAAATTCATTGGTTCTCATAATGTTGTCAAAGGACATTGATATCTTCTCTAGAGTTTCCTTCATTTTCTTTTACATTTTCTTTCTTTCGCAGAAATAAACGAAATGTTCTTTCTTTGAATTCTTTGTTTTTTTCGTTGGGGAACCTACCTAATGACTATCAAATGCAATGCAAATCATACAATTTTAACCTTCAGTTTTTAATTCTTTATTTGTTCTGCTTCTAGTTTTCTTCGATATCAACCAACATTCTTAAAGTCTAAAATCACTACTTTTCAAATCTGTTTCAGAAAAGAAGACAGTATATAAATTAACTAATAACGTGTTTTTTTTTAACAGATTTTTCCCCTGATATCGGTCTGTTCAAATATATTTTTATTTACAAATTGTATTCGTTTTTTGTTTTCACACCGCTCATGTATAGGTATTAGAATAATACATAATAATTATATATATATATATATATATATATATATATAACTGACTATATATATATATATATTCCTGGGGAGGAAGTGTCGGTTTGTAAACACTACTCAATATATACGGCTAATGATGCAAGACTCATCGGTAAATCGAATCGAGTTCTCTCAATCACTGTGTTTATATAAAAAATAAATACGCTTATATTCACCTTCATCACTGCCGTGCGCCAATGGCTTAGTGGTAGATTCCAGTTCAGTCGGGTTTCGATCCTAGCTAGGAGCAACCGGACTTCTAGCCACACTGATGAGCTGTGAAACAGTCTGTCTGTGGGCGACTATATATGATATATTTTTATTATAATAAAAAGAATTTTAAATCGCAACACAGACTTTCATGTTTCAATAATTTGATTGTACTTCTACAAGCGATGGTAAGTAACTGGTGATTACATTTAATCATCACTTACTTACCATCTCCTGAAGAAGTAAAATGAAAGTATTGAAACATGAACGTTTTTGTGTAGCGATATAAGTTTTTTTTTTTAATTATAATCGCTTATTATAAAAATATAATAATAATAATAATATATTGCTGTACTTTGTATTGAGCACTTTTTAACAAAAGTAAATGCCACAAACTGGATTTTTAATCCATTTGTTTTTTCTCTCATTTATGTGTGTGTGTATGTATATATATATATATATATATATATATATATATATATATACATATATATATATATATAAAGAGAGAGAGAGAGAGAGTGTCACTTAGTCGTAAAATAGGTTTCTAGCTCGTAATTTCTTCATTAAGATATCTCGATAGACTTAATTTTCTTGTATATGCCGTATCCTTTCAGGGCATTGGCGATCATGACTCTCCACAATTTCCTGTTATTCGTAGCTCAATGTTTCCCATGGAAACTGGATTCCAAATTCATCGAAAACGCATTTTAGACAAATGACTAAAAAATTAAGTATTTTCCATTAAATTTTTTTTATTGCGAAACAAATGACAAGAACATTTTAGTTTATTCTGGTGTAGAGCGAAATTAATTTGGCATCTATAAAAAAGGCTTGCAGACATATTTCGATTTCAAATATGGTTGATATTAAAACACGACAGTAATTATTGATTCATTTCTCACCTGTCTCTAGTATTAGGTTGGTGCAAAAATAATGTCGCTTTCTCACATATGTTACTATGTGAGAAAACGACATTATTTTTGCACCAACCTAATATTTAGCCTATCGCTCTCTATGTAATTAATAAAAGAATGACATTTGAGCGTATTTATTTAATAACTGCTCTCCTTAATATCACAGGTCATATAACCAGTTAATTCCCCAATATTTGTCATATACTTTCAGACTTTAACTTTCTTTTAATTTTTTTGTCATAATTTTTTCTCGTTTGTTCCTTTTGTTCCTTTTCTTTTTTTTTTCATTTTAGTGACGCTTCTTTTGTACTTCGTTTTCTTCCAATGCTTTTCTTTAGTTCTTTTTACCTTTTGCCTGTTTTTCCTTTGACCAAATATTTCTTTTATTCAAAATTGATTTTTATTCTGTATATTTCTTTATTTATTTCATTTAATGTTTTATTCTTATATTCGTTCATTACAGTTTTCCTTTATTTCTTCATTTTTTAAAAAAAATATATTTACATACTATTTTTTTTTATTTTTGCTGACTTCTTTCATGTTTATTCATACTTGTCTAGTGTTCCGAATTTATGAGTCAATTCTGATTTTTTCTTTCTTTGAGACTAAATTATAACTACAATTCATTTTTCTGTTCAATTTTCTTTCTTTCTTTCTTTTCAGCTCATGGTCTTTTTGTCATATCATTTGGCTCTATTTCATACTTTTTTTATTTTTATCTCTTTTTGTTTTTAAGTTCAATCCTTTGAGCCCTGCGTTTCTGAACAATTTCAACCCTTTTGCATGAGCTCCTGAGTTAAATTTCACAAATAACTGGTATTTAATGTTTCACGGTAGATATAAAAATAGTTACAAGTGTTTACCCACCGTTCAACTGGTGGCCGATCATTAAGTCATTTTCATCTTAATCCTAATCCTTTGAGCCCTGCGTTCCTGAACAGATCAATCGGTAGCTGGCCATTAACCCTTTGTACCCTGACCACCGCTTTACCGGTGATAGAGAAAAATGACTTAATGCCCAACCACCGGTTGAACGGTGGGTAAACAGTTTGAGCTATTTTTATATATCGTGAAATATTACATACAAATTATTTGCAAATTTTTACTCAGGGGCTCAAGTAGAAGGGTTAAAATTGTACTGAAACGCAAGGCTGAAAGAGTTAACTCATTTTTCTCTATCACTGTTCAACCGGTGGCTGGGCATTACGGTATTTGTCTCTTATCACCGTTGAAGCAATGGTCAGGGATCAAATGGTTAATTTTCCGATTTTCTTTCTTTCTTTCTTTCAGAGCGCAATTTTATTTTTTTTTTCTTTCACTTTCTTCGTCATGTCAGTATAATTTTCCTTTATTTTCCTTCTTTATTTTTATTACCTGTTACACTTCAGTGTATTATTCCAGTCATTTATCAACATTTCTTTTCATTTCCTTCTTCGTGCGTTTTTATCTCTTTTCGTTCTTAATTCTCCTTTGTATTTTTTCTGTCTGTTTCTTTGAAATAAGTTCATTCGTTTATATTGCATCCCTCATTTTCATTTTGCTATGAATATTTTATAGCATCTGGAGATTTAGTTTAGTTTTTCTTCAATTTGTAAATGATGCAGCATCTGCATACAATTTAAGGATAACTATCATCTGTAAATAGATGACGTCACCAATTCTTGCTTATCATTTCCCAGTCGCCATTCTTCGTGTAGTTCTCTGCAAAAGAATTGTGCCTCCTATTAAGTGTCGGCAACACATATGCATTCAGCAAAACTTCTTATATATCAACATATATTTTGTTTCTTTGCTATTTCTAGATTGTTCTTTACGTTTTTACATGCGAAAATGAGGTATTTTCAAGTATAATGTTTACTCAGACACAGTACTACCAATCTTTGCACATAGCCTAGCTCCATAATCTTCTTCTTCTTCTTCTTCTTCTTCTTCTTCTTCTTCTTCTTCTTCTTCTTCTTCTTCTTCTATGTGCTGTGTATCTTCAGGACGTTGGTGATCAGCATTCTCCACAATTTCCTGTCATTTGCAGCTAAATTTGTGTTTTTGTTGTCTCTCCTAAAGCTTGTTCCGCCATCCATTTTCTCAAGCCCGCTATGTATGTTAAGCATTATTTTCTTCAATCCATCTTTCTTTCAACCTGTGATTATAGAATTTTTCAAGCTGTCTTTCCTCATTATATACTCTAGAAATTTCAACTGTTCCTTCTGATGTTATGTATAAGTGTTCTTTTTGTTCCAATTTTCTCTAAAACTTCGTCGTTGCTCACATGTTCAGTCGATAGTATTCTCAGCATCCTTCTGTAGAACCGCATCTCAGTTGCTTCAATCGCCTCCTCATTTGTGAGGAAATTGTTCAGCATTCACTGATATAATAAGGGTTTAGCACTCTCAAACTTGTCCTGTTTCTTAATATTTTGCTTCGTTTCTGAAAGGCATGTGTCGTGTTCCTTAAAGATGTTGGCGATTATAGCTCTCCACAATCACCTATCCTTTGTAGCTCTTAATAAATTTAGTCTTTTTGTCATTTCTCCTAAAACCTTCTCTCCGATTCATTTAGTCAAGCTCGCTAGGTAAGTTATTCATTGTTTTCCTCTCTCCTTCTTGCATTCAATACTGGGAGTATCAAATTTCCAAACTCTCTTTCCTCATTATGTGTTAACTATAAGTGTTCTTTTGGTTCCATTTTTCTCTAAAACTTCGTCGTTGCTCACATGTCCAGTTGATGGCATTCTCAGAATTTTTCTGTAGAACTATGTTTCAGCGGCTTCAAGATTTATCAGTTCAGTAATATTTTCTTTGTTTCTAGCGAAGCGTTTCTGTTTTTGTTTGCTAAGCTTTTGAAAGGCATGTATCGCTATGCCAATACATCTTCAGATTCCGGTGTCATAATTATCTGTCCCCTGTTAAAACACTGCCCAGATATTTAAATTGTGTTACTTGTTTGATTTTGGTATCTCCAATTTGCATGTTAGATTGTTCTTTTTTTTAAATAATTATGTATTCTGTCTGCTTGCAATTCATAGATAGTCATTTCTTCTCGATTTCCTTCACTAACTTCTGTCTGGATTTCTTGTAGTTACTTTTCTGTATCTGTTATCAACGCTTTGTCATATTTAGATCTTACGTTGTCCTTGTTATGGTTTCTAATACTGTAATATTAACCGTAAATAATGGGTGGGTCTCGTATGACCTTAGAAACAATAAGAGACAAAAAGGTATATCCGAAGAAAGAGATCTGTATTATTTATCAAGGTGAAGGTTATGGGTACACGAATAACATTTTTCAAAATAAAGAAAAGCATGGAAGAAAAATATCAACAAAATGCGCACTAATCAAATAAACATCTCACATGACCAGACAGAATAAGTAACAAGCAAATAGTCCACGCATAGACGTATGCACATGTGTATTTACTTAAACACATACATTCACACACATCTAAGACATTTAGATCAACATTGATTAAACTGAAGGTTGGAACCAGCTAACTGATAATGTAATAAATATACCTTCAGTCAGCACATTCAGGAAGACATAGACAAAGAAAGAAGTTTGTATTATACTAAATAACGAAATACCAACAGACCATTTATTTCAAAATAGCTTTCAGAATATTGCCGGATTATCCATGTTGTCGGAACAATAAATATGATATTTTAATAATACACCTCAGACCCATACCCTCGTGTCTCTGCGAGATCTTTCATTGTTTGAAGCCAGTGATCGCATGCAACCAAACTCCACCTGTGACCGTACAGTGAATTCATCTGGGAATTGTGTTAAATTCAAGTTTATCTCATGTCCGGATTGAAAGAAGTAACGAAATGTTGGTTACCTGAAAACCGGTGGGGTATGTTTATACTATTTAATCTCTTTAAAACAGCTCGGTCCCTTCAAGAAGTAGGAGATCATGACTCTCTATTGTTTACCTTTAGTAATATAGTATCTACCTTATATATCTATATATTTTCATTATTATTTTTGGGAAAAATAGTGCTATGGTTTTCATATGCTCCCCCCATGGCTTTAGTTGGGGTAACAGGCTTCCTTCGTCTAAACTGGTTTCTAAACAATCCTATAGCACCCAGAAAATTCTTCGTTTTAATCCATAAGATGTGTAAAATGTTGAAACAATTTTAACTGCCTCTTATTACTTTTCATTACTAGAATCTTCATTGTCTAGCTGTTTTTTTTAATCGATCGAAACTTTTCAGCCGCTATGTTTGATATTGTTACGTTGCTCGCTGATTACTATCGATAGAATCAGAACAACACATCCAACATATAATCGAAATTGTTAAAAAGAATATTTCATGACTAGCTCAGGGCCGAAAGCTGAGAAATTCCCAACGGGTATTAAATCAATTGGCAGAAATTCGTCGCAAATTGGCAGGAATTCGTCGTATAAGCGTAACTTCGGACTCGTAGTCACAATAATGGAACAAAGCGAATACTATGTTGGCTACATAACCCTCTAATTGTTAGAGTACTGATTCCTAAATCTCTTCTAATGATTTTTACTTCCTGAAACTTAATCGATAATCAAAGAACATATTGTCTGAAAGACTTGCCATAACCAAATTCGAAAACAAATAGAAACGTGAGTAAGAGAATACGTATAATAATGCAAATACATTATTTACATTATTCGGACTATTGTCTTCATCTTTGTCGGCATATTTATTACAACTTTTTGGCCGTTGTACGCTCCGGCCTTCTTCATGTAGTTGGAATGTCGAACTGAACCTTTTGTTTCGTTCACTGAGGTAGGCACAGTGTTTAAAAGCGTTAGTTAGATCCAGTGCCAGGACCCAAAGAGCGTGAGTTCAATACCCGGCTAAGGCAGTGGAGAACTTTCAGAGAGAAATTAACAAGAGATAACTGATAACTAACATGAATTAAAAATGGTACGTGGAACTAGAACAGTCTACCCCAGTGAACGAAATAAAGGGTTCAGTTCGACATTCCAACCACCTGAAGAAGAAGCCCGAAACGTTGTAATAAATATGGCGACAAAGATGAGAACAATAGTCCGAATAATGTAAATAATGTACATAATACCTCATCTCAGAAATATAGACAGATAATGATGCAAATAGTTTATCATCATAAGCAAAAATGAGATTAAGCATACAGTTTGTGGCTGTAGTACATAGAGACAGATATAACTTTCTAATGATTGCTACTACATAAATGGATGTGTCGCATCCCATTTTTCTTATAAACTCATAAAACTTTGGCCCTGTTAGAGACATTCCCATTCCTAATTTTTATATTTGTATTATGAGTTTTGAATGCGAAAAAATGGCGCGAAATGACACCATCAATAAAATGGCCGTGTAAAAGTTTTGATAGTTTTCAAATTTGATAGTTTCATATTTCTTTTTAATATTTTTCTTTGGAAAGGGAAAATTTGCAGTGAAGTTGTTATTAATTTTCCCCTTAACCACCTCACGAAATGATGTGAAACCAAATACAGAATAAAGAATATACTCTCAAGGCTAATACACGGGTACTTTTTGGAAGATTGTCGAAAGTGTTTTCACAGGAGGACAGAGTGAAAATCAGACTCGTTCAGAAATATTTAAATAACCAACCATCGCTTTCTCAGATCAATGTTTAAAAATGACATCGAGTTAATGAATTCTATAGATCTTAACAAGAACTATTCTTCTTCGAACGCTGTGGCCTGCCATTAAACAATCACAGAGTACTGTACCAAATTTTCAAAAACCACATCACTTTAGGACTTTCAGCAGCAAGCAACAACTAAAATCAGTAGCACATGTAACATGTAAGAAAAAAATGATTACATAATCAATATACTGATATTCAACACTAATTGAACCAAAAGGTTAGGAAGGAAACCCCCATCGATACTGAAAATTGTGATAACAGTAACTGATCTTGAGAAAACTAATTCCTTGAAAGATTATTTTAATTTGAAGATTTTATAAATTTTAATCGAAAGTAAAACTGGCTGTTCGCTCAAAGAATACCAAATGTTTCCTTATAAGGAAATGGCGTATTTTAGGATTACTATTAGAAATTAGGAGAAAAGACATTAGACTTTGATCCAAGTCTAATGAAAATGAATTTTAACTCGAGTAGAGCTTGTTGCTTGGTCAATGAAAGCTGAACGTTTTCTTATAAGGAAAGGGCTAATATTACCATTACTATTCATGCACAAATCCCACTGTATACAAAGACAAGAATATCATAGATATAGCTAACGGTAACCAGAAGAAAGCTGTACAGTGCAATTAAGCCTTCATTAATGACGTCAATACCAAAACGGCAAAGGCCCAATAACATCCACGCATAAGATTAGCTACCGAACTGAATGCAGACTTTGTATAACTACCTAGGCCTTAAAACACACACCAGTACAGCAAGACAGTTTCTCAGCCGAAGAATCTGGAAAGGTACAAGAAAGTGCTCAGGTACCCCAAGAGAAAATATTCACAGTGGACACTGTATTGAACTGTCGAAGCGAGAGGTACGTTATGCATCCAACAGGTGACAACTAATGCACATTCAAGACGAAACATTAAAATACTCTCCATTAGTCGACCGATTTAGGCATTAAAGTTCAAAGGCTAAACGTTGCATGTTTTGTTTTCTCAACACACACACACACACATAAATATATATATATATATATATATATATATATAGATAGATAGATAGATAGATAGATAGATAGGCGTAAGGATGTAGAAATACCTGGGTTTGTGTTAAGGTGTGGGTATGCCCACTGGGAGAGTTGGACTTCTTAACCGATCACATAGGAGAATAAAGATTATCTTGTTATACCTGACGATTGGCATCAACTGATGAGATTGACGGGTTCTTCTTTCTGGGTACATAGAGAATGGGGTTAACCAAGTGCAATGTCTTCCTCCACATTAAAAATTTAAGTCACGGGCATGGCTTGATATCGTAATTAACAATTGAGTCTACAACAATACTTTTAAAAACTGTAAACTTTGCCTGGAGAAGAAAATAGATATAAACTCTCCCAGACCAATATAAATTACTAAATAAAAGTTCAGAACACATCACAAAATTCCGACACGAAAAAAATTTTCGTGGCGTTACTTAAAAGTCGAAAATTAAAAACGAATATCTGGGAAAATAAAATTTATATGAACTATATACAACTATATAATATATATAACTATATAAAGTTGGTGGAGTAGGTAATGTCTGCTCGAGTTACTGCGTAGCAGTAACTACTTATTTAAGACGAAGCATACTGAGAAAGACAATATTCGGAAAATGAAAAAATTAGACCTGGTATGAACAGTAACATCGGCAAAAACAAACACCATTTGATATGTTTAGAGACAGAATGCAAATATTATGGAAACGGATTTGTTGTCAAGAGTAAATGGAAGAATAATGTACATCGATGTTGGAAAGTATCAGACCGTGTGTCTGTAATACAGCTCAATATTCAAGAAAAAAAAAATACATACGAATGTCAACAAACAGAATGGATCCAGAATGCCCAGCTAACAAAGCAATGACGTTTTACTTTGAACAGACTGACTTCAAAAAGTTCAGAGGTCACCCAAGAATCACCAGTCACAAAGGTGAACCGAGACATTCAAAGAACAAGGCAGAAAGGTACCACTTCCTTTGAAGAAGTTTTACAAGGAAGATTGCAATGAATCCGCAAACTCGTAGAGGACAAAGAAGGCTGGCAAAATATTGTCGAATCAGTATACAATGTCACTGAAGATGAGAGAATATGTTAATTCATGACCTCAAATCTAAGCAGTTTTGATGACAATGATGATATACAACGCAAATAATATAATATACGTTAAACAATGCCAATACATTAAACTAAACAAACATGATATCCACCCGTCCAAAAAGAAAAAAATATTTTATATTTAATTAATTTAGGAAATAAATAATAAACAAATTAACTGTACGAAAGTACATATAATCATAATTGACTAAATTATTAATAAGAATAAACAGCGAATAATTAATGAATTATTAATAATGAGAATGATTTATAAATACATAACGTGTTAAAAGTTAACAACCAACCATATACAATAGCTAAAAATTAACCGCATTCTGTTTGATATTTATATCTACTCAAGAGATTTTAGAATCATTTAAAATATAACTGTTCTCGACTATCCAATAATTAGAATAGCACAGAGAGCCTGAAATAATTAACGTTGCTACCAATAATGCTCCATTGACAAGCATAAATAGTCGATATACAACCAACAAGTGTCCGCTCATCTCTTTACAAAGCACATGCTCTATTCGGATACTGAGCACATTTACTCATGAATACAGCATACACTGAAACTATATTTTGTCATATATATATATATATATATATATATATATATATATATATATATATATATATATATATGGTGTATCAAAAATACTTTTACAAACGTAGGGGGTGATTTCCTCACGCCAAAACATATAATCATATGTCTGCAAATCCTTCGTTTTCGAGTTATTAAGTGTTAATAGGTCCACCCTTTTTTATACAAGTGGACTCGCCCAGTGTGTACATGAAATGCTGCCGGTGAGTACCCGGCAGTGATACAGTGAGAGAGTGAGTGTGTGAGGTAACCGCTTTGTAGGAGTCACAGTTGCGAGTACGTAGACTCAGAAGGAAGTCATATTTCGATACTGAATTTCCCAGACTGTATATATATTATTATTGCTACTAACCGCATTTCTGGATCTACTAACCGTGTTACCACTTGTATTATTACGTCAATACATTTATTTGCTATATTTCATTCCTGCGTTTGTCATTCATTTGAGACCGGTGTGTGTGTGTGTGTGTGTGTATATATAGAGTTATTTATTTAGTGAATTATTTTAGAGGGGTGTTCGCGGTCTAAAATGTGCTAATACCCTTGGAAAAGGTATGAATCCTCTTCTTCTCCACTCCCCCAGCTATGACTAAATAGCAGGACAGACCAGGTCTATAGCCTTGGATAGCAACTGGTTTACCGCAAAAAGAAATGGCAACCTATTTCGGGGAAAAAATTGCCTCGTCAGTCATGTATCGAAAGATACATGATCGCCTAAGAGTGTATCACGTATGGCACATAACTGACTGATTCCGCGGTCTAATAAAGAAAGGAATAAAAACAAATTGTAAGCTGAAAAGATTCTCACAAAGGAAGTGGGTCAGGTCTACAACTTTTCATTATCTTATATATATATATATATATATATATATATATATGTGTGTGTGTGTGTGTGTGTGTATGTGTGTGTGTGTATATATGTGTGTGTGTGTATATATGTGTGTGTGTGTAAGTGTGTGCGCATGTGTGTAATTCAGAAAAAGCGGGTGCTTACTGCGAAAGATGCCTATCGTAAGTCGGCATGCACATTTTATTCGTTCGAAATTAGTGATTGCCTACTTCTTACACTCTTCTATGACGAACGCACGCGGATCTTGTAACAATTATTGCCATACCGCGTGTAATTTCTCGCCCGGGCACGCTGCTGAGAAAAGACGTCATACCTCTCCTCGCTTACTTTACAAACTTGCAGTAGCAGTAAGCAAGTCAAAGCGGATTCATTTTTATACAATTTAAGTAATTTTTTTCATCTATTTCGCGTCTCTGTTCTACCTGTATAGCATTCCGAGTCGGTAACGAGCAGTTCACTCGGGCTGAATCAGTTTTATCGCTATAATTTATCTCGAAATAACTGTTCGTTTGAAAGTGCGTACGTTCTTGTGTAATGCACACACATACACATATTGTTTATAATTTGTTATATTTAATAGCGATATCAAGGATAGAGTATTGGTAGGATTAGACTAGCAGTTTCACAACACTCGATCATGAGACAAGTTTACACAGATTTCTATATAAAACCTATATATATATATATATATATATATATATATATATAGGATGAGTGACGAAAGAATACCTAAGGCTCTCATGTATAGCCAGCTTGAGAATGGACAAAAAACTGTTGGTCGGCCGTTGCTTAGGTATAAAGTCAATGTGCCTCATACTAACTTCGAGCGAGGAGCCCTGTATAGAAATAACTTTAGATATTTGTGCAAGTGTAGTTTCAAAAAGTTTGAAATCAGTCATATTGACCGGCCAAAAGACAAAAGTCAACGGCGAAAAACGTCAGCCAATATTCCTTTTGCAATGCCCTGTGGCACAATATGTGGATTTGTACGCAGCTGGATTGAAATGTCACATACGACACAAGCATAAAGATTGAATGATATTGTCGAAATCAACGGGAGAGTCCATTATATATATATATATATATATATATATATATATATATATATATATATGTATGTATATATCGCTCGAGGAAGTACAATCATAGTATTGAAACATGAAAGCTTTTGCGTAGCGATTTAAAATAACCTCTTATAATAAAAATATAATACTAATATTTTACTCTACTTTGTACTGAGCACTTTTTTTTTTAAGTAATTCCTTCAAACAGTGAATTTTCAATCCATTTGTTCTTTCCCACAACCGGAACTCTCATGAGTTTCCTATCAATTAATGTAACAAGCTGGTCTAAAGTGAATACAAAAGCAAATAAGGTAGGGTGGGAACAGTCACACACTGACAACTGTGCAAACGAAAAAAGTTTGATCATGTAAATAAAGGATGTCAATACAATCCAGAGACTAAGTTGGAAAATACAAATCACAAAATATATTAGTGGGAGTTAGATAATTTGCTCTTAGTAAAGTTTTCTTTTTTATTTACTTATTGCATTCTTTACTCCTTATTCGTTTGTTATTTTTTATTTCTTGTCAAGCTGTTTTGAATATTTTCCATAATATTTTCGTGATATTTTTTATGTATTTATCCAGTTTCATTTTGACCATTTGCATTGTAGCCTTGGACAATGATGGATCATCTACATGCCTCCCTCCCTCCCTTCCTCCCTTCCTGCCTTCCTTCCTTCCTTCCTTCCTTTTTATTTCCTTTCTCCCTTCTTTCTTTCTTTCTTTCTTTCTGTCTTTCTTTTTTTCTTTCGTTCCTTCCTTTTTTCCTTTCTTCCTTTCTTGCGTCTTTCCTTTCTTTCTTTTTATATATAATCTGCTTATATGGTCTTCGGGATGTAAAGCTGTTAGTATGATCACGTGTTTTCTAGGTCCGTCGAGTTATTGATTTTAGTTCGACTTTCGTCCAGCAGGTGCTAACCAGGTGGTTATTTCTTTTATCAAGTTTCTTCTGTTTAGTTTAGTTTACTTTCAAGTATTTTCCTGATTCGTCTTAGGTATTCCTTTTTTTAATTAACCTTTTATTTCTTCTTCCATTATTAAGGCACATTTTGATGAATAAATTTGTTGTCCAATATATGTCTTTATATTTCTCTTCCTGTCTAAATAATTTCGCGGTGCATTACTGTAAATATTCAAAATATTCAATTGTTTTTCACGCATTTCTTTTTTCATATGTATGCAACTGAATGTTTATAAATATATATATATATATATATATATATATATATATATAGGTAAACATATATATATATATATATATAGGTAAACATATATATATATATATATATATATATATATATATATATATATATATATATATATATATATGGTACGACTGGTAAATTGTCGCCATTTTATATTTTTAATTTCGTGCAGACTCGCTGTTTGTTTTTGATTTTGTCGACTGGCCAGTATAGTAGAGTCAGTTTGGCACTGCCTGTGAGAAAAAAGAGCACCATGACGCAATTCACACCGCCAGAAATTTGGAAACGGGATGCTGTACTACTTAGCATTCGCACCGGAAGCACAAGTACGAAAATTTCATAGTGTTTAGGTGCAGAAGATTCGGAAAGGTTTGGATGAGTCGAATGTTACGAAGGTACAGCAGATTGGTAAAGTCACTCTGATAGTTAAGAAAAAAACTCCCGAATTTGTGGGTGATGGCCTCAGACTCAACACGGAGGCCTACATCAAGTGTCTTGAGGATGTCTTGCTACCCTGGATCCAGAGAGTTGCTGCTGGAAGACCCTATGTTTGGCAACAGGATTCTGCACTATGTCACACAAGCAGGAGAACCTAGTTATGGCTGTTAAGACAATTTCTGCGACCACATCAGCCCTTATATCTGGCCACCTAACTTCTCAGACTGAAACCCCTTAATTATTAACTGTGGGACGCGGTTGAGTGAGAGACCAACAAATCACCTTGTAACACCAAAGATGGACTAAAAGCAAGGATTATGGGAACATTCACCAACTTAAAGAAGGCGACTGTCTAGAAGAGGTACGGGTGATTTCGAAGTCGCCTGGAGTCCGTGGTAGAAATCAGTGGCGATCTTATGGAATAGAGTTAAATGAGATATGTATTAGTTTCATTATTGCGTAATTCTGACGAAAATTTATCCATCGCACCCTATATATATATATATATATATATATATATATATATATATATATATATATATATATATGGAAAAAATTATAGTTCTTCCAACGAGAGAAAAGTGTATATTTTAAAAAGAAGAGAAACTGCAAACGTTTTTGATTGAAGTGTGGATTTTTTATTTTAAAATATATTTTCCATAATTCTGCTATACGTGTTTCTGATTTCGCGACCTTCTTCAAGCAAAGAGTAAATATTTCCACATGTTATAAAAATTAATTTTTTCCGTGGTAGTGATTAAAATGTCTTTTTTGTACTGGTGATAAGAGTTTATATATCATGTAAAACAATATGAGAAACAATATATTACTAGGTTTATATAAAAAATAAAAGTTTACTAAATCAGTGAAATTAATTATTAGGTTGGTGCAAAAATAATGTCGTTGTTTGACGTTCAACTTCAAAAGAAAAACGACATTGTTTTTGCACCAACCTAATAGCTATTTTTGCCGTCATTGTCATAAATTTTACTTAAATAATATTTAAATATAATTAAAATAATAATAATAATAATAATAATAATAATAATAATAATTGTTACCTAATAATATACATACTTATACCTGATGTGAAAATAATTCTACATACTGTAAGGGATTATAATACATTTACTTGTTCTTAAAAGAAATATAGTATATTAAAAATTAAAAGTGAAAATATTTTTCAAATCGTAGTTAAATAAAACGTATTCTAACCTAAACACCCCCACCCAAAATCTTTAAATCTACAAATAGAAAAAAATGCCGTAAGAATTTTTGCCGTTAACAATAAAATTTTAAAAAATCCAGACGACATGCATTTAACGAATGTCAGATTTCATTGAAAAATACATCCCTACCCTTACCAAAACGTAACTAATAACTGATACATCAAAATACAGACATAATGAACACGCAAAACTCCTTGTCTGGATGAATGGATTTCTCTGTATCCTTGGAAACGTGAATTATGATTTTTGCTGTGTCTTTAAAAGCCAGTAATTTTAAAAGTTACTCCAAAATTCGCTTGAGGATGAAATGGAACTAATGTCTTTAATTTAATTACAAAATTAAATTCGGAGCTTTCAGCTTCCATTTTTGAAACATAGTTAGAACTGTGTAGCGAAAAAACCATATTTTAAATCAATTAATTTATAATATTAATGCTCTGTAAATTTACATTGAGCAGTATTTTGTAAAAATAAAAAATATCTATAAGAACACCGGATTATATATCTTACTGTTCTTTCTTTCTTCATATATATATATATATATATATATATATATATATATATATATATATATATATATATATATATATATATATTATTTTTTAGTCTTTTGTTATACATCGAGCACTGTTTTAATACCACGACCAATCGCTATATTATTAGTTGGTTTTTTTTATTTTGCTTAGCGGAACATCAACCTCTATGTCTTTTTAATCTGAAAATCTAAATATTTTGTACGTAATTTTATGACTTTAGTTACATATATTCGAACACAGTTTTGAGACTTCAACTACAGATATTTTTTGATTAATTTTATGCTTTCAATGTAAACGCATGCTTTTTTTTTTTTTTTTTTTTAAGAAAATACAATATTTGACGGCATATAAGATGCACGGGTGTATAAGACGCACCCCAATATCAGCAGAGCAAATCAACAAAAAAATAGTAATTAGTTAAATTAGTAAAAATATTAGTAAATGGTACAGCCTAGGCTATATTTATGAGGTTTTATTTTGGTTAAACAAGCCATGATTACAATTAGACGAAAAATAATAGAGAAATAAAGAACACGAACCTATAAAAACTTTATTATAACCAAAGGTAAGAAAACAAAATAAAAATCAAGCAATTATTAAAATTAAGCAAAACAATACAGTTACCATTAAAATTTTATTCATCTTCAAATCTATTAAATTCGTCGTCTTCGTTATAAAAAATCTGATACTCATTTTCAATACTATTATCATCGTCGTTAAATAATAGTAATTTCGGCCGACTATCGTGTATTTTAAACCTACATATAACATATAAGACGCAAGGGAATTTTAAAAGATATTTTAGTAAAAAAAAGTGCGCCTTATATGCCGTTAAGTACGGTAGTTTGTAGATGACAAAAAGTATTGATCGTAATTTGTAAAAACATATTTCTTGTAATTTCACTACAAAAATGTATTGTTAGTAATTGTTTTAATAAAAATGCATTGCTATATTTATATTCGCTATAAAACTATTTTGATGCTTTTTTAGTGTTACATTGATTGTCATTTTGTGATAGAAATATATTGATGGTTATTTATTAAAAAAATATTAGCTTGTAATTTTACTATAAAAATGTATTATTGTTAATAATAATTTAAAATAAAAATTTATTGCCAGTAATTTCACTACAAAAATGTATTATTTGTAATTTTTTATAAAAATGTATTTTTACTATGAACAAATATTTTTATACGTTTCTAATGCTTTGATTTTTGGAACACTAACGAGTGCTACTACCTCGGGTCAGGGTGAATCTCGGAACAATAGCATGTAAGATTTGGTGCCATGCTCCTCAAAATCTCCGATCTCCCATGCTGCCGGATGTAGTTTATCGTCATACCCAGGACTATCATTGTGCTATACTTTGTATATATATATATATATATATATATATATATATATATATATATATATATATATGTGTGTGTGTGCGTGCTTGTTTATTTCTCTCCCTATCTAAGTGTCTACATGCCTAAAAAAATATATACTTACCTATTTCTATTAGGTTGGTGCAAAAATAATGACGTAATAATGTCGTTTTTTGACGTTAAAAATACGTCAAAAACGACATTATTACGTCATTATTTTTGCACCAACCTAATAGATGATTTTCTTCCCTGCTTGTTCTTACTCGATGGTTTATTTATTTTTTTTTAATTTCTTGTATTTTTCCCATTTTCATTGCACAGCCTTACCTTTCATTATTGATCTGTATTTCCTGCCAATTACGAACTTGAAAAATTTTTTAATGCAAAGTAAGTCGTCATCTATCATTTTGATTCCTGTTATTTTATTGTCCTTTCTACTCAATAATGTTTTTTCAATTTTCTTTCACTCCCTGTGAACCATTGCGCTTTAGCGATCTTGCCTGGGGTAAAATGATTTAAGACAAAATTATTCATTATTATTTTTTAAGAAAAGCATACAGTTTGATCAAGGTATTTAAACAGGATCTATATTATTTTCAGTAAGTGTTATTTTAGCCAGAAAATGTGACGTACTTTAAAAACTTATTTGACCACAGCGTTATTAAGTAGCAAAGTTGTAATGCTAACGATTTTCTTTTATTTTCATGTTGTTGTATCCTTAAAGTGGTTACAAACAGACAAAAGTGGTACTCGAGTGAAAGGAACAGCAACATGGTCGTAGATGGAAGAATGAGAGATTTATTGTAAAAGAGAATACACTACTGAAAGACAGGGAATCGACTTACACTTCCTGAAGCCAGTCTCAGGTATGTCCTGCTGTGCACACTATATATATTACTTATATAGTCAGTCCATAATAGGTAATAGGGAGAATGGAACATTCCATTACAAAAGCCCGAGCTAATTTTCCCATGAAATTTTGCTCGATACATTATTTCAAAAACGAAAGCTTTTAACACTATGAACATTCTTTTTGTCTCCCAGTACTTGCATCTATTGCAAGTCAGCATAGAAAAAGCGCGTGTGAAGGTTTCCTTATTTAGTAGAAATTCATTTGTCAAATATGTAAAGTTAAAGGTTCATAGCTATAATGAAAAATTATCACTTTCCATGTGCTTAATCTATTAAAATGTCACTGTAACAAGAAGCTGTATCATATTCACTTACCGTATTCTCTTGAGTATAATACAACTGAAGCTAAAAAAAAGTAATAAATTACATCTTTGAGTATAATGCAACACTATACTACAGCCAACACCATGTAGATATTTTTTTGAAAAGTACCATATTATCCATTAAATCCTCAATGTCATACATATATGTTATTAAAATATTTAATTTTTTGTTGTATCTTTAAAGGGGTTACAAAAGACAAAGGTGGTACTTGAGTGAAGGGAACAGCAACATGGGCGTAGATGGAAGTAAGAGAGATTTATTTTAAAAGAGAATACACTACTGAAAGACAGGGAATTGACTAGCACGTCCTTAATCCAGTCTCAGGTATATCCTATGCACACTATATATATTACTGACATAGTCAGTTCATAATACGTAATAGGGAGAATGGATTATTCCATTACAACACAGATATGTTTATTTATGGTTTAATAATGCTCTCCTAAATGGAATCGAAATTCCAATAAGAAAATAAACATTTTAAACATTTAAAGGGTTCTGTCTTACACACTTTTGTTAGGATATTGCATATCAATCATTTATCAATTATACACATAGAAACGCTGCTGGGAGTTCTTTTGTACATTTTTATTGTTCTCTTGCTGTGAATTAAGCGTTTCTCAATTATTAGGTCAGGTAACTGATCTCAACCTTTGTTATTTAGTTTGACGTATCATAGCGCGCCTTGGGGTTGCATTCCCGCTACTCTTTTTCTCTCAACCTATCTATCTTTGCTGTAAGAGAAACTGCTGTGAGACACCTGTGCATGTCACATACCCGCTGCGATGGGATCAGGGTTTCTAACATATGGTAAGTTATCATATCAGATTAATAGATATTTATAGGAGATTTTAATAGTTGACATCTACTATATCAAGCAGGAGACAATAGCAAAGAAACTTTGCTAAAAGTAACCGCGATGTGCTGGGGATTATACTGAAAAGAAATACAAAGCCACAGGAATTAACGGTGTGGTACGCATTTTCTGTTCGTTTTACACAATCTTTTGAAAGGCATGACATTTGTCAAACTTAATTAAGAGAAAAACGTTATTTACATGCGGCCTCTTCATCTTGTTGTTATCAAAACTTTTCAGCCATTGTGCCCTCCAGTATATGTCGATTCGGGCAACTTACAGGAAATTCAACAGCTCCAGCAGCAACTTCAACAAAACAGAACAGCTTCGGTTAGTGCAGTCAAGCAGGACAAGTAGCAGCAGCATCCAGCAGTAGCACCACACAGCAGCAGGCTGGTTAGGTTTAAGGCTCCAAGTTCTCCAAAGAGACGGAATTCTAGTGCATTAACGCGTTGGTTCGTGAATTTGATGACATAATTGTGAGTTCAATTCCTGAACCGGGCAGTGTGTCTCAGTGGAAACAAGGTAGGTAATACCTGAGCAGCACTAAAATAAATAACTAGACGAGAAATTCCACAACATGGGCAGTGAATCAAGAACTGTCAACCCCCACCCCCATAGATTAAATAAATTTCGGAATTTCCTATAGGTTACCGAATCAACATATATCGGAGGAAGGCCGAGTGCAGAACGGCCGAAATTCTATGATAATGACAAAAAGACAATAGTTCGGATATAGCAGTGTAAAAATGAATCCTCATCGGAGAAATTCAGAGTGAAAAGAGAAAACAATTATTTATAAAACAGATCATGAATATGTCAGATTTTAACATCCAGTCGTTGTTTTGACAATAAAGTTACAATTAACCAAGTGATATTGGCAAATTTTTCAGTTTATAATTATATTGTTAATATATCGGGTAAATGTCAGTGTATTATATATATGGTTATTAAAAATATTGATAACTGTCTTCGTTTATGATGTAAAAAAAAGCAAAGGGAAAGACAAACATTTATGAATTGAAAAATGTGGATTAAATACGACAGAATGTTAAATAAAGATAAATAGGAAAATGTTTCGCTAATAATTTTGTAGCTTCGCCAGAATGCTTTTGATGGGTAATATGGAAGAAAGAAGCAGACGGAGAATACTTGGTAACTAATTTAAAAGTACTCAGTCGTATATACAGGGTGCGATGGGTAAATTGATGCCATTTTATATTTTTTAATTTCGCGCATGCGCGTTTTTTGCTTTTGATTTTGTCGACTGCGCGGTATAGTAGGTTCAATTGGGTGCCGTCTATGAGAAAAAGAGCGCCATGACGCAATTCGCACCGCCAGAAAATTGGAAACGGCATGCTGTACAGCTTGGCATTCTCACCGGAAGTTCTAACATGAACATTTCAGTATATTTGAGTGTCAATCTGAGGAAAGTTCAGAAGATTTGGAAAAAGTTGGACGAATTTAATGGTGATTACGAAGGTACGGCAGCTCAGAAAACTAACTCAGATTGTTCTGATAAGAAAAGAACTCCCGAATTTGTTGGTGAGGGTGTAGGACTAAACACAGAAACCTACAACTAGTACTTTGAAGACGTAGTGCTGCCTTGGGTTCAGTCGGTGTCTCCTGGAAGACACTAGATTTAGCAACAGAACTCTACAACATGTCACATAAGCAGGAGAATCCAGTCATGTCTGACAGACAATTTCTGCGACCAGAACACCCTGTACATTTGGCCACCTAACTACCTAGACTCAAACCCACTTGTGTGGAGCGCACGTGAGCCAGAGACCAACAAAACTACTTTTAACACCAAAGATGAACTGAAGGCAAGGATTATGGCAGAATTCACCAACTTAATCAAGGAGACTCTCCAGAAGTGTTGCAGAATATTCTGAAGTCGTTTGGGGGTTTTGGTTGAAACCAATGGAGATTTTATACAATAAATTTACTCTGTAGTATTTCAAGATATTTTTTTATGTAATTTTGGTAATATATCTCTTAAAATGAGATATCATGTTATTATTTATTTTGCATAATTTTGACGACAATTTATCCATCGTAACTTGCATATACACAGACACACACACACACACACATATATATATTATTATTATTATTTAAGAATATGCATACATCGCGACACAGAATTTACCATGTTCCGGAACCAAAACCTAAACTTAAAAATGCATTTTTGTTCCATTCTCAAGAGATGTTGAATAACTTTCGAAAAAATTATTTACTATTTTAAAGCTAAGTAGTAATATATAGTTTATATAGTTTAAGTTGGGGAGGGGAACTGATTACACAATTTTAAAAGGCTGTTGGCTTATTTGGCGAATCAGGATACAAGTATAATTTAAGATGGCAAATTAAATATAGTTTATGGATTAGGTGTGGGTTTGTAAGTTCTGCCTGTTGATACTGGCTTCCTCGTATGTCACCCTTACGTGTGATCCTGTCTGTATTTTTTTTTTAAGGGCATACATAAGATACACAACAATACATTGACATTTTTACTTATTTTTTATTTATTTTTTATAAAATACATTGGGGTTTTCTTGAAGGGGCTTCAAATAAGATTAACTCATATTTTATATATTTATATTTTTTTTTATAGAGATCTAAAATACTATATAATTATTTTTATTAGTATACTAGATACGGTATTGTTAAAATTGAAATTTAAAATTTTGGAATTTAATTACGCATTTTCTTACTTTTCTATTTATGATTAAATAATAGATATATGTGTACAAAATATAGCAATTAGGAAAAAGATTTTTGTTCATTATTTGATACTTGGAAAACTGTTCTTTTATTTGTTTCTACTTGGAAAAGTACGAAACAACGAAAAATATAAAATAATTCTATCGGCCAAAAACCGTCACACGAAAACCTTTTCCTCTTTTTTATACTTTTTTTCTCTTGAAATGTTTCTTGATATAAAGAAAAAAAAATCATATGTTTTCCCATACTGTTGAATATGGAAAAGTACTAATCAATAAAAAATACAAACACATTATCGCGTTACACGTAAACATTTTCCTTTTTGTCATAAATTTTTTCCCTAAAGTTTTTCTTGACATATGAAAGAATTATATATCGTATGATATATAAAAATAATACATATCGCTTACCGGATATAGTTATAAATACAATATTTTCAAATATTAAATATAATAAGATATAAAAGAATAAATTTCTGCATATATTGTAATATATTCTAATCTATCTATCTATCTATTTACTTTTATATTTAAATGTTTACTGATGTATAAGCTAATATTGACTAACATTCTCGTCTTTGTTGTTTCGCTTTATGTTAGATGCATTCACCCCGGAATTTCTCGAGAGTTTGTTGTGTTCTAGAATGTGGGATATTGCTCTGGGATATTTTAGCAAATTTCTCAATATTGTTATGTTGAAAAGGTAAAATACAGTACAGGCAGATCGTGGATTATTGTTGATCTTGCAATGATGATCCATGTATATATCTAACTTCCTTTAGCTCAATCCCTTTTGACGTCAACAACATTCTTGATAATAACTCTCCAGTGAGAACATCCAGTTGTTGAAATCTATCGTGTTTTTGTTTTAATGACATCATATCTGCACACCATGTCTAAGGATCTTTATACAGCTTCAGGTGGTTAAAGTTTGAATTCAGATCGGTCCTCTTTTAGGCTGGCAGCTAACCAAGGATTGAAAGCAATAGTGAAATGTATGCTAACATTAAAGGAGAGGAAAAATACACGAGCAAATAAATCTGTTTTTCTTCACAGAAGCAATGAAGAAGAAAAAAAGTCTACTATGTCGCCGCATGTTCAGCAAATCTTCTGTTTATCCCGTTTAATGTTGCTGTCATTAACAGACTTTTAAAAGCATATTGTCTTTCTCCCAACCAAACCCGATTCTTCATATTTGTTACCGAGAGAAAGATAATAACTGGAACTTTATTTTCAGTCACTGTTTATCCAGCCTGTTCAGTCTAACATCGACCAGAAAGAATGCACAAAAATAAAGGCAGCATATTTGCAAGAAAAAAAAAAAAAGAAAAAAAAGAAAAAAGAAGCAGATTCGTCATTTTAAGGGTGGTTTTGGCGTGGGTGGGTTAAGGTAGTAAGGGTGACCGTAGTATGAAGAGAGAGAAGATAAAAATGAGACAGCGTTAAAAATGGAAAAAGATGCAGATAAGTAAATGGAACGACGGCAAATATGACAAACCTCCAAAGAGAAGGGCGCTCCCAACAAAATGTTTTGGTCGTCTTCGATATCAAAACTCGTTTTGTAAGAACGTTTACTTTGTTACGCATACTGCTCATTTTCAATCAAGCATACACACAATCTTTCACTCACTCTCATATATATATATATATATATATATATATATATATATATATATATATATATATATATATATAAATCTGTCTATCTGTGTATTCGTATGTGTTTGCGTGTGTGAAGGGCGTGTATCTATTCACAAGCATCCGCACTCGCTCCCTCATATATATATATATATATATATATATATATATATATATATATATATATATATGAATATAATATTGAGGTCAAATAGGCATATATTTATTAGAAAATACCAGCTACGCTTTCATTTTTTTCTTTCTCTTTCACACTCTATCACCTTCTCTCTCTCACTCTTTTTCATTCTCTATTGCGCTATCTTTCACTTTTCCTCTCTCTCACTCTCTACGATGAAAGGACCATTAATAATTCGCTGGCATATAACAGTTAACGATTCTAATAAATACCTTAGATTTATCATTTAATATAAAATATCAAGACGTCTAATTCTTAGCAATAATTTAGCACCTCCAAAATCCAACTAACGTATGTAAAAATAATGTGGTTTATGAATTCTCTTGACCCATGAAAGATTGTATCTCCAATATTAATCATCAATGAACAACATTAGATTCTTATATCAGCCACACACTCTCGTAGTATGACATGATATTTGTGAATGTTTCGTACACATATAAATCAACTGATTACAACCAACCAAAATATTATTAACATAGGACAATAAATAAAACCAAAATATGATGTAGGACTCAGTGCAAGGAAAGACTCGAAATTCTAGAAGCCACTATAATCCAAAAGAATCAACCAAGATTAAATAAAATATGTTTATCCATAGGAGATCGTATATTGAAATTTGTATAAAAAAGCAAAACGTATAAATGTTCGATAGATTCATTCCTATTTGACCGTTGAAGATGGCGTCATCTTTAACTGATTTAAATTCAGCAATAGAAGTTTACAGTCAGGGAAGATCTCCAACAAATCCACAAACTCGCAGAGGACAGAGAAGGCTGTCAAAATATTGTCGAATCATTATACAATGTCACTGAAGATGAGAGAACATGTTAATTCATGACCTCAAATCGAAACAGTTTCGATGATGAGGATGATGAATATACACATGCTGTAATTTAGTCAAATACATCTTGCTTAATATACTGATCGCTCATATTTCTTGGCGATGAGTGTGAGAGTCGAAAGTACTCGAATGTAACAAAAAGAGCTTTGGGCAGATTATTCAAAATTTTAATCCGGATGTAAAACATCTCAGTGAGAAGTTGATAAAACAATATAGGAAGTTGAATAGACAAACCTTGTCGACGTTATTTACTAAAATTTGTTTCAATCAATTCTGGCTGTCCGTATATACTTTATACATAGATATGTGCATAATTCATGTGTGTATATATAGCATAATTCTAGTTTGTATGCTTGAATATAATGTATATTCGTTTGTGTGTTGTAGACATTTTTATATCTATATTTGGTAACTATGTTTTGTGTCTTTCTCTCTCTCTCTCTCTCATATATATATATATATATATATATATATATATATATATATATATATATATATGTCTCTGTATTCATATGTGTTTGTGCGTGCGCGTGTGTGTATGCAATCGCTCTCCCATATATATATATATATATATATATATATATATATATATATATATATATATATATATATAAACGAATCCTTTTGCCAGATCTTGCTCAAGTAAGCAAAATAGTAGGCTTCTGTCTATGATAGTCCTTTCATGTCGCTTTCGGTTTATTAGGAGAGCTTGTAAAATTCGTCAGAATAAATAACTTTATCATCTGTCCCAGAGTCAATCTTAGAATTGTTGATACAATGCCAAAGCCGCCGACAGGAAAAAAGAAAGATGCTAAACGTACAACTGTCTCAGCCAAACAGCTGTTGAAAAACTGAAGCCTGCAGCATACCATCTGTTTAGAAGAAAGTATTATTTAAAAAAAAAAGGGATTAAGGGTGAAATTCAGTCAGAAGTGACAAAGGTCTAATCAACAAACGGAAGTTTTTGATCTGCGATGACATTGAAGAGTCTCTTGCAAGGAGAAGTTGAAATAAACACGATATTACAACCGATTGAAAAAATATTGACAAATAAAACTGTGAACAATGAATCTCAAAGTTCCACATTTCCTTTTTTCCGATCAAAAAAATCAACGATATTTAAAAAGGAAAGACTTTCGGACTGAATTTAACAATAATTAGTACATGAGCGCAGATAACAAAAACAGACTAAGATGAAGTAATATATTTTTTTAAATATTAAGTAATTCTTCTTCTGTGTGCCGTGTCCTTTCAGGAGTTGGAAATCATAGCTCCTCGTAATTTACTGTTCTTTGTAACTATTAGTAAATTCTATTTCGTTATATCTTCTAAACTTTGCTCCATCATCCATTTACTCAAGATCGCTAGATTGGTTATACGTCGTTTCCTCTGTCCTTCTTAACTTCAATCTCTCCTACAAGTGTTGAAGTTTCCAAGTCTTCTTTCCTCATTATGTGCCCTACAAATTTCAACTGTCTTTCTTATGTTTAGTATATATAGGAGGACCGATATTACGAAACAGTTCTGTACTTTTTTCTTTGGTTTTAACGAAACTGTCTTTGATCGGAAATTGAATAATTCCTCTTTCACTATTACAGTGAGAAAATTAAATTATTTTGACTTAAAATAATAATAATAATAATAATAATATTAATAATAATAATAATAATAATAAAATTAAGCGAAGGAGATGGCATACAACACCCCCAAATGAAAGAAAAAATAAGAAAAGAGTACTACAGGCGTGTACGTCTGATACTAAATACTGAACTAAACCCAAAAAATAGAATATCAGCTATAAACACATTGGCTGTCCCAGTGGTGCATTGCAGCTTTAATGTCCTTAACTGGACCATAGCTGAAATTAAGCGAATGGACGCCAAAACGAGAAAGCTTCTCACTTGCTATCGCATGCATCATCCCAAAGCTGATGTTGATCGTCTGTATGTGCCCAGATCCGAAGGAGGCAGAGGATTAGTTCAACTAGCACTGTCCTACAAAACTACAACAATTGGCCTACAAAGATACTTGGAAACTACAGAAGACTGGATGATGGTATGCGTCAAGGAACATGAAAGTAGTAAGCGTCTTTACTCCGTAATGAAAGAAGCCAACAAATTCAAACTGGAGCTTCAAATGGGCGTAGAGATGCAACTACAGCACAATACACCGGCTGAAACTGCAAAATACTTAAAAAAGACAGCAAAGATGAATGCAACCGACCAGATACAGAAACGATGGCAAGATAAACCGCTTCATGGCCAATACTCTGCCCGTATCAAGCTGATGTAGACAAAACCCGTACCCATCAGTGGCTACGTAGTGCAGGGTTGAAAGCGGAAACTGAAGGTTTTATACTTGCTGCGCAGGACCAATGCTTGCTAACTAGGAATTATCAAGCACATATACTAAAATATTGTGTCAGCCCAAAATGCAGATTCTGTGATAAATATCCAGGAACGATTGATCATCTTGTATCAGGTTGCACGGTGTTGGCACCCACTGAATATAAAACCCGACACGCCAGAGTGGGCCAATATCTGCACTGGAAAATCTGCAACTTCTACGGGAAGGAAACTGAAAGAAACTGGTATGAACACCACCCAGACCCGGTTACGGAGATAGGACCTGTTACAATTCTATGGGACTACACAATTCACACTGACAGAACAATCAAGGCCAACCGCCCAGATATTGTTATTAAAGACCACAAACAAAAACGGTGCCTCCTTATTGATATGTCAGTCCCTGCTGACTGCAATGTATCTTTGAAGATATTCAAAAAGCTGTCAAAATACAAGGACCTTGAAATAGAAATCTCGAAAATGTGGCATATGGGAACATCAACAATCCCTGTTGTAGTTGGAGCCCGAGGACTGGTTGGAAAAGATTGCAGTAGACTAATTGCAGGGATTCCTGGAAGCCCATGCATCAAGGAGATACAAAAAATTGTTCTGACAAGTACAGCCCACACTTTACGAAGGGCTTTATCTATGACATTTTTATTTTATTTTATTTTATTTTTATTTTATTTTATTTATTTATTTATTTTTTTGTCAGTGAAAAGTATCATGATGCCATTTCTAACCTTAGGTCCCTGGGTGGGACCCGGAAAGAAATGTGTAAACGCCAGAAAGCAAAGAAAATAAAAATAATAATAATAATAAAAAAATATTCAGAATAGGATTTTTTATGAAGTGACTTGTTACCAATGTGATTTATTAAAAAGAAAATTACATTCGGCCATAGGCATCCACCCAACCCATAGGCACAAGAGGCGAAAAAAAAAAATTAAATTCAAGTTTCTAATTATCAGCTGTAAGACATTTGGGCTCTGAGCGAAAATTGAATAGTGAATTCCTCTTTTATCATTAAAGCAAAGTAAGATGTTAATTTGTATTTAAAAAGAAAATAAATTAAATTTTTCATTATCAGCTAAGTGATACGTTATTGAAAAATTAAAACAGACGAAATTATGAATTTGTGTATATATGTGTTTTACATTTGTTTAACTCTTGGGATCCGATATTTACAAAAAAATCGAAATGTTTTATATTATTTTCATGTAGATTATTGTCCACATCTTTTTTTGTTGTTATCACAAATGTCTCGGCTTTTGTGTCCCTCCACCAGGCCCTTCCTCTGATATATGCCAATCCTAGTAACCTATAGGAACTTTTAACTGAACCTTTTATTTAATCCACATGGGTAGATTGTTCTCGTTTTACTATCAATGTCTAGGGATATTTCCTCTAGTTCTTAGTTTAGTACTGCTCAGTCATTCTTCGCCACGTGTCCACCGAGTTCAAGTACACACTGCCCGGGATTGCCAAGGGATTGAATTCACAATTACTATGTCATCAAATTCATGAAACAAAGTTTTACGACACGAGGTTATTATCCCATCGAACAATTTTTGTGGAACCTACCTGCTGATTTATACAAGTGCTGCTCGCTATGCTTGACTGCAACCCCACTGAGGCTTTCTCTTGCTACAACTGCAGTTGCTGTTGAAACCTGCTATCATTTGTATTTCTATATAGGATATAGGACCCGCTAATAAATTTCGATATGGCACCCGCTAATAAATTTCGATATGGGACCCACTGCTAAAGAAAGATAAATGACAGTATTTGTGATAATTGATATTACCTTTAGACGTATATATTGCATTAAAATCGAAAAGATTTTCCACTGATCCGACGATTTTATTCTATTTATTTTTTAAATGGTCATATCCGTCGGAGCGATGGTAATCATGCCCCTCTACTATGCGTTAATTGTCTTCGCTTCTTGGTGTAGCTATGAGAATGGATTCTTCTTACTTTCTCTACGTTTTATTATTCATGGTATTCCATCTTTTAGACTGACTACAACACGAGAATGGAGAGCACTGTCTGGCCTGCTATTTAATCCATAGCTGGTGAAGAGAAAAGATGGATTAATCAATTACCAGACTAGCTTAAATTATGGTATCAGCTTACCGACTCCACTTTATTTGTGATAAATACAACCCTACGCGCATATCTACAAAGTGTATGTAAATATTTCCAGTCGTTTTTAATCAATAAAAACAACCCCTATTTTCTACAGTTACTTTAATCTAGTTCTTAAGAAAAGAGAACAATAAGAACTTTTACACAAACCTTGTAGCATTAAATACAGTAAATTAGAAACTTTAAAAGAATGTATCCTTTCCGTGTTAACATTTGGTTGGAAATATTAGCTATTTCCTTATAAGGAAGCATTCAAAATAGGCCGGAAGTAAAGACTTGGTGTCGGTTGAAATTTATAAAATCTTTATCTTAAGACAACTGGTTTCTGAAGGGAAAATGCATTTTTCAGTTGTAATAGAATTGATTTAGCTAATAGGTAATTAGCATAAAGAGAGCTATAACTCTAGCTCACAGGCTACTTTGAGTCGGTGTACGTAGAATATCTATAGCTACTAAGTTTGATCATAACACCAGTATTGATGGTGGTTTTCTTCCTTGTAGTCTGGTGTAGTGTGGAACGACAGCATCTTAAATATGACATTATTCTCTCTTCAAGTTACATGTGTTAACCATTTTAGTTGTTGCCGCTGTTGAAAATTCATAAGTGATGTGGTTTCTGGTATCTGGTACAGTACTTTGTGTGTTATTCTGTAGCGCCAGTACACAAAGTTCTATGAAGTGTGCGCCTCCCTAAGGCCACTTGCTACACTTGATCGAAGACATTTTTGACAATCAATCCGAGAAAATTTTAGATATTTCTGATCAATTTTATCTCCATGTATGACATCCATATGAAAGCTTCGGCCAGTCGAAGCTATTTAAGAACATAAATTTCATTTTTAGGTTAATGTTTTGATTTTATAAGAGCTTGCGTGCTTGGGCGAAACTGCTCTAAGAACAACTTATTATATGTTCAATGACAGCTTTTTATTCCTACATCCAAGGCAGGTCAGGAAGCATGATATATATATATATATATATATATATATATATATATATATATATGTATATGATTTATATATATATATATATATATATAAGCTGATATTCAGGTCAACAGTCTACTCCATGTGTGTTCTTTGTCTCGGCTATATTGGGTAGTATCATATATATAGCATAAGAGTGTCACAGCAAAATTGTCCAATTGTTAGATTAAACTCTGAACCGTTATATCTTAGAAATGATTAACGATATTGGAATTCCACGTGGTTTTTCTAGCACTATTGGACACTACTTTGAGCAATAAGAATGTATAATTACTCTCCAAGCTTAACAGAAGAATCGTGATGAAATCGATGATAAACGGAAATATGTTCATAATTAATTTATCATAGTTAAGGGTTCGAAGTTCATGAAGTATTGATATAAAGTTCAAATATATATATATATATATATATATATATATATATATATATATATATTCCACGATCATTTTCCAACTTATTAATGATGATCTTCGCCCTCTTAGATCTAAGTTTCTGTACTGAAGTAACAAGGCGCCTCACACGTTTACTGCTCTTTGGAATGTCATAGCTGAATCTCCTCCCTTACGTGCCAAACATCTTATGGATTGAGTTGGATCTTTTCAAATTATTCCCTTTTGGTCTAACTTGAAATGATGATGACTCTTCCTGTTGTGACCACCTGATCCAGTTTTCCTCTCTACTCTTTCCTCCTTTTAAAACGCATTCACCGTTATCTAGATGGTTCATGAATGGACTTTGAAGATGGAAGCCAGAGGATGAATGTTGGTATCATTACTGAATTACTTTTTCTTTTCACCATTGCTCAGTTGAGAAGACAGTGGGGCTGAAAGAAAAAAAAAACATTTTAACTTTTTCTCTTTCTAGCTGAACAACTTAAAAGGTATTGTCAGTGATTCTTACGTCAAAGAGTATCAAGTTCAAAGAGTCAAAGAGTATCAAGATGGCTAAAAGTCTTATCTGAAAACCTGGAAAATTGGAAAACAGTTAGTTTAGTGGATTTTTAGATATTAAACATTTTGTGGGGTGGACAATTAGGCTGTAAAACGATTTAGACAATTTTGGTGTTAAACTCGGTCTCTCTCTCTCTCTCTCTCTCTCTCTATATATATATATATATATATATATATATATATATATATGTGTGTGTGTGTGTGTGTGTGTGTGTGCAAAATAATCCTAAGATGAAACCTAGGTAGGTTTGTCTGGCTCCTTAGAATTATTTTAGGTTTTACTCTACTTAGTGTATTGAGCACTTTACGTAGTTGTCTTTTTACTTGTTTTGTTTTTTTTTTCTTTGAACTCTGAACTTAAATACTGGACGATTGTTTTGTGTTCTTGGTTCTTTCTTTTTTTATTCCCCATTTTTCGTCGGTCACCGATTTGTTCAATTGCAACTTGAGCTATCCGAAGTTTTTCCAAACGAGTACTACCATCTATCTATCTATTTATCTATTTATCTCTCTCTCTCTCTCTCTCTCTATATATATATATATATATATATATATATATATATATATATATATATATATGTGTGTGTGTGTGTGTGTGTGTGTAATAAAACAAAGAACAATAAAAAATACAGCAAATTATCTCAATTTGTATGTTTGTTTGGGGTCTGTTGCATTTTCCCTACCATCATCAACGAGTAGTATTAGAACTAAACCAAAAGACTTCGGGTGATGATTTTCAAGGAACAATGACACAACAGAGTTTTCCTACCGACTACTTTTACGATCATTCGTTTTTGCCAAGGTCTATGAGTGTGTGATTGTGCGTGAGTGCATGTTTGCACGCGCGTGCGTGTGTGTGGGCAGATATTTTTTATTTCTAAGAATCTACTTTTGGTGTTTCGGTTAATATAAATAGTCTATCTCGAGTGCAAGCTAGATAGATGTCATTGGAGTATTTGGTTAGGCTGCTGTAACAATGCGACGTTTTGACTCACACCACCTGCAGAGGCAACTGACGAAGAGTTTGTCTGAAATCACCAAAAATAAATCAGCTCGTGCTTTATAGCAGTGTATTTCTCGTCGTTGTTTTAGTACGCATGTTGAATACTGCATTGGCTTTCAACGATAAACTCGTATCGGCCATAACATGTGATCAGCTTTCTTTTTAAACGGGGCTGCGAAATTGTGAATGGCGAAAATCCTTATCAGCAAGACAATTGAAAAGTAGTATTTATTCGTGTATTGGAGGAAGATATCAAGCAACCAAAAGAAATATTAATGGATTTATTTTTAGCTGTTTTACATAAAACTACACGTGCTTTTATCTGCCGTCTTTCCTTTTCCCTCAGATAATTTGGATCTATCACGCAATCTCTCACTAAAACTCGTTTCGTATCTATCTATCTATCTATCTATCTATCTATCTATCTATCTATCTATCTATCTATCTATGTTTCTGTCTGTCTGTCTGTCTGTCTGTCTGTCTGTCTCTCTCTCTCTCTCTCTCTCTCTCTATATATATATATATATATATATACATCCGTTCAAACAAGTGTTTAGTACTCAGCAAGGACAAAAATTCCTAGCATTAATCAAAAAACATTTTCCTACTAACAGCAAAGTTACCAAGATCTCTAATAAAAAACACCCTAAAATTAAGTTATAGTTGTACTGAAAATCTAGAAATTATTATAAAGAAAAAATCATAATAATAAAATCCTGAAAAAAACACGCATGCCAAATCAAATAAATAAAAATCCTAAATTAAAATTAGACAAAAATAATGAAAAATTATGTAATTGTAGAAACACTGAAAATTGCCCTCTGAATAATAAATGCCGCATAGAATCTGTGATATACCAACGTACAATCTCATCCATTGAGAATATATGAAAAGAAATATAGAGGATCTACAAAAAATGAATTTAAAATAAGCTTGAAACTACACCAAAGCTCCTTCAAAAATATTAAAAACAGAAATCAGACATCCCTACCTAAATATTTCTGGCATTTAATAGAAAAGAACAGTAAATGGAAAAATAATAAATAGAACAAGCACTTGTAGAATCTGGGATGACCCATGCCATTTACGCCTACATGAAAAACGACACATTATCAAGTTTCTAAAAAATGAAAATTTATTAAATCAAAGAAATGAAATAACGGATTTTTGCAGACACCATCAACTATTAGCATTTTATAAATGGATAAAAATAATTTACACAATACTATATAAAAATTATAAAATACCATATAAAATCTATTAACAAATTCAATTAAAACAATAGGTTTAAAAATACAACCTAATCAAAATCTTAGCGCACCTTTAAGAAATCATAAAAACAAATAAATAAACACCAAATAGGACCGTAACTACAGTATCAATCAGTTAGAATTTTAGCTGATAGTAATAGAAAAACAACAGCAAAAAAAAAATACAAAACAATGGAGCCTGATAAAATTAGCCATTATAGCCAGACAAAAAAAAAAAAAAAAAAGAAAAACTAAACCTTACACGGATCCAAAAACTTGACATATAACAAAACCCCATACTTTCATAAAAGCAGAGACAACTTGAAAATGAAAAACTAACCCCAGATTACACTTCTATTTCAAAACTATAAATGAGTAAAACGTTTCCTTGCTAAGTTATTCCAAACATTGCTTGAAGATGAAGCAATCATCCAACAGTTAAGTTTTAATATTGAAATTAAACTTGAATACGGGTGACCAGTTTCGAAACATAGTAATTTCCGTGTCGCAATGGAATCATATTTTTTTTAAATAATTATATATATATATATATATATATATATATATATATATATATATATATATATATATTGGCATTCAATTTATACTTTTGGCACGTATTCTTGAAAATATAATAAATAATGAGAATATCAGATGCCTATGATAATGATACACCCAGTGATAATCGAATTCACATCCTATAATTCGTCTGTCTAACCACTCCGTAGTTTCAGCGCTTCTTTCTTTCTTTCTTTCTTTCTTTCAATCTTTCTTTCTTTCAACCTTTCTTTCTTTCGCACACTATTTTTTATCATTTCTGCATCTTCGTATGTATTTATATATCTACTAAATTCTACTAAAACTATCTTAATTTGACAATAACTAGTTGGCATCTCGGTGAGGAACTAATTCACACACACAGACACACATCTGTGAGTATCAGATTTTCCAAGCTGTCTTTCCTCATTACATACTCGAGAAATCTCAACTGCCTCTTGCTGATGTTAAGTACAAGTTTCTTTCTTGTTTCCATTTTCTCTAAAAACTCGTCGTTGCTCACATATTCGATCTATGGTATCCTTAGCATCTTTCTGTAGAACCGCATTTCTGTTGCTTCAAGTCTCTTCTTCATCTTTGGGATTGAAAATAAATAAATAAAAAACAATTCTTGGAAACTGCTTTTTTTCAGATACAAAAATTAAATTAGCTGATTTAAACTTTTGTTCAGATATCGGATTTGGAAATACGGCCTTTCTAGATATAAGCTTTTTCCCATAGATTTTTTTCTCGAGATATGGTCTTTTGAGAATACCTGAAGGAGAAAATAAACATTCCTTAAACTTTATGGAGTTGAGAAAATTTCTGCTGCTGAGAATTCGAAAGCATATCGGATCAGACAGTCTTTTTCCCTACAAAGGGTGACAAAGATTCGAATCTTTTTTTATTAAGACGTTCACTGCATAATCTGGTTGATGCAATTCACGCTGTTTAAAATAACAGCGTGACTACGCAATCATGTATATTTACTATGTTTTTTTTTCATATCTTGTTGTAACCTAGAGAAGGTTACTGAATAGAATAATCACACGAAGGTTGGTAATAAACGATAAGACAAGAACAACACATATAAGGTTTGACAGCGGCGCGTAGAAGTCGTCAACTGCCAGAATTGAGTCAAGTGAATTCCACAATGAATCTCCAACTGCAAGGCCGAATTTAATGCGCCAAAAAAAAAACAAAAAAACCCGTAGACCCCGTATAAAATAGGGTTGGGTAGCTGTTTTTTCAACATAGCCTCGTCTGGGGATCCTCTCTGCAGAATTTGCCCAGCATAGCTGGATACGAATCTCCAACTGCAGGATATCTACCAAACGCCCCACGCGGTCAGACGTGGCACAAGGCCGAATTTAATGTGGTGGATCCGAGTCCGTAGGCTCGGTAAAAAATTTCCAGTAGACCGCGTATAAAACAGGGTCGGGTAACTGTTTCCCGAGACGTGAGTTTGCTCTTCGACATAGCCTCATCTGGGGATCCCCTCTGCTCGGAGGCAGAGAGTTTGACCAGTACAGCTGGAGACGAATCTCTAACTGCTGACCAACATACAATATTTGCTATTGCATTTATGTGAATGGGGACCTACCCATTTATATAAGTAAATGATATTTTTGTTTTAATTATCCATTTACAACGCTATTTCACTCAAAATGGGTGGCTGTATTTTTTAATAACATTTCCGTGATCTGTTGTTCTTCTTATGTTTGCCGACCGCTCGCAACGAATTAATTCCTTTTGCTGATTATTTACGTTCTTAAAGTCTCTAGTTTGAATTCTAGATGGGTCCGTAGCATTGACGTATAGTAAAATAGCCCTGGGAAATGTATAAATCCATCTCCTTCGCTCACAGTTATTATTTAAGCCTTTTGAACCCTTTTAGGGGTAACTATTTGCCCATAGCTGGGACCCTGACAGGTGCTACCACCTCGGATCAGAGTGGACCTGGGAACACCAGCAATTAAGACGTGGTTCCACGCACCTCAAAACCTCTTGATCAAAGGCCTTGCTGTTGGATGTAGTTTATCATCTTACCCAGAACGGTATGGTTTTCAGTTTCATTTTTAATTCCCACATTTATTTTAACATCAAAGTGCTATTCTAATATACTTCGTATTAGAATGAAAGCAAAAGATTTGCATATTTTTCTTTAAATTCTTTCCCAGTTGCTCTGATGTAAATCCGTTGATTTCTGCTTTGTTGTCACTTTCGTCTTGTATAATATATTCTCCTGTCTACAATTTCCCTGCAGTGGTTATAGTTTTATTTCAAGAGCAAAGATTTAAGAATATTTATCACGATTGCTACAAGACCTCTCGCAGACACAGGCGGCAAATGGGGAAGCCACAAAGTAGAGAGATACGTACGAAATACGAACTGCTCTGGCCCATGTAAGTGTTGAAATTGGCAGTAAAGTAGCATGGTTGTAGTTGTCCTATTCGAGACAGACTGCCAAATCAGTTGTAGGATTTTTTCTACTCTTCCGGTGAATTTTGATAGCATTGTTGATCTGGGCAGAATAAAATTGTGTTCCTGATTTTATAGTGAAGATATTTGTTTGTGTAATTTTATATACTACTGTTCACATAATACAAGGCTAAAGAGCTACTCAAGGTAGAGGGTTACTGGGTGGTGTTGTGAAGTGAATTTAATCGAGTTATGCAGTAAAAATAACGATTCATCCTAGACTTGAAGAGGTCAATTGTAGTGATTAGAAAAAAAAAATCCTGCTGAGAATTTATTATATAGAACTAAAGTGTAGCTGCCAAGACTTGTGTTTGAACATAGATCACCAGTGAGCAAACACAGGCGATCCCATAATTGAATTAAGTAAACCACGTGACCATAGTGGAAACGCATATATGGGAGGTAGCGTGTGTCTAATTGATCGTTATTTCTCTTCTATCACTATACGGATCATTATTCCTGTATTATCCTCTACTACTATTCGAATCTGCTTTTCTAGTCTATTTTCTATTACTATACAGGCCGCTATTCTCTACTCTATTTACTATACTATACCTCTATTCATATCACTACACGGATTACTATTCGAGTGAGTATTATCGAGCAAGTACTATTAATACGAGTGATATTCGAAGGCGTCTGACATCAGTATTGTTCAACGGCGTACTATAGTTGTATCTGCGATTACAAAGTCTCTACTACAACGAGCATTACGAAAGTGACAACGATTATTCGTTGACATTACAAAAGTTTCAAACGAATGTTTGCTGACATCATAAAAGAATGTGTCGTAAAGTAGCCATTCTTGGGAAGAAATTTTCCGGATGGAAGTTACTTATTGATATGAATTCAAAGCGAATTGGATGATTTACCCCTGTGTACGTGGCATGACGAATCCTAGTTGTAAAAGTAAGGCATGATAGAACTAAAGAATGTGGTCTGTCAGAACACATGCCATAGAAGTAGCGACAGAACAGTGAGGTTCTTTGGAAATGGGGTTGTAGGATAGAAAATAATTAATCGCCAATAAGGCAACGTAGACGCTTTTGAACTCTATCAAGACATAACAGTAATATTCCATTTTTTTGTTTGATCTAGCTCTTGTAAAGATAGAATATAACAAGAGAAGTCAGATAAAATTGTTAATTTTGTTTGCAATTGAGATTCGACTTCGTAAAAATCTCACAAGCATCAGTTATTTCCTTGCTCCTTCACTGGAAGCTCCGATAGCATTAAAACTTACGTGAGATTTGCCGATTTATTGATATACGACATTTACAGGTGTTCAGCGGTTAATTATAGCATGCAGTAACTATAATAAACGTCGTAGTGATAATAAAGAACGTACTAATGAATAAATGAGATTGTATTCAAGTTTATCGGCGTCTTTATTGATTAGAATATATATAGAAACGTACAATTTGCTTCCTGACAGAGAAGACAAGACTTCATAATTTTCAGGAGAAAGTTCGACTTTGTGTGCTTCGTTCTGCATAAAATTACCGCGTGGAAATGTGAATTATATATATATATATATATATATATATATATATATATATATATATATATATATATATATATATATATATACACATTATGAAATGGACAAAGTCCCACAATTATTTAAGTCATTTTTTTATGTTTATACATTCTTTTTATACATACACATATTTAAGTAAATGCTCTATTTATAATAAACACTATTAATAACATTTACCGGCCTGTATGTCCGAGAAATTTTCATAGAAAATAGGCGTCCTAATACTTTTATTAATACTGTTTATTATAAACAGAGCATTTACTTAAATATTTGTATCTATAAAAAGAACATATAAACATAAAATGTCTTATATATATATATATATATATATATATATATATATATATATATATATATATATATATCAGCGTGTCTGTTTTTTGTCTGCATTGTTTATAGGAGATGGATTATCAGTATCGAATATTTAGCGTTTATACTGCGGACATCTGAATAAAGGCTGCTTAGTGATGGTCAGCATTACGCCTCAATGCGGTTTTATGGATATAGGCAGTATTGACAAAGGAATCACCACTTTATTGAGGCCTGAAACTGAAAGTCAGGCTGTAGTGTTGATTTTTCTGTCCTATTTCTCTTTCTTTCTTGCTTTCTTTCTCCCTCCCTCTCTCTCTCTCTCTCTCTCTCTCTCTCTCTCTATATATATATATATATATATATATATATATATATATATATATATATATACAGGTTCTAAAGAATTAATGAATTTATATTTAATCTAATTTCTTTATTATTTCAAACGTTATTTTTAGTGGATACGTGTGTTTGAAATAGACGCTCCGTTTTTTTAATTTTATTTTAAACAGTATGTATTACGTCTATCGACATGCGTCCTCGAAAAATGTTAATATAATATAAAAATAACATTTTAAGAAATATATATATATATATATATATATATATATATATATATATATATATTATTCGGTTGAGCTATATTAAACTCTATCACGCCAACCTTCACGCTAACCATCAAGGTCGGAAGGTCGTTAGGGTGGCATTCTGTGTGATAACCTAGCTGGTCAATGTAGCTGGTTACTGGGCGATCAGCTCGTCTTATGCCATGGCTAGATGTCCACAGGAACCGATCACTAACAAGTTCTTGCTTTGCTCGCCAGTACATTCAGTGTTTGCGTAAGATTGTAGAAATATCAGCGATGACTCCATGAGATGTGAAGTATAGCTCTCAGCATCCGAGTTTAGGCTCCATCAGGCTTTGTCTCTAGGATTTTAGATAATTTCCAAGCAGTTGTACCATACATAAACATCACTTCTTCAGTGGCTCGAAAGTATTTCCGTTTGAGGTTGTCTGATAGCTCAGATTTACAGATTAAACCCATTTTATTCAAGGCGGTCCAGGAGAATTTAAATGTAATTGATTCGACAAATTTTATTGATTCGACTGAGACAGTTTGTATTGACCCTTGCAGACTAAAGTTTATGAATTCAGTTTTAGAGGCATTTATATAGAGTTCAACATCGTTGGCAGAATTTTCTGTATGGAGAACTGTGTCATTGGTAATGGTATCTGCAGTGATAACTAGGACATATGCGTAGTCAATATCTGTCAATTTTTTGAAGTATAGTAAATTGAGAGTTTTGTCAATAAAGTAAAACAGATGATGATGTTTGTCGAGGGAAGTTGTCAATACGTAGTCAAGGGTGATAGCAAAGAGAAAAGGCACAAGGATATCACCCTGAAGGACACATGATTTGATGTCGAAGAAGCTAGTATCCGTCTGGGGACGTTACCAAACATTTGGTATTTTTGTATAGCATCATTATGGCTGATACTGTCTAAGAGTGGATGCCATAGGCCACAAGAATCTTATCCATTATCCCACAGTGTACCGAATCAAAAGTTTTAGAAAAATCGACAAAAATTAAGGGGGCCTGTAGATTCTTTTCTTTGACGTACTCAATAAAGAACAATCAGGATTTGTCCGACGTTTGATCTATTTTTTCGAAAGTCATTATGATTTTTCGAAGCCAATTCTCTACTTCTGGTTGTATTCTGTTGAGAAACATTTGAATTATAATATTTGCTGCAATGGAGGTGAGTGTGATTCCTCTATAATTTTCTACCAATCCTATATCTTCTTTCTTTGGGAAAGGAAGAATATACATTTTTGTCATTCTTTCTATGACTATTCTTTCTATGGCTAATGTGGCATTAGAGAGTTGGAGTAGAATATCTTTGAAATGCTGTGTCTTCCAAACCTCTGGAGGAATGATACCAAATCGAGCTGTTTTCTATTTTGGGGTTTGTATTTTTGAAATTGAAGCTATTTGAAATTCTGCATCTGTAGAGTTTTCAGGTTTAATGCCAAGATCTTTAATGATTTCAGTACTAAAATATCAGTTATATTTCCGGAAAGATATTTTAAAATGGTCTTGCCATTTATTCAGCCCGACTATTACCTTTAAATATGAATTATTTGTTGATTTTTCTGCCAATGTTCTCGTTGACAGTTTTCCAGGCCAGAATAGATTATTTGTTGGGAGTAGCAGAATTGATGAACCGACTTCTTTCCTCTATTCAACTTGTTGATCATCATAAGATGATTGACTTGAGCAAGCGCTTCCTTGAAATCTTGGATAGATTTAAAGGATGGAATTGAATTTCTTATAGGGGCTTTTTCTCATATTAATCATTTGCCATTCAATACTATTTGATTCCCAAGGAATTTGTTGCTGATTTTTAGATTTTTTCATAGGAAGTAACAAAATTATTGTAGGTTGTATTAGGAAATCGTTTCTTGGTCTCTGCTTATAGTTTTACAAACTTATTCCTGACAGCAATAGTCTACTGGTTTTTGAGATATCTGTTTTGTTAGAAGAGACCAGTCATATGATAAGAAGGTAGACCGCTTTTCCTTATTAGTTCGAAATCTCGGATGTTGGAGAAGACAATCCGATGGTGGGAGAAACTTCTTCAAATGTGTTGAAGGCTTGATAATTAATTGAATTGTTCTTCCACTCCTTGTTTATCAGGATTAATCTATTTGGGTCTTCGCGTCATTGACATGGGTAAATGTCTATTGTTTACAGCTCTACTTTTAAAAATTTGTGGTTAGGCATACAAGATCCATTTCCCGTATAATGTCTTCGACAAAAATCCCATTGGGAGGACACATGATATTCAAATTTAACAACCAAGTAATCTTAAAAATTTAAGAAAATATTCTGAGCAATATTTAAAAATCTCTTGATCATTCCTATTAATAACAACGAAGATGTTGTCGATAAACTTTGTTTTTACTAGGTTTGGGGTATTTTCCATTATATATATATATATATATATATATATATATATATATATATATATATATATATATATATATATATATATATATATATATATATATATCTATATATATATGTGTGTGTGTGTGTGTGTGTATATGTGTGTGAATGATCGAAATTATAGTAAAATAGTCATTCATCGAGTCTAGAAAACTATTCGACAGAATGAAGAAAGCACTTGACGAGAGTGTCGTCCTATATTTGGGACATATCAGAAGTGCACATCCACTATCGAACCCAGACTGTTACGATACGACATAAGCGTCATACCAACTGTACCAACGGGTGTCGGTAACCCGGATATGGCTATCTAAAATCGGTATAGCGCTGCTCTCATCCAAGTATAACGCTTGCATCGTATCGTAACGGTCAGGGTTCGATTCTCGGTAGTAGATGCGCACTGCTAATGAGTCCCAAATATAGGACAAAACGGCCATCCAGTGCTTTCTGCTGAGGATTCTTCAACAGTCGATGAATTTGATATATATATATATATATATATGTGTGTGTTTGTGTGTGTGCGTATGTATGTGTGTAGATATATATATGCAGATAGGTAGATAGATTTACATGAAAATGGGCATCTTTGAGTCTGTTTGGAAGTTAAGATGATCGTATGTTTGTTAATCTTCGTCAGTAGACTTGTGTTCGGTTTCAAATAAACACCGGAATTTCAAATTTCTCTAAGTAGACAGATTCGTTTTCTTCTGACGTTCGCTGCTTAATTTCTCATATCCTGCCAGAGTTTGTTAACAAGCTTTGGTAAAAAATCTGAAACTTCTGAAATGTATTTCGCATGAACGTAGGGAAACACTCGTTGATCAATTTCTTGCTCATTATGACGACAAAGGAAGTGGGATTTTTTGAGCAAGATAATCACTGACGGTGAAAAAATGGATTAATTACGAGCTCTTTATTTAATTAAGCTCTTCATTGCTTGTGAAATTAGTTTTGAAATAATTTGGAAAAAATCAAGAGCTCGGAAAATGTGATCAACGTGCACACGAAGGAATATCGGTCAGCGTTCAAAAATGATTTCTGAACAAAGCAATCGCTGGCTATAGAAAATTTGTATCAAGAAATACAAATTAAGAGAATAATGCCCACATACATAATATATCTTCCAGTGCTCCTGCTATTTACCTTGAACTCCTTGATGAAATTATTGGTCCGTATCTGGCGGCTTGGCTTCAGTCACTTTCCAACCTAAGTAAGTTTACCTACTTTTGCTTATCTATAAATACTTTCAAGGTAATTATTCGGATGAGATGTTCGCTATATTACCCAGACTTAAAAAAAAATTTAAGCGCAGTACTAGACTGGAGTCAAGATCTCATCAATTTACAATTGAGCTGGCTATATGTAGCTATTAATTCTAGGAAACCTCGAGGCGTTGTAATGGTTAGCAAGCTTGTCTCACTAGAACAATTACGACTGAGGAGTGAAGTCTATCCTCAATGGGTACCCCCTATTTTTGGCTTTGTGCCACAACTACGCTACGCTACGCTACGCTGTGTAAATCACTATGTAAGATCTGTTAACAGTTTCTTTTTTCGCATTTCTCGCTTGTGGAACTTCTTCAACTTTCCAGTTAACTTTAAACTGCAAAAAATTAAATGCAATGTCAATCGCTGTCCTTCTGATTAATCTTTTCTCTTCGTGATGGTTATTAATTTTTCTGTTCCTAATTCTTCCACACCCTGTAAACTTGTGTCTTAGTGGCTTTACTACCTTTCTTGGGGTGATAACGATTAACACACAGCCACACACACATACACACGCACACACACATACATACATACATATATATATATATATATATATACATACATACATACATATATATATATATATATATATATATGTATATGTATATATATATATATATATATATATATATATGTATGTATATATATATGCAATGTAACAGTTCATAATATATATATATATATATATATATATATATATATATATATATATATATATATATATATATATATAGGGAGTATATCCTCATTCAAGCATGTGTCATTGAATAATATAGATATTATGTCAATTTATTTTTATAATCAACCTTTGTATTTCTCTAGTTATCTTCTTGGTGTTAAGATGAAATTCTTCAATGAAGGCTCTATGGTTCTTGTTAATATAAGTTCTTTCGATCTTATCATTTGAGATCATGCTCATGTGGGAACAGCGAAGACAAATTTAATGTAACTGTATTCGTTGTGAAGGCCATTTTTGTAAACACGCGCGAAGCGCTCTAAAATTGGGGGACGCTATATTTAAAAAAGAAATTATATATATATACAGTGACACGCATAAGTATGTGATACATGATATTTTCTGTTATAACTCTACTTTATGTTCGCCATTTTGCCTGATATTTGGTAAGTAATATCTCATAAATTTGTTTTAGTTGTATGTGGAAGGAAAATTAAAAACTCATGGTTGAATCCATTTTTTTTTTATCAAAGTTCAAAATTACCCTATGTATTGGATACATGACACTTTTTTTCAAATTTCCAATCATCATATTAATACATGTTTAAATCCAGTCTAAGAAGAAATACGTATTGTTTGATATATTGAAATGTAATTGTCATCTTTGATAATGGCTTATGTAAGCCGATAGCTTAGATCGGATTTAAACATATATCAATATGGTGATTTCCTTTCGTCTTTCAATGATAATGTTATTAAGCTTATCAGACAATATATATATATATATATATATATATATATATATATGACTCGTTAAATAGAAACTTCAATCAATTTGAACAGATTTATCAACTTATTAATCTCATAATAAAATAAATAATCTAAGCAAACTAAACGTCATGACTATAAACGATCTAAAGCATTAGACCTGATCAAAAGGGAAAGAACGGTTTTCTGCTTATCCTACTTTAAATAATCCCCCAGTGGCATATATATGCAACCCGTGAAAGGTGTCGTGTCGCATGATTTTAAAATCCCTTGATGTGCAACTATCACCATGGAATATTGATTCCTACGTTCATACTGTCTACATCTCCAAACCTTGCATTTGTGATTAGCACTCTTCCCCCAGGACAAAAATATACGTGAAAGCAAACATACGAACATTACAACGGCTCATGATCAGACATAATAGACATCTATTGTATGTTATATTTAGTACTATATGTTTATATATATATATATATATATATATATATATATATATATATATATATTTCATCTGAAGACAGACTGTTTCGTTGTATCACAGCTCATCAGTGTGGATAGACGTCCGGTTGCCTCTAGCTAGGATTGAAATCCAAATAAATTGGCATCAGTCGGAGATTTTACCACTAAGCCATTAGTACACGGTGAAGATGAATTTAAGCGCCTTTATTCTTAGATAAACACACAGTGATTGAGAGAACTCGATTCGCTTTACTGAAGAGTCTTGGATTATTAGCCGTAATAGTCACTGTTTACAAACTCACATTCCCTCCCCAGAGAGCTCAACCGAAATAAATTTTTCAGGAGGACACACACGCACACACACACACACACACACACACACACACACACACACACGTATATATATATGGTTATTTGGCCAAACTTATTTCACTTAGAAATTAAAAAAAAACCTATCGAACTTTCTTAAAGATTATTTAATATTTTTCGCCATATTTAGATTCATTTTCTTGGATTCTGGTACATACAGGTGAGAGAAATAAATATTCACACACTGCGAAATTTTTTTAATTAACATAGTTATAACTTATGAAAAAACTTAGAATCTATATAATATTTCTACACCATTGCATAATATTGTAATATGCAAAACACAATTAAAAAACTTCATTACAAATAATAAAATATTCTTAAAATAATAAATTTCGAGTTTTCGTACAAAATATGTCTTCACTATCAAAAGGCTTAAATTACTTTTACTTACATAATTCTTTGCATGATTTTTCTAGATTCTTCTTATTATCTTATTACCAGAACAATCTAGAACATTCCGCAATTCATTTCTTTGTATAAGGTTATCTCTGCACATAAATCATACACAATAATTATCATGATGAGGAAAGGCAAGGAACTATCAAATTCGCAAAAAGAATTGATCATTAAACGTTGAAAGGAAGGCAAAAGAGATAATAAAATAGCAGAGATCCTGAATATATGATTTACTACTTTATGTTACGTTATTGGAAAGTATTGTGACACGATAACTAGGCCTATATTAAGGTGGATTTCTAAAATACGTATTTTATTTTAATAAATTAAGAATAGAAAACGGTTAAGAATAGAAAAATAGTTTAAAAACATGTGTTTCGTTTAACAAAAGTACTAAGGCAAAAAGAAAAAGAAAAAACAAATAAATAAACGCTTTTTCTTTTATAAGTAAATTTGTGGAAGAGAAAAGGGCATCAGATTACTACTGTTAAATCTTACCAGTCTTCCAATAAAATATTTGACTAAGTGATTTGATGTGATAAAAGATAAACGTTTAGGAAATAGATTTTAGATGACTAGGTCAAAAACTGTCTTTACTGTATTTCGACAACACATTAAGAAAATAAAGAAAAGATAATAGAATTTTCCCTTTCTCCAGGCAATAATAAAAAAAAAGATAAAAATAAAAACGCCTGACTACTGAGAAAGTGCTAGGGCTATAAAAAATATCCGATGGCCTTCACACGAAGATAAAAAGATTAAAAAAAAAAAAAAATCCTGGAAAATACATCGTTGGAGGCCAAGAGTAGACGGAATGCCCACGAGATGTTTACACATCAAAGGAAGCAAAATTTAAGTACCTTGAAATTTTGAACTTACAGTCGCCAATGCTTATATTTTGTTCTCATCCGGTGGTCTAGTGGACTTCCGATTATTTCAATATAAATACAAGTGATTTTTCCAAGCCGAGCAGTTCAACCGGGCGTGTGCTTGAAGTAGCCACGTGTGTCAGGCACACTGAAGAAGTCAAACTCCGTTCGTCTGAGTCGGTCGGTTCGGCATTTGATCTCCATTAGTTAGAGTTAGAGCTGAGTCTCACATCGCCTACCCCAACGGCAAGACTAAATCCGAACGAAATAAAGCGTCGATTAAACTCATCTAAGTTGTGGAAATTCGTTCCTTCAATGGTTTAACTTGTTCCCCCAGCTTGAAACTTCGACTTTTTCAACCAACCCCCGGCAACATCACAGCGTGGAGAACGACCGCCGGAGAAATTGCACGGACCTCAACAAGGGATGTCACAGTATAAAATTGTGAAAACTGTTGAGAATAAATCGAGATTTTCTGCGTCATTAGCAATGGATTGTATATATGAGTGCCACTTGATATCTGAGGTGAATTATTCGCGCCGTTTATATTTCTTATATCAGCCAGTTATGTGCCACGCTTAGACGATTATTTATCTTTCGATACATGACTGACGAGGCAGATTTTTCCCGCAGTATGTTGCCATTTCTTTCTGCTATAGACTTGTTGCTATCAAAGGCTATAGAATCCGGTCTGTCCTGCTATTTACCCATAGCTGGTTGGGGTGGGTGTGAAGTAAAAGAAGAGGATTCATATCTTTCCCGTAACATATATTAGTTTTCTCTTCATTAATACTGCTATAGTTGTTGTTGCTGTTGCCGGTAAAAATGATAATAAAGAAGGCAAAAATAATAAGCAATGTATGCAAACATCTTGTTGAAAATCTGTAGGATTTAAAAAGATTACAGAGTGAAAAGTACATAGAAAGAAAGGAAAGAAAGAAGAGCAAGAGAGGTGCGGAAATAGGAAAGCAAACATAGTCAAGATTAATAATCGTAGTAGAAAAAATATCTCAAAAGTGTCATAACGTTTATAGCAAGAACATAAAACGAAATATTATGGACAATGAAGTGTTAATAGAGAACGTAGAATCAGTGATTGTCATTAATTTTGGGCGCGGCAGTTGAAAAAGAAAGGAAAAAAGAGAAAAGAATATAATCAAGATGAAAGAGAAAATAAGAAGCAGTAGAAGAGGAATAGAAATAAAAAAAATTAGAGAGAAATGGTGTAAAAATATCGAAGAAAAATAAAGATAGGGTCGGAAGTAGATGAAAACAGATAAAGACTCAATAATTAAGGAGAAAATAAAAGGTAGTTGGTGATGGAAAAGTGAAATTTGAAGCTAAAAGACACACATCAAAGGGAGGAAGCAGGAATAGAGAAAATCGAAACAAGAAGACACACAGAGAAAATCGAAGGGAAAAGACACACATGGAAAAAATTAAAGTGAAGGCAGACTTGGTTAAAATCGAAGAGAAAAGACAGAAATGGAGAAAATCGAAGGAAAGGGGCACACATGGAGAAAATCGAAGAGAAAAGGTAGACATGGAGAAAATCGAGGTGAGAAGACAGATATGAAGAAATTCGAAGGGAGAAGACAGGCATGGATAAAATTGAGGGGATAAGACTAGCATGGAGAAAATAGAGAGAAAGGCGTAGAGAAAATGGAAAGGAGAATATAGATATGGAGTAAATCGCCGGGAGGAGACATATATGGGGAACATCAAACGAAGAAGACAGACATGGTTAAAATCGAAGAGAAAAGGCAGAGATGGAGAAAATCGAATGTAGAAGTCAGACACGGAGAAAATCGAAGACATATATGGAGGAATTAGAGAGAAGACAGACATGAAGAAAATCAAATACTGAAGATCACCGTTTTCGTTATCTCCGACTACGGAAGATTGTGCACTCACGAAATGGTCTTTGAATGACTGTATTTATTTTCCTATCTTTTCACATAACACGCCAGACCAGAAGCTAGATAAGAAGGAAAACATAGATAATGAGAAATTGGGAAATATAACATTAATATTTACAAGGTTTAGACTATTCACACCAAGGGCACCAAATGAGGACCGAAATCATTATTTCAGTCCCCCTATATGGCAGTGAATGTTGGACAATTTTCTCATAGATGAAGAGGAGACTTGAGACAACTCAGACGTAGTTTTGGGGAAGGATGCTGAGAATACCATAGACGGAGCATGTGAGTAACGATGAAATTTTAAGGAAAATGGAAACAGAAATTCCAGTAATACTTAGAATCAAAAAGCGACAGTAGATATTTCTGGGATACATAATAAGGAAAAAAGGCTTTGAAAATTTGACACCTAGATTGAAGAAAGGAGGAAATAGTTTGTAACTTAACTAACACGCTTTTGTCAACAGATATGAGAAGAGAGATCATGAGGGATAGTAAAATGACAAATATTGCTAAGTGCTGCAAAGTATCGAAAGTTGTGGGAAGCCATGATCACTCATGACCCGAAAGGACTCCCATATAGAAGAGGATATATGAGAACAATTTAATAAAAAGAAGCTGAAACAATATTTTTTACAACGATGTTCCCCCTATACATTGTACAAGAGCTGTTTGAGGCAGAGGATTACAGTATAACAGGCACATTTTATGCGGTTATACGAGGGAAAATAACGGTTAACCCTAGTCTTGAACAGGTACAGACTGTAGCGATCGGGGATGCATTCTCTTGGGAGTCGGTTCCACAAAGTAGCAGTTCGTGTGGAGAAGCTTTTCGAATGAAACTTACATCTCTAATGGAATACGAAGGGAATGACGGTGGTTCGTTACGATGTGTGTGGCATGGTGGGTCTTAGCCATAAAAGTTAGAACTGGTGAAACTATGCAATATAATTAGTCTGAGGACTTTCTACTTTCGAGAGAGCAGAGAGAGGCGCGTGACGTATTGTCTGTGGGAAATTGCTTGTAGGATGGAAAAATCATCACCCACAAGGACAGGGAGACATTCTTGGATTCTATATTAACTGGAGAGTGAATAATTGTCAATTCCTTCCCATATATGGAAGGGTACATAATCTTCGGTCTGATTTGGCTCTTGTAAAGGTAGAGGATAGCAGGAGTCAAGCACTTAATAGAGCAGTGCCAGGAACCAACCATTTTTACAGTATCTTTTAACGATGGAGTGTATGTAAGAGTTTCACTCGAGGTCTGAGTTGAGTTTGAGTCCCTATAGGCAAGAGGCCTCCTTGAGCGAATATCAATTCATTGTGATTGGTGAAAGTTCTGGGCCCGGTCGGCGATGATGGAAAGTCATCAGTCAGTTTTTCCCTCACTGTGCTGTTAGACCTCGGTCAGAGGAGAGATCAGCTACCAAGTTCTGTTCGAGAAAAAATATGTAAAAGAAGATTAATATAGTAAGTTAAAGAAGAAAATAAGAAAATACAATTATCAAGTTTAGAATAATCTAACCCAATACCACAATAACGGGTCAACCGCTTAAAACATTTTCGAATTGTCTGCGAGCCTAGATTAACAATCATTGATTTGTGACTATTTCCAGAAGATAAATAAGAAATTTCTCCGAGAAAAAAATATAAACAGCAGAAGAGAGACGGAAAGAAGTCATAGTTGCACAAAATAAATCCTACCTGTGATTAGCAATCGCCTGAAGGCTAGACGTGAAAATATGGTCAAAGTTGTAGGTCATCCATCGTTATTCTATGCGAAGGAAAAGAAAGAGGTTTATCTCAGTTCTTTGATTCAACATGTTCTGTTATTTACGTGGTATTTGAAAAGTGATACCGGACCGTCGAGTGCAATGGACTCTGGATGAGTGCCATTCCCTTAGCAAGGAGAAGAAAATGTCTGCAGAACACTAGATGCTAAAAAATACAATAATGACCTTGAAAAATTTGGAGAAAAGTGCGAAAGCACTGACTGGACTTCATACGCAAATACGCTAGTCAAGTCCGCATTTCACATATAATACATTTCGAATCTATGTGTACACACACACACACACACACACACACACACACACACACACACACACACACACATATATATATATATATATGTAAAGAAAGAACAGTAAGATATATAATCCGGTGTTCTTATAGAGCATCCCTACCCCATACCAAAACGTAACTAATAACTGATACAACAAAATACAGAGATAATGAACACGAAAACTCCCCTTGTCTGGATGAATGGATTTCTCTGTATCCTTGGAAACGTGAATTATGAATTTTTGCTGTGCCTTTAAAATCCAGTAGTTTTAAAAATAAGTTACTCCAAAATTAGCTTCCATTTTTGAAACATGGTTAGAACTGTGTAGCGAAAAAAACTCAATTTTAAATCAATTAATTATATATCTGTTAGCAATATTGCTATATATTAACATTAGATATTTATTTTTCTTTGAGCATCATTCATAACGCAAATCAGACGATTTTATTGTGCATGAAACTCAACATCAGATTTTATACCAGGATTCAAGACTATATATATATATATAGAGAGAGAGATAGAGAGAGAAACACAGATAGGCAGCCTTAGAACTATATATATATATATATATATATATATATATATATATATATATATATATATATATATATATATATGTATATATATATATATAATATATATATATATATATATATATATATATAGATAGATAGATAGATATATCGTCTTGAATGGTGGTGTAAAAGTTGGTGTTGAGTTTCATGCACAATAAAATCGTCTGATGCTGAGTTACTCAGTAGTTGAAGATTTCGTTATTCATGATACTCAGAGGAAAAGTAAATATTTAATGTTAATATATAGCAATATTGTTAACACGCAGTGTCTTTATGTATATATATATATATATATATATATATATATATATATATATATATATATATATATGTATGTGTCTCTGCGTGTGTGTGTTTGTGCGTTAACTATATTGCTATATATTAACATTAAATATTTACTTTTCCTCTGAGTATCATGAATAACGCAATCTTCAACTACTGAGTAACTCAGCATCAGACGATTTTATTGTGCATGAAACTCAACACCAACTTTTACATCATAATTTAAGACAATATATATATATATATATATATATATATATATATATATATATATAGTCGTAAGGCTGCCTATCTGAGTCTTTATCTATCTATCTATCGATATATATATATATATATATATATATATATCGATAGATATATAGATAGATAGAGAGACAGAGGGAGAGAGAGGGAGAAAGAGAGTCGTAAGGCAGCCTATCTCTGCCTTTATATATATATATATATATATATATATATATTTATAGTCGTAACGCTGCCTACCTGTGTCTTTTCTATAAATAATTTTATGGTAATTGTTCGGATGAGATCTTCGCTGTGGTACCTAGACTTTAGACTGGCGTCGAGTTCTCATCAATTTACAGTTGAGTTGGCTAAATGTAGCTGTAAGCTCTATGCTAACAGTTTTTTTTTCGCGCATCTCGTTGTTTCTGGTTCCATGATTTCCAACCAAATTTAATCTGCAAAAATTTTAATGCCATGTGAAACTTCATGTACTCTCTTTCTGATCACTCTTTTCTCTTCTCAATTGGTATTAATGTTTCTGATCCTAATTCTTCCACGTCATTTAATCCCTTATGTCTTAGTGGCTTTACTTCTATGATTGTGGTAATACCGATTAATACCCACTCATTCACACACACAAGCACACGCACACGTACAACCTATATATATATATGTGTATGTGTACTATCAAGCGTCGCCTGCTCGTTATCGCTTCGCAAAGTAAGATATATTCACTAACTGCAATCTTCGAAACAAAAGTTTTACATGAACATTTCATTCATAAATTGTCTTGTTATAGTTAAGGAAAGTTTTATAAATAGATGCCAACTTGTTGAAGGCCAATTAAAATGCAAATTTCAAACACATTTTTGCACTATATAAGACAATATTCCTAAACTGAACTATTTTTTATATGAAAATCAAAACAGCTCTCAAAAAAAGGAAAAGTAATGAAGGACAGTTAATTAATGAAATAAACTTTTTTTTTTAATCAATATGCAAATTAGTTAAACCTGAAGAGTAATATTGCCAAAGAAGTAGATAATATATAATACAGTTACAGAACCATTAGCTTGCAAATTACACCTCAACTTGGTTCAATGGATAGAAAGCTTGTCTTGCTAGGTCAGTTACGACTGAGTAGTAAGCTCGGTCCTCACTGGGTGCCCCATGCTTTGTGCCACATCTTAGCCGGGCTAAGAAAATCATTATCGCGCAATTTGCTCTTTTTGAGTAATTTCAGTCTACTTATCTCTCAGTTGCGTCTTTGTCTTTGAGCAGAGTGTGCTCAGGGGCTTCTTTGTCAAAGGACAGAGGGGCAACAGAGGAAAATAATACTGAGAGATGCCCATCCCTGGAGAACAGCTACCCGAGGCAGCACCCTTCCATTGCAACATAGGGAGGGATCGGTGCTCGCATTGTGGCCAGCGCAACCGGCGGTTGCAGGATCTGAGGGGAATTTTTGTTCCGGTTGTACGCACTCGGGTTCCCACTTAAAAATAGACCTTGTGTCACATCTCGTCCTAGTGAGTGGACAGAATAAATACCCCGTGTAAATTACTGTAAAGTAGAGCTGGGGCTTTTTAATCTCAGAATTCATGGGAGAATTGTTCTCCAATTTCGCATTTATTCATATAGATTCCATAATATAGGATTTATTTAGATATCTATCATGTTTTTCTAACTCTGCAAATGTTGAATGTATAACTAATTCTAATTTCTATTTTCCCGATTTTACACTATATTAATTTTATCTTATAAATTGTCCCCTGTTCTGTCACCCATGAAATAAAATAATTGTTTGTATGGAAAATAAGGATCTACGTAAATCAAATCACCTTTAAGTGGCAACAGAAGAATTACCGTTAAACTTTTAAAAGGTAAGCTTAATCATTAATTCAATATTAAAATGCAGCGATAAATTTTGAGTTCTTCTGTAGTTTATTGATGACTATCGCATCAACTCCTCCCTTGGTCAAATCAAGAGTCCTGAACAGAAGATTAAATGCCGCCCGACATATGTATATATTATTTATTATAATTTTTTCATATAAACAAAAACGGTTTACTCACTACAAAGATGCAACTTTGTTTCGGTGCATTTCAATTGCACCTCGTCTGGTGAGAACTGGTTATGAACAATTCTGCTTTGTAAGCAGGCCGTATGTGAAACGTCACTTCCTTTTTTCCATTTGCTTCAGAAAAAATATACATAAAGCAAAACGGTGACAGAGTGAGACAATAGTGCTTGTTGATAGAAGTTTGGTGAAGAATGGGGGAGATGTTCAAATGGTGGTTAGCTTGGAGAAATTCCTTGTCAATAACAACGGTCAAAAGTTTCACAGCATTTCCTAGTCTTCTAAGGGTGTGGTGTGCAGGAGTAAAGGTAGGAATAAGAGATAGTAATACGATGAAAGGGGTGGGAGGGATAAATTCAAACAACTGACGTCACACATTATGTAATGGACAATTTCCGACAATTTTAAGACATTTTTATATCTATAAAAAGAATGTATAAACATAAAAATGTCTTTAAATAATTGTCGGATTTTGTCCATTTCATAATGTGTGACGTCATTTGTTTACATTTGGATACGCTTTGAGCAGATATGAATGTACGTGAGAGATTCATGGAAGATTGTAGTTTAAAAGCAGTAAATCCGCCTTTAACAATCCCCTGTGGCTCAATCGGTAAAGGCAGGTAAAGCTATATGACGGTTCCATATAGGATACAGGTTCGATTCCTGTCGGAGGACGAATATTTTCTATGAAAATTTACCGGACATTCAGGCCGGTAAATGTCATTAATACTGTTTATTATAAGCAGAACATTTACTTAAATATTTGTATCTATAAAAAGGATGTATAAATATATATATATATATATATATATATATATATATATATATATATATATAAACAGGCACACGCACAAACATGAATTGTATGTGATTCTATATCGAATGAATATATATATATATATATATATATATATATAACGCGTGTATAATTACATTCAATATATATATATATATATATGTAATTACCAATATATCTTACAGATAAATCTAATGCAATTTATACACACTTTATATAAAACATATATTCTATTTATACACATATATACACACATAAAATCCATATAATTAGTATACATCTAGCACTATTTTATTAAAACCATCAGTCACTGGCATTATATATATATATATATATATATATATATATATATATATATATATATATATATATATATATATATATATATATATATATATATATATATATATATATATATATATATATATATATATATATATATATATATATATATATAAGCATCCTCAACAGAATGCACAAAGCACTGGACGGCCGTTTCGTCCTATCTGGGACTCATGACGCAAACGTCATACCAACTGTACCACGGGGCTCGGTGACGAAGAAGACACCAACTAGACTCCATATAGCGCTGCTACTCACTCAGTTCCGCAGCGATACTCATCCAAGTATTCAGATAACCTCGGAACAGTGCCACGAGTGCTTTTTTTTACCCTTAGCCGCTCTATAGCAGAGCATAAGCTGGGTCTAGCAAGGTATACAAGTAATTAATTTTGGGGATTTAGGCTTATAGCAATGAGTCTAGAAGCATCCTCAACAGAATGCAGAAAGCACTGGACGGCCGTTTCATCCTAACTGGGACTGATCAGCAGTGCGCATCCACTACCGAGAATCGAACCCGGACCGTTTCTATACAACGCATTTTGTGTCTAGTTTGTGCCGTCTCCGTCACCGAGTCCCGTGATACAGTTGGTATGACGTTTGCGTTGTATCGAAACAGTCCGGGTTCGATTCTCGGTAGTGGATGCGCACTGCTGATCAGTCCCAGATTAGACGAAACAGCCGTTCTGTGCTTTCTGCATTCTGTTGAGGATGCTTCTAGACTCATTGCTATAAGCCTAAATCCCCAAAATTAATTACTCTGATATATATATATATATATATATATATATATATATATATATATATATATATATATATATATATATATATATATATATATATATATATATATATATATATATATATATATATATATTTGCGAATTCAGGCAGCAGTTCTTTCATTCATACACATTTCTCATGCAATCTAATAATTCTTTTTCTTTTCAGATGATAAATTATATAAAAACTGTCCGAATGTTCTATTAATCCGATCTCTTTCGGCTATACATTTAGCCATTTTCAAGGATTAAATATTTTAACTGTTAAATAAGAAATAGTTTGTTGCCAGTATGTATTTATATAATTTTTCATTTTTCAAAACACGGTCAAGATATTGTGTCCATGTTTATAGTTAAATATTATTAAGTGTTGGCTTTTTTGCTTTTATTAATAAGGCTTCCATTATTTTTATCCTTTTTTGCATGTAGATGATGCTGTTATATTTGTGTTGTCAACAAATATATTATGAATAGTGTCAGAAAGGTGTGAAGTGAGCCTGCGTGCCAAACATGCTGTAGTGTGGTCTATATAATAATTTACGAATTTTGATTGATCAGGAGTACAATCCCCTAAAGGGCACACACACACACACACACACACACACACACACACACACACACACACACACACATATATATATATATATATATATATATATATATATATATATATATATTCTATCTTGTTGGTTGGGGTCAAGTAACAGTGGGGGAGACAACATAAAAAAGAGGCGCCACAAAAAGGGTACACCTGTTAAATTATAGCGATGTTTAACTTTTTGGCTCTTGTACATACCAAACCTATATCTACCTATCTGTTGTTTAGACGTAATTTGACATTATGCAATCTATAAAAAGTTGGCATACCATGAACCAAACTATAGACCAAATACGATTGGGAATTACCAAAAATCCATACATAAGTTTTTAAACAGTTTTTAAACAGAGGACGGAAAATTTGACACCGAAATCCAAAGGCGCATTCGAATAGCAAAATACACCTTCCGAAAACTATTGCAAAGTAGTAAGAAGCAGAAGTTTAGTTAAATTCAAAGAAAAGAATATTGAACTGTTATGTAATATCAATCCTCCTATATGGCAATGAATGCAGGACAATATCCTCATATATAAAGAGATAGCTTCAGGCAACAGAAATCTGCTGAGAATACCACAGGCGGTATGTATACGAACCGATGAAGTCTTGAAAAAATGGTAAAGAAAAGTATGCTTCCACACAGAATCTGAAAAAAAGAAAGCTGAAATTTTATGGACTCGTAATAAGGCCGGTTGAAAAAAAATTAACACTTACAAGATATATTGAAGAAGCCGGGCAGTAAATGTATGATGAAACTGGGGTGGGAGGAACTGTAAAAAGATAAAAATTATTAAAAGCTATAAAAGCGAGGAACTTGTGGAGAGCCATGATTACCAACAGCCTGAATTGATATGTAATATAGATGTTTTCTCGCAAATTCTCTAGCCTAGAAACACAAAGGAACATATAACAATGAATTAAAAAAAAGATCATTTACACATTAAAAACGTATCAATTATTTAAAAAATTTTCTGATGTACAAAACAAATACTGAATATGCTTTCGGTAACAACTATTAGTGATTCTATCAATTGGGAAATATACTAGAATGGTTTCTCGTTGCTTTGTCAACGCTTTAGAATTCGGATATGTCCTTCTATATTGACTGCTGTCCAAGGCTGGAGAATGTATGTAACCCACTTCTGGCGTAAGAAACAAAGGATTCATGACTTTAACAAGGAATTAATACGGATCGAAAACAACGTAACACAGAACTTAATATCGGCTCCGTTATTTATTTTCAGTGCCGATAACAGGTACGCTAGCCCCCCTTAAAACAATTAAGAATTTGCTGCGGACTGTTTCACATGTGTAGTGTTAATAAGTTGCATAAATACTTAAATGATTCTAACATGTAAAGAAAGCATTTATCATATCGGATCCAAAGACATAAAATAACTCACTGCAGGTTTTTCCATTTTGATTTTGTGTCAAGCTAAACAAGACTAAATAACTATATTTAATGAACCTCACCAACCTAGTGTCGTTAGTTAAAGTCTTGATGTTGGAGCAAGCACATCATTGTTACGTGGTGATGTAAGAAAGAAATTGACCTACACTTATTATTCTCAGGAAATTTTTATAGTCGAATTTTATGAAGAGTTTGTTCAGTAGAGAATCATATTTCCTTGTTAAGGCAACAAGTTTAGTGAGCCGTCTATCATCAAGCGAATTAAATATATATATATATATATATATATATATATATATATATATATATATATATATATATATATATATATACTATAAAATGCATATTGCAAAAACAGACAGATTATAGACTTGCCTTTCTGTCTATCGATCGATTTAGTTCGGAAATCATGCACTATTTAATCCGTTATCGAATTTTTATCAGTCTTTTACTTTATACTAAACGAACTACCCACACAGACACACACAAATATTTGTATATACACACACTGTCGTTTGCTAAAATGATTACACCGATACATGCACAGATATGAACACATGTGTATGTAAATTATTTTCAGGCAGAGTGTATCCGTGAAAGAATAAAATGGTTCAAAAGAAATGATGAAAACCTATTCTTAGCTTACGCGTTTCGTTCTCTAAAGGACTTTATTAAGGCAAATGTTTGTTATTTGCCTTATATACATATATATATATATATATATATATATATATATATATATATATATATATGTGTGTGTGTGTGTGTGTGTGTGTATGTGTAGAGAGAGAGAGAGTTCAAACAAGAAGTTGAAAAGAATGAAAATGAAAAGGTTGTATAAGCATATACATATATCATCATGTCTTGAGATAGGGTACAACGATTTTGGATATATTTCCATTATATTCTACGTCGATCATCGGAAACAATTCATATATATATATATATATATATATATATATATATATATATATATATATATATATATATATATATATGGCACTGAGGTCAATTCAGAGCGGCAACACTCTGTTTTATGCTTGAATGCAATTTTCTGGCTTGGACGTAATTTCCTTCCAGAAAAAATGAGTACTTTGATAATTTTTAATAGTATTTTCTTGCTTTTCTTGAAATTAAAAGACCGTTTTTTGTCGGTGTGTTTAGTCACGTTTTCCAAAGAGAGATTGTTTGGAGTTTTATATACATCTATAGTTAAAGACTTGATCTTGTAGTAAGCACATAATTGTTACATGATAAGGGAAAAAAGAAAATGACTTACACTCCTAATTTTCAGAATTTTTTATGCTGGTATTGATGAAGATGTTTTTTAAGTGATTAAAATATATGCTTGTTAAATTCAGTCGACCGAGTAACATCAAGTGAATTAAATATATATACCGTATTTTATTGCGCGCAATACGAAAATTTTTTAATGAAAATTTAAATCGAAAAGGTAGTGTGTATTATACACAATTACACGCTTTCAGAAATTTTACTCGGATTTAAAACTTCATATTTGGTACAGCAAGATTGCAAATCAACACAGCTATCCCAACAGATAATAAAACGCAAAGTTGGTAGGTGATGATAACAGTTCTGTACAAAATGTATTTAATATGTCGGCCATATTTGTTCTTTGGAAATCAATGTGATGTTTAAAATTAAAAAAAAAAATTGCTCACAAAAAATTAGAAAAAGAAAACAAAATTAGAAAAGTTTTGAATATGTTTGTTTATATTTTGATTTTTTTTTTTATAAAGATGTTCTCTCTTTATTCTTAATGAAAGATAATTGTTTTTTCATACTTCATTAACATACGGAAATATAACAAAATTGTATCAAATAGACTAGTATGATTAATTAACACCTTAAATATATATTTCAGGGTATATCTAATTAGCATCTTAACCGATAATACGTACTGAAATGAAAAGTAAGAGTAGAAACACGGAATGTTTAAACGTCCGATTCATTTCTATTCTTTCGTGATAAATTAAATATTTTAGTGAAATTTATGTACGACATTGAGATTATAATGGTTAATATGGTGAACATAGTTACATGGCTGTAGTATAGTGTCGTATTATACATAGGAATATAATTTATTCCCCGTTTTTAGCTTCAGAAACACAGGGTATATTATACTCTAGTCGTATTATACAGAAGAAAATAAGGCACCATAAAATACATATGTCAACAAAAAATGACTTATCTATTATTTTAATTTACAGAACTTTTCTTCCAAACAAATTCGTTTTTTCATATTGTTTTATTAGTATTTTCTTGTCTAGATAAAAGAATTCCTGCTTTTTTGTAAATTAAAAAAAATGTTTTGGCAATGTATTCTCTCTTGGTTTCAAAGAAGAAGTATTTTACAAGTATCTCCTATTCTTCTGCTTATTATGCATTATTTGAAACACACATAAGTTACTCGTTGATTGAAGCCTGTTAATGTAGGCAGCGTGATCGGAATTTTTGTCGGCTTTGTTTTTTGTAACTGCTGTTGATAATATGTAAAAATATGTATGCGTTATTAACTATATAAAAGATTTTGATAAACTGCGACACAAAAATCTGTTTAAAAAATTTAAATAGTAAAAAGTCATTAAAGTAATCCAGAATATATATTGGGAACAAACCATTTGCAACCGGATGGAATCACACAAACAGTGAAAGACAACTAATGGTCCTTTCCAGCGAGTTTATTTAGAATATATAACAAGGCAATACTAAGAGAACTAGAATTTTTAGCAGGATGGGGAAAATCTTAACGTAAGTTATGTAAATAACAGAATTTTGATGACAAAGAAAGACAGTCATAGAAATGCCTAAACAAAGTAGTAAAAGAAAGGAGGAAGAAATGACTATCAATTGTAGGAAGACAAAATGTATAAGTTGTCAAGAAGTGGAACCAGTCCTATGTATTGGAGATGTCTAAATCAAGCAAATATAGGAAGTTAACTAGTTAAACATATGACAGAAAATGGGACAGCGAAATATATATATAGCTAGTGCTATAAAACTTATCACAACATTAATTCCTATGAAAAGATGACCCTAGCTGTAACTCGAGTTTCACATCCACGCAATCTAGGGCCATCCTTTCATATGAATTAACTTTGTCAAGTGTTTCTCTTTCTCTGCTTAGGTAATTTAGGTATTGAGGACTTTATTGAGTAGGTAGGCGTTTGCCTTTAGGTCTTTTTCTCTTTCCCTTTTTTTCTTATTGCTGTCCTTGTTCGAGATTTTATCTCGTTTAAGAATATTTAGAACATTTGGCAAGTTTTGACGGTTTTGCTTTTCTTTAATATCTATATTTATTATTTTCATGCACAACGCAATCTTCAGGTGCTGAATTAAAACTAACCGTTACATAATTTAAATTTTGATATATATATATATATATATATATATATATATATATATATATATATATATATATATATATATGTACTGAAATTTGTGATATATATATATATATATATATATATATATATATATATGTATGTATGTATGTATGTACCCCATAGTTGGAGGGAGAAGAAGAGGATTCATACCTTTCCCAAGGGTATTAGCACGTAGGTGAATGTAATGGATTCGACTCGAATTCGAACTTGGCTCTCCGATTCCTCAATCCAAGCCGATATCCATTACTCCGCCGTGCCTCCTAATAGCAGGACAGACTGGGTTCTATAGCCTTGGATGGCAACTGGTCTAGGAGAAGGACAACTCTGAATTCAAAACCTGTGGAGGGTCGTTTGGGAACCTTGTCGCATTCGGTGCACCAGGTCTCTGTATTCGTCCCTCCAAAAAGTGTGGATGGTCCTGCACGAGGCCTTATAATCAAATCTCATGTGCCGGTGTCTGGCTGTCGGTTTCCTGGAAACTGATCTGTTTGACCCTCATACGTCGAATCTCGACGGGAGAGTCGATCATGTATGTATGTATAAATGCATGCAGACATACGCGCATACATCTATATAGCCATCACGTCAAATACAAGGAGCTGAAAAGTTCTCACCTCGATCAAGAACATTTTCCAAACATAATCTGTGGTTTAGTCATTTGTTCAAATTTTCAGAATTGGATAGAGCTGAGAGCGCTTTGTAAACACACACACACACACACACACATATATATATATATGTGTGTGTGTGAATATGAAAGAGAAATTTGTAGAGAGAAACGTCTATAGCGCCCCTCAGAAACACCGGTAACCATGCACGCGCGCATAGTAAATGACAAGGAGATTTGAGAAAAAGGTCAGCTATGTTCTACTTCACGTCTCCGTGAATACCGCCATTTTTTTCTTTCTTTTTGATTCCTTTTTTTTTCCGTCTCTTCCTCCTCTTTTCTCTGTCATCATTCAAACAGCTGCCATTTTTCTTTCCTTACCAAGGCTCTTCTCCTTCATCGTAGAACGCAAATCTCTTTTTATTTATCTCTTTCACGATGACTCACTGTCAATTCTTTCGCGATTCTTTTTCCATTCTATCGTATTTCAACAATAATCTCGCGTTTTTCTGCAGATCCCCCCCACCCCAACTTCAAATCTCGCGCTCGCAGCTTTTGTATTCGACGTGTACTTCTAACACTTGCAGTCGCATCATCACCTGTCCGCCATCTTTGAACTCTTACGTTTCCCAGGAGGCTCTTGCAAGCTCTCAACTGGCCGCAAAGAAAAACTGATTGTTTACTTCGTTTGTTTGTTTTTCGAAAAGTTTTCCTGTTAATTTAGAACATTTTGAATTCTCTTACGCCACGTTTGTACGGTAACAAATCTCGATAAATGCTTGCCACTTAAATTATCCGAACGTCTTTCAATGAGAAAAATGCTTAAGAAAAATAATGAAAATTTCAGATGCAGTTCCATCTAATAACTTCTTTTCAACATACGGAATATTGATTCATTCTCCTATATTTTATTATTATAGGCTTATCAACTGATCTAGCAAAGAGCGCACAATTGGGTATGAAGCTGTAAAGTTTGTCGGGATTTGAATTCTTATATTACAGTTTGTTTTGCTTGTTGCCTTTATTACTTTAACTATAGAAGCCTCGATGGTTAAGTGGATTAAAATCTATAGTCATTCTGCAATAGATACCATTTCCATTTCTGCACTAAAGTTGATTTACTATCTAATAATTTACATAAGTTATATATGTAAGTCGTGTAGAATATATTTTGTAGTATAGAGAAAATGCCTCGCCACATTGCTACTGTGGTTTCTTAAGAAAGTAGTTTTCTTACGGGAGGGGAGCCGCTAGCTGGAGTTTTTAGTTGTCCTCAATGTAAGACGGATTTTTAAACTAGTCTACCCTGCTATTAACCCCAAGCTTGGGGTAGAAGAGATTGACTCATATCTTCCTAAACTGCCTAGCCTGGGATTTGAACTCACCTCACCAAACCTATTTTCAGTAACAATAAACCCTATGCTACGCGCGCTCCCTTAATACCTAATAATATTAGAGCTACAGTGTAACCCAGATATAAGAGACCCGGATATAAAAAAGATTTTCTCTGGTCCCAAATTAGAGCCATACTTACCTAAACAAAATAGACCAAACCCGGGTATAAGGGAAACCCGGATATAAGAGACTTCTTCTCCGGTCCCGGCAACTCTCTTATATCCGGGTTACACTGTATTATTTTCTTTCAACGAACTTGTTTTTACTCATATTACTCCGTGCTCTTATCGTTGCTTTTATTGCAATATTCATCATATCAACGGAGTGTTTTATCTAAAAAGAACCAATAATCAAATAGAGAAAAAGTAGGGAAATAATTGTTTAAAGTGTTTAACTTAAAACGAGAATTTAACTTAAAAACAAAATTGTTGCTGGTTTGTAAAAAATATAAATTAGTAATACATATTAGATCTTTTCTGAAAATAATTTTCTCAAATGAAATAAATAAAAAATATCAAACGAGTAGAATTAATATTTTTTTCTTTTTATGTACCGCTTCCCTTCAGGACGTAGGCGATCATGGCACTCCACTTCTCCCTATCCCTTTTAGCTATCAATAAGTTTCTTCGTCTGCCACCTACCCCAGACCACGATCTCTCATCCAATTGCTCAAGCCAACCAGGTATATCACGCGCTGCTTTTTATTTGTCTATCTTAAACCTCTATTCGACCTGTGAGTATTAGATTCTCCAGACCCTCCTTTCTCATTACGTGTCCCAGAAACCCCAGCTGCCTTTTAATTATGTTAAGTACAAGCTACCTCCTTGCTTGCAACCCCTCCAAAACTTAATCGTTGCTCACACGCTCGGTCCATGATATCCTTAGCATCCTTCTGTAGAACCATATCTCCGTGGCCTCGAGTCTCTTCTTCATCTTTGAGGAGACCGTCCAGTATTCACTGCTGTAAAGGAGGACAGATATCCCGTAGCAGTTCAGTAGTGACTTCTTTGTTACGGACGAAACCCTCCTGTCTCGTAATACTCTGCCTAGCTTTTGGAATGCGTCCTTGGCCATCCCAATACGTCTTCGTATCTCAGCGTCGCACTTATCGTCCTCTGTCAAAACACTTGCCAGATATTTAAATTTCCGCATCTAATTGATTTTAATGTCTCCGACCTGCAGATCGCATTTCCGTCTGATCCTTTTACTGATAACCATGCTTTTTTAGGCTTAGTCCCTTATTCTTGCTCTCCTTCGCTACCTTATGTAGGAGATTTTGTAATTTCTTTAATAAATATACCGAGCTATTTTGCGGATCAGTTTTAATATTTTATATTACTAGGATCCACTAGGATCCACAGAGTTTTACCTTTACTCGCTCTCTCTCTCTCTATATATATATATATATATATATATATATATATATAACGATACCAAGAATAAAATACCTTTACTATCTATCTATCTATCTATCTATCTATCTATCTATCTATCTATCTATATATATATATATATAAGTGATCATTGAAGTCAGCACTCAGAGGCGACAGGCTGTTTCATGCTGGATGCAATCGTCAGATCGCCTGACGATTGCATCCGGCATGAAACAGACTGTCGCCTCTGAGTGTTGACTTCAACGTTCACTTTTATACTTATATTTACATACGGTCTATCTCTGATATATATATATATAAATGGCGCCATTTACTGCTTGGCCACAAAGGATCGTCATATATATATATATATATATATATATATATATATATATATATATATATATATATATATATATATATATATAGGTAGCAACAATACAAACAAATTATAATAAATTCAACGAACACGGTATAAATTTTTATAGTAACTGAAAAAAAAAATCATGCACTATTGTCCAGCATATACACGTAGTGGACCCGAAAAATATCAACAATGGCCTAAAGATTGCGTCCAAGCATGGAACAGATTGTGGTCGCTTGGTGCTGTCTATTCTTATATACACGCACAGAGACAAAAAAAGGCTCACATTGGATTCAGGCGCGCATACATATGCACAGGCGTGGCGTACACACACACACTAAGATATAAATATATGAGATCAGCTCATGGATTTAGTTTAAACTGTGACTATGGTATTAATTCGAAGTTAAAAGAAACCGCTTCGATTTGAATTTGAACGCGATTCGTCGATTTCATTTACCTCGTTTCTAATTTCACAGGGTTTTTGATTTATAATACGGGACATGTTAGGAAACTGAAAGTGAAATTAATAAAACTGGAAAAAAGTCGAAAGCAAATGAGAAAAAATTAATGATTAAGGGACGATGAATGTAATAAATTCTATTCATTGATCTGATTGAGTTGAACATAAAGCTGAGACTAGTGTAAATCAAATAACAACAGCCCTGTCATCCAGTTCAAAGTATACGAGGAAAACACTTTATCAAATACGGTACACCGATGATTTATTGACTCAGATTAGATTGATCTTAAAAGAGACATTTTTAAGTTATTTTTTTAAACTTTATTTAAAGTTGTTAATATTCATCGTAAAGTTGACATATGTTAAATATTTTCCATTTTGTTATATATGCAAAGTTATTTCCTAATTTTCCCTTCGATATTGAATAATTAGTTTGTGTTATTTTATAAATACAAGTCTTTCTTTTTCTTTATTTTCACCCCCAACACATTATATATATATATATATATATATATATATATATATATATATATATATATATATATATATATATATATATATATGGACTCTTCGTCGTATTTGACGTATGAGTGTCAAGCAGCGCTTTCGTAACTTACTTGTTGACAATACTGATATAATAGCATCATCTACATGCAAAAAAAGGCTAAAAATAATGGAAGACTTATAAATAAAAACAAAACAAAAAAAAACAACACTTAATAATATTAACTATGAAAATGGACACAACATCTTGAACGTATTTTGAAAAATGAAAACATTTTATAAAATATACATGCAACAAACTATTTCTTATTTTAACAATTAAATATATAATCCTTGAAAATGGCTAAATGTATAGCCGAAAGTGCTTGGATAAAAAGAAAATTCGGACAGTTTTTATATAATTTATAACCTGAAAAGAAAAGAATTATTAGATCGCATGAGAAATTGTATAAAAAACTAAATAAAATCACCTTGTCTGTCGTCATATTCAATGAAATGTGCATATATATATATATATATATATATATATATATATATATATATATATATATATATATATATATATATATATATAATTAAATTTGACTAAATTTGTTTTTACTCAATTGCGTGAAATGCAAGATAATATATGAAAAAATTAATTTTGTTTATTATTCTTCATTCTTTATCTTGACCTCTGTAATTACAAAATCTGATTGCCTTAAAAACGTTAATTTTTTAAAAAATTACTATCTTTGTTATTTCATATCCAGACTGCATGAATTTAAGCAATCTACTAGGCTGTCATCTCGCTCCCACCCTTTCACTGTCGAAACGGTTAAATTTAACCGTCTCTTCTGCTAAAACAGCTTCTTCTTTCGCACTTCCTGTCTGTGGAACTTCCTTCGTTTGCTTCCCTGATAACTATAATCTTCAAATATTCAAGTGAATTATCAATCGACATCTTCTGATACCTGGATTTTGTCGCCCATCTTTCTCCGTATCCTTTCTCCAAACACGCCTCTTTACTCTTGTTCTCAATCCTCTGTAACCGCTTCCATGATAGTGGCACTCCTGCGATGCTGGCTGTGAATTGCTTAAAAAAATCTATCTATCTATCTATCTATCTATCTATCTATCTATCTATCTATCTATCTATCTATCTATCTATCTATGTGTATGTAGTTACAGAATCCTCCAGGTTATAATACACAAGCATATTTTCGGTCGGATCAAATTTAGGCAAACCTCAGAGTCTCAGACAAAACAAAAAAAATGGCTAATATAAATACATGTATGTATGTTTGCGGGCCAAAGAAAACAAACGGTCCGAACAACGAGCAATATATACAACGTTCCGTTCAACGGAAGTATATTTATATACATTTATAAACAGAAACCAATTGCATAAGAGCACAAGGAATTAGAGAATGATGCACTGAAAGTATAAGTAAATGGGTAAATACATATATGAGAATGGTATGTGCGACAAACGTTTCTATCCTAAGTTGAAATTTTGCCACCGCTGATCCGGCTTTAATTATTGAATCCGTCATGTCGTTCATTGATTTCCCAGTTTTGGTGAAGTGGTAGAACAATAGCAAAAAGACGTAGAATTATACCCGCTTGTAAAACTATTCGCCCATTTGAACAAGAACATGCAGATTCAAAATATAAAGCTAAAATTATTTTGATAAAAGTGAGGCGTTGGGAAAAGCAAACAACTATTGAAAATAATATTATTCCCTGGTTATGAAGCGCCATTTGTCCGTCTGGGAGTTGTCAAAGGGTATTTGAGACGAGTTCCACGGAAACATTTTATATAACCATTCACGTCGAAGATGATAATGGTCAAACTCTCACAGTCTTTTATATATATATATATATATATATATATATATATATATATATATGAACATTGAAGTCAACACTTAGAGGCGACAGTCTGCTTCATGCTAGACTCAATCGTCAGGCCTGACGATTGCGTTTAGCATGAAACAGTTTGCCGCCCCTAAGTGTTAACTTCAATGTTCACTTTTATATTTACACACGCTCTCTCTCTCTCTCTCTCTCTCTGATATTGAACACTTTATCCTATAAATATAGCACACCTTAAGACTATATTTCTTCATTCATATATAAATATATATCTATATATATATACATACATATATGTGTGTATATATATATATATATATATATATATATATATATATATATAGAGAGAGAGAGAGAGAGAGAGCGAGACAAAGAGAGAGAGATATATATAAAAGGAAAGATAGATATGATCTGTAAATCGTTCGAAGCGTGAAACTGAGTCACCATGCAATTTTGATTCTTGTATCTCTATCTATAAATGATCTCTCTCCGATATTGAGCCCTCTTCTCTCATAAATATATAATATTTTCCATCTATACGGTTCTTCTTTTCAGAGCTAAACACATGTGGCAAAGTCTGCATACAGGACGAAGAAACATTTTCAAAAGATCGTTCTTTTCTTATTTCTCTATCGTCATAGCTGATGCATGGATAACGGAAAATTCTCGTCTTTTAATTGGGAAAGTCAAATTTGTCTCAATTACGAATTGGAAAAGAATTATGAACAGAAAAAATGCAGAGTTTGATAAAAAACATGCTGCGCAATAGTTAGAAAAATAATGTTACTGCCATGTTGAATTTTATCCTCTTGTCAACATTAGGTTCAGTGTTTGTAAAAAATATTATTGAATTTTATTTTTATTTTTCCTTTATGAAATTAATGGTCAAATAATGTCCGAATAATAATTAAATTATTGAAAAAAATTAACAAAATGGTGATGGATGTTAAAATTTATCATGACTCCTGTCTTGTTAAGACAATTTGAAATTTAGGTTTTGTTGTTTTAAACGAGTGCAACGGCTCGGCATCATTTGAGAGTGTAACGGCTCATTCACAAATGCACACAACACGCAACATCGAGTGTTGAATAGTTCTGGTCCCTACCATGAATGGATTCTACCAAAAGTTAATGTTGGGTCATTTGTTCAAATTTTGGGAAGTAAATTTGTCAAGAAATGTTCAGAGAATTAAACAATTTTGCTAAGGCTCTTTCGCATTTTATTGAAACTTGTCACTGTTGTATCTCATGTTTTCGAGATAGCAAAGAGAAATAAAAAAAAGGAAGCCAAACTCGTAGATAAGTAATGAAATAGAAAGTTGACCTAATGCTACACTCTCCTCAACTCCGATTAACTCCGATTAACTCCGCTTATTTACATAAAGGGACGATTCCATTCATACATGTCTTATATGACATTTTCTTATTTTCTTACAGGTAACGTCCTTTGTCTGAATAGTGGTTCCAACAATTCAAGATACCGACTTAAAGATCCTTCGAAGTGTTCGTCGAATCAAAATTAGAATCTTTTATTTGCATCATTATTTACATGCGGGCTGTTTTCCTTGCCTCTATTTCTTGTTACAACGCTTCGATCATTTTGCGTTCCGGCCTTCAACAGATATTTGGGATCCTGATAATCTGCTAGGAATTTCTACACACACACACGCACACACACACACACACACACACACACACACACATATATATATATATATATATATATATATATATATATATTTCATTGAATACGACAGACAATGTGCTTTTATTTATTTTTTATACAATTTCTCATGCGATCTAATTTTTTTCATTCATTCATTCATATATATATATATATATATATATATATATATATATATATATATATATATATATATATATTAGTCCTTGCCGACGAGTATATCTATCTATCTATCTATATATCTATATATCTATATATATATATATATATATATATATACACTCGTCTCGTCAGCAAGGACTAAGTACTATTTTCCGATTCTGTATTTTCTTCAATTTGTCTTCTCTACAGTTTCATTCTTAGAACTTTAACCCCCACCACACACACACTCAAACACATCGACTCCAGTCAGATTCTCACAGACATGATGTAGATTCCCGCTGTCTTTTCTACAAATATATTCATGGCAACTACTCTGACGTGCTATTTTCCGTGGTTCCTCGACTGCAGGAATTTAAACTTTCTACTAGTTTGCCATCTAGGTCTCACACATTTACAGTTGAAACTTTTAAATGTAACCACCACTTCTACTCCAACAGCTTCTTCTTTCGCACTTCCCAACTGTAGAAATGCCTTCTGCTTACCTGCTTCCTCGATGGTTACAATCTTCAAAAATTTAAATGTAACGTCAATTGTCATCTTGCGATGACTTGATCCCCGTTCTTCGTATTATCCTTCCCACAACTCCGCCCTATACCCAGTCTTTTGTCTCTCCACCCGTTCCACATTAGTGTCACTCCTCGCTTTGCTTTGGGCCGAAATGATTAACACACACACACACACATATATATATATATATATATATATATATATATATATATATATATATATATTATGAAATGGGCAATTATTTTACGACATTTTTATGTCTGAAAATAATTATCTTAAAACATAAAAATGTCTTAAAACAAACACACCCACACACACACACACACATATATATATATATATATATATATATGTCTTAAAACATATATATATATATATATATAGCTAGATAGATAAGTGAACATTGTTTCAAAAATGCAAGCTAAAAGATCTGGATTATATATCTTACTGTTCTTTCTTTTTATTTATATATATATATATATATATATATATATATATATATATATGTCTTAAAACATATATATATATATATATATATATAGCTAGATAGATAAGTGAACATTGAAGTTAATACTCAGAGGCGACAGGCTGTTTCATTCTAGAGGCAATCGTCTCAGGCAATCAATATATATATATATATATATATATATATATATATATATATATATAATATGTTGAATGTGTAATGTGAGAAAGTATATTCTTGAATAAAATGCTAACTAGCGGCGTTAAACAAAATCTATTAACTAGACAATATCTTGTAATTCTCCAAAAGTATATTCGTTTGAGTTTGTGTCTATATCGAGAATATACAGAAAGCAATTATTATTTTGATGATTAAAGCTTTGAAAAACTGTCCTGCATCATTTACTTTATTCGGACTATTGTCCTCATCTTTGTCGCCATATTTATCACAACGTTTCGACCGTTGTTCGCTCCGACCTTCTTCAGGTGTTTGGAATTTCGAAATTTCAGTTCCTGATGAAGGCCGGGGCGTAAAACGGTCGAAACGTTGTGATAAATCTGGCGACAAAGATAAGGACAATAGTCCGAATAATGTAAATAATATACATTATACCTCATCCCAGAAAAATAGACAAAACTGTCCTGGTTTTAAACTTTATATTTCTGCTCAGGTTCCTTGAAACCAGAATAATTTACTCCTGTAGATCAATTAAAGGATTCAGTTCAAAACTCCCTAAAGATTACCCGGTTCGACAAAGACCGAAGAAGGCCGGATGTTACAACTGCCGAAACGTTCTGATAACGATAATAAAGATGTTGATAATAGTTCGTCTGTAGATAAGGTATATAATGAAAATTACTCATCCTTGAAATTGAGACAACACAAAAATTGTTACTAGTTAATTGCGGCTGTATTCAAAAGAGAGGTACGCTATTTAGGTTTTGCAATGATACGTGAAATAAACTTGAGCCACTTCAGATACTTCAGTGTATTTTTTTTACAAATATTCTCAGCCTGTACAAAGCCCATGAACCACTCGAGGTAGAGGGTTACAGAGTAAGAGGAACCGTTTATTTTAATACGCATGATAGATAACTGCTGGTCTGTGACTTAGACAGATTAGACAAGATTGTAGTGATTGGGGAAGCATCCTCTCGGGATTTCCACAAAGCAATCGTTCGTGGGAAGAATCTGTCTTAGTGGAACTTATATTTTCCCAATAGAATAAGAAAGGAATGAGGGTGGTCCACTACAATGTGCGCGGTATGGCAGTCCTTAGCGGTGAAAGTGTTATTGCAACTAAGGAATGTAATTCGTATGAACAGATTCCATAGTAATAACGCCAGAATAGCGAGACACTTGTAAAGTTTTGTGTGTGAGAAAAAGGGTGGTAGGCTAGAAAATAATTCATTGCCAACAAACATGCAGAAACGCTTTTGGTTTCTATCGAGAGTGCAAAGTAAAAACTGGTCAGCCTCTGTCCATATGTGAGAGCAGTAATCCATTTTCGGTCTGGCCTGTCTGTTGCGAAGGTAGAGGATAGCAAGAAGAGTCAGGTACTTACTAGAATGGTATGGGGAACCGATCATTTTTGCATTATCTTTCGCTTTTGTTCGATATTCACTTGAGTTCTAGGCTGAGTTTAAGTCTCAACAGATGCTCAGGGCAAGGGACACCACTGATCATCTGTAACAAGTTTAGGATAAGGGAAAAAAGAATTTGAACCTTGAATAGACTGTGAATGATACCCTCAAAACTAGAATATTGAAGAAATTGTTTACTACACTTAAATATCCTTATCAGATCAGGACTCTCATGATTATATCACGTACAGTGACCAATTCGTTCAGCAATCTATAAACTGTTATCTATAAACAATCGCTTTGTCTGAGCAATGATTAAAATTGGCTTCAAGGGAATTAATCCTTCACGTCTGAGAAAAGACAATTTTCTCATCTAACATTACAGACTGGCGCTACACAATTGCAAACAGATAACTTTACTAAATAGAATGAATATTAGTAGCAACAGCAACAATTAAAATAGATAGCATATTAAAAGGAAGGAACAATGATATGATCAAGATGTTGACTTTCCGCACTACTTTAAACAAAAGGTTAGGAAGGAAACCTCAATCACTACCAGAAGGATAGTTAATAGTTTCTGATCCTCCGAAAAAATGTTTTAATATAAAGATTTTATGTATTTCAACCGAAAATAAAGCTAATTGTTCAAATATTTCATGTTAATATTATCATTACCATAGATATGAATATGAAAGATCTTAAACCAGAAAATCGAATTTATATGTTATTTTACCATTTATAAAATATTTGTATTTACTAGTTTTCCCGTATTGTCAAAAATTATGGAAATATTTATTGCGAAAATGCATTTAAAAAAAAAAATTTTCTGCTTGTGAAATACAGGGATTATATCTGTACAAGTAACCCATATACTTTAAATCATTAGAAGAAAGATTATCCAAAGAATTCTAACATGATAAAGAAATAAATAAAAGCCAAACATTAGCAGTCTGGCCCCCTTACTTTCTAATGAGGTATTCCGTTAATGTAACGTGACGTTTTTTTTTTCATTTTGGCATCGAGTAAAATTTCCTGTTACTACAACAATAGTATATCTCATTACTAAGAAGTAGGCTGCGTGGCCTATAACATGCCTATCTATAATAGAGAACGATTTGAATTTATATATAATGTCGCATCGTTTTATATTATAGAATAGAAATTTTATGTCTGCACCTGTTGCTTTGGTCGATATCTTTATTTTGCGAGTATTTGGCGCGTTTCTAAAACGTGCAAGTTAATTGATTTTTCTCTGTCATTGACGAATCAAACAGATTAATTTATCAAGTATAAAATTAAATTACCACAAAGATAGGAATGATCTTTAAAGCGCCGTCTGTTCAGATGTACTTAACGAGCAAAGCTCATAGGCCAGTTTTAAGTTCGATCTTCGTCAAGTTCTTCCATCATGTCACTCTCCGACAGTCTGAGATTATTAAAAACATTTTAGTTGCATTCTGGAGGATCAGTGATTATTAAGTGATTCATCGAACCCAGTACTAGAATTCCAGCTTCTTCTTCAATGTGCTCACTCCCTTCAGAACATGGGTGATTACGTCTCTCCACAGCATTCAGCCTTTCATAGATCTTAGTAACTTTTTTTTACTATCTCCTCTAAATGCTGTTTTGCCAACCATTTTTATAAGCTCGTTAGAGTAGTTATTCGTTGTTTTCCTATGCCTCTCATGACATCAGTAAGCTGTGTGAGTGTCAAATTCACCAAGCCCTTTTTTCATTATTTACAATAGAAATATCAATTGTCCCTTTTTTTATTTCCTTAATACTTCTTCGTTATACACATGTTCAATCCATTGTATTCTTCTGTAGAATCGCATTTCTGTTACTTTTTCTTCATCTGCGAGGAGATTGTCTCGAATTCATTCCCATATAGAGGGCCAATATTAGATAATTGTTCAATACTCTTTACTTTTTTTCCAACGAAACTTGCTGTTTCATAATATTTTCTGTAGATTTTGGAAGACATTCTCTGTTCCAATTCAAGTTTCTATGTTGCATTTTCCATTATTTGATAAAGCATTATTTGATAAAGCATTGCCTAGATATTTAGATTCGTGTGCTTGTTTGATTCTAACGTCTTCAATTCGTAGTTCTTCGAGTAATATTTATTAGCATATCTTTCGATCCCATTCAGGTTCATCACTGGGGATCAAGGTCCTTGTTGACCGGCGTGACCACCGAAGCGGTTTAGCAATATTTTTCGTTGTGTCAACATTATAGTTAGTCCGTATACGTCGGGACTGGTCCGTGAGTGCCAGAGCATATCCATAACATGGTGGGTCAGAATCTTTAGGGGGTCAGGCTTCTTCCTGCTATATTTATTATTATCATTATTATTATTATTATTATTATTATTATTATTATTATTTATATTTACTTAGCTATGCCTGGCACAGAGCAACATTAGTGGGACACCCTGTGTGAAGAAAACTCATTATAACTGTAAGACAAGATAAGTAAACATAGATGTACATCAGGCCTTTTGCCAAACATATACATGGTGCGATGGATAAATTATCGTTTAGATGAAAAAACTGCAAATAACACTGACATCTTACTAAAGAGTTAATTTGTTAAATACAATCGCCATTGGCTTCAACCACGGCCTCCAAACGACATCAGAATCTTCCGCATCTCTATTGGCGGTTCTCTTTGTCTAAGTTGGTGAATGCTGCCATAATCCCATGCTTTCAGTTCAATTTTGGTGTTACAAGAAGTTTGTTGGTATCTCGCTCAATTGTGGCCCACACATGATAATCAAAGGGGTTGCAGTCTGGGCAGTTAGGTGGCCAGATGAAAGGGGCGATGTAAACGCAGAAATTGTCATGACAGCCATCTGCTAGCGTGGCACGTTGCAGAATCCTGCTGCCGTACATAGAGTCTTCCATGAGCCATCCTCTTGACCCAGGGAAGCACTACCTCCTAAAGTCACTTGGTTTAGGCTTCCATGTTGAGTCTGAGGCTCTCACCAACAAATTCAGAACGATCAGAGTGAGTTTGCCGATCTGTTGTTCCTTCGTAATCCCCATTAGACTCATCCAACTCTTTTCGAATCCTCTGCACCGTCCTCAGATTGACACCAAAACCCCCTGAAATGTTCGTATTGGAGCTTATAGCGCGAATTCCAAGTAGCACTGCATGCCGTTTCCAAATTTCTGGCAGAGTGAATTGCGTCATGGTGCTCTTTTTCTCACAGACGGTGCTCAACTGATCCTACTATACTGTACAGTCGACAAAATAAAGAAACAAACAATGCGCATGCGCGACATTAAAAATATAAAATGAAGACAATTTACCCATCGCACCCTGTATAAGATATGAATGGATTCTTTAGGTACGGATTTGTTTAAAGTTTAAATTCAGTATCGAACAGAGCTGGCCATTCATATCAGAACAGCTGCTTTAAAAATCATGTAAAAATATATGTAAGTACCTGTGTATGTATGTGTGTGCGTGTGCCTTCTCATTTTAAATATAACATGAAAAGATTGAGTCTATGTTCGCTGTTTCAGAATTTTTATAATCACCTTTAAAACTTTACACGCACATCTGTCTAAGTATTAGAGTCAACAGATTAGTCTTGAGAAAGTACTTTTAGCAAGTTCGTTCTTCACCAGGTGTCAAACTGTTAAGTATCTGCCAGGCAAGGCAAAAGTCTAATAGTCCCCGAAAATAAGCACAATAGTTATTCTTATAATTTACCAGTCTGGGAGTGGAGATTCTAGGCGAGTATTTCTTTTTATTATACGGTTAATTACGTGTTTTGCGTGAAGCGCTGAGTTATGAGACTTCACGTTATGTTGAATATGACTCATCATAGTTGGCTGTGATCACTGTTGCTGTTATCATAACTAATGTCTCTTCTTTATTATCTTTTCCATGAGATTTGGTTTATTATGGAATAATGGCAAGAAGATTTGACATTTTCGATGCCGTTGCATAGACCGTAACGAAAGGCGGTATTGGCGAGAATCTCGTATGAGATCACGTTCGAAGTTCATTTCGTGACAAAGTAGGGTTGAAGTTACGCCTCGGTGCTTGATGACGTCAGCACAGATACAACGGCTCAACAATAGTGAGTTTAAGAAATAAGAGAAAGGTTTCAAAGGGGAAGAGAGAGAGAGAGAGAGAGAGAGAGAGAGAGAGAGAGAGAGAGAGTAGTACAAAGAAGTGAAAATCGAGAATGTTTCGCTTGGAGGGGTTTAAGCAAATGTCATAATTCCCTCAAAAAGAAGAATCTGGCTTCTACGTATCGACTGTCATATTCTTGTGCTCCGCTTTTCCGAAACTTTTTAATGGGTTAAAGTATGTTCACATTTGTCCGTCCTTCAATGCTATGTCCCAAGCAAATCAAGAAAAAAAAAGCTTTTCTTTTTATTTTTATAAGCGGTTTACTTATGTCGTAGAATAATAGGGAAGGTCAAATAAACTACACTTCTTGCGCGTGTTTAATTTCTTTTGCTCGTATCTTGTGAAAAATAGCAGGATATCTGACAGGAAATAGTCTTCATTCAAACAGAGATGGCGCGACCATTTCAAGTGCCACTTAATGTTGATATGGTTGCCAACAAAAGAAAAAAATGCACATCCTCTTCTCTCTTTATTTCGTTCGTTGAAGAAAGATGTAACATATTTATGCATTTTTGGAAGATCATTTAGCACTAATCACATAAATTTGCAATGGAAAACAGCATATCTACTCTGAAAAGCAAATGGTGAAGTCCTGCTTGAACTAAGATTACAACTAATACTGTTGCGAAGTTTAGGGCTTCATTCTAACGAGCTATTTGTAGTACATTTCTGTTTAGCTGTTTGATCTTTAAAGCAGCAAGATTTATGTCTGGAAACATATCGTTGGCGTTAATCTTCTTGAGAGATGGCACAATGGGTATAATCCTTTGAACTTATCTATACTATCCCTGGATATTTGGGGTAAATTCCACTACTTCCGAACCGTCTACGCAATAGGTCAGATCAGTAGTACAATAGTACAGTAGTATCAGTTGGTGCAAAAATAATGACGTAATAATGTCGTTTTTTGACGTTACGTCAAAAAACGATATTATTACGTCATTATTTTTGCACCAACCTGATAGCAAGCTCAAAATGGTTAGTATAAAGTTGCTCATATAAACAGACTAATACATTTTTTTTTAAATCATTTCACTCCAAGCACACCTAGCAAACTAGGATGCAGGGTGGGGAGGGACAGGGAGTAAAACAGAATGTGAAGACTTTAGTGAGAAGAAGCGAGGAAAAGGACAATAAAAGAACATGGTTCAGGAAGACAGAAGATGGCGATTAACGTTGCATTTAATCTTTTTAAGGTTGTATATGGCAGGGACACAAGAAATCGGAAGAGAGTTACAAGGTGAGAACGTGTGAAAAAAACCTATTAGAATAGAACTGGCAGTTGCATCTAGTTACCAATCTAATAGTGCACTTAAATTAATGCATTCAAGGAACAAAGGTTGGAATTCCATCAGAACAATTGCCATAAAAATATTTGTAGTAAAGATAGCAAACCCTGTTACGTAGATGGGAAAGCAACTGAAGTCGAGATGACAGGTCAGAACTGAAAACATTACAGACCCTTCGCTGAATTTTATCAAGAATCTCGAGATATATATTAGGAACACCAGACCAAATATGGTTATGTATATATAAGACTATTTCTTTATTGCTATAAACGTTAATTTTAGTGAGTATACTTATTTGAGTTGCTATCACTGCTTTTTATTTTCTTAAACATTGATTTTAAATTAAAGTAGCAGTTTTCGGGAAGATTCTGATTCTTACCAATGAAATACGAAGGGAAATGAGAATGATTCAGCCTTTTATACGGGGCATCTTGGGTCCTAGCTGTAGACAACCGAAAATTGAAATAAGCAATGTAGCTCGGTAGAATATTTTCCAAGGAAAATGCGATAGAGTAGCAAATTTCGTCCGTTGGAAAGAGGCTGAAGGGCTGAAAATAATTCCTCAACCACAAGGCCGCATAAAAGCTTTGGAACTTTACCTTAAAAAAACATTATCTCGTTGGATCTTTCATTATAATATTGATTTCTTTCTATCATTCCCTGGGATAATGGCTTTACTCGGCGGTGCCAATTTCCTCTTCATTTAACACATGACAGGTTCTACTGATTTACATGCTATCAACAGCAATGGCATATTTGACCTGGCTTATAAAGAAAAGCGGAACCATGCATTTTTCAAATACATTAAAGCTAATTGAATACCCACTACCTCAGTTGGAATCTGAAATCGATTCGTCAATTGTATATTCAGAGCATCCACACTTACGTTAAACAACTCCTACGTTACCGCGTATATAATCGCCAATAATGATATCAGACGGATACCATATATGCATATCTCGATACATGAAAGAAATTTATTGTAAAGAATGATATTCGATGGAGATAAAGATTTTCTCAACTAAAACAGTTTGTCATGATGCGGGACCTAAGAATTTGTCGCAAATTATCATATATGCAACAGCTCTCTTTCAATGTATTAGGATACAAGCATCTTGCCAAATTTAAACAACAATATGCCATTTGCACAGTAGTGCAGGTCGATTTCGGAACCGTCATATTGCACTCAGTTTGAAAGTTGAGGTTTGATATGATGAATAATGACACAAAATGTTTTTTTCCAAATCATTACCGTTTTTTTAGGAAACCAGTTTGAAGATTAAGTTTAGGTTCCCAAACGTTGCGTTCACTAATCACCGGAATTAATTTTTTAAGGAAACCAGTTTGAAGATTAAGTTGAGGTTCACAACCGCTGCGTTCGTAAATCACCGGAATGAAATTGCAACGCAACGTTTGTGAACCTAAACTTAATCTTCAACCTGGTTTCCTAAAACATTTTATTCCGATGATTACTGAACGCTTTATAGCACAGCCTTATAAAATTTGTAATTTTCTAAAGCTGTACAAATTTTATATTGACAAGATGCATGGTATAAGCACATTATTATGAAATCATTGTGCCATCAAATAAGACCTTCATATCCTTCAAAGGGAAATTATACTGAAAACTCTAGGTATATTATGATGTCTATTTTACGGTGCAGTAATTTTAGTGCAATTTTAAATAAATAATGTAAATTTAAAACATTTTGTCTTATAAATTGTGCCCAGTCATCTTTTATATGTTTTATTATAATTTGAAAAGTGATTTAATTTAAGCTTCTTCTTTGTGTAGCCATTTTTGCAATATTTTACAACTTTTACACAATTTTACTTATCGAATACAGCAAAAAAAAAAAAAAGGCATATTTTGCTTGTGGTGATTCATAATTAGAATTCTGGTTTGAATATATTTTCTATTCAATGGATCTAATACAAAAGATATTAATTTTATTTGGATTATTCTTGAATTAGTATAATTCAAAATCAGCTTATAAGCAAAACCTTGCGAAAATTAAGGTATTTCTGTACATTTTTCAGACGATATTTAAAACTAAATGCCCCAAAATTGGTAAAAGGTATGAATGCAGTTGTTAGCGTCAGCACTTATCGCATCAAACAGCAGCTTACGCTCTGACTGCAATTTTGCTTTTCTAAAAAAAAAAAAAAAAAAAAAGTGAAAAATCAACCTGCCTCAATGCCCCTGAATTTTTATTGTGGGTTCAGCTGCTAATCTAAAACAATAAGGTGAACTGGACTTCATTGTTATGTGTGCAGCCAGTGCAGTGATAACATGGTATTGCTATGTAGAAGGATTCCTAGCATGAAGGCAACGTCTAGGGTGGACGCTTCCCACGATGGAATCCACAGACACGTGTCCGTGATGAAGAAGAGCCTTTATGTTGAAGGCCTTCAGCTTTGGTTTGAACAGGAGATGACTGCCCCACCCCCATGTTTACTTACACAAGACCTGCTACATATGAATGTATACCACTCCGGAATTAAACTCAGATAATTTAATGGAACCTGGTCAGGTACTAATCTGCGTAGCTACCCTACTACTACACACGGTCTTGGACTGACGATAAATTTACTAACAAACGTTTGTCACACGCGTGTTGTCACGTGTACTTTAGTCTGCAACTATCTTATGAGCTAAACAGATATTACCCATTATTCTTTAGCCTAAAACTACATTGCCTACAATATCACAGACTACGAATAAATTGCCAACTATCTTTTAGACTAAAAATACATTGTTAGTTATCTTAATTGACTATAAATGCATTGACAAATGTCTTTAAAAGAATCTTGTTTTACCAATGTCTTTTGAGCTTCACTTGTCTTGCCAATTCTCTTTGAATCTAACACTGTCTTGCCAATTCTCTTTGAATCTAACACTGTCTTGCCAATTCTCTTTGAATCTAACACTGTCTTGCCAATTCTCTTTGAATCTAGCACTGTACTGCCAATTCTCTTTTGGCCTACATATCTACTGCCAACTAATCACGCCATTTGCAACTATCTTTCTAGTTATCTTATTGTCCACGGTACATGTTTATGCGAAAGTGCATACAAAATATTAGTTTGTTATGAAAGTATTATCACTTTCATAATATGCGAATTTGAAACCAACTGTATACTAGAAAACTATGGTTAAATAGCGAAAGCGAAAAGGTCTTATATTGTTATGATATTAATCCTGTAAGCCAGCTCATAAGAAAGTTGGTTCAGTGTGTCGTGCTAGACAATCTTTCTCTCCAAAATCTATCTTACAAATTTATAATTCTACCATTCACCCGTCCTTAGGATATTTCTGCCATGCATGTCAGGTGCTTCTGCTATTTATTTAGAGATTCATGATAAAATCCAAAGAAGAATCAGCAATATTATTGGTCCTAATCTCGCATCTCGGCTTCAGTTATTTTTTCCCATCGCCGTATAGTTGCTTACCTGTGCCTTTTCTATAAATACTTTCATGGTAATTGTTCGGATGAGCTCTTCGTTATGGTACCTAGACTTTATGAATTTAAGCGCAGTACTAGATTTGCAAGAAGGTCTCAACAATTTACAGTTGAATTGGTTGGATCTAACTGCAAGTTCTATACTAAGAGTTTCTTTTCTCGCACTCTTCTGGCTCTATGAACTTTGGTCTTTCAACATTTTAATGCAATGTTAATCGCTATCTACTGTCTTCCTGATTACTGCCCTGATTGCTCATATATTGTTCTCATTCCTTCATAATATTTTCTGTTTTCTAATTCTTTCACACCCAGTAATCCATTGTTTCTTAGTGGCTTTACTACCTTGCTTATGGCAGATTCGATTAAAAAATGAAAAAAAAAAAATAATTGCCATTAGAGTAGAGAGCCATAGTCACCTCACGCCTGGAAATTTAGTCTAGCATGTGTTTTATTAGGTTGCGTTTTTTAAAGATAATTTACATCTATTCTCTTGAAAGACGATACTTTTAATTAGTTTTATGTTCACTACTGCATTCTGTGTGGATTTTATCAGGACGGTATTGCTACATAGATCATAAAGAATATTTCTACTGTTTACCCAGGTACACTGACTGGTTTATTAGGTTTTAAAAAAGAGAGTGTGATCATTTTGATAAATCACGTTCCTGAAAATAAATAATTTTGAGTAGTGATCTTTTGAAGTCGACTATTGAAGCCGATCTTTGTCAAAGCATCAGAGATTTAGCAAAAGACCCGGATGCGTACATTAGCATTCAAATATTCAGAGAAATCATATGAAAATTAAAAAATAATAGTAAAAAGGAAATTTGAGTCCACTATGAACTCTCATCGGCAGTCAAAACACAACATTCAATTATTTGAAATAATCTATTGGTCATCATTAAAATCCACTTTGATTCTTCAACCAATTGGTTCGTTAAATGAGCGATAGAAATATATGTTACTGTAATAAAACTAATGCCAAATGCAGTGGTTATTACCCTATGTCAAAAGGTTTTACTATGCATCTAGAGAAAGATGACAGGTATATTTTATTATAAGTTACTGGATCCTTAAGAAAGCAACCCTTAAACTTATTGACAACGATTCACATATTACAGCAAACCAGATTTGGGTTATAGAAAGTCTCATGTATGCTTAGAACTTAAAATCTAAAACTATCAAATCCAAATATAAACCTCCAAACTCGCAACATTGCTATTAAATTGACATTTCAAATCTTCACTCTGCCAAGTAACCACAACAGAATATAAAGTCCTTACTCTTGGAAATTTTATTTTATTTTATTCCTTACACTAAACAGATTGGTATTTATTTTGGTCGCAAGTTTCTCAGTGCCAGAAAGAAGGAAAATGTCATTTCAAATCTCTCAACGTTTATGTCATTAAATATTTCTGGAATTTACTAGCGAAAATCAGAACAACTACAGTTAGATTGTTACAATATAAATGGTAATTGCGTATTATATATCCTTTTCCTACTATGTGCCATGTCCCTTCCGACCATGGCTCTTCAAAACTTCTTTTTTTTGTATTTCTTAGCAAACTGAATACATTTGTGACGTGTAAAATTGCAATTCAATCGAATTCTGGAATATAAAAAATAACTCTCACTCTATTTTTTATATCGTATGAAATGTGTTGGTTATAGTTTGTGCCTGAATTCAATATCTGATTTTGCGAAAGAAGTTCGAAATACACAGTACTCGCTCAATCCCACCACTCCCACAGCATCAGATTCTTTGGGCGCAGACAGGTTTCTGAATTGATTATCGGTGGCTAATTTCGTTTCCCCAGGACATTTTCCTCTCTACATTGTTATAAACTAACAATTTTCATCGCCCGTCATCGTTTTGTTGCATGTGAACAGAGAGTAACGCAGATAGAAATGCAACCTATTCATTTTTCTGTAAAGTGTGCGGCACCCGAATACTGCAGAAATTCACGTATAAAAGTGTTTTCAAATATCTTAGAACGCTCATATGCGGAATATCTCGCAATGTCTCATGCTGTGCAATCGGGGCTATTTTTAATTAGCGCTTGGATTTGATGATCATTAACAAATGTAGAACTGCCACAATGATCTTGATCTTTCAGATCAAAATTTTTATTTTTTAAGCTAATGAACTGCATACGAACAATATTTTCCGCTACGGCACCATCTCCATAAACGACACATATTCCTTTTGCTGTTTGTAAAGTGCATGTGTTTCTTTCCTGAAATAAATGAATAATTTATTCAGTTCTCATTAATTTTGTGAAACATTTAAGTAATTTACTTTTAAGTATCTTGTTAACGAACCACGGTTTCAATTAATATTAACTAATTGATTTTCTTATCGAAGTAATTATGACAAATGCTGTAACACTTCGAGTATCACTTATTATTTTGGTTTTTGTTTTCAGTGTCGGAAGTTTAAAAACACTGAAGGCAAATTCATGTTTGATATTATCAACTAAAATGTATACACTTTGCAAGTTCATTTTTTTTGCTTACCATTGAACGGTTTACTTTAAGTAAAGTTTAAATATTGTTCTCAAGTTCAAATGTATAAACACGAATTTGTCGCAATGCCATGCAAAGATACGTTTTAATAAGTTTTGTTAAAAACCAAATGAAAGATATAATAATTGAACTCGTATTACTTTCTGAATCAAGCTTGACGCTAAAGCCAGAACTTTGTCAGCAGAAAATATGCAGCAGAATATGGTAGGGATGGTCATCACTTTGATAGGGAATACGGAAGGAACCATAATCGCAGGATCTGCCAACAACTCAAATATGAAAATGGTACATTACATCAGAAGTACTTTCGTTAAAACCTTTTCGTTTCTCATTATCTGCCCAAGTTATTCTCACTATTAGTAGGTAAAACCACATTTCTCTCGTTTTAAAAGATTTCGTATTCTGCTACTCTTGCCTTCACAGCTATGTTGAATATTAAACATTACATGGCAGGCCAGTATTCTTTCCTTTCTTTTCTAAGGAGATTTTTGATAACTCTAATACCTTATTTGGATTTTGAAAAGAAAATCCTTCACTTTCTTATCCAACTTTGGATATTTTGTTACAATTTCTATCGTTTTCATTGTAATACTATGATAGGAAAATTCCCACATTTTCATGATTCTAACGTCCCCGATTTGTAAGGTATACTTTGGTTTGTCCTTAAAAAATATTTAAAGTTTGAATTTTGCTTGCGCCCTGTGGCATTGCTTCATTTTATCCGTTAAAAAGAAATCTGAACCCTTTCTAGTTTCATAATGGTGTCCATACTTATTTTATACATAAAAGTAATTAAATGCTTTTCTAATTAAATAATTTCATAATTTTATGGTATTTTTTATTTTATAATTTAGAGCTGATTTTTGGTAAATAGTGTTTCTGTTTGACAAAAACAAATTGATGATTTAAATTCTCCAAGGAGACCTGCTTTGAAATAATACAAATATGAAGAAGGTAGAATTTTAATGTCTTGAAATTTAATAAAATTGAGTAAGTGCTGGTAACAGATGTAAAAATGAATCATTTGTGAATAAGTCATGAAAATTTAATCAACATCTGACAATTATTAGATTCTTGCATGGATTTCCAAAACAATGTGTTTTAATGCAAACACGACGCTAAATTTCCCATGTTAATGTTTGGCGTAGTCGCTGACGCAAGAAAACAGGATTTTAACCAATACTTCGAATGTGCTAGAAAGGAAAGTAATCGAAAACTACTTTGGTCTTTCCTCTTAATAATAAAGATTTTGACGATAAAACCTTTTCATCTTGTTATGTTATATTTTAGCGAAATTTAATAGAGACTAGAGTCATTTTTTAGATCAACTGCAATTTGACCTCATCAAGCAGATCAAAACAGGAGTAAATTGTTGTGTCATCAGCATCGCTAACAAGTTGAGAAGTAATGTCATCAGGAAAGTCATTGATGAAAATTAAGAATAAAAAAGATTTAAATATAAAATGTTCAGTATATATTTCTATGATAAATATACCATATGAATTTAAGCTCATAATATTTTATTATAAATATTCAGAGTGATTTACTTACCTGTGAGATAATCAACTAACTTGAGGATTGTTCATCATGTTATATCATGTTCAAGTTATATATATATATATATATATATATATATATATATATATATATATATATATATATATGACAGTTACTTTTCTATATATCAACTAATACACAGACGAAACAATAATGTGTGACGTCATGAGCTGCGACGCGATTTTCGCTTCCGTGTCATTATTGTTTCGTTCTTTTCGTGACATGTCTCAGTGGATAAAGACGTTAGTTAGATCCAGTGACAGGAACCAAATAGTGTGTGTTCAATACCTGTCTAAGGCAGTGGAGAACATTCGGAGGGGAATTAACAGGAGATAACTGACATGGCAGGTGGAACTAGAACAGTCTACCCCAGTGAGCAAAATAAAGGGTTCAGTTCGAAATTCCAACCGCATGAAGAAGGCCGGAGCGTACAACGGTCGAAACGTTGTGATAAACATGGCGACAAAGATGAAGACAATAATCCGAATAATGTAAATAGTGCCCAAAGTATAACTTCAACAAAAACACACGTATCACCGCCTCTAGTAATTCTATTCACAAAAAACATATATTTGCACAAAAAACTGAGTATCATTTGTTATGTATTCATTTGTAAAGGGAGAATAACATATATCATAGTTTTATTACTTCAAAGCTGCCAAGAAAATTAAATTTCGGCATTAGGTGACCTATAAGGAGTTGATATGCGTTAAACAAATAAAACAAAAAAGGTGGTCAAAATCGTGTATAAAAGAGACTGTCAAAAGTGCTTTGTATAAGTTGGTAGGGATTCTGTCATAGAATTAGGTATGTTATGCCGGAGTTTGCAAGTTCCATTATTAAAACTAAAATCTATCTGGTGAAGTAGACAAAGTTCTTTTCGCAGACCATTCTTACCCGTTTCTGCTCACCATTTTCCCCGGTGGTAATATTTCGTTCCAGCCAGATAAGACACGAAACAGAATCCAGGAATATTCTATTGACATTTATAGTGATTTTTCAAGCGTAGCTTAGATGTGGCACAAGGCCGAAATTAGGGGGCACCCAGTGAGGATCGAACTCACTACTCAGTTGTAATTGTTCTAGCGAGCCAAGCTTGTTAACCATTACACCGCCTTGAGGTGCCCCTTCTATTGACATTTATACTCTACATTTGCGCCCCCCGTGCTCTCGCCAGATCTAACCGCTATTGAGCCTGTATAGAAAATGTTGTAGGCTGCCATAAATTTCTCTACGATCACATTCAATTATAGACATCCTTGATAGGTACCTTGAAATGTTAAATAATAGTTTCATGCTATTATTTTTAGTGGTAGTGTATTTAACTAAGACTTTTTGAAGCTGACCTTAAGGTTAGATCGTAGAAAAAATAGGGATATCGATTTTGATTGGATGAGCCGAACGTGGGAATGTTAGAATTAGAAAGTGTTTTCGGGGAGAAAAGTTTTACGCGTCGAAGAATGAAGATGTGTTAATTTCGTGTGTGAAAACTGCTCCCCAGTGGGTGCGGGTGATAGAACGCCTCCTCTGGATAGTTAGAAATGTACACGTGGAAGTGTTAATAATAACAGATAAGTTTAAAAATCCTTTTACCTTGTTCTTATTTTACCCCCGAACAAACCAACTAATGACCATCAGACCGAGAGATCAAAGAAAAGAGAAGACAACTTTATTATGACCGCCTCAAGACCGTCAACCAAAAGAGACTCCCGGCACGAAGGGGCTATACAACAGAAAGATATACCGACGGAACAACTCCCTCACCTTGCAGACTTCGTGACATGTCATATGGTCGCCATTATTCAAGCGAAGAGAAGACCTAGATGTTGTTAGGTATATGTCTTAGTCTTTAAAGCGTTCCATTTAAAAGCGTGTCCTCGGAGAATTGTTGCCATCAAAATTAACATTGCATTAAAGTTCTTTAAAAAGGTATGAATTTTATTTTCTATACATTTTATCTGATCGACAGACAAGTCGACAATTGACGAAGCAATCTTGGGTGAATTATCACTGGGAGAAGCCATACTCCCATAACAGTAGTAAGCTTTCCTTTCAACCCACGATATTCTTCAATTTCACTTCCTCTTAAGATACACGCGTTTTCGATATTTAATCCTTAAATTATTCATCAAAGATTGGCATATGATTAAACGGATAGGTTTTTATAGAGAAACTTTAGTTGAGCAGGAATAAGATCTTTGCGTGCAAAGCTATCATTTTACTCATTTGATCTTTTTCAAATCTCGCAGGGAAAATAAAAATGCCAATAAAGTTTGTTACTTAAAGGTGAAATTCCAGAGATACGTATAAGTACACACGTGTGTGTGTGTATGTGTATGACAGAAATATAAGAGTCACGCACACAAAAGCACACACACACACATATATATATATATATGCATTTGTTGCATTACATCGACTACTGTTTTATTAATACCAACAATATATGTGTAATATGTAATATATATATATATATATATATATACATATATATATATATATATATATATATATATATATATATATATATATATATATACATACACACACACACATGTATTGTATAAGCTGTCATTGCATCAACATCAATCGGCGACAGTCTATTTCATTCTTTAAAGGAATCTTCAGGACTGAAATATTGGGTTCAGGCATGAAAGAGACTGTCACCACAGTCCACTTTTATATTTACATATGTTCTATCCCTGATATTGAGCACTTTAACCAATAAATATAGCATACCCTAAAATTATATATATATATATATATATATATATATATATATATATATATATATATGTGTGTGTGTGTGTGTATAGGCGTGTGTATGGGTGTGTGTATTTCTGTATGTGTGTATCAGTGTATTACCGTGTATAATATTTTGATAAAACCAAGAAATAACGTAGAACGAGGTTGAGTTGGGACCAGTTTCTAGCACCCCTCCGCGTTTGTTTATGCACACACACACACACACACACACACACACACATATATATATATATATATATATATATATATATATATATATATATATATATAGATAGATAGATAGATAGATAGATAGCGTGTCTCTTAAAATTCACTATATACTTTCTTTTTTTCTTTTTCATTTCAGGTATCGTTTGGAGAGACGTTAGGCCATCAGCATTTGACAGATTAGGTGTTGTAGTTTGTGTAAGTATAGCATTCCCTTGTTGATTCTTTACCAAGTGTGTTGCAAAATTACCTCCTGGCAAGATGATTTTCAGTCCCCGACTGCAGTTCGGTGCGACATTGAGAAGATTTATTGCCGTCACACTGCTCCAACGTGTATCACAATTTACGCTATCCATTGCCTCTCGAAACAGGATTTATACTTCACAAACAATTCAGCGGAATGTCATCTACTACAACTGATTAAAACCGGAGAAAGGCCGTCCGGAGGGCTGCATTGAAACTTACCGCCACTAAAAGTACCTGATAATGTTCTACCCGTACCGACTTCATGTTGTTCAAACGCTTCAAGCGGAAAATTATGATCCTCGTGTGGAAATGTGTTAATCACTCCTTTACAATTACCAAAACAACCCTCAGTTCTTGAAAAAGATGGTTCAGTGGAGAATCTATCGTTCATCTCTCTGGTCGGGTAAACTGACAGAACTGGCGAATTGGGAGAAAATCAAACCCAACAAACATTCTCGTGCATGAACGAGACTCTCCGAAGCCGGTGGTTTGGTGTTCCATGTCTAGCACTAGACTTATTGGACCATGTTTCTTCCGCGATGTATCCGATAGAACAACTACTGTTACAGGGGAAAATTACTTAACTAGGATGCAGGAGCTTGTTGAGCCACAACTTCAAACGAAGAATGATCTTGCTAATGTATTTTTTTCAGCAAGACGGAGCGCTTTTCCACTTTGCCTGGTTAGTGATGGATTTCCTGAACATCATGTTTCCTGACCGATGGCTCGGTCATAGGGGTCCTCTCGAATACGGTCTGCGCTCCATTGACCTCTCTCCTTACGACTCTTTTATCAAAAGCAACGAAACCAAATGACAAGGTTGACGAGAGAATCCGCACGGTCGGCAGCGAAGGTTCGAGAAGATATGCTGCATAACTTCGAAGAAGCCTGTACCGCCCAATGCCGCTCATGTGAAGGTGTACAGCTAGTCTTCAAGGCGTTGGAAGTGATGGCAAAGTTAGCAGGTAAAACTTCAATGACCCACTTGATGATGCTAAAAATATGATAAACTGAGTTTCTTATGTAATTTTTAGGAATTAATTAAAAGTATATACCTACCTTTGGGACACTATATATATATATATATATATATATATATATATATATATATATATATATATATATATATATATATATGATAATAATATAAATAGTTATACTCGTTTGAAAGAACCTTAGGTATTTTTGCTTGTAATTGAACAAACCAATGCCCCAGCGAAAATAAGAGTTGAAAAAAGAAAGAATTAAGACTATGAAATTGAGGCGAAAACAATCGTCCAGAATTCAAGCTCAGAGTCCAAAGAAAAAACCTCCAAAACGAGTAAAGCAAAAGTAACTACGTAAAGTGCTCAATACGCTAAATAGAGTGTATATATATATATATATATATATATATATATATATATATATATATATATAAATTTGTTTATTTAGGCAGCAATCCTTTTTTCATGCACCTTTCATTGAATACGACAGACAAGATGCTTTGATTAAGTTTTTTATACAATTTCTCATATGATCTATTTTTTTCAGATGATAAATGATATAAAAACTGTGTGAATGTTATTTTTATCCGAACGCTTTCGGCTATACATTTAACCATTTTCGGGTTGAAATATATTAAATGTTACCATGAAAAAAAAATCAAATTATTAGATCACATAAGAAATTGTATAATAAAGCTAAATCAAAGCACCTTGTCTGTCGTATTCAATGAGAAATGGATATATATCTGTATAGTTAGCATATCTTCATTCAAACATCTTTATTGAATAATATAGACATATTATGTATATCCGTCCTGGGTATGAGGATAAACTGCATTCGCGTCCTGGGTAAGACAATAAACTACGTCCAGCAGCAAGGCCTCTGACCAGGAGGTTTTTAGGAGCGTGGAAGCACCTCTTAATTGCTGGTGTTCCCAGGTCTACTCTTACCCGGGGTGGTATCACCTGTTAGGGTCCCAGCTATGGGCAAATAGTTAACTCCCAAACTGAGGTAAAAAGCATCATAAAATATTACGAGCAATACGTTTTTGAATTAAAAAACTATTATCACCAATACGGTTTTAAAAAAACAAAACAAAAACAAAACTATATTACCAACTACACATTTTTTTATGAAAGAATAGTGTTCCAGGCTATACGTTTTGAAAAAAAATAATATTACCAGCTATACATTTTTGAGGAAAAAATATTAACAGAAATAGGTTTTTGACAAAACAAAAATATTACCAGAAAAAATAAAAAAAATGTCGGCATTAAATGACCCATTGAGGTGTTGATATGTCGTAAAACAAAACAAAGCAAACCATATTATATATATTTATTTTTATAATGCTTTCTAGTCCTCTAATCAGTTTCTTGATGTTAAGATGAAATTCATCAAGAAAGCGCCATAGTTATTTTCTACCCAAGTATTTACAAACGCACACATACATACACACGTGTGTGTTTGTGCGTGTGTTTGTGTGTGCGTGTGTTTGTGTGTTCGTGTGTTTGTGTGTGTGCTTGTGTGTGGGGGGGCACGCGCGTGTGCTTGTGTGTGTGTGTTTGTACAATTCGACTGCTTCGCTCGTGCCCAACATCCGACAGGAAATTTGTACCAGCCACCCGCTATATTTGCATTTAATTCTGTTGTGATTACGCTTGTAAGCATACATACGCGGGTTTCCACAAAACTCTCACCAATAGCTTCGTCCCACGTTGTGTTCCATTCCTGACTGCGCCAGTGTACACAACTATTGGGAAAGTAACGGTAAGCGGAATAATGCCACTGCAGGACAAGTAAGCATAACTTCCCTGGCATAGTCTGGGTATAGGTTAATTGATACATGGGACAGACTAATAAACTAGAACTTACATTTGGCCAGCACTCACTCTCTTATCACTGTGCTCGAGACTCTACCGACTGCTTATCTTGGTTCTTCCGATCACCTTGTTACACATTACAACTGCCTCGTCATCTCCGACTGCTTCCGTGATTTTCATCTCCACATCTCTGACTGACGGCTCGTTACCCACTAATAGCCAGCTTCTTTCAAACTCAGCACTATTAGGATTCTACATCACCACCAAATGTTTGCCCACTTCCAATAGGCAGTGCGTAACTAATCAACAGTCACCATCATTTGTAGACGCCAGACCGGAATTTCCTGTCTTTCGATTGAGGTTGCTTCATTTCGGGGTTTTTTTTTTCCTGTTCGTGGAAAGTCGATAGTTGCTTTGAAGTTATATCTAGAATTCAAACTTGTCCCTCCAATTTCTCTTTCGGAGTTGTCATCTATTATACCACCGGAAGGCTAGGCATGAACACAAAGTTAGCAAAAACGGAGATAAGCCGGATTTTGAGCTCGGTTCGCCTATCTTCTGAATCATTAACCGATATACTAACTGTACCTTTGCAATATGAGTAATGTCATTACAGTCAATGAAATTTATTGGCCGGTTTGATGGCTGTATTAGTCTCCTTTGAAGATCAAAGATCTTCACATAAATGAATCAAGTTCGGGAACATTTACTTCATCTGAGCTAAGAGATTAGGAGATCTAGTATTAGTTTGTTGGAATTTATCTTATGGATTGATTCGTCATCCTCTTAATACATTTCTATTGTTGCAATATCTTGAAAAGCAGTCATAAACTATAATTAACGTCAATAATCTGTTGTCCTTACGCTTCGCCATTAATGCTAACTTTGAAGTGAGTCTTCCTCCTCCACTCGATAAAGTCTGACTCTCTTGGGAAATGCTTATATAACTGTTTGTCTTGGTACAGAAAATCCGTCTACTGATCGTACCTCCATCACTAAATAGAAGGCCGCACGTATTTCAGAATGTCGATCATTCCATAAAATACTTTGACCAGCGGGGATGACAATATTTTGTATTGACATAGATGATCTGTATTCGACAATCTCCACATTAAACTCAAAAACCGATATTTCAAAATATAATGCATTCAACAAAATTTTTTTCATTTCAGGTCAGGAAATGTTTTGTATTGACACTAGAATGAAAATTGTACTTCGACGCTAGAACTGATAATTGAGTGTAGAATTTTATAATCTCTACAGTTACACACAAAAGATTGCAGAACTTATAAAAATAACGATAAAAAATAACTTGGCCTATTTTGCGTTAGCAGCTGCCAAAATCGAAAGTTCCCAATTTTTAATGATGGAAGCCTGAAAAGAAAAAAAATACCAGCATTTTCTTTTATTTTTTTATCTGTCTCTAAAGACGAATAATATTCCTTATTTGAGAAATCGTATTTTCCATTTTGTTTGTTTATTTTGATTTTTTAATGAATCAAAACTATTATTACTATTTGATTACAATATGTAGGTGTGAGTTCAAGTCGTATCTGAGGTTATATATTTCTTTTTGTTTTTATTCCGTTCACTCGAGCGGACGAAGACGATATCGGATCATAAAAATTGTGATCAAAATCAACAGTAATAAAATGGAGTCATACCTAGTAATAAACTAAGAAACGCGAAAATTATTCATCTAAAAGTCTCAAAATAAATAACCATACTTATAGTAGCAAAACAGATATGGCTCAAAAGGCAAAAACACTAAAAAATTGAACACTTCGCTGCTTCCATAGTCGGAGTAATGATGGCAAGATTTATATAAGACCTGCTTCCAAAATGTAGGGCGTAAGTTCAAGTTTCATCGGGGGTTATTTATTTATTACTTATTTCACTCCAGCGGACGAAAAATGTATCGGTCTAAGTTATTTTAATAAAAAACGCAACAATAACAAAATGGAACTAGACTAGTAATATCATTCTGGATCAGGCATTGTTTACTTGCACTCAGTAGAAACTGTTGAGCAATAACTGAATATTACTAAATAAAACATAAGAAGTAGACGATATCTCCCTAGAATCTATCCCATTAATTAAATAAATTCAGTTCAGAAGCTCCTGTAGGTTACCCAGATCGATATACACCTGAGGAAGGCTGGAGAGCACAACTGTTGAAACAATGATGAGGACAACAATATATATATATATATATATATATATATATATATATTATGCCTTTAATTTCCTTGAGGAACATAGGTCTGCAAGATATCGTTGCGGTTTCTATAACAAGCTAGTTTTGTTTTAAGTGAGTAGCTTGTTAGTCTACTTCACAACCCCCAACCTGCAGGGTCAAGTTTTGAATTCAGAGTTGTCCTTATCCTAGACCAATTGCCACTCAAGCCTATAGAACCCGGTCTGCCCTGCTATTTACCGATAGCTGGGAGAAGAAGAAAAGGATTCATACCTTTCCCAAGGGTATTACCACGTATGTGTATGTAATGGATTCGATTGGAATTCGAACTCGGCTCTTCGATACCTCAATCCGAGTCGCTATCCATTCCATTTAAAAATATAACAGTAAAAAAAAAAAAAAAAAATTCATTTTTGAGTTATGCTTTTAGACTAAACCTTATTCTTAAGTCAAACTAATTTTTCTTGCTTACTTGTGATGAAAAATATATGAAGATGAAATAGATGAATCGCAAAGAAGGAAAAAAATATGAACAATGACTAATAACAGTTATCTGATAATGAGTCAGGATTCAGTGAGAAGTGAATTCATGACTTCTCAAAGATTATATTGCGAAGCTTACTTAAATAGCCGAAAATCGAAGTTGGACTGTTTCGGTTGACGGTATTAAGTAGGTTAATTTCGCAGTCAGTTGTTTGAAACTTCCTAAATGAGTCAATGCATTAGTTGACCAAATACCTCGAAGGAAATTCATTGATGGTCAGTCTCATACTCAAAATATATATTTAAAGATGGAACTCATTGATTGTTTATAAAGTGTTGCTATTATAAAATTTTTTAACAAATATTAATGCCGAGAAAAATATCGATTTAAAATTTCGTAAATTTCTTGTATTTTTCGACTTTGGAATTGTTTTAACAGACGACGGAAAGTGTAAAGCCGAAAACTAAAACAGAAGGCGCATTGGCATAGCGAAAGATGCCTTCCAAAAGCTAAGTAAAGAATTAAGAAACAGGAAAACGTCGTTGGGGGGGGGGAGAAAGAAAGAAAATATTACGGAATTGTTATATAATATCACTTCTCCTATATGACAATGAATGCTTGTTCATCTCCGTGCAGATGAAGGCGATAAAATATGGTTCTACAGATGCTAAGAATACCATGGACTGAACATGTGAACAATGACGAAGTTTTAGAGAAAATGGAAACAAGACAACATTTATTCCTAACATCAGAAATTGAGAGTTGAAATTCCTGGGTCCTATAATGAGGAAAGAGGGCTTGGAAAATTTGACGCTGAAGGCATGAAATACAGAGAAAATCAACGCATGACCTACCTAATGAGCTTGTCTAAATGAATGACAGGTTAGATTATAGGAGAAATAAGAGACAAAATTACTAAGAGTTACAAAGGACAGAATGCTGTGGAGAGCCATGATCGCTAACGCCCTGAAGGGACACGGAATATAGAAAAAGAATGCACACGTATCAATTAAAATATCGTTGCATTTGAAAGAATCTTGATTATACAATTAATAACATATAGCCGATGTATCCGGCGTTGCCCGGGTGTACATAGCTGCAATTGTATAAGGGCAACCCCCTGTATACCAGTACAGTCAGTCTAGAAAATGTCTGCCTGCGTCCCTGCTTGCATGCATCATCCGTTGGTATACTAAGCTACTCCCCACTCATCTGTTTTACGGTATGTCCTTCACAAGTGTTTCATTGTTATTAATAAAGGAATTCCATCGATTAAACTTTATGTGGTCATTGCTCGGGGTTAAATTGTTTCAATGTTTTAAATATTCAATAAATTTCTCATGGCCGTAATAACTTTCAAATAGTATGGCATTGTGCACAAATCTAATAATCAAACAAAAGCAGGGATGAAGCGTCAGAGCTTGATTCAAGTGCAAACGCATGAACGCTCCCTTCCTTCTTCGCACATTTACTATAAAGCTGGGGCTAATAAGAAGTTCTTCGGAAATCTTTTCCTTTTAACGCTTCCATAGTTATTCCCAAACAATCTTTGCATCAAAGGGTGTTCGAATGCCAATTTATGATGGAATCATAGGAAGAATCAATTGGCTAAATGACAAAAGACGATTTTGGACCTAGTTTTTCACAGATTTCGTCCACTTAATTGAAATAATCTAAACCAAACATTCACGCAACACAATTTGTGTGTCATATGTAATTTACATGGCAAATTTGGAAAACATCGAATGAAAAACCCCAGTTATGGCCGAAAAACGGGCTTTTTGAACAATTTTTCGCGGTTTTTCGTTATACGCAGGTAAAGCGAGCAGAACTAAAACCACATTGTCTTATTTTTTGCATGATGACAAAATTTTTGTGACATGACTGAAGAAAATCGGATATAAAATGAGGAAGTTATTCAAGTTTTTATTTTAACTCGTACGAAGACCCCGATTTTTTTCAGTTTTTTACAATTTTTGTGGGAAGCCAATGTCGCAAGCAAACTATCAGGCACTCTACGGGAACCTCGTAACATGAGCTGTGTTTTGCCTCAAGTACAAAGAACATCAGCTCATAGTCAAAATTTTGTTCGCGTGTAACTTCACCATCGTACCCACCTTCAGGTTTATCGATTTTTCTGCCAACTCGGGAGACCTGGAGATTGAAAACTTGGTCTTGTCTTTCTTGGTAAATTTGTAACATATGTGTACAATATCATCGAAATCGGTCGAGAAATGTGGAAGTGCATAAATAGCATACACACACACAGATAGACACCCCCCACACACAGGTAGACACCCCCCACACACAGGTAGACACCCCCCACACACAGACACACAGACGAACATTTTCTGTTTATAGATATAGATATGGCTGTAATAGGAAGAATAATTTGAATGCATTACACAGGGGTGTGCAGGGAGACCTGACTTTAAATTGTATTGAGGGGAGGTACTTTATTAGGAAAAGAGGGATGCAACACCTTTGAGGATGAATGTGTCAGACATGATCTCTGAAGATGCACTCACTCCACTTTCCAAACAAATATGCACTCTTGGCAATGGATTGTGCATAAGTGCATGATGTTGTCGTGGGGAGATTATGTTAACCATCGAAAAGGTCACCATAACACCCAGAAGCAAGCCAACAATATCAACCTCGCTTATCGTTCTGCCGACAATAACTGTGTTGTTTGGAACAAGGTTTGCAAATCCTCATCTGGACTGAGGAGGCACACAGTGGTACACATGGGAGTTACAAGTTATGCAGTCAACCCAATCATGGGTACAAAGTTTATCTGATACATATATATGATACCTATGAAATCGGATGCCGATTTCAAGAGTCAGCATAGGGTCCATAGACGTCGAAAGGAGACGGAAGCTACCACAAATAATATGAGTGGAAAGAGGGTGGCTCTCATCTGAGTAAGACGTAGTAATCATCGTGTGTTTTAATCGAGATAAATTCACTTTTTGTCTGAATTTCTAAGAGGATAGATATCAGTATAATACACTGATATACTAAGACAAGCCTCAGCTGTTGAACCCTCCAATCCTCTTCATGTGTCAGTCATAATTGGGAATTATTACCAATTATATATAAAGGATTGACATAGGATAATCTCTAGACTGGACAGCAGAATAAAAATAATCTATCCGGATGAATTGAATGCAATGTTCGCTTCTAAATTGATAAATTTCTATTTATGACACCTGAAGAAGTTAGGCAGGTACATGAACGAAATGTTGTGACTATAAAAATCAAGATGAAAACATCGATCTGATTATAGCAGTATATAATAAATATGAGTTTTACTTTAATATTTTGTGACTGGCATTTCATATCTCTTTGAAAAGTGACGCTGTGCATTTCTATGTCTCCTCAGTATGCACGTTTGCTCGTAAAATCTAAACAATTTACACTATCAAAAAATCAATGTTTTCCTTGTTCATCTAAACTTATATTAACTGATGTGTATACGTCTGTGAGCACTCATGCGTTAGCCCACGCATATAAGTTATTTTCATAAAACAAAACAATGACATTGGTTAATCATAAAAGTTTGAGTTCTCCAATTCGTGTTCGTGAAAATGTGAATATATTTTTATCAACGAGAAAAAAAATAAACAATCCAACAGATAAGAGAACATATTTTTGTCCAAGTAATACATTTTTAAAAATTCCAAACATTTTAGGATAAGTAAGCTGAGGTTACTTTACCAGACGTCGTGTAGAAATTGAAGAAAACAGTGATAAAGTTTATCTGAAAAAGAATTGAATGAATACAGACGATATTTTAGACTAAATTATGGCGGGATTTTTTGTTCTTGCAAAGTTCACAGAATGATGCTATTATTAACAGAAATAAAAATTTTTACAACGAAAGATCTCTTTGAGATAAAATTTATAAAAATCTTAATATAAATTTGGTAGACATTTGAACTAGGTGTAAATTAAAGGATCCGGCATGATGGTAGCAGTAGTAGTTGGATAAGAATAAGAAAAAGAGCCGTAATGGAAGTCTAAAGAAGGGAAAACTGAGAAGACGAAGAACACGAATTGAAGAAGAAAGAAAAGAACATAAACAAAAGAGTAGCTGTGAAAAAGATTGCTACAACTACTACTACTAGTAGTAGTAACAATAATGAGGATAATAATACAAGTACTAATGCTACTACGAATTAGTAGTAGTCGGACTAGAAAATGTTGAAGAAAAAAGAAAATGAAAGGAACAAAAAGAAAAGATGAATAAGAAGAAAAGGCGAAAAAAGGGCTGTGAACGCTTCATACTAAAACACACCAACACAGTAAGTTCCACTCGAATATATTCATGAATATTTCGTTGTGCATGTGTTGTGGTAAACCCTCTTACAGTATAATGAACTCTTCCTTCTCTCATAAATACAAATTGCGAGAGTCAGATACTGGACGCGGATTGTGAAGGGAGTAGTAGTAGTAGTAGTAGACGCAGTGCTAATCTACTTATTACTAACATTATTGTTTTGTATATATCTTCAATATACTTTTTCCTTCTACCTTCGGCTTATGTGTCTTTCTTTTCTGGCCCTTAAGCAGGCCACAACAACTTGGCGACGAGGTTTTTGCACTTCACGTGGATTAAAAAACATGCCGTTGCCAGTGTCCACAACAACTTGTTGACGAAGATTTACGAGGATTTTGCGTGGACTACCATGACTAAAAGGAACTCTGTCAAAATACGGAACATCGAGTTTTTTCGTAAGAGACACACTTATGGAGGAATTCAAAAGTATTTTATTAGAACTTGTAAAATACCAGAACGCACAGCAATTACAACTCCAAGAAAGAATGGAAGGGAAGTGGCAAAACAAGTCAGCCAATTTTTTAATTCCTTAGCCAGATGTAAAAAGTAAACGCTTATTTTTTCGATAATGTAATACAAGTCAGGCGGAGGAAAAACACTAAAAAGTTGGTAAACTTTCTTTTTTACAGGTACATGTGTCATATATATATATATATATATATATATATATATATATATTTCTTCAGACTCCTGCGGAGTTAAGATTTTAGGAGTGGGTGTTGTGGTAAACCCTCTTACAGTATAATGAACTCTTCCTTCTCTCATAAATACAAACTGCGTGAATCAGATACTAAGCGCAGAGTGTGAAGTGAAGAAGACTAGTAGATGCAGTGCTAATCTACTTATTACAAACATTATTGTTTTGTATATATCTTCAATATACTTTTTCACCCTACCTTCGGCTTTCGTGTCTTTCTTTTCTGGCCCTTAAACAGGCCACAACAGTATGGAAGGTAACAGAAGAAGCTCTTCTTTTAAACTTTTCTTTTGTTAATTTTGTTTTAATAAATGTTACTTTTCATTGCAAATCAATTGGTCCGTTATTTTATGCATGTAATCTTTTTCCATCACCATTATTTCATTTACTACAATATATTTCCGTAAGAAACCTTACATATTTAATTATTGACGTAGCTAAGCACTAAACTTGTGACTATGATACGATTCCTAATAGACTTTTTTCATGACCGAAATGACCACCAGTTTTGGGCGTGGAGTTTTTCACCATTATGGTGTGTTAAGCAATATTAAAAGACAACAATTGTTTCACACAAAGACTGACGCCATTTATTGACTGCTTAAAGTCTGCAACATTTCTTACTCCCAAAATTGAATCAGCAGAAGAAAAACTGTGCCCCACACATAATAATAAAAAGGATTGCAGTCTGGGGAGTTAAGTAGCTAGATTTAAGAGTTACTGTGGCCGCAGAAGTTATTTTACGACCATAACTTGGTTCTCCTGCTTGTAAAGTATGATGCAGAGTGCTGTTGCTAGACATAGGGTCTTCCACAGCCACCTTCTTGACCCAGAAAAGCATTCCCTCCTCAAGGCACTTGATGTTGGCTTCCGTGTTTAGTCTGAAGCCCCGTGGAAAGATAAAAGGAGGAATAGCGTTGCCAGCACTGGTGATCAGTCCAAACGTTGAACTGAACGTTGTATCTGTTGCTCGTTCTTAGGACCGTTTGTTTTCTTTGGCCCGCAAACATACATACATGTATTTATATTAGCCATTTTTTTTGTTTTGTCTGAGACTCTGAGGTTTGCCTAAATTTGATCCGACCGAAAATATGCTTGTGTATTATAACCTGGAGGATTCTGTAACTACATACACATAGATAGATAGATAGATAGATAGATAGATAGATAGATTTTTTTAAGCAATTCACAGCCAGCAACGCAGGAGTGCCACTATCATGGAAGCGGTTACAGAGGATTGAGAACAAGAGTAAAGAGGTGTGTTTGGAGAAAGGATACGGAGAAAGATGGGTGACAAAATCCAGGTATCAGAAGATGTCGATTGATAATTCACTTGAATATTTGAAGATTATTGTTATCAGGGAAGCAAACGAAGCAAGTTCCACAGACAGGAAGTGCGAAAGAAGAAGCTGTTTTAGCAGAACAGACGGTTAAATTTAACCGTTTCGACAGTGAAAGGGTGGGAACGAGATGACAGCCTAGTAGCTTGCTTAAATCCATGCAGTCTGGATATGAAATAACAAAGATAGTAATTTTTTGCAAATCTAACGTTTTAAGGCACTCAGATTTTGTAATTACAGAGGTCAAGATAAAGAATGAACAATAATAAACAAAATTAAAATTTTCATATATTATCTTTCGGCTATACATTTAGCCATTTTCAAGGATTAAATAGTTTTACTGTTAAATAAGAAATAGATTGTTGCATGCAAAATGTTTTGTTTTTCAAAAAACGGTCAAGATATTGTGTCCATGTCCAAAGTTAATATTATTAAGTGTTTTTTTTTTTGTGCTTTTATTAATAAGTCTTCCATTATTTTTAGCCTTTTTTTTTTGCATGTAGATGATGCGATTATATCAGTATTGTCAACAAGTATGTTACTAAAGCGCTGGGATAAAAAAGAACATTCGGACAGTTTTTATATAATTTATCATCTGAAAAGAAAAAAAAAATATTAGATCTCATGATAAAATTGTATAAAAAACTAAATAAAAGCACCCTGTCTGTCGTATTCAATGAAATGTGCATGAAAGAAGGATTTCTGCCTAAATACACACACACACACGCAGACACAGACACACATATATATGTGTGTGTGTGTGTCTTGTTTAAACGTTATTTTTAGGGATACTCATATTAGAGTAGAAGTTTTATCTTGCTACATCTACCGACATGAATGTTCGAGAAATCTTGTCAGAAAAATAATAGTCCTACGATAAAAATAAAAATTTGTCGCATTTAATATATATATATATATATATATATATACACGCGCAAGCACACACCCATATATATGATAAAAATATAGTTAAAGTGTATGTTACAATTATAGGTAAAGTGTTCAAAATTAGGAATAGAGCGTGTGTAAATATATGACTAAACACTGAGTTCAACACCAAGTGGTGGGAGTCTGTTCATTTCAAGCACAAACTCTTGCAACGATGTTGACCTCCGTGTCTACTCTTATATATATATATATATATATATATATATATATATATATATATATATGTGTGTGTGTGTGTGTGTGTATGTGTATGTATGCGTATGTTTGTGTGTGTGTGATTTTAGTTAACATGAAGCGGCTAAACTATTTTCGAATACAAAATGAACAAATCATGCATTTAACCGTTTTTGAAAATCTTACCAAATGATATTTTCCGTACTAGAAATCTAAGGCAATGTGCACATTTACGATATACATAGTAAACATACAGACACACACACACAGACACAGACACAGACACACACACACACAAAGAATGGTTAGGACGCAACGTTCGGTATCTGATTATGAGACCTGTATTCGAATCTCACTATGGTCGATTTACCAGAAAGGTGACTTCATGATGTTATGCTTGGAAGACGATTCAAGGGTGTGGTCTCATTGGAAAGTGAATAAAAACCATAGCACCAATTGACACAAGCCTTGTGAAATTGGATAGGCCGATCTGTTCGAATGTTTGTGTCGAAGGTTTCAGTGTACGGACCTCTAGTTTAAGCTGCTAATCAGTCTATGCGTCAACTATAACTACGGTCAGAATAGTCGCTGTACAAACCAGAGGTTGGCTGTGGGTCTTGAATAAACGTAAATGTGCCTGAGCAGAAGTATTCAATAGGGATTGGATAGCCGCCCTAGCCGATGAGTTTGCTCGAAAGGCGGGAGTGCGCTATATATTTCATATGAGCTTTGTAAAGCGTTTGAAAATCCTTGAATACGTGAATCGCCACGATGTTTGGGTGTCTCGCGATTTAACAAAATAGAAACATAGACTGCATTTCCGTGCGTGGCCTCTTCTTCTCAGATACTACAAAAATGATCATTTTTTTAATTTTATGACCTGAGGTGATTAAAAATGGTTTGTTTGCAACATTATGGAGCGAAAAATTTATTGAAAAAAAAAAAAAAACGTATTCTACCACCGCCAATCACTGCAAAAGCCAGTCATAATCCAGAGAAATTGATGTTATGTATCAGGTGGGATAGGAAGCGCATCGGGTATTAAAAGCTCCTATCGGAAAATCAGACGTTAATTCAGACAACGACTATTCCCAGTTGGGCCGGTTAGAGGCAGCAATCGATGAGTAGCGTCTTGAATTGGCCAATCGGAAAGGCGTCGTTTGCCATCAGACGCTACGTCTATTTGAAAACCCGACATAAATTAGTACAGCTTAGGTAGGATGTCTCATTACACCCACGGTACTCACTTTCAGATTACCACTTATTTTGATCTATACAAAATATAATTATCTGGAAGCCTATTAAAACCACTTAGACCGGTTTATCACACAGAAAGAAGCCAAATTCTGGCAGTATGGAATAATGAAACTACCTCAAAAATGGCGAAGGATAGTTGAATAAAATAGTACATATGCAGTTGAATAAATATATATAGAAATATTAAAAAAACGTTACGACTTTTAGCCACACATATATAAATATAAATATTGTGTTAAACATTAATATCTACATTTGTATATATCTATATTCACACACACACACACACACACACACACACATATATATATATATATATATATATATATATATATATATATATATATATATCGCAAGTGATTTGAGGATTACATTTTTGCATTAATGTCGGTGCCCACGGCTATCAAATCAAAAAATAAAATATTTTCAACATCAAATGCAGGCTTCTTTTAATTAATGTGCAGATTTTAAAGATATTTCACGTTTGTAAAGCGACTACCTAACTGTCTTGATCATTTCCTATCAAAGTTTCTGCAAAATTAAGAAAATTTACTGTTAATGAAAAACATCAAATGTGGTCCAATTTCCTCCTTCCCAGCTCCTCTCGGAATTTCATGAAAACAATTTCAAGTTTTATTTAAAGAATTACCGGCGGTTAATCGTGAAGCATACCAATATAAGAAGTACAAATATAGAAAGCATTATTGGAAATGGTTTTCACCATCTGGAGGAAAAGGTTTTTATTTTGTACCCTCCCACGACTTGGGCATAATAAATCATGCCTATAAATATTAGGTTGGTGCAAAAATAATGACGTAATAATGTCGTTTTTTGACGTTAAAAAATACGTCAAAAACGACATTATTACGTCATTATTTTTGCACCAACCTAATAGTTCTGATAATATCCACAAAAATTAAAAGACAATTTATTTATTGGTTAACAGTGATCAATAGCAGAGAGAGAGAGAGAGAGAGAGAGAGAGAGAGAGAGAGAGAGAGAGAGAGAGAGCGAGAGAGAGAGAGAGAGCGAGAGAGAGAGAGAGCGAGAGCTTTTATGGATGTTGACAGTGTGGACATCGGAATCGACATAGCATGACTTGATCTGAAGATCAAACTGTAGCGTGAAACTGACAAACCCCGTGTAGTATTGAATCCTATGACCACGCTCGCTCTCTCTCTCTCTCTCTCTATATATATATATATATATATATATATATATATATATATATATATATATATATATAATACAGGTAATCGATCCGTTGTTATATAATACTGGTGGATTGTAATAATATTAATTATTAAAACTGGTCCACACAGGGTTCGATGTTTTTATTTTAACAGAGCATATGTTTTTTTACAGCGTAAAAAAGAAACAAAAATCAAAATAGACGTAATTTTTTGTAACTCTTGTCTTTTTGCTGCAATATATATATATATATATATATATATATATATATATATATATATATATATATATATATATCTTAGCTTCTTGTTACCCAGTCAGTTATACTCTTCAAAAATTTGAATGCACTGTAAATCGTTATCTTATGACTTCTTGATTTTTGTTCTTTTTTTCTTTTTCCCCATAACAGTATTTTCTGATATTCGCTAACACCCAGTTACTCCTTGCGTTTTAGTGGCTTTATTGTCATGCTTGAGATGAAATGATTAAATAATATGCATATATATGTACGTCAGTGTGTATGTTTATTTCATTTTATTTAATTTTTGTTTATTTTAAACAGTGTGAATTACATCTGCCGGTCTGAGCATTTGAGAGACTTAATGGAGGTAGATATGCTCTCTGTTGGACAGCGCATTTTAGATGACACAGATAAACTAGTTAATAAATAAGACTCAAGTTTTAACTCCTCGTTTGTATCACTTGAGATTGAGGCAAGTAAATGGAAAATAATGTTTCATTGAATTTATGCAGTAAAAACAGCTGACGTCAGATTTTGTAAGTACAAAACACGAAATTTTCTGAAATTGTTTAGCGTTAAATTCGTAAGTGGATTTTAACTGGCCATCTTCTTTTATGCACCGTGTTCCTTTAGGACTTGAGCGATCAAAAACCTTTACAACTTCCTTAATATCTTTTCCAGTCGTTGTTCTGACATCTATTTCCACAATGGTTCTCTCTGGCCCATTTGTCTCCAATATATTCTCCAAGCACTCTTTCCTCATTAGGTACCCCAGAGATTAACGCTATTTCTTTTTGATACTACCTACAAGTGACCTTTTCCATTCCGTTTTCCTGAAAACTTCCTAGTTGCTCACATATTTCGTCCATGGTCTTCTCAGCATTTTTCCGTAGAACAACATCTCATTGTCCTGAAATCTCCGATTCATTTGTAAAGAAATTGTTCAATATTCATTGCAATAAAGGAAGAGTCTAGTACTGTTTTCTTTGTGTCTTACGAAATTTTTATTTCCTTTTTTTAATCATTTCACCTCCAAGCAAGGCGACAATGCCACTAGGACTCAGGGGCTTCCAGAGAATGAGAAAACTTTACCGGGAAGTGAGAAAAAGGACTATTTAGGAAGAGGGTGCATGAAGACACAAGAAATTACCTGTTATGTCAAGCAGTGTTCGCTGAGAGTGTGGTCTTTCCGCTTGTTGGACCCTAAGAGGGAAAACACGCGCATTCTGTTTATTCTCTTTTTGCTTCGTCTGGCCTGAGGAGAAAGTGATTTAGAGCGTTTCTGATTGGTCGCTTGCTATTTCAAGATCGACAGTTTATATATAACGTCCTGAGTATGACGATAAACTACATCCGCGTCCTGGCTATGACGATAAACTACGTCCAACAGCAAGGAAGGCCTCAGATAGTGTTTTCAGAATAATAATGTTGCCAGATATATGTTTTTTTGGAACCAATAATGTTGCCAGCTATACGTTTTTTTGGAAACAATAATGTTGCCAGCTATACGTTTTTGAATCGAGTTTTTTTCCTCAGATTAGACCATTTGCAATGGTGTGCAGTAATATGATCTATTTTCGGGGTGTATGATGAAATTTGTTTGTCCTTGAAAAAATATTGTCTTCACTGTTGATTAGTTGTCATACGGTCATTGTCTACGATAGACGTTACGCCAAGGAATCGTATGAAAATTGTAACGCTGCACGAACACACTGGCAAGCCTTACCGGTGAGCAAATGAAAGTACTCTCGACTGGCCCGGAAACTCTCCTGATTTAAATCCAATCGAGAATCTGTGGTCAATCTGCAAGGAAAGACTTCGTGGAATGGACATACGAAATACTAACATGCGCACTGGGTCATATTTCATTAGAAAAAAAAATGAAAAAAAAAAAAATAACGGAATTATTCATTTTGTTTCAATTAATTTGCACAAGTGTGTATGTTTTATTGTGTCAATTGTGCCAAAGAACTGTTCGAACTACTAGGTAAGCTTGATTTATTTTGGAAAATATATTAGAATAATTCAGAACTCATACTGGAAACACACCACCTGCATATATTTAAAAAGTAAATTTAGTAAATGAGGTAAATTCCCATGTATAATGCATCTTCATCTATAATACGCACCACTGAAATTGTGCTGAAAGTGTATGAAAATGCTTCTACTCACGCATAATACGCACCCCTTGTTTGCGAATCAAACCCTATAAATTGTATCTCTCCAATTTCATTACGTCCAGCCATCCCTACACTTATTTAAAAAAAAAAACGGTTTTAAACATAGAATAATATTATTCTAATTTAGTTTTATGATAATTCGTATTTTATTTTACAGCAATTTTTAAAAGTTTTTTGTAGCTGTGCATAATACGCACCTCTGATTTTGCTTAATATTTTTTAGAAGAAAATGCGTATTATACACGGGGAGTTACGGTAATAATGTTTGAGTCTTGCTTTTTAAAGAAACGCTTATATAGCTCTAAAAGAATTAAAACATATCGGGGTTCTCTAATGGATATATCTTGTAAGAACAATAACTAAAAAATAGATGTATACAAAACAAAATATTCTTCTGCGTCCTTGTCAGCATCTATTCGACCTACGATGTCGACATTAATAAGAAAAGAACCATTGTTTGGCGAAACTCTACTATTTGAAATAACCCTTGGCTTTAGGATGATAACTATGTCCGGCAGCATTCTATCATAGGGATCTTTGAGAAAACAGCCAATTATTTTCTCTTATTTTATTCCCGGATCAGATCCATGGACATTTCTATCTCAAGCAACGTGTCTAATAATGATCAGATAATAAGTAAGAAGTCATTACTTTAGGAATTTATTTGCTCGCTGTCGGGGATTTGCATCACAAACATTGCAATTAACGTGTCAGCCATGATGGTTTTACTAGCTTTGTTAATTCGATAGGCGAAAGATTAATAGAGTCGGATCAAAATTTGCTTAATCTATAAATGACATTTTCAACATCTAAACACTTAAAAGTACATAGCTACTGAGCCACTTTTCATAAAATCTCACATGCCTAAGGTAAGACGTCAATCCAGAATAAGAAATAGATTGTTCGAGCAGTTAAAAGAAATATAAAGGGGCATTGGACATAATAAAAGAACTAAAAATGAACAAAATTACATCAGATCGTGGGTCCAATATGCTAAATAAGTTTTATTTAAAAAGTTAGGACTACCACGTGACTACACAAACCAATGAAAACCGTGTTGGCTTTTATTGGGATTCCTGTAGTCAAACAAAACGTGATTAAAAAAAAAAAAAAAAAAAAAGAAGAGATATCATAACAAACAACGGCAATGGCGGAGAAGGTAATGACTGCATCGGCGTGCGTACTAATCATAATCTGTTCACCAAATTAGTCAAAACAAAAAAAAAATAGTTTACTTACATTGCTTGGACTGTTGTCCTTATCTTTACTGTCATATTATCGATGTTTCGGCCGTTGTACGCTCCTTCAGGTGATTGGAATTTCGAACTGAATTTTTTATTTCGGCCAGCGGGGTAGGTTGTTCTCGTTCCACGTGCCATGCTTCTTCCGGATGTCTCAGTTTTCTCCCTTGAACTGAACTCTCCAAGCTTTTGTTTACTACTGCAGTAGCGAGGTATTGAACTCACAACTCTTCGGGTGAAGTCACTAGATTCAAACAATGCTTTTATACACTGGGCCATGTGTCTTTGAGTAAAAGGTTTTAGTTCGAAATTCGAGTCATCTGAAGAAGGCCGGATAGTTCAACGACTGAAACGTAAATATGACAATAAAGATGAGGACAACAGTCCGAACAATGTGAATAATGTAAATAATTGCAAAATCTCATCTCAGAAATATGGACAAAAATAGTTTAGTTTTACAGGAGAATCAAAAATGTTGCCATACGGTCGGTTTGCACTGGAGACAAAATATACACATCTCAGGTTTACCCGAGAGTCAAAAAACGTAGACATGATAAGATAGATGTAGGTTCGGTTTATGTTACAGTTGAAAAGCGAGACGTGAGTTCAATTTGATCTGGTACCGAAAATAGGTAGACAAAGGCCCGGTTTACATTAGATTAAAAAGGTCGATATAGGCCCGGTTAACGTTAAAATCAAAAAGGCAGACATTGGTCGAAACTATAGACAAGTCTGTATGTATCTACCCAGTTTTTTTTCGGGTGGTATACTTCTGTAGAGAATGCCGTAGGCGTAAACTTAGCCCCGGAGAAAAGGGAAAGAAATAAAAATTGTATTGACTTAGAAAAGAAATAAAGATTCGAAATAAAGTGAAAAAAAAATACAAAGTCATAAAAATAAAATATATGTTGATATGTATGTTTGCTGTGTGCAGACGAATATATGTTTATGCTGCCTGTCACGTGACAAGACTTAACAGAAGACCCAATCCTTTTTCGGCGAACCTCACAAAGAATGGCGACTGCGAAATGATATGCAAGAAGTGGTGACGGATATCCTTCAGTTGTATGCAAATGAGTTTCATCATTTTAAAAATGGAAGGGAAACCAAAATAGGATAAATGTTCCAATGTTAAAGTTTCTCTTCGCGAAATCAGGAAAAAGAAGCGCGAATGCACTTGATTAACAATAAACAGTAAGAAAAGCTGCAGCGGAGAAGCAAAAAAAAAAAAAGAAAAAGGAGATATTATACGTACAAAGAAAGAAAGAAAGAAAGAAAGAAAAAAGAAAGAAAGAATAAGTTACTGGAAGAAGAAAAAGAAGTAAATTTCGTAGTGAAAAAGAAAGTGAATCAAGAAAATTACACACAAAAGACTAGAAAGAAAACGAAAAAATTAACATATATTTTAATAGAGAGAAAGAAAGAAAGAAAGAAAGAAGCAAGAAAAAAGAAAGAAAAAGTAAAATTAGAAAAAAAAAGAAAGTAAAACGATGCAAAAAGAAACAGATATTTCAAGAAAGAAGAAAAAAGAGAAAAGAAGTAAAGAGATTAAATAAAAATATGATAGTTTTCCAAGCGTAGCTTAAATGCGGCATAAGGATCGAACTCACTACTCAGTCCGTAAGTAATCTAGCTAATCAAGCTTGCTAACCTTTACACCACGTTAAGGCACACCCGATTTAATAAAAACATGGGCTGAAATAGATTGGTTGATTCGTTTTCCAGCGTTCATTAAACCCTTGCAGGTTATTTAAAGACAGAAAATATTCTTAGATTGTAGGAAGTTTTTTGAGATAATAATAGTTTAGTGATAATACTCTTACGTATTAACCCATATCTCGTGGGGTGATGAAGTGTATTTGTGCGTAATTAAATATAACAAACCGTACAGGAAATTGGAACTCGGCTCTCCGATTAACAATTTAGAGCCATAATCCGTTACACCACCCGCACAATCACGCTTGCAGCACCTAGTATTCCCACGTGATCACTATGAGCCGAATAGAAAGAAAGATAGAAAGAAAGAAGCAGAGAAAGAAAGAATGAATGAAAGAAATATGGAAATAAATAAAGAATGAATGAAAGAAGTCATGAAAGAACAAAAAGGAATGAAAGAAAGAACGAAAGAATGAAAAATAAATAAAGAAAGAGAAAGAAAGAAAGAATGAAAGAACGAAAGAAAGAACGAAAGAATAAAAGAAAGAAAGAAAGAAAGAACGAAGGAAAGAATGAAAGAATGAAAGAAGCATAGAAAGTAAGAATGAATGAAAGAAGTCATGAAAGAACAAAAAGGAATGAAAGAAAGAACGAAAGAATGAAAAATAAATAAAGAAAGAGAAAGAAAGAAAGAATGAAAGAACGAAAGAAAGAACGAAAGAATAAAAGAAAGAAAGAACGAAGGAAAGAATGAAAGAATGAAAGAAGCATAGAAAGTAAGAATGAATGAAAGAAGTCATGAAAGAACAAAAAGGAATGAAAGAAAGAACGAAAGAATGAAAAAGAAATAAAGAAAGAGAAAGAAAGAAAGAATGAAAGAACGAAAGAAAGAACGAAAGAATAAAAGAAAGAAAGAAAGAAAGAAAGAAAGAACGAAGGAAAGAATGAAAGAATGAAAGAAGCATAGAAAGTAAGAATGAATGAAAGAAGTCATGAAAGAACAAAAAGGAATGAAAGAAAGAACGAAAGAATGAAAAAGAAATAAAGAAAGAGAAAGAAAGAAAGAATGAAAGAACGAAAGAAAGAACGAAAGAATAAAAGAAAGAAAGAAAGAAAGAAAGAAAGAACGAAGGAAAGAATGAAAGAATGAAAGAAGCATAGAAAGTAAGAATGAATGAAAGAAGTCATGAAAGAACAAAAAGGAAAGAAAGAAAGAACGAAAGAATAAAAGAAAGAAAGAAAGAAAGAACGAAGGAAAGAATGAAAGAAGGAAAGAAGCATAGAAAGTAAGAATGAATGAAAGAAGTCATGAAAGAACAAAAAGGAATGAAAGAAAGAACGAAAGAATGAAAAATAAATAAAGAAAGAGAAAGAAAGAAAGAATGAAAGAACGAAAGAAAGAACGAAAGAATAAAAGAAAGAAAGAAAGAAAGAAAGAAAGAACGAAGGAAAGAATGAAAGAATGAAAGAAGGAAAGAAGCATAGAAAGTAAGAATGAATGAAAGAAGTCATGAAAGAACAAAAAGGAAAGAAAGAAAGAACGAAAGAATAAAAGAAAGAAAGAAAGAAAGAACGAAGGAAAGAATGAAAGAAGGAAAGAAGCATAGAAAGTAAGAATGAATGAAAGAAGTCATGAAAGAACAAAAAGGAATGAAAGAAAGAACGAAAGAATGAAAAATAAATAAAGAAAGAGAAAGAAAGAAAGAATGAAAGAACGAAAGAAAGAACGAAAGAATAAAAGAAAGAAAGAAAGAAAGAACGAAGGAAAGAATGAAAGAAGGAAAGAAGGAAAGAAAGAACGAAGGAAAGAATGAAAGAATGAAAGAAGGAAAGAAGCATAGAAAGTAAGAATGAATGAAAGAAGTCATGAAAGAACAAAAAGGAAGGAAAGAAAGAAAGAACGAAAGAAAGAAAGAGAAAGAAAGAAATAAAGAAAGAAAGAAGCAATGGGAAAAAATAAGAAAAGAAAGACAAAAGGATAAAAATAAAAAGAATGAAAAAGGAAAAGAAACTCATCAGGAGCATAAAAAAGCAAATATTCATGACTGCAAGTTGTTCGACTACGTCTCAGGATAATGGTTAACAAGTTTTCTTTTTAACTATATTTAGTTAGTTCAATCCTCTCTGTTTCTTTCATACTTGTGCTGTTGTAGGTTCTTAAGCTATGTAGCATCACCTCCAAGTTGTTTATACGGTGAAGATGGTGTAATTTTTTTTAAATGTTAATTGCTTATTAGAAACAGACAACTTGAAGCGCGAAGAAAAACATGAATAAACTGTATCAAATTTACTTGAAAACTTAAAACTTTCAAAGGATGATTCTTATTCGTTCCCGTCTTGTGAGACATGGAACAATTTATAAAATGTCAATATCTGTCATTTTCTGTTTAGTTTGCACAGACTTTCTGTCTATCCCAGCGTGAGCAATTTTTACAGATCAACAACTCGATAACTACTTATCACTAGGGAAATGTAAGCATGACTTAACTCCAGAGGCTAAACGAATTGTTCTACAATTTATTTAAAATCTGAGTTTAAAATGTCAACGTGAAATCTTAATACGGAAACTGGTAATCAGTGGAGAAACATTGTCGAATAAATATGATTCAATAGTTTACTTAGCAATATATCCTTACTCTAACTGATAACCTCGGCACAATCCCAGTCTTGGAGACATTTTCGTTTTGGCATTTCTTAAATAGGGTCTACATCCTAGAAACTGTTTTCCTATCGAACTATTGTCCTCATCGTTGTTGTTATCACGACGTTTCGACCATTGTGTCTTCCGGCTTTCATCAGGTGTATATCAGTTCGGATAAGCTAAAAAGGAATACCGATCTGAATCATTTATTTAATCTATGGAGGTAGACTGTTCTTGTCCTACGGGGCAGTGCCCTAGTGGATTAAAGAGTTGGTTCGTGGATTTGGTGACATATTAATTGTGAGTTCAATCTCTAGGCCGGGCAGTGTCTACTTGAGCTCAGTGAAAATAGTCCTAGCAATAATTGAGGAAAACCATAAATAAGAACAAGATATCACTAGACAAGAAAATAGAACAAGAAAACAAAAACAAGAAAAGTATGTCCCCTTTTATTAAATAAAGAATTCCGTTAAGAATTCGCTGTTGGTTAATCGGATCGATATACACCTGATGAAGGGCGGAAGTCATAAACGTTGAGATAACAACAAAGATGAAGACATTAATCCGAATGTAAACTGTGTAAATAATGATATCTTATCCTCGCAGACATACAGAGACATTGTTTCCCTGTTTTACCTTTTACATATATATACAGGGAAAATGTACTAATTTTTTGACTTATTATAATTTTGTGGAGTTTTTCTTTTTTTCATATTTATGCATTTAGTTACATTTAATATTTAATTTAAACACTTAACCTTCTTTGTACATCAGTAAAAGTTAATATTTCTTAATGTTAACCATTAATCTGGTTTGCAAGTCAAGAAACACTGCATTTATTGTCATTTAAAGAGTACGATTTTGGGGACATCCGCCAGAAATTTGGAAACGGCATGTTGCCTTGTTTAGCATTCGCACCGAAAGCTCCAATAGGAACATTTTAGAGTGTTCGGGTGTCAATCAAGCATAGAGACCCAAATCTTCAGTCGGTTTTAACCCCAAAGTATAACTCCATCTTACCAAACATGTTTACCTTTCTGGATGAAGAATCGCAGTGAATGCTTTTGAAACCTTCGAATGAATTGAAATAAATTATTAAGAAAATTCTGTAAAGTTTAAAATAAATTATAATTCATAATTGTAACATACAAGATTTTAATTTTTTTCTTAATTCTTGGCACTTTCAATTGCCCTATTATCCTTTGCGTTCCATGTTGTTGCAAAGAATCCACATTTCATCGGTTGACAGGATTTGTTTCAAGATCAGAACATTTTATTTATATGGAAGCTACTCATCCAAGGGAACAACATAATCATTTTTTATATAATTTTCAACGCTTCCTTTAGATATAATGAATGTTAGTTTCCTAACCTCCAAAAACGTTTCGTTTTACTCGTACTGCATTATCGTATTCTTTTCTTTGTTCATCTCTAAGGTACTCACTGGATTGTACCGTTTTTTCTTCACCTTTAAAATATCCTTATCGTTCAGGTGAGCTTCAATCTTTAGTGAAAATCTTTACAGATCTGCCGCTTCCACAGAATCGATCATTTTTCCCGTTTTCCAAATATAAGAAAAATGTTCAACTCAAAACTATAAATTTGTGGAAAAGACTTCTCTGAATATTTCATTTACAAGGGGTCAATCATTATCTTTCCTCCTTATCCTCATAATTTTAATTTCTTATAACATTCTCTTTCATTCATGTGACACATTTTATTCAGAAATACTATTTTGTTGATAGTAACTTGAGTGACTATGGAAAATTGAATTGATTGAACTTTGTAATAAAAAATGTATTACTCCTTCTCCTTCTTATTTCCGAAACAACCCTTCTTGTTAAACCATCGTCTGTTCCTTTTGTGGAAATTATAAGAAAAATTAATCTTTCAAGATCTATCTTCACATACAGTTTTCATTAAATTCTACAAACTATACAGTAGTATATAAAGCATTATTTTAAAACCTTCTCGTGGAACTGCCAAGGGATTTACAACGTCTCACTTAAAGGTATTTATTCAAACGTATGCATGGTTCATTGCACAAACAAATGTAAATATTACTTAATATCATTTATTAAAAACACTAAATTATACTTTCTTGATAAGAACTGGCAATAAAACATTTGCAATTATTCTTGACAGAAGTAACGTGGTCCATTGAGAAATACATAATATCGGATGTCGATAAATATTTTATGACGCCATCATTATATCAACGTATAGAGTTGCATAATGCTAAAATATCTACAATATACGAATATGATTTTTTAAAATATTTTTCGTCCGTTCAATGCGAAGTGGCCAGATATGTTTCTCATATTCCAGGCAATAATTTCTCCGTATAATTCAGATATATAGAACGCAATGTGTATATCTGTCTCTCCCCCACTCTCTCCCTCCTTCTCTGTCCCTCTCCTCTCTCTCTCCCTCGATATATTTAAACTGACATGAAAACAAATTCCTACTACATTATTTACATTATTTACATTATTCAGACTATTGTTCTCATCTTTGTCGCCATATTTATTACAACGTTTCGGCCGTTGTACGCTCCGGCCTTCTTCAGGTGGTTGGAATGTGGAACTTAACACTTTATTTCACTCATGGCATTGAACTCACTGTGACATGTGTCCTTGAGGACACATGGCACAGTGGATAAAGGCGTTGGTTAGATCCAGTGACAGGACCTAAAGAGTGAGTTCAATACCCGGTTAAGGCAGTGGAGAACTTTCAAAGGGAAATTATCAGGGAATAACTGATAACTGACATCCATTAAAAATATGGCACGTGGAACTAGAACAGTCTACCCCAGTGAGCGAAATAAAGGTTTAAGTTCGATATTCCAACCACCTGAAGAAGGCTGCAGCGTACAATGGCCGAAACGTTGTAATAAATATAGCGACAAAGATGAGGACAATAGTCCGAATAATGTAAATAATGTACATAATACCTCATTTCAGAAATATAAACAGAAATTCCTACTAGCTTATTTACAATTAGGTAATGACTAAAACGATTCAAAGTTTAAATAAAATGCCATAACCTATAACTAATAAACTTTATTTTGAAGGCTATAATGTTGAATCAATGAAAGCGTACAGAAACAAATAAATATATTTTACTATTGTGCCTCGAATACAAAGCGCAATGGTGAATACAAAGCCAATGGAATATGAATAGAATGAAGCTATGTTTACGTGTCATGGCGAGTCCTAACTGTGAAGGTCTAGACTGGAGGAAGGAATATAGTTTGTCCGAATATATAAATATATTAATAGATAAAAGGAGGATAGCGGCACGGATTGAGGAATCGGAGAGCCGAGTTCGAATTCCAGTCGAATCTATTACATTCACTTATGTGCTAATGTCCTTTGGAAAGGTATGAATTCTCCTCTTCTCTCCCCAGATATGAACGCACCCGGTTCTATAGCCTTGGATGACCACTGGTCTACCACAGAAAGAAATGACAACCTACTACGGGAAAAAATCTGCCTCGTCAGTCATGTGTCGAATGATACATGATCGTCTAAGCGTGTATCACTGACTGAATAGAATAATAAAAAATAAAGTGGGAGTTCCGGTTTCAATCGTTATCTATATATATAGGGTCTTCAAAATGAGTGATAAATGATCAGAAGATGGTTTACGGCGTGAAATTGATAGTCACATATGCAGTGTTGAATGACCATTACATCTTGGTCGTGCCATGGTATTTTCACAGAGCCGATTTATCCACATTTCGTCCCTATTGTAAATGTGTGTAGTAAGTTCCAATCAGGTTTTTACCCACAGAAAGTACTATTTTGTGAAATATGCTTCCATGTGGATGCTTCCCTGAAAACTTTGATCTGAACCTCTTCAAGTCATGTCTCAATCCTTATCTAGTTTCCATATCTTCATAATCTTCACTTCATAGCAACTTTTCTCTTATTCATATCACACATCGTCATAAACATTTTAATAGTGAACTTCTATCTGGAGTGGCTTTCGAGCCTTGTATTGTGTAGAATTTAGTATTAAAAATAAGAAAAAAATAAATAGATAAATTAATAATAATCTTTACCAATAGTACAACTAATAAAAATAAAAGCAAAACAATACGGCTACTACTAATATTACTAATGAAAAAAAAACAGAAAAAAGCAGTGAGAATAATCGTGTAATGAAGATTAGTGTATAAGTTAGATTTGATTTATTTCAAAGGAGTTGAGTTCTCGGAGTTTAATTGCTGGGGCGTTTAACCAGGTTTGCCTGAGACAAAAAGCATATGACTTTGAATCTTACTAACTGTTTATTCATTCTGATCTCATCCTGCACTGTCTATTCACTGCTATAGATTGATAGCATGATTAACGTTGCAATAAAAAGCAAGTATTAAAAGGAGAGTAATCATTTAAAATTAATATTAATTGCCACTTTTTATTGATATTTATTCAGTCTGACATTGAATGAAATGAGATAAATTGGAAGTGTTGAAAGAAACTTGGAAGACTGGGTTGTTTCCAAGTCGGAATAGTTTTGTTTTTCTCAAAACCGTGGGTTTTACCGGGATTCGAACACTGATGATGTTAATAAAAACTCAAATAAGTAACCTGCATCTTATATTCATATTTTCTTGTTTATTTCACATTGGTTGCTTAGAAGCAACTGGAGCCATCTTTATCTCATTTCTTCTTCATATCACAGTTTTTTTTTTCTTTTGTATAATTTAGATTTATTAAAGGCAGGAAGGGAAGTTCTGACTCTTTATTCCATAGTCGCCGTCGTGTCTTTTGCTTAAGGCAAAGAATAGATTTAAAAACTTGTGTATATATATATATATATATATATATATATATATATATATATATATATATATATATATATATATATATATATGCATATATATATGCATATATATATATGCATATATATATATGCATATATATATATAAATATATATGTACACACACACACACACACACATATATATATATATATATATATATATATATATATATATATATATATATATATATATATATATATATATATATATATGTATCAGCTTTTGTGTATTTCTTTTACTTGTCTGAATAATTCCAAAGGCCTTTCTTATTTTGGTATTCATCACAATTATCTTGATCCAAACGTTACCTGGACAGCTAATTTGGTTCTTTACACATATGTATAACGATATCCTTGGCAAGAAGCCTGGACTTATTATATTTAGTCTGACAGAAAGATAGACTGATATATATGAATATTTACAGAGTTTACTCTCTTACAGCACAATCTCAATAGTATAAGGTATCCAAAGGATTCCAATGAGGATCAAACTCAATACAAATACAATAACCTGTGAGACAGATTGCGATCTAATAGATCTGCCAAAAATGGTGCTTGTATTATCACAAAAAGAAACAGAATCTAAATGAAACTGGCTAGATTATATACACAAAACACATATAAAAAAATAATCTTTAAATTAAAATTGCCAGCGTCGCTTGTTAGTGCGCATGTGTAGTCGCATCAATGCAAGCATAAAGTTAGTCAGTTTAAGTTAAAGGATGAAACGCGTCACACGAAAACATTCTCCACGTATGTAAACATTTATATATTGTTACCCCATATATATATATATATATATATATATATATATATATATATATATATATATATATATATATATATATATATATATATATATATTCATAACACGAGTTTCCCGCTGACGCGACCTTCTGAAGGACTGAATCAATTGGTTAAGCTGTCAGATCCTCATACGTCGGAACCGACGGGAGAGTCCTTCAGAAGATCGCGTGAGCGTGAAACTTGTGTTACGACTAGGGCCATCCTTTCATAGAATTTATCGCTGTTTACCATTTTCTGCTCCGTCTACGCAATCTAAGTTTCGAGCACTTTACAGGGAAGGTAAATTTTACCCTTCACCCTTTTTTCTTTTTTTTTTTCACTATTGTCGTTTTTGTTGAAGACGTTGTCAGGATAAGAGTCTTAGGTTTTGGAAAGTTGACAGTTGTTTCTATCAACGCTTTTGTTTTTCCTTAATATATATATATATATAGTGTAACCCGGATATAAGAGAGTTGTCGGGACCGTAGAAGAAGTCTCTTATATCCGAGTTTCTCTTATATCCTTGTTTGGTCTAATTTATATACATTAACACAGGCTCTAATTTGGGACCAGAGAAAATCTCTCTTAAATCCGGGTTTCTCTTATATCAGGGTCTCTTATATCCGGTTTTTTTAATTTAGTAAATATGCCGTTTATAGGTAAAATAATGAGACTAGTTTTTAGTTTTGTAATGTGGTTAATATTACTATTTTTAATTTTTGGTTTTTCAGGTTACTCAGTCAATCAATTCAATAAGTTTTGTTTTTTCATAATTCAATTATTCAATCTCGAAAGTACTTGGGTTAAAAAAAAATCTACGGTGTCTTCTTTGATGAATTTTATCTTAACATCAAGAAACTGATTAGACAACATGAAAGGATCAGTATAAAAAGAAGTAAACACAATATGTCTATTTTATTCAATGAACATGTTCGAATGAAGATATGCTGCTCATTATATATATATATATATATATATATATATATATATATATATATATATATATATATGCGTAGTTTAATCTATATGTCAGTTGCGTAAAGAAAATCTGCACTTATTTTGCACAGTGTGCATATATTTATCTTCAGCAGACTCACATTGATTATATATTTTTTTAACCCAAGACAAAGCTATGCAAATTATCTTGCTTGTAAACTGATTACATGTTTGTGTTTAGCATAAATTTATCTGTAGATTAAGTGATGATTATAAGCACCTGTAGAATGAATTTACAAAAGTGAAAAAAAAAAAGATGTCCATTCTGTCGTCACATTACCTTTTTATGTTTCATGAACTCGTCCGATCACTCATTACTTCTGTGTAATAAATTTGCTCATCACTGGATTCGTCCCCCAAAACTCAAATCTTAATAAAAACCGATACATACATGCATATATGCACACTGATGAGTTTTACGGACAGTCTTGATTTGGAACAAGGCCACAAATGGGACTGCAATATAGAATTTTAAAAAGCTAAGTTGAGCTGGCTTGCCTGATTTGAAAATCAGCGTTTGAGAATCAAATTTTCACCTGAATTCAAAAACTGATCAGCGGCCAGAGAAGGAAGTGTGCTGTAATATTTGTTTCTAACCTGGCTCTTATTCCATTTTCTATGCTATCCTCTTCGTTTCGATGGTAACAACGTTGCAATCATATCACTGCACTGAAGCCTATCTTACGCTGTGGCCTGTGTTACGTTTAATTAGCGACCCACCTTTTTCATTTCTGCCATCCCTTTCTACTACAAGTTCTTGATGGCTTGTCTCTCTTTCTCTTCACAGTTGGGGTCCCTCTCAAGGCAACTTTAGGTCAGCCTTCTCTGGACATCCTCGGGTCATGGCCGAGCCAATGTACTCTATTTTTCTTAATATTAAAATAAATATTCCCACTGCTTGTCCTACAATACAGATCCTCCAGAAAATGTTAAGCAAATAAATATGAGGAGAGACAACTTACAACTGTGAGTATATTTGTGCTAGGGTCATTTTATATATTTATATCTATTTCAGAAAAATTGAAATAATTCTCTCCGAATTCCTTAGCGGGGGCATTTTGACTATTTTTCCATTTCAGGTCGAGTTATTTTACTTTATTTTATTTTTTTCGAAACGATCAAGCACCGCCCACAAAATAAAGAAATCTTTTCCCTCTATGTAAAAATAGTTACCAAAGATACGGAATAGACGTTCAAATCTTCATACAGAATAGATTACTTTTCCGTTCCCGATCGTTGCGACAAAAAAACTAAGCAAAAAAAAAAAAATCCTTTAATCTAAGGAGCTTAACTCAAGAGGGATGTTAAGAATTCGGCGGCGGAATGTTTCCCAGTATTCAATAAAAGGCGCGGTGAGTCAATAAAAAGGGAGCTAACAATTATTTTAATGGTCAAAGTGCGATTTTAATAAGTGGGTTTAATAAGGTTTCTTGGCGGTTGGAAAATTTCGCACCAAAAAGTAAGTGATATTTAAAATGTGTATTTTAATGGAATAAGTTACAAAGAATTGAAATTTCTGCAGACATGTCCAGATGCAAAATTGATGAATGCATCAATTTTGCACCTGGACATGTAAAGATGTCACGCAACGTAAAGATGATTTTCCCAATATAAATCGAATGCAAGTTTACCTGTCGAATGACAAAGTGGCTTTCGATTGCCCAGGCATACATGAATCTGACAGTACATATATATATATATATATATATATATATATATATATATATATATATATATATATATATATATATGTCGTTTAATCTATATGTATATATATATATATATATATATATATATATAATGAGCAGCATATCTTCATTCAAATATGTTTCATTGAATAATATAGACATATTGTGTTTACTTATATTTATACTGATCCTTTCCAGTTGCCTAATCTGTTTCTTGATATTAAAATAAAATTCATCAAGGAAGGCACCGTTGATTTTTTTAACCCAAGTACTTTCGACCTTTTCTAAGATCGTGTTCTGAGTTAAATTACACAGACATATATATACTAACCAGCTACTACAAGTTTCCAGCACACCCCATGACCAAGCCGGCTAGACAAACCCTATTACAAACGCCTTCTGAGCAGACCTTAGTTACAGTTTCTAGTCGAGAAAGCGTAATATGTTGTGATCCCTTCGCCCAAACCATTGGCCAGCAAGACTTGTAACATATTTTCTCACTCACACAACCATCAACGGCCTACGTTTGCGTATACGTTTTTGTTGTACCTGGTGTTGAACAATATGGCGTTTCTTTCCCTGTTGGCTTTTTTTGTGGTGTGTATGCGAGTTTTGCCGAAAATCCACTATCTTTTAGGACAGTTTCATAATATTTCTTGGCTTCGTTGAAGATGGTCTTACTGGAAGAATTGTCAGATAACTTGCTGTTTTGGTAGGATGATTTAAAAGATGATTATGTGAAATTCAGATTAAAATATCTGTTTTTATGAAATGTATTTTTTAATCACTTATTTTGATGGCATGAGATTTTCTCATGTTTTTAATCTTATGTTAAAGGAATATATTTTTTAGTAATTGACAGTTTTAATTACAGATTAATAACGACATCTCTTCATGAAAAGTGAAATATAAGCTAACAAGAAGAACAGCATATTGATTTATTGCTTAATGGGACGCAACGTTGTAAATCGAGTTAGGTTTGATCACAGATCAATGAAACATAATTTGGCAAGGTAGAAGAACTGGCTTTAATCGTGTCCCAAAAAGAGAGTGGAGAAAAAAAATTTAAAGAAATTGAGTGGTCTTGAATGAATGTAAATAGAAAAGATGCGAAGTATTAAGAACATTGGCTAAAGCATTGAAAGCAACTAAAACACCAACTTTAAGTAAGCATCATAAAGTGCCGAAAAATATGTAGGAAAATAGTAAATGTTAGTGATTAATATAGAGCTAAATTGGATGGACGTGACTATTAGGTCCTCCCTTCTAATATTTAACTATAACAACTTAAAACGTAAAATTTTCATTTACAATTGTAGGCAGTAAAGTTATAGGGCCGTTCGGAATAGACGATATTCTCAAGGTAGATGCAGAGAATTGTTTTGTTCTTAAATCTGATTTTTTTTAGTATTTAGTACAAGTCACAACCAAGTGAGACGTATATGTTCATGCAAGACAACATCTTTTCCCCATTCTGCAAAGTTGACTATTGTTTACTTTCCAGTAAAAGCTTTCAAAGACGAGAACTTAATGGTACTGTCCATTATTTCTGTAGATGTTCAACAAACTTGTAATTCGTCGTACATATGAAAACAGAAAACATTCAATCAAAGTAGATCTACGTAAATAATAAAAAGTCCTGCAAATAAATTAAATTAAATTCGAAACAGCAGAAATTATTGACTTACGTGATATGGCAGCCGCCTACATAATAGGTTTTATAGTCAAAGATTGGGATAAACTACGTCCAACAGCAAAGCCTCTGATCAGGAGGTTTTGAGGAGCGTGGAACCACCTCTTAATTGCTGATGTTCACAGGTCCACTCTGATCCGAGGTGGTAGCACCTGTTAGGGCCCAAGCTATGGGCAAATAGTTAACCCCGAAACTGGGGTAAAAACACTATGAAAGTGTAAAAATCGGTTTTAATACCAGAAATACTTTGTAAAAATTATTATCAGCAATAAAGTTTTGAAGAAAAAAACTATTACCAACAATACCTTTTTGAAAAAAAAACAAACAAACAAATATTACCAGCTATACATTTTTGTCAAAACAAAATATTACCAGCAATAAAAATTTTGTCGGCATTAAATAACACATTGGGGCTGATATGCCGTAAACCAAACCAAACCAAACCAAACCCAAACCAAAGAATGGGAAAAGAGCGGTTGAAATGTTCACATCTTATAAACCTAAACTCAGCAATGTGCATATGTTAGTACAGTTTTTATGCCTATATACTAAATGCGAAAAGGCAACTTTATAGTCGACCATAAAAGTAGACCAGCGTAATTAGTATATATTCCAGAAACTAAAGCAGTAAAAAAAATATGTAAAATTTACTGACAATTTTGAAATTTCTAATGCAACAAACAATTCTTTAAATCCAATTGAAAAAAAAAGTAATATTACTTTTCAAATATTTGAATAGAATCCATCGAGAGGTTGACAAATAACGTCAAGTTAGAAAACCAGATAATCCAACCAACAATACGGAAAATAATACCTGTGAGGAAACATCTATCAGATGATAGTCCAGCAGACAAAATTGTACTAATAAAAATTTGGACGACGTAGTAAGTCGCACTGTAGACTGCTGCTATTCTGTAAAATATATACAAAATATTTATAACGAAGCTGTTACTTTAAATGGCTCTATAAAATGGAGTAAAAGCATAGAACGTGAAATGAACGCTCTAAAAACGAATGGTATATAATTCTTTATTTATTTCTGATTAATACAGAAATTGTGGCACAAAGCCGGGGGATTAGGGAGTGGGTTGGTCTTCATTAGCTATCTTAGTCCTAGTTAATCAGATTCACGACCCATTCATTCATTACAATTTACTCGTTCACCACAAGAACCCACCCCTCACTTGTCATTCCTGCATATACTACAATACCGCATATTCACAGGGGATCTACAAAACACTCGCTGACATAAAAATCTGATGAAAGTCCAAAATTTCTTTCTCCAACCCTTTGAAACGAATGCTGTATATGAATTAATTACAGGCCCGAAAAGGAAAAGTCATATTTGAAGTCGATTGGTCTACACTCTATAATAAAAATAAAAATGACGACGACCATTACAAAGCTCGGTTTGTTGCCAATTTTTGACAAACCCATGGAATAGATTTTAATGAAACCTTCTCTCCCATTGCACATTTACCTATTCAGTGAAATTTATCTGTCCACCAAATGGATATAAAATCTGTATACTTAAATACTCTGATGGGCTGCGAGGTGTATGCTGAAAAGCAAGAAGGCTATCTTACTACATGTAGAAACAGTGTAAAACTTAAAGCAGACGAAATTGGAATATTGTACTTCACGCATATTTAACTGGCCAGGGGGGTAATCGTATGTTTAGCTGACATACCCATTGCTAAAAATGATATTCATACCTTAATCAATGTAAAATAAAATTTAAAAAATCTATGATTTCAATAAACATTTCAACAATTCTCGAACAGTTTTCTTTTTTTTTTTAGGAATACAATTTACGTTTAAATTTTAACTCTGTTGAGATCAATCAATTAGGCTATATAGAAAAGATCCCAGGCCCATTTTGAAAGGAAGATTGTAAACCCCAATCAACTATTTGTCAAATGGATATCAATAGACTGAATGCTGAACCAGTGGGCTAAAAATATTACAGCAAAATAGACTGATGGTGCGGTCGAAATACCTCCCATAAATACCTCCCATAAATACCTTCCACATAATGGTAAGATAGTAAGAGGTATTTCTGTTGCACGCTCTATTATGTCTGTAAATTGTCAAGATAAGTTATACCGTGATAGAATTATCACAATATTCAGTAGAACCGACCAATGATCACTTGATAAGTGCCAAACACATTCTACGCTATTTAAAAAGGCATAAAAAACACATTCTATAGTGTTTAATAAATCTAATACCCACTTGAACTTTTTTGCAACGCTGATTGAAAAAATATCTAATATTAGTATTTATTATTGGCGCAATGTCGCCGTGTGCGGTTGTCAGTTATCGTTAAGCATTTCTATGATTTCTTGGAAAATAGGAAAACGGACTACAGTAGCATTGTCAGCATGCGAAGCGGAATATATGGCAGTAGCAGCCGCTGTGCAAGAAGCAACATTCTTTATCACATTATTAAATACGATGATGAATTGAAATGAAAATGAGCATTCCACTATCTACTGCGACAATCAAGGAATTATAGTTTTACTTAAAAATCCAGTTAATCCCCAACGTTCAAAACACGTTGACATAAAATATCATTTTTATAAAAAGTTCAACGTGGGAGACAAGGTGGTGTAATGGATGGCCGCTCGGATTGAGGAATTGGAGAGCCGAATCAACTACATTCACTTAAGTGCTAATACTCTTGGGAAAGGCATGAATCCTTTTCAAACCGCCCCCCCCCCCCAGATCTATCGGTAAATAGCAGGACAGACCGGGTTCTACAGTCTTGGATGGAAACTGGTCTACCGCAGAAAGAAATGGCAACTTACTTTGGGAAAAATCTGCCTCGTCAGTCATTTATTAAAAGATACATGACTGACGAGGCAGATTATGTGCCATGCATGATACACGCCTAAGCGTGTATCATGCATGGCACATAACTGACTGATTGGACTCTACTTTGAACAATAATGTATTAGGTTGGTGCAAAAATAATGACGGTTTTTGACGTTAAAAAATACGTCAAAAACTGTCATTATTTTTGCACCAACCTAATATTTAGCTCTAAGTTGGAAAGTTGATTCCTCTTCCTTTTGTGACCGCTTCGTTTTCCTCTTTACTGCTTCATCTCTACTTTGTTAAAACTATTCACCATTCTCTTGATGGTTCTTGAATGGACTTTGAAGATGGAAGTCAGAGTATGAATGTTGGTACCATTACTGAAGGCCTGAATGATCTTTTCCCTCTCACCATTGTTCAGTTGGAAAGACATAGTGGGGATGACACAAAATGATTTTAACCTCTTCTCTTTCTAGTTGAATAACTTAAAGGGTTTTTCTGTTATTCTTACGACCGTATTCTTACGGTGGCAAGATGGTTAAACGCCTTATCTGAAAAACTGACAAAAAGAAACTCAATTACTTCTGTGGTTTTTTAGATATTAAATATTTTGTGGGATGGACTATTATCCCATGCTGTTACAAGGTTTGGACAATTTTGCTGCTACACCAGGTAATAGAGCAAACTGTAACCATTTTTGTCTTCTGTGATTAAAAAAAAATATATGAATATTTATATGTATTTTATTCATATTTATTAACTACAAAGAGTTGGGTAATGGCCGTGCTCATTCTTACGATTGAAACTATGTGTCGATTCTTATCTGGGGAAATTTATAGACAGATCGTACATATATGTATTCTATATTTCTTAATCAATCAAAATGGACAATTTCTAGTCTTGGCCACATATTTTTGTTCCCCATCGAGACCGGGGTAAATATATTTTTTTTCGATGTCAGAAGTTTATAACCACATGACTGTATCCCTTTTGCATATGAACACTGTTTCGATTTTACTATGTTATAATTAATTTACTTTGCTATTGCCTTATATCACCTTGCTCGGTTCCTGTATTATTTTGCTCAGTTCTGGTTTCTATTATTGCTTTTATTGGGAATCTTTTCAATTCCCGCTTATTCAGCAAAAGATTTATCAATAAAAACGATTTAAAGTTGTTGATAATTAGAGTTTAATTTTCATGCGACAGAATAAAAATGGGAGACAGTAATCTATCTTAAGTTATACTGGATAAATTTAAGGGGTGAATAAATTCCTTCCACTTGAATAGAGACGGTTAAGTTTTCGAAATAAAAAAGAAAATAGGAAGAATATTAAATTCATCTCAAGCGAAAATATTGGCACAGATGATTCTCAAATAGCTGACCAATCTTTGAATACAAAATATTCTGCGAATGTGTTATCGTTGCGGCTTGATGGGAATGGATATTCTTCATTCATAGTAAATCATTTTGATTGATCCTGATTTCCAATCTTTGAGAAGTGCATCCAGAGTAAACAGATTCAAATTAGTACGTAAATGAAAAACGACGGAGCAATTTTGGGGACGGGTGGAAATGAACACTTGCTGATGGCTGAAAAAGCCGTTTTAGGATAATTCATCGTAAGAAAGAAACGTGCGACAGACTTAGAGACATGTTGAATTTAACGTAAGGTAGTTTTAGAGAAAGCGGACATTAAAGAGGCGAGATATTTCTGTCAGTGGAAAAAAGCAGCGAGAAGATTAATTTTTCTGATCTACATGACCACTACATCTGACGGGTAGCTCTCATTGGCAAGAACAGACTTGATGAAATTCAATTCAGAAGAATGTATAGCCTTCTACCAGTATCCTCGGGTGCGCCTCCTATGGGACTATGTCAACGAATTGTCAACGTATCGTTCCCGAAAAGCTCGTGCTCATTGATCGCACAAACGCGTGTAACAATGTTTCGCTCCCGTATTCCTGGGTGAAACGGGTGGTGTCTCTGTTGCTGCTAGCCACGGTTCGAATGGTGATTTGAACGACGTGGGTGGGGGAAATCTTGCGATGTGAACGCTATTCTAATCATGATCTGGTCAGATTCTTTGAGCACGTGGAAGAAGACCAGCACTGATAGAATGCGTTTGGTATCGACAGATTTCAGCAAAAGGTGGGTAACTGCGTCAAGCCTGGTTCGCGTGAACGGGGTTAGCCTTGATTTTCTTTTTTTAAGTCTCCCTAAGTCACAACGAGGCGTTTTCCTGTGGAACTCTGTGGTTAGATCAGACCTTTCTTGTATACCTAGTTAATGTGAATAAGTGTATTTCCTGGCATGTTCACAGTTTCTTTTTTTGGTTATAAACCAAGCCGAGATTCCCAACCTCCAAGTTTATTTTTTGGACTTCTTTTCATCTCGACTATGTCAGTTTTCCCATGGTCGTATTTATTTTATCCGTCTCTCTCCCTTAGCGAGAGAACCTCTTGATTTTGTCTGAAGACAGAATACAGCGATCTCTCTTATTTCTTTGAGGGTAGGACGGGTTATACTAACATCAGCTATTTTTAGTTGGTGATTTTTGTTATATTTTAGTTGGTTTTCGGGTTCACCCCCCCCCGCCATATTGCTTACCATCAATAAATTTTTATATATCATTTTATACTCAAAAGTTTTTATGCCATATTGTGTTTTCTAGGTTTCCTGTGTATATGCGGTATTGTGTTATACATAGGATTGGATGACGATGGACGAGATTTTGTGGTGGATGTGCAAATTGTAATGAATAAATGGGTCGTGAATCTGATTACCTAGGTATGATAGTGTCAACCAGCCTCATTCTATTCCACCCTTTTAGGCCTTGTGCCACAATAGATATATTTCTATCAATAAATATTGAATCCCCACCTACAGGCCTGAAATCATTAACATCAGCTGGATAACCTCCTTCAGATTAAAATTTTACTGAAAGATTTTTCATAGACGTGTCATCTTGAGCGAGCAAACCGTAGTCGCATTTTTACGAGAGAACAATCTCCTAGACACACTATAGTCTTAAATAGCGCAGTAGACCACATACTATAGTAATAAATGACGTAGACCGCATGCTATAGTATTTGATACCGTATACTATAGTCGCGCTCCAAAATACTTCTGTCATCTTTGAATTAGGTATGAAGATTACAAAACAGACATTTCTCCTGTTTTGAGCAATTCTACACTGTCGTCTTTACATAACTTGCATATATTGAACTGTCCTGGATAATTTACGTTGATTTTGTTATTGGTCTATACGCAAACACTCACACATACACACAGATAAGTAATATATTACTTAGTATTTGATTTTTAGAATATCTACGTGCTAGGGGAACTTGAAATCAGCTAGTGGAGTTTAAATCCCAAGCTTATTATATTGCTTTCACTTCACTCTAATGTCATTGGGAAAGAAATGAATTCATTTCTTCTTCATTCAGCTGGGAGTTAAATAGCAAAGTAGAGTTATTTCTCTAGACTTGTGGGGGAACCAGACTAAGAGAAGACAATCTCTTAGTTCCATACAAGTCGATAAAGTAACGGGAATCTTTTGGAACATCTTTTAAAATTGTTGACTGTTCACTCATATTAAAAAATGCAATCTGTGTAAAACCATGATAGCCTGTAGGAGTGGCATTAAATCAAACAGAACCGCTTCTATTACACAAGGTCCTTTCCAAGTTTGAGTATAGTATCGGAGCATAAAAATCAACAGCATTAACCAAGGTATCTTCAGTCTAAGGGAGAAAAATATCCGAATTCCATAACCGTGGTGAAAGCAACGGGAAATCCATCGGCGATCTTTTCTAAGTTATGACAATTAACTCGTATTTTAAGAATGAATGGTCAGATCATTAAATAAATAAACAAAGCAGAAAGGTTTTCATTACATATGGCCTCTACCCAAGTTTAATATCACATAAAAAAATTCAATAACATTAACCCAGGTATATTCAAGCTTCACTTTCTTGTAATAAGTATACAAATGTATTAACACCTAATGGGGTAACTAAGATAATGACTAATGAGTTGCATAACAGACGTGTGGGTGAGGATTTTATAGTGAGAAGATCGTTGCACGGGGACAATCCCACTCTCTCGGCATGGGTTGCCTTGATCCAGTGGCACGGGGAACCGATTACGACAGGAGACTGCCAGGCTGTAGTGGATGACCAGGACTTCTTTAGGTGTCACGTCCATGCTCTAGGGCGCTCCACAACACTTGCTGCCACTGCTTTCACAACCGTTGGATGATCTTTTTTGCTCGTTCCACCGGTAGTCAATCTTCGGATGCACTAGTGCTGACACGGACCAAGCCTAACTCACCGGGGGTTTCAGACCTGTCGGCTACCCTCACCTGGTTTGGCCGCCACCACAAAGCCGTTGCCCGGCGGTGGCCGCTGTTGCATGCGGCAGCTTCTAGGAGTCACAGATGAGAGCTGGGTAACAGGTGGCAGACGAGCTGCCCTAAAAAGAACGTGGTGACCCTCCATCTGCTAAAAGGTACTACCTCTACCTGACATCCCATAACCTCTGGTAAGATAATACTACTGCGTCAATCACCAAAGTAAGACGTGTCTGAAAGCGGGATAGGAAATCTTTGTTTGAACACTAAAACGATAAATATAAAAAGAATTGTAACTGATCTGATAGACTATTGATCAATCTACAAGATAGTGGCTTATTTCAGACTCTCGGTTACTCATTTATTGATTATTGGTGACTTTGATTAGGTTTCTATAGGCACACTGTGGGTAATATTAAAGGAACTCATCCCGGTTCACGTAACTGTAATAGTAAATAAATTAGTAGAAGTGTTTTAAAGCGCGTGAAGCGGTCCTGAAAATCGATGATTTATTGAATCAAAGGATTTAAACTTTACAAAGCAGATATTCGTTGAACACTGCAATAATCTTGAGAAGAATACAGGAGCTTGAAAAAAGACTTGTTTCCAACAGATACTAGAATAAAGCTTTGTCGTGAATATGCCAGTTATATTAGGTTGGTGCAAAAATAATGACGTTTTTCGACTTTTTTTTATCGCCAAAAAACGTCATTATTTTTGCACCAACCTAATCAAAATCACAATGAATAAATTGACAGATATATGTAAACTTACACTAGAATAAAAAAAAAATAAGGATAGATCCGGTTTACACTAGAATCAAAAAGGTAGACACACACGCACATGCGCGCGCACACACACACACACACACACACACACACATATATATATATATATAAAGTGAAAACTGAGGTCAACGCTAAGTGGCGACAATCTGTTTCGTGCTTGAAATCAATCTTTAGCTCATGAAGATCTTTAGCAAGCATACTTCTACTTAGAATCAGAAAAAGAGAGTTGAAATTTCTGGGTCATAAATTTTTATATATCATTTTATACTGAAAGTTTTTTTTATGTCATGGAGTGTAGGTTCCCTGCGTGTATGTGGTATTGTATTATATGTAAGGTTGGATGACGATGACGATTGAAAAAAATGATAATGAATAAATTAACAGATATATATAAATTTACACTAGAATAAAAAAATGTAAGGATAGATCCGTTTAACGCTAGAATCAAAATGTAGACATATATATATATATATATATATATATATATATATATATATATATATATATATATATATATATATATATGTGTGTGTGTGTGTGCTCGCGCGTGTGTGTGTGAACACTGAAGTCAACGCCAAGTGGCGACAATCTGTTTCATGCATGAAGATCTTTGGTAAGTAAATGAAAAGAAAAAGGACTCTTCTAGTTAGAATCAGAAAAAAGACAGTTGGAATTTCTGGGACACATAATAAGGAACGAGATCTTCGAGAATTTGACACTCAAAGGCCATTTTGAAAGCGAGAGGGACAGAAAGCGACATCGAGTAATCTCCTTAAGTACCATGGCAGAACAGCGACTGGATAAGAAGTTATTAATATATAAAAGAGACATCCTGCTTTAAATCAAATATACGCTAAAGTAAGTACAATATGTTTAATATGCGCGCCACATAATAATATATATAAATATTTTATATATATTTTTGTTGGTGTGATCGAGCCCCATGTAATTATTTTACACGTTACATCAATTTCACGATACGCACATATTTAAATTCTTGCGTTCAATAAATGTCCGAATATAATGAACAGATTGACAGCACCCAGCTCTTCTTAATGACTGAAATGGTCGAAATGCAATAAATAAATAAAAGAACAAAACATGAACTTCTGATTCCGAAATAAGGCATCTTAATTCGAAAAATGGAAAAATACGATAAAAAATGAATCACGTTTGGTTGAATTTAATAAAACTTGTTTGGAACTCTACTTTTCTATTTAACTCCCAGCTGAATGAAGAAGAAATGAATTCATTTCTTTCCCAATGACATTAGGGTGAAGTGAAAGCAATATAACAAGCTTGGGATTTAAACTCCACTAGCTGATTTCAAGTTCCCCTAGCACGTAGATATTCTAAAAATCAAATACTAAGTAATATATTACTTATCTGTGTGTATGTGTGAGTGTTTGCGTATAGACCAATAATAAAATCGACGTAAATTATTCAGGACAGCTCATTATGTACAGTTATGTAAAGACGACAGTGTAGAATTGCTCAAAACAGGAGAAAAGTCTGTTTTGTAATCTTCATACCTATTTCAAAGATGACAGAAACATTTTGGAGTACGACTATAGTATACGGTATCAAATACTATAGCATGTGATCTACGACGGTATCAAACATTATATAAGGTTGGTGCAAAAATAATAACGTAATAATGTCGTTTTTGATGCATTTTTAACGTCAAAAAACGAAATTATTACGTCATTATTTTTGCACCAACCTAATAGTATGCGGTCTACCACGGTATCAAACTTTATAGCATGCGGTCTACCACGGTATCAAGCATTATAGCATGCGGTCTACCACGGTATAAACACTATAACATGCAGTCTACCACGGTATCAAACATTATAGCATGCAGTCTACCACAGTATCAAACATTATAGCATGCCGTCTACCACAGTATCAAACACTATGGCATGCGGTCTACCACGGTATAAAACACTATAGCATGCGGTCTGCCACGGTATCAAACACTATAGCATGCGGTCTGCCACGGTATCAAACACTGTGGCATGCGGTTTTCCACGGTATCAAACACTACGGCACGTGCTCTACCTCATTTACTACTATAGTATGTAGTCTACTGCGCTATTTAACACTAAGATAGCTAATGAAGACCAACCCACTCCCTAATCCCCCGGCCTTGTGCCACAATTTCTGTATTAATCAGAAATAAATAAAGAATTATATACCATTCGTTTTTAGAGCGTTCATTTCACGTTCTATGCATTCCCTCCATTTTATAGAGCCATTTGAGGTAACATCTTCGTTATAAATATTTTGTATTTTACAGAATAGCAGCAGTCAATAGTGCAACTTACTATGTCATCCAAATTTTTCTTAGTATAATTTTGTCTGCTGGGCTATCTTCTGATAGATGTTTCCTCACAGGTATTATTAGGTTGGTGCAAAAATATTGTCGTTTTTCGACGTTACAAAAAAAAAAAACCCGTCAAAAAACGACAATATTTTTGCACCAACCTAATATTTTCCGTATTGTTGGTTGGATTATCTGGTTGTCTAACTTGAAGTTATTTGTCAACCTCTCGATGGATTCTATTAAAATATTTGAAAAGTAATATTACTTTTTTTTTCAATTGGATTTAAAGAATTGTTTGTTGCATTAGAAATTTCAAAATTGTCAGTAAATTTTACTTTTTTTTTTTTTTTTACTGTTTTAGTTTCTGGACTATATACTAATTACGCTGGACTACTTTTATCGTAAACTATAAATCTGCCCTTTTCCATTTAGTATATAGGCATAAAAAAAATCCTGTGCTAAAAGATGCACATTGCTGGGGTTAGGTTTATAACGGAATTTGGATGATAATTTCATGTCGGAGTCTTGAAATATATATTTTCAAATTATTATTGTTATAATCTGTTATTTCACTGAGGCTTTTCCCCCTCTCGACATAGTAAATATCTTTAAACAATCTACCATTTTTATAATAAAGACATTATTCCTAACATAACGAATGCTTGTGAGATATCTTTAAGAATAGCAATATTTTTAAGCCATCTCAATTTATACAAAATGTTTAAAAAAATATAAATAGCAATGCATGTGTCCTGAATCGATAATCAACAACTGCACATTAATTGAAACAAAACTAATAATTCAGTTATTATTCACTTTTTTCCGTATTTTTCTAATGAAACTCGACCCAATGCACATGTTAGTATTTCATATGTCCATTCCACAAAGTCGTTCCTTGACCACAGCTATGAGAGTTTCCAGGCCAGTCTATAGTACTTTGATTTGCTCACTGGTAAGGCTCACTAGTGTGTGTGTGCAGCGTTACAATTTTTGTACGCTTCCTTGGAGTAACGTCCATCGCAGCGAATGTTCCGTAGGACAACCAATCAACAGTCTAGACAATAGTGTCTGGGCGTGATTAAAATCTGATGCAATCAAGGATGACGCAATATTTTTCAAGGCCAAACAAATTTCATCATACACTCTGAAAATAGAATCATATTACTGCACACCACTGCAAATGACCTAGTCCGAGGAAAAAATAGAAATCGATTACACCTTGTCATTCCAGTGGATCTAAAACTGACCGTAAAGAAAGAAAGGAAGCTAAAGCGACTGTTTAAATTAATTTTCACAAGGGTGTACGTTGGTGAACACCTCAACAGGAAAAACCTGCTCATCAACAAGCAGCATGGATTTCGTTCTGATAGCTTAACCGCTGATGACCTGTCATTGCTCATAGAATCAGTAAAGCACTAGACAATAAATTCATCACAGGGACGGTCGCCTTATATATAGCAAAGACCTTTGATAAGTTGTGGTTTACGGAGTTGCTGCGCAAACTCTCCACCCACGGAATCTCAGGAAGGGTTCTCTGAATTAGCAAGACTATCCTAACAGGTAGGTCCTTGGAGGTTGTTAATCTGAAGTTCATGAGATTAATACCGGCATTCTCCAAGGTTTTTGTCTCGGTCCTACCCTCTTTATGCATATCTCAACAACTTTTCTAAGAATATACTGAGCTGTTTAGTGATTATGTAAGCAGATAATACAAAAATGTATAGGCCAAAAGTTCGTGAATATGACAACAAAGATGAAGACAATAGTCCGAACAATGTAAATAGTGTAAATAGTCACAATACCTCATCTCAGAAATATAGACAGATATTTATTATATTTGTCTATATCTCTGAGATGAGATATTATGATTACTTGCATTATGTACATTATTCGGACATTATCCTCATCTTCATTGCTATATTCACAACGTTTCAGCCGTTGTACGCTCTGGCCTTCGTCAGGTGATTGGAATTTCGAACCGAACCCTTTATTTCGTCCGCCGGTATAGATTGTTCTAGTTCCACGTGCCATGGCTCTTTCAGATGTCTTAGTTATTTCCCTTTAACTCAACTCTGCGAGTTTTGGTTCACCATTGCTGTGGCGTGGTATTGAACACACAACACTTTGGGTCTAGTCACTGGATCTAACCAACGTCTATCTAACCTCTGGGCCATGTGTCCTTGTGGACAATCTACCCCGGTGGACAAAATAAAGGATTCGTTCCCAAATTCCAGTCACCCGAGGAAGGCCGGACCGTACAACGACCGAAACGTTGTGAATCTGGTAATGAAGATGAGGATAATATAATGTAAATAATGCAAGTAATTTATTATATTGTTTTGAATGTAAGCTGGTGGACTTCAGAAGAAAGCTTTTCTATAAAACTGTTTTAATAGAAAGATTTTGTATATTTCAACCGAAAGTAATGTTAGATGTTCGATTAAGGAATGTCGAATATTTTTTTTTGTGGTTACGGCTAATCTCTTTATTACTTTTTATCTATTTCATTAGGTTGAGTCATAAATCATTTCTGTTTTAAGCTTATCAGTCTTAGTCTTCAAAGAACAAAGCACAATTACATTTTAATCAGTTTTATATTCACCATTATTTGCAATGATTTGACATTTATTAGGCAAACTCATCTATGCTTTTTTGAGTAAAATACGAAAGTTTATTTACACTATTCATATGAAGGCTATTTTCTTCATCGTGGTTGTTGTTATCCCAATGTTTCGTCCGTTTTGATCTCAGACCTTCATCAGGGTTATGTCAATCCGTGTAACTTGCAGGGAATTCAGAACTGAACCCTTTGTTTAATAGTATAGTAAGCTATTGCCGTTCCACTGGCCATGGCTAGAGATATTGTCTTATTCTTATTTTATTTAGTAATGTTATTTCCACTGAGTCTAAGTAGACGCTAATCGTCCAAGGATTACTATGTCGCTATGAAACGAAAGTTTTATTCCATTAGGCTATTGAAGGTTTCGATAAAAAAAAAAAAAAGAAGTTTCGAGCAACCCATGAATCTGGTTTTCAGTAGAGAATGTTTTCTCTAGCAAATCATTCTGCAGCATTCGAAAGGGTAATAATTAATTACTACAAGGTCAGGTGAATATATAGGATGGGATTAGATAACTGTTGTTATTATTACTCGCCGCAGCCTTCTTTTTTCATGTAGAAGAACAATATTTTTCCTATTGGCGAGTGCAACGTACATTTCGACCAAAATCTATGGACATGTTGCAGCTACTGGACGTACAAACGCGCATTTAGTGTTTCATTACTTTTTAAAAACTCTAAATTAATAATATCCTGAAGATTCCACCGCATGGAGCTCAACTTTTGGGGTCGATTATAAAGATATATCCTTGTCAATCCATTGTCTTTTGCGTTCAATATTTTATATGTGATAACCCATTTTTTTTATCACATGATATATTTAAGGAACAGTTATTTAGGAGGATGCATTCGTTATTATAATTGGTTTCTTAAAACGGGAATTACTTATGACTCAATTTAATAGAATAAAACTCAGAACATGATCGAATTGATAATCAAGTCGATGTTACTAACCATGACGCTATGTTAGATGTCCAAGACATTTACTCTTTTGGTTATACAAGTTTTCGTATGTCTGATCTGATTTGAATGTTTTCAAATATGAAATCCGCAGTAAAATATGAGACATCACGTTCGACTGCTTGTTTCTTTGAAAGCGACTGGTTCAGCTATTCGCTTATAGAATAACAAAACGTGATATCTGCCAAGTCAGACGCGATACGCACATAATGTCTAAAGCGAAGATTTTCCACTGCATCATTTTGGAATATCTCTGTTGAATAAATATAATTATGGTGATGGTTCTTCTCCAGACAAGTATATCATCATAAGTCATCATCATAAGTCATCATCATCGTCATCATCCTTCTCCTCATCATCGTCAGCAGCATCAGCAGCATCGGCAGCATCGGCAGCATCGGCATCAGCAGCATCGGCATCAGCAGCATCAGTCCCCTAAGCACGTGTGCTCGAAGGGTTGCTGCGTAGCTGAGCATTTGATTAACTCTCTTCAAATATCTGGTTTCAAAACCGTAGATTTAATTATTCATCTGTAGTTTGTCTTGGGCATGTTCACTTGGTTGAACCGAGCCCTCTCCATGGCACTTTAATGATTGGTTCGTTTTCTAAGGCTTATCAAACTGTTGCAGGTTATTTAAAGACAGAAAATATTTTTAGATTTTAAGATTTTTTTTTGTTGGAGATAATGTTTTAGCCATACAAATGTTACTAATTAACCCATAGATATGAGGAGAAGAAGTGAATTCATACCTTTCCCAAGAGTATTTTCGCGTAATTGAATATAACGAACACAACGGAAACTGGAAATTGGCTTTCTAATTAACACTTCCCAGCTATTATCCTGCCCACCACCCAAACTTACAGTACCTGGTATTCCAAAACGGTCACCTATCTAGGTATTTACCAGATTCAACGTTGCTTAACTTTGGTGATCGTACGGAAACCCGTGTTTCAACGTGATACGGGCGTAATCCATTCCAGGTTAAGCCACAGTCGATGCCCTCCAATTTGAAGGTTGGAATTGGTCCCAAGTACGTGTCTATTGGTTCCATCGAGGGAAACCTATCACTGTCCGTTGACTTCAGCCTACTCCACCTAGTAATGACATGCTGTGGCGTCACCGCATTGACTGTGTACATTGCTATGGAGTTAAGTCTATCTCATTGTCTTACATGACCGTTGATCCTACAAGAAGGTTAATACGTACAGGTCTTGTTTTAATGCTTTTGGGTGTCTGAATACTGAATAGGTTTGGTGATGAAACCCTGTGGCAGATAATAATGTGTTACATGATACCAATAGCATTTGTAGCACCTGACATAAACACTAGTATCTTATTATGTTATTGTTATTTCTTTTAGTATAAAACATTTTGTCAAAATTACAAACGAATTGGAAATCTTGAAGCAAACACCAAGAAGCTTCGACCAGGACATGACGTTTGGAATCGAGAAACGCATTAGAACAAGAAACAACACAAGTATTGGAATTAGTTGACTGTAAAAGTATCGAATCAAGGAAAGGAAAAAAGAGCTACAAATATTTAGAAATTCCAAAGTCGATTTAATTATGGAGAATGAAATGAAGGAAAAAAATAACGTTTGAAAAAGATTACTGAGACGAATAAACACGTGTTTGAAAATTTGACACTGAATAAGTAACATGATGCAAAGAATAATAATAAGAATAAGAATAAGAATAAGAATAATACGAATAATAATAAGAATAACAATAAGAATAATAACATGAGAAAAAATAATAATAATACGAATAATAATACGAATAATAATAATAATTTTTTTTTTTTTTTTTTTTGTCAGTGAAAAGTGTCATGATGCCATTTCTAACCTTAGGTCCCTGGGTGGGATCCGGAAAGAAATGTGTAAACGCCAGAAAGCAAAGAAAATAAAATAATAATAATAATAATAATAATAATAATAATAATAATAATAATAATATGAAAAATAATAATAATAAGAAGAAGAATAATAATAGTAAGAATAATAACACGAATAATATGAAAAATAATAATAATAATAATAATAATAATAATAATAATAATAATAATAATAATAATAATAATTAGAATAATAATAATAAGAATAATAATAATAATATGAAAAATAATACGAATAATAATAATAATAATATGATAATAATAATAATAATAAGAAGAATATGGCAAATAATAATAATAATAATACGAATAATAATAATAAGAAGAATAATAGTAAGAATAATAATACGAATAATAATATGAAAAATAATAAGAATAATACGAATAATAATAATAATAATATGATAATAATAATAATGATAAGAATAATAATATAGAAAACAATAAGAATAATAATACGAATAATAATAATAATAATAATAATAATAATAATAATAATAAGAAGAAGAAGAAGAAGAAGAAGAAGAAGAAGAAGAAGAAGAATAGTAAGAATAATAATACGAATAATAATATGAAAAATAATAAATAATAATAATAATAATAATAATAATAATAATAATAATAATAATAATAATAATAATAATAATTTCTCCATAATAGAATATTCGGGTACCTTGTTAAAGTAGAAAAGAGGACTGTGAAACTTAAATGAAAGATTCAGAAAATGGATGAAGTTGCATAAAACTTTACGCTCTAGAGATAACAGAGAAACTGGGAAAAAAGCAACTTCGTCAGCATTTGAGGTTTGTGTAGATTTTGCTATCAAGAAATCACACAACTAAGCCGTGGATCATCTTAACTAATCTACTGCAATGTTTAATACCATTTTAAGAGTAAATAACGAATTTTATTGACTTTTGATAAAGACAATTTTAAGAGATTAAACAGCTGCTTGGTGATAATTAAAATTCATTACCTAGAATTTTGAACCTAGCAGATATAAAGTAATTTTTGCCATTATATCTTAAGGTAAAGATTTATTGATATCCTTCTTAAAATAGATGGTAAAAGACAAGTTGTTGTGTTCGTTTAAAGAATCTGTTAGGAATTAATTTAAGTTTGTTATCCTGTAAGTAAACTAAACGAAAATGGTAGATTACATTGCAATTACTTGCCATTCTATTAGGGTGAAACACTTTATTTTGGTATTTGGTCATCAAATTGAATTTCTACAAATATGTAAATTTGAGATAGGATTTATTTCTAAGATTCAGACACACACACACACACACACACACACACACACACACACACACACACACACACACACACACACACACACACTCGTCCTGGGTATGACGATAAACTACGTCCAACGGCAAGGCCTCTGATCAGGTTTTGAGGAGTGTGGAACCACCTCTTAATTGCTGGTGTTCCCAGGTCCACCCTGACGAGGGGTGGTAGCACCTGTTAGGGCCCCAGCTATGGGAAAATAGTTAACACTCAAACTTGTGTAAAAATAGGTTTTAATACCAGAAATATTTTGTAATAAAAAAATTATTAGCAGCAATAATTTTTGAAAGAAAAATTATTATCAGCAATACCTTAAAAAAATACCAGCAATCCAAACAGCTATACATTCTTTAAAAAAAATATGACCAGCGATAGATTTCTTCAAGGAAAAATATTTCCCAGAAATAGATTTTTGAAGAAAAACATATTACCAGCAATAAAAAAATTGTCAACATTAAATAAACCATTGAGGTTGATATACCGTAAAACAAACCAAACCAAACCACACACACACAAACACTAGGACAAAGACGAACATATTTTTTAACTTCTCAAACCAATTTGGACAGACGGACATAAATTAGTGAATTTATTAAAATGCGTGTATCTTAAGGTCATATCAATTTGAAACACCAGTTCCCGTACGATCATCGAAATTAAATAACGGTGAGCCTGTTCAGTAATTAGACGTGTGGCCGCTTTGGGAATACCAGGTACTGTACGCTTGGATGTGTGGATGGTGTAATGGATAATGATTCGGAGCTTTTAATCGGAAAATCCCCTTATGTTCTTCATATTTATTTACCCGGAAATGTATGAATCCATTTCTTCTCTCCCCAGCTATGTGTTAATTAGTAAGAATTTTATCATTATACCATTATTAGCTTAAAATATAAACCTAAACAACCTTACAACCTAAAAAATATTTTCTGGCTTTAAATACCCTGTAAAGGGTTGATAAGCCGTAGAAAATGAATCAGTCATTTAATATAAAATGCATGAGTGATGTTATTTAGAAACATCTGACGAGAATACGAAACAAAATTTTCCATACGTAAAATAAATTTTTATTCCCTTCTGGACTCCGTCAAAAGAACGTTGGCCAAATCGAAAGTATGTGGTTTCGGGTCTGTCTTCGCACGTTCGATATTCTTCTTTTTGGGATGATATGAGAGATTATCCTTCTGCTCTCGTAGGCCATATAATTTTAATCCAGTTTTCATGTTCGTGTATATTCCGCTGGGTACTCTTCCCTGTTTGCGTTGATTCGCCACTTGGTGGCTTCCAGATCAACTTTTGTGGCTCAGATGTCTTTAAACATTCTGAGGTAACGCAGTACAAAACTAATTGTGGTGTCTTTTAGGGTAACCACGTATATACTGGGGTTACCACAGATCAACACTTCTTAGATCATAATTGTTGGAAGACATTACATTCGATTCAGACCAGGTATTTTTCTGGCGTGAATTGAATACAGTGAGCCTCCGCCTATTCGCGTTTCAGCATTCGCGGCTTCACACATTCGCGGCTTCACACATTCGCCCAGTTTTCTTTAGAACATATGTACAAACCCCGAATACTCGCGTGTTTTTCTGAAAAACATATGTAAAAATTATTCCGTGAGAACTTCCTCGATTCGCAGATTTTTTTGATAGAATATATTTCAAATATTCTTGTATTAGTTTCCTGTTATTTAAGTGACTAAAAACATATAACAGTCCATTTTTATGGTAAAAATTGGCGGAATTGTACATCTTCATTATAAAAAAAAAACAAATGCAAAAATATGCGTAGTGCCCGGGCTTTGTTCTCTTTTAGGGGCTGCAGCTGGTGTCTTAAAAAGTCTAGAGGCACATCATCATCACAGTTCTGTTTTTAGAAAATATTTTAAACTTTACATTTTATGTCTTGTTACACTGGTTTTTTTTTATACAGTATTTTCAATGGTTGTATCGATTTATGCTTAAGTAAAATGGTTATTGTACGTATGAAAGATAATTTACACTAAGTGTATGGTCACCAATACTATTTTTCAAAAATGTTTTCAAATGAGTCTGAAATGTTTCTAAAGTGTTTAGGATGAAAGTTTAAGGCATATGAGCTTTTAACAATCAAAATAGGTACTTATAAGCACTTTTAAGGGAGGGGGGTAAAATATTCGTGGTTTCTAACTATTCGAGGCCGGTTCTGTTACCTAACCCCGGCGAATACGGGTGAATCCCTTTACTACTTTAGCCATATACGTTATTATGTACACGCATTCATGTACTCAAATGAGTTCTCAAACAATTTAAATGACATTAATGGAACGATGTTATAAAAGCCAAGAAATGATTAAATCTGGAAGTGGATCTGTCTTTTTTTGTAGACTGAGAGCTAAGCAAGCTTGATTTATTTTGAAAAGATATTAGAATAATTTGGAATATTTACTGGAAATAAACCGCATACACACGGATAGAAAAATGAATTTAAAAGTACAGAAAATAGAAAGACAACCATGTGTTTTCTCGCAGTATCTATTCAACCTATACGGCAAGGTGACACTGAAAGAACTAGAAATTCGAGTAGCATTTATTATTAGTGGAAATAATCTTAACAACTTTAGATGCGCAAATGGTACGATGTTGATGGCAGGTACAGAAAGAAAACCGCATGACAATATAAATGAAACCAAAACACGAATCACCAATTGTAAGAAGGTAGAATGTTTAGTTATTTGAAAATGGACAACCAAAGGTGTGAGTTACAAAATGGTGATGTCCGACTTAATCAAATACAGAAATTCAACTATCAAGGAAATTCTATAACGATAAAAAATGTGACAGATATTCGAAGAAGCACTGACATTTGGAAAGATGTTTTCCAAACGCAAAAACAGTATAAGATACAGGACATTTTCATAAGAAACAAAAAAGAAAATTCTGAAATGCTTTGTGAAAGCAATCATCCTATATAGCAGTGAATGCTGAACATTTTTCTCACAGATGAAGAGGAGACTTGAGATGAGAGAAATATGGTTCTACAAAAAAATACTGTGAATACAATCCCAGAAACTAAACATGTGAACAACGAGCAGAATTTAATAAAAACGCAGACGAATACTTCCTTGATACCCTCAACAATTCTGACGTATCGTCTTTCAACAGTGTTGTTGATTATGATTTGATGATATTGCCAGAGACGTTTGGGATCTTCAATCAGGTCACAAACAGAATTGGGGTGTTACTTGAGTTTAGAAAAGTCTATACAGAAAACATTTCGCGAAAAATCATGTTCCTGAAGTGCAGAAAATGCTAACTGCAAAAAGAAAGGCAGGTATTAATGTACCTCAGATGATACTGGAAATTATTAACCTGCCACAGTTATCAATCACAAACAACTGCCCTGAAGATACTGATATTTTTTTTACATGAGAACCAACATAGATCTTTTTACCAATGCCTCTCTATAGCTCTGGGTAATTAATACATGCCACTTTCCAGTCTCGATGATTCTGACACAGATGAAACACTCTCGTTGTTACAGCCGCCAACCACAGAGATTTGGAGATTATAGCCTTCTTTAAATTTCGCTAGACTATTCGTGTTTAAGATAAGAAAAGTGCTTCAAGCGTTTGGTAATAAGGTGTCTTCAGTGGTTAAAAATATTTTTAACAGTCAGACTGAAATATAGATTTTATCCAGCAAATCCAGTGTAGCATAAAAAAAAACCCCAGAAAATCAATGAGGACCATTATCAATTAGATCTTTGTGTCGGAGTTAACAATCAGATGCGAGCTGTACGATACATATGACACATATACCAGATACATATCTTACTTTACGATAGGAGGGAAGACCATGTCTAATAGAACCCGGGACACCAACGCTTTCTAAATAGACACTACGAGGAGACGAACAGGCTCTAGTTTTTTCTCAGATGAGAACTTTGTCCAATATCAAAAATTGAAAAGGAGGCTTGGCATATGGCTGTGCACTAACCCTTTGAAGCCTCCACTGTTATGCACAGCAAATTGAACGTCGCCTGTCGTGGTCTTGAGGGTCATGAGTAATGAGATCCATGCCATGCCTTTCTAATTTTCCCTTTAAGGACATTGGTTCAATGCCACTGCTTATATCGAAACACTGGACACCGTCGAGAGATTACCTCAGCAGAGTCCGTATGTGTATCAACTAGGGTCTAATCAGTCACTTACAACTAACCAGACCCATGGGTTAAACATTTTCCCGATCACGTTGACGCCAAAATCTAGCCTCCTAGCTCTCCCGTATTAAACACTATAGCATCTGGGGCGTCATTGAGCCCGTACGTGTATCAACAAGGCTCTACTCCGTCACTTGCAACCAGTGAGACACATGCGTTAAACACTTTTTAGAATCAACTTGGCTCTAAAATCTACTCTCCTAGCGCTTCTGAATAAAACCCTATAGTATCTGGGGTGCCGTTGAGCCCGTACGTGTATCAACAAGGCTCTAGTCCGTCGCTTGCAGCACAGCCAGACCCATACGTTAGATATTTTCGCGATCAAGTTCACTCTAAAATCTACCCTCCCAGTGCTCCCGAATTGAAGCCTATAGCATCTGGGATGTCGATGAGAGCGAGATAAATAATTATGCCTACAATACTAAGGACTCGCCGAGGTTTGGTCTCTGCCACCTCATGGCTATTATGAATAAAGAAAACATGTTCAGCACATGGATTCACTTTAGAAGCATCAAGGCCGTAATCGAAGCTGATGGCTGTTATATTGAATATACTTATGTTTTTTTGTATGTATATCAGTATTAAATTCTAATAAAAAAAATATAAACAATATATTTTTCCAAGCTAAGTAATATGCTTACTTCAAATTAAAACGTTCTCAAATACCTGATACACGCTTTACATACTTACGTTCATTAATGGCACAGAAACCTTTAGGTGGCCCTTCTGACATCTGTATCAGTAGAAAATGAAGAATTCACACAGAAGGTGAATATAATAATCTGACTGACTATTTTGCGATCAGAAAATGCGGACATGCGACAGTATTCTGTACGCAGTGCATTGACGCTTTTTCGTTTTCTGTTCTAAACACCCGGTTTGTTTTGAATAAACAGAAGAACTGAGAAGCTAACATAAGCTGTGTTAGTCAACATGGGTGAACAGACAGTGAAAAGAACACCACCTACAGAAACTAAAACAGCATGATAAAATAATAATAAAGAAAAAGAAAAGAATGACGTCTTCATAGCAAAGATGTGCTGCGAAAATATAAAAGAGAAAAAAAAACGAAACTCAGATTTTGCAGACGACAACTTTGACTTATATTTTCTTTTTCTTCAGCAGCTGCTTGTTAAACTGATCGTCTACGTTTCCTCTCATAACGTTAGACTAGAATTGCCAAATATGTTTGCTGGCACAATATTCACTGACGGTTTTTAAAGGCTGAACTTTTCAAGGACCCAGCAGCAAGTTGTCCCTTTATTATAATTGTGTTCTTTATTCTCACCTTTTTTGTCCCTTTTATACCCTTTCTTTGGCATAATGTTTAAAAAAGCAGCATGCAAATATATCTCATTTGTTTTATCATTATTTCGTCATTGATGTCTGAAGCTCAAATATCTAGCTTTAGCTGCACTGTGAAACAGTCTCATACTTGAAGTTCAACGAAATTAAATTTAAGTCTGCAAGAGAAGGTCTATTGAAATCCCGATAAATGCATTTATATTTGAGTGTTCGAAAAGTCATTACGTTTTATTAGAAAGACTATAAAAACAAATGTAAGTTAGATTTATTTAAATATTATCTATCAAAAAAATATAGTCACTTTCATTTTCAATGACTGCAGCTCAACTGGAGGACAAATGTTTGATTTCCCATTTAAAGAAATCCGTTTTTTCTTTCTCGAAAATATTTTAGTTTGTTTATTTCTGAATGTTCTGCCACGTATGAAATGATTTTGTGATAGAAACAAATGAAAATCAGGCACTGTTAAATCTTGTGAGTATGAAAAATGTGGAGGAATCTCCTATACTAACGATAATATTTTCCATGGATTTGAGATTGTTTTTGCAGATTATCTCTTTGCATTGTCAGGCAAAATAATAACACCTTTTCTATTTACCAATGAAGGATACTTTCGACATAATGCTTTGTTTAATCGAACGAGTTGCTGCCAGTAAACATCTACAGTGATGGAACTTCCATGTTCTAGTACTTCGCAATATTTCACCAGACACAGAACAAAGATTTTTGTGTATGGTATCCTAGTTTTATCGTTGCCAATGTTGTCTCATTTTATTATAAACATTGAGTTTTCATGTAACAACGTGATGCCAAAATTGAAGAGGTTGTCATTCATGATTAAATTAGTGTCGCAGATGGTAGAACGCTGTTTTCGTTTTTTAAACGAATGCTCAAGAAGAATCCAAATTCTTTTTTGTAAGTTTTCCCAATTCGCTTAACATATTCATGAACAGCCAAACATTATACACTAAGATTGTACTTTGATGTGAATCGAATTCAAAGTGGTTCATCTACCAGAGCGAAACATGTAGAATATGCCACAACAGCCATTTTAAAACTATTCAATCACGACTGACTACTATGATCCTTCACTATATCCATACACACTGCAAAAATGTTTTTAAATGCCTCTGTAGCAGGACTAAGTTTTCGGAACTCTTGCAGTAAGTAATGACAAATATTATTTCGCTTTTCAAAGTTATAAACTTCCATGAAGTTAAACTTTAAAATGCTCTATAGGAGATAAACTGTTGAAGAAAAGAGATAAGAAACTAATTGTTGTAGATTCCTGGTTGAAATCTGGTACCAATAAATAACAAACGCCAGGAATTAATATAGGAAAATAATGTATTAACGTAATAATACAAACTGGTAATGCAGGTTAGTAGTTCCAGGAATACGGGTTAGTAGCAAAATATCTATACAGTCTTTGGTATTGAAGTATCGCTGTATGACTTCTTACTGAGTCTACGTGCTCGCTCACTTTGACTCTTGTTCGCTACGTTCGTTCTGTCTGTTACCTTCACCCTTTGTTGCTCTCGACTCTCGGGTTTTCACGTAGCAGTAGTATATGTATATACTGGGTAAGTCCATTTGTGTAAAAAGGGAAGAACCCTTCAACACTAATTCTTGACTCTGTTTTCTACCTTTCACATTTGTTGGTTGACTCTTAATTCATAGCAGTGAAATAAGTAATTACTTTCTGAACATTCCAATATTCAAATATCTCTGTATTTGCAGTTTTGAAAGTTGTTATTTTTTCTTTTTTAAACACTATTAGTTTTTTTTTTATTATTTGTATGTAATCGTGCTACTTTATTATTAATCATATATATTTTTATTCTATAGTTTATTGAAATAGTTTATTGTCCTCACAATGTTCACAAAATAATTTTTGATTAAATAATTACATATGTGTGTTTTTTCTTAGGAAAGTTACGGTTACCACAAATTAGTTTTCCTTAAGACACGCACATAGTCAGCTGAGGCCTTGGTTTACTGTTTTTTTCATTAATCTTGAAAAAGCGGGATCCTTTCGTTAAGAGAATGAAATAAATTTAACATATTTACACGTCATTTCATTCAGAAGTAACTGCTAAAACAAATCATCGTTTATATAATCAAAAAGTTGCTTGAACGTATTTTAATTTTGTAGATCATTAATGCCATCGTTATGTCTTGTTGTTATTGAATCACTGGTTTGATTTAATTCTGCTGTTGGATAAGCATTTGACCACTTCAATCTTTGAGTAGAGTGATTACATCATTCAGTCATTCTATCAATAAATCCACCAATCTATCAATCAAATTTATATAGAATTATATTTTATTGTTTTTATTACTAATATTAAGTTCATTTCTCACATCGTTCTTAAATCACTAATGTTTTTACAACTTCAGTCAAAATCGTTACCCAGTGAAAGAAAAGGAAAAAAAAACAACAAAAAAAACAAAAAACAAAATGGATGCTGTTTTAAGCAAGGAAAATGATATAATTTTACACTAATAACTGTAATCATTTACCATAAATTGCTGTGTATAGTATTGCCATATTTGTTACGGTCGTATCAAAAGTGTTAATTGTTATTTTTCTTACTTTTAACACGTTGCTGAAAAAAAGTCACTTTTTAGCTTTTTGAAAGGCATTAACATCCTTGTAGGGCTACTCCACTTATCTTCCAAGAACTTTTACTAGCGACCGGTGGAGTTCAATGTAGCAGTATAGGAATAAAAGGGCTTCTGCTCTTCTCTGTTTGCACAAAGAATGGAGTAGAGATAAGACGTGTCACATTTTCTTTTACGAAAGCTTTCTATGTCCCCGTTAACAAAATGTCTAATGCAACACAACATTGCATAATAAAATCTCACAACAATAGCAAAACAACAAAATGTCTATCAAAATCTTCAATGGCATATTACCAAAATGTATGTATAAATAATGATATTTGTAGGCAAACACTTCGAGTTGCTTCTTTTTATATCCTTCCTATTTAGCTTTTACTAAAGCAATAACATGATTCTTTTTATTGTACAATATTGTTCTTAAGAATATATGATGAATCATATATTCTTTGGGATTTGCAACCTCAATACTATCATTATACTGTCACATAAATATATAGTCTCCTGCATAAATATACACCCTCTTGCATAAATATATGACCACTCACTTAAATATAAGTCCTCACTCACCCTCTCGTAGCTATCTACATTCTCTTGCTTAAATATATATCCTCTTGTTTAAATATGAATCCTTTCCTATAAATAAACATCTACTCAGATAAATATACATCCTCTCACATAAATATAGAACCCCTCACATCCTCTCAGATAAATATAAACCAACCTACATACTCTCGCATATATATACATACTCTCGTATAAATATACATTCACTCGAATGAATATACATCCTCTCACATTCCCTCGCAAAAATATAGATATATATCCTATCGCATAAAGACACATCCTCTTATATAAATATTCATCGTCTCGCATAAAAATACATCCTATCGCCTAACTATACATCCTATCAAATAATTATGCATCCTATCACACAAATATACGTACATTCCATCGCATAAGTACACACCCTATCGCATAAAAATACATCCGCTCACATAAATGTACATCATTTTTTTAAGCATATTACCCCAAGCGAGGTGGGAGTACCACTAGCACGCAAAGGTTTACAGAGCGTGAGAGCAAAAGTAAGGAGGAGTGTTTGGGAGATGACAAAGAGAAGGAAAGGGATCAAGATCAAGGTATCGGAAGATGTCGATTGATATTACATTTGAACATTTGAAGATTATAGTTATCAGGGAAGCAAGTAAGAGGAAGGGAGTTCCACTGTAAGGAAGTGCGAGATAAGAAGCTGTTGGAGTAGAAGAGGCGGCTACCTTTAATCTTCATATAAATATACATCCTTTGACATAAATACACATCCTATCATATAAATATACATCTTATTACAAATAATAGCACTTCGACAATCGTTAAATCAAAACAAAATCTCATATTTGCCATGACAGGTCAATTTCTGATTATATATTTCCTATATCAATTGATCGTGTCTGAATCTCACGAATCACGTGTATCAACTCGAAAATGTTTTCCTTTCTTGGCCTGTTGACTCTATAATTCTTTCCTGTTGCTTCCCTTCGGCTTAAAGAAAAAGAACACGAGTCTAAAAAAGTCAGGTAAATACAACAAGCTTCGCTATTTTATAATCAATTTTCAAATATATCTCTTACATTTCGTTACATTTTATGTTGATTTCTTACTTTCAATTAATGTCTTGTGACAATCCTGTGTACAGGTCGACATTTGAGGCTAAAAAAAATACTCGTTCTAAATCCAGACATCTATTTTATTATCACATGATGATGATAAAACAAGTAGAGAATAACCTTTTACCTTTACATAAACAATTAGAGAATAACCTTTTACATCAGGTTTGGCTAGATGGTTATAACTAAGTTAAAAATGGTGTATTAACGATTATGGCTTGAGATGATGTATTTGTCGTAATTATATTGAATTTCGCGATTTTATTATAAATTTATAGATAAGCCCACAAAGTACGACTTTTATTTAAATACATGGTGTATAGTAAGTGTTGGCAAATTGTATCACCTTGGTTCTTTGGTAACGAGAAAAGGACGTATAAGCCAAGTATAGTGGGCCTGATTTTGAATTTTGGGATCGAATTATAAACCAGATCGATTCGTAAATACATTATTTTTATATTCATCTCAGTTAATATCTATCTATCTATCTATCTATCTATCTATCTATCTATCTATCTAATAGATGTCTCGGTTTTGTAGATAATACCTCATTATTACTATATGTATTATGGTTTGGTTGTTATACTACAAAAGTCTGCGATCTTCCTCTACCTTTGAAATACATAACATTCTTGAGATTTCGAATCGAACACTTTATTCAATCCACGAGCGGGTATATTCTTCTCATTCCACTTACTATTTTCGAGAATAATTGATAATATTTAGAACTCATCAATATTATTTATTTTTTGTTGCTTTTTTTATTTATTTATTAAACCAGAGTGTGCTACTTGTTAGCGCTACCACAACCAGGGATTGAACTTACAATTGCCAGGGAACCTGGGAGTTTTTAATCAACGCTCTAATTCACAGTAGACATTGAACGATCTACTGCTGAAATTCTAAGGCCTTACACGTGATACATCCTACCATCTGATTGCCACACCGGGTGAAGTAGAAAGGGGCATAAGGCAACGATTCATTTTCTCATCTGACTTGTTCAATGTATACTGCGAGGCAATTATGAGAGAACTGGAAAACCTCCCGGGTTTTAGCCTTGGCAGCCACGATTTTAACATATACGGAGTTGACATAGTACTGATACCATACACGGAAAAGATATTACAAAAATCTACTACAGAAGGTAGGGACGGAGAGTGAAAAGTAAGGACTAAGTATAAACTACAAGAAGACAGAATGCGTGGTCATCAGTAAAAGGATGAGCCCGAAATGCAATTTGCAGGTCGGGAATACTAGAACCAAGCCGACGCGGAAGTTTAAATATCTCGGAAGCGTCTTGACAGAAGACGGTAAGTGCGACACTGAGATCTGTAGACGTATTTGGATGGCCAAGGACACATTCCAATGCTGGGCAGAGTATTGCAAGACAGAAGGATTTCTTTGGTAACAAAGAAAAGAATGCTGAGCTGTTACGTAACATCTGTCCTTCTTTACGGCAGCGAATATTTGACTATTTCCTCTAAGATGAAAAGGGCGACAGAGATGTGGTTCTACAGTAGAATGCTAAGGATATCATTGACAGAACGTGTGAGCAACGATGAGGTCTGAGAGAGGTTGCAAACAAAGAGGAGGCTTATACTTAATATCAGGAAGGGGCACATAATGAGGAAGGAAGACCTGGAGAATCTGATACTCATGGGTCGAATAGAGGGAAAGAGAGACAAGAGAAAACGCGTGACATGCCTGGCAGGCTTAAGCAAGTTGATGACAGAATATGGCCTGGAGGAGGAAGCAGAGGGAAGGAACTTGTTGAGAGCTGCAAGGGATACAGGGAGGTGGAGAGCCATGATCGCCCACGACCTGAAAGGACATGGCACATAAAAAGAAAGACATTTCTCTGGTTGAAGATTTTTCTAAATGGAGTAAAAAGTCAAATGATAAACGATTGAGTAATCATGCCTCTTTAGATTCATAGCTGATTAGGAAAATGATTTTCCCACAATAGGTTGTCGTTTTTTCCTTGATAAACTAGTTGCTAATCAAGCTTATAGTACCTAGGCTGCCCTACTATTTAAGCCATACCTGGTGTGAGAATAGATGGATTCATGCGTTTCCAAAGGGTTTTTGCACGTAAGTGAATATAACGAACCCAACTGGAATTTGAACTCGGCTCATCGATTTCTCATTCAGAACCGTTATCCATTTCCCCACACCGCAGATTGTGTTTGGAAAATCGATCTAAATTCATTTTAACTATCTAAATATTCGGTTGTTGTACATTCATGCAAATGAAATTTATATTGCTGCATATTCATGGGTTATATATTGATTTAAATAGAATTTATTTTGCAAGATATTAATGTGTTGTAGATTTCTATAAATCCAATTTGTCATGCTGGATTCTTGCTGGTGACGCATTCGTCGAAATAGAATTTATCTTTCTAGATATTCGATCGTTGTAGAGTCTTATAAATAGGATTTTCTAAATACTCGCTGAATGTACATCAACAAATATCTTACAAGATAAATTCTATTTACATGAACGGCAATCCTGTGAATATCTCTCGAGATAAATCCGCTTTAGATGGGTGTACGCCCAGGGAACGTCTAACAAGATGAATATCATTCAGGTTACTATTCATAGAATCAGATAACTAAGCAAAAACAGTTTAGTTTAGTTTAGAATTAAAAAAAAATATCTATCTCAAATGGTGTAACAAACAGAAACGTTTCTCGATCATTTTACGTTAATACCGGCTTCATACAGGCTTTTCTCCATTGAACCTACGTTTTTTCTTATCTTCATCAACGACACTTCCGATGTCATCAGTTTCTAACTAGGTATTCATGCTGATGACACATCTATTTACTCCTGTTTGAGTAGGAAGTCCAAGAGAAAGTAAAACTGGAAGCTGCTCTCAGAACTGACCTCCAGTCAGTTGTGAACTGAAGAACAGGCTTGTTAATTGTAACGCCTCTAAAACAAATCTGCTTTTATTTAATCCACTCGGAGAACCTTTTCTGCCTGCAATCAGCCATGTTTAATGCTAACCTCCAAGAGAGCAATTTTTTGCACCTCCTTGGGTTTTACGTTTTCTACTGACATGAAATGGAAAGATTGTATGAATCAATTGCTAGGTCTCCTGCTAGGAAAGTTGATTCCCTGCGTCGTGCCAGACAATTTTTCTCGTCAGAATCAATTGTTAGGTCTCCTGCTAGGAAAGTTCATTCACTGTGTCATGCCAGATAATTTTCACGTTAGTATCAATTGCTAGGTCTCCTGCTAGGAAAGTTGACTCACTGTATCATACCAAACAATTTTTATCGTCAGAATTAATCTTTCACATTTATAATTCTACCATTCTTCCCTACATTGATTGTTGCTGCTATATCTATTCTTGTGCTGTTACTCTATATATCGAGATTCTGGACAAAACCCAAAGAATGGTCTGTAATGCAATCAAACCTGACCCGGCATCAGTCACTTTTCTGATGTGGCTTCTCTCAGTATTTTCTCTAAATATATTCATGACAATTGTTCTGATGAGCTTTCAACCTTTGTGTATCGACTGCATGAATTTAAGCGTACCAGAAATTGGCAAATTGGTTTCACTGTTTTACTGTTAAGATGCTGTTGCGGGCCGGTGTATGCGTTGTGAGATAGACATCTGTATCTTCTGAAATGCTCACAACAAACATGGCGGACTTGGAGATTGAGTCCACCAGAAAAATGTAAAGAAATAGCAAAAACCGATATAATATGTCCAAACAAATTATGTATTAACCACAAAAAGTTAGAAATGACAAAGACAATAATATCTGCAACAAATGAATGTGGAAACATTTTGGTACAAAGTATGTGAAGTGAATGAATGTGCGTACGTACCTGTGTGTATGTAATGTTCATGTATTTCCCAGGAAGGGAAAAACGCAATCTTCCGTGAGCGATTTACATATTGTCGTATAAACGGGAAAGAGTATTTATAGTATTGGAGGGCGCCCTCTAGTAACGGTTTCGAAAATTAAGAGGAGATAACACGACAATGCAATTATAAGGTCATTCCTAATAGTTTGTATATATATATATATATATATATATATATATATATATATATATATATATATATATATATATATATATATATATAATGAAATGGACAAAGTCCGACAATAATCTTAAGACAGTTTTTGTTTATACATTCTTTTTATAGATACAAATATTTAAGTAAATGCTGTTTTATAATAAACAGTATTAAACGAATACTGTTTATTATAAAACAGCATTTAATTAAATATTTGTATCTATAAAAAGAATGTATAAACATAAAACTGTCTTAATATATATATATATATATATATATATATATATATATATATATATATATATATATATATATATATATATATATAAAAGGTTTATCCGAATAGTTTATGTTCTCGCACTTCTTGCCCGTGGAACTATCTTCCTGTTTCTTGTTTCAATGCCAACTACAGTCTTCAAAACACTAAATGCAACGCCAGTTGCCATCTTCTATCTTCCTTAATCATTTTTTTGCTCTTCCCTCTCATTAAATTCTTCTCGTTCTTTTTCAAGTACAGTATCCCTTTGCGTCTAAATGGCATTGTCGCATTGCTTGGTATTATTAGAATAATTTAAGGAGAAAAAAAAGACATTTTGACGAATGTAAAGCAACGAATATTTTGGTGGTTTTCGTATTTGTGAATTTCGGATAAAGAATAATCAAGCTGTATTACTTTCGCGCAGGTTAAAAATAAGCAAACAAGTACCAATTTTGTGTCCATTCCTCGAATTATTAACTCTTGAGAAAAGCAAAAATCATACTTTTGGCCCATGCACCAGCTATTAAAGGATAGCTACCTGTAAAAAAACATGACGTTTTATTAACATCCTGGCATTTACAGGCCTGAAATAAATAAAACGTACATCAGGGAATTATTAGCTACCTTCCCGTAATGTACAACAGCTTAGACAGGCAGATCCTTAATTTTTAGGGAAATCGATCCCAAACAAGAACCCAGCGCAATTTCTAGCTAAATAAATGTACAACTTACAAATATCGACCAAAATAAATTCTATTTAAATGTATGTACAGCCAGAGATAAATATTTAATAAGATAAATTCGATTTCATGTAAATCGAATAGATGTTTATAGATATTTGCAGGTTGTACATTAATGAATTTTACATTGCAAGTTATTAGTGGGGCGGACATAAATAAAATTGAACATGTTGACAGCCAGAGATCAATTACAAAGTCTGACTTCAATAATAACCAACTTAGGCAATAAAAAATGTATGAGTTGATTTATAGTTTCAACTAAAGTCTTAGCATTGTTTTCACACTAAACATATCACTGTGAATAAACTTGTAGGTAGTTGTCACTGCAGATTTAAATGTATCAGAAAATGCCAAACCCGAGATAACTCGTCGTCGTCACGAGATAATTACCAGCAGCGGACATTCTATCATGAATGATCTCGTGGTTCGTTGCCAGTGTGTTAACTTACCCGATATTCGTACGTTGTACAATTATCGAATTAGACTTGCGGGCTATTCGCGAGTTGTACATTCGTTTAGAGAAACGACTTCAGGATTCATCGTTTCGCTAACAGCAAGATGGTCAAATTTTAACTGGTACAGAGGGTGAGAGTTTATCGAAATGTATTTCACGTTTCATCAATAGTTGTTATTTTTCGGCGAATGTTAGGGCAATATTTGTTACCCGTCTTGTTTTCTCTTCCATTCGTAAGGACGTTCTCCCTCCCTATCATGTTAATTCAGTGATTTACCAATACAAGTGTAGTTGTGACTACATAGGGAGGACGTCCCAGCGTTTGGATTCCAGAATAAAACAGCATTTACCCCCCCCATGATTTTGAATCTGTCCTCTAGGAATAGCCAACTGACTAACAGTTCTGGTTCTGCTATTGCTGAACATTTAATAAATAGAAGGAAATGTGTGGAAAATTTTAGTGATGACCGATTTATAATTTTATCTAGGTCCCACTCAACATTTCACCTCAAGGTCCTAGAGTCCTTGTATATCAGATCTCGTGAGCTTTCCCTTTGTAAACAGAGGGAATGCTTGCTGGGTCTGAATATTATTGGACTCTAGTCTCTTGAAATTCATAATTTTTTTCCCCCATTCGATTATATTCGTTAATTGAAATTAATTTACACTCTTTTAAATTCCCAGAATAAATAAACTTGATAAGTCCTGTGACGAAACTGGTTGTTTTTATTTTAGCTTTTGCTTTTAAAAATGCCTTCTAAATATTGTCTTTTCCTATCTATTATATATATATATATATATATATATATATATATATATATATATATATATATATATATATATTCAACTGAAATACTGGCCTCATAAAGGACCGCTTATTTCGTCTTATTCGCTTTCCATGTTACCCAAGGGTTATTTGCAGACTGAAAGGGAAAGTAGCCCTCGCATCACAGATGGTCTTTTCCATTTTATTCAAATTGTGCGCGTCTATGTACGTTTTTGCATGCACAGATATATTTTAATCCAATAGCAAATTTTAAAAATATTTCTACAAAGTCTTTTAATCAGTTCACGCCAAGCAAGGTAATAAAGCCACTAAGACTCAAGAGTTTAATGTGTGATATAGAATATGAGACAAAATGCTATTTCGGGGAGAGGACAATAAAAGAATAAGAATTAAGAAGAAAGAAAAAAAAACTATTGACATTGCTTTTAAATTTTTGAAGATCAAGGCTGACTAGGAAGCAATAACCCGGAATAAAGTTCCACAAGCTAGAAGTGCGATAGAAGAAACTGTTAGCATAGAAATTACGGTTACAGTGAGCTAATTCATTCTGCGTGAGTGCAAGATCGTAGATCTGGGTTCATAGAGCTGTGATTTAGTTGGATGTTGTCTCCAGGAGATAGTAAGTATAGCTCTCAGCATCCGAGTGCAGGTTCCATCACACTTAGTCTTTTAGTTAATGTCTAAGCAATGGCACCATACATTAATACCGCCTTTACAGTAGTTTGAAAGAATATCTGCTTGTGGTTGTCTTGGAGATCAGATTTCCAGAATACGTCCATTATGGCCCAGGTTTAAGCTATTTGAATTTTCATATGCTTCTCAGCAGAATTTATTTCGCTTCCTAAGTATGTAAAACATTTGACAGATTTTTTTTATTCAACTGAGACAGTTTGTATTCCGTCCTGGGTATGAGGATAAACTACATCCACGCCCTGGGTAAGACGATAAACTACATCCACGCCCTGGGTAAGACGATAAACTACATCCAACACCAAGTCCTCTGATCAGGAGGTTTTGGAGAGCGTGGATCCACCTCTTAATTGTTGGTGTTCCCAGGTTCACTGTAACCTGGGGTGGTAGCAACTGTTAGGATCCCAGCTATGAGAAAATAGTAACCCCTCAAATGGGGTCAAACCATTATGAAAGTGTAAAAATAGGTTTCAATACAAGCAATACGTTTTGTATAAATATATTACCAGCAATTAATTTTTGATAAAAAATTATTACCAGTCATACAATTTTGAAAAAATATTGTCAGCAATACATTTTTGAAGAAAAAATATTGCTAGCAATAAAAATCTTGTCGGCTTTACACACCTCATTGTGGTTGATATATCGTAAAACAAAACAAACAAACAAACAAACTAGCAATGAATTTTTGAAGAAAAAAATTATTATCAGCAATACATTTTTGAAAAAAAAAAAAAAAATTACCAGTCATACATTTTTGAAAAAATGATATATTACCAGCAATACATCTTTGAATGAAAAAAAATATTGCCAGCAATACATTTTTGAAGAAAAAAAATATTACCAGCAATACATTTTTGAATGAAGAAAATATTACCAGCAATAAAAATCTTGTCGGCATTAAATAACCTATCGAGGTTGATATACCGTGAAACAAACCAAACCAAACCAAACAAACAGTTTGTATTGAACCTTTCTAATTGAAGATATGAATTCAATCTTAGATCTTTTATTTCATATCACATGAACAGCTTTTATTTTTTGACGTAGTTTTTGTTTTCCATCTTAAATCAAATTAATCGATTTAGATATTCGCGCATATTTACATTGAGAAAATATAGAATTTTTCTTCCTAGTTGGCAAATCTTTAACCGTCGAGCAAAAATTTGTGTATAAAAAGCACATTTTTTTACTCGACACTGCTATCATTTTAATTACATTCACTCCCCTGTAATGTTTATTGTTTTAAAAAACGATGATTAGAATTTTACTAAAACATAAACATAGGATCAAAGTGAATTCATACATGTTTTTGTTCTTGAGAATTTACAATAAAAAATACTAAAGAGTATTTAGATTGCTTATTTATAAGAGTAATTTTATATTTACAGGTGGAAAAAAACTAATCGAATTTTATGAAAACTAATGCAATGCAATATTTATCATTTACCAATTTCTAAAACAATAAATATGAAAATTTTTATTCATAATTTTATACAAATTTGTTAAATTACTAAAATATGTGAACCAACTGTAAGGAAATCCTTATTATTTACCATTTTATAAAGTTCCATTCAATTGACAAGTAGCAAATGTTTTTCCAACCATTCCAATAAGCAATCTAATAAATAGCGGTGTCAAGGAAAACAAAAAACGAAGGTTAAAGATTGCCGCGAGTTGTATGCTGATCGAAATAGATTAATTTCGCTAGATATTCTGTGGCTGTACATTCGTTTAAGTGGTATATATCTTTCTATACATACTCACTAGTCCTCCGTTCTTCTAAATCAAATTTGTCCGTCTCGATAATCGCTCTTTATACATCGACCTAAATAGAATCTATCTTCATATATGTTTGCGGGTTGTACAATTTATCTTTCTAGATAGTTGATGATTGCACGCTAATTTAAATGGAATTCATTACGCTAGATATTCGCTTTTGTATCTAAACGGAATTTATCTGCTAGTGGTAAGAAAGAAAAGTGGCGACAGAGGAAGCCAAGCTTCATATCAAGGCTCCGGTAGAAGCAGGGAAATAGGAAACAAGAACATTAGGCTTACGCATCTAAGATCTAGCTTTAGGATTATCGCACAAATAATAAAAGCACTGCTTTGTGAATTTACTAGTATAGTAATTGTGAGTTCAATATCTGGACAAGGTAGGGTCAATGTCTAGTCCGGTTTCCATTTTCGGTATCTGTCCATTCAGGGAATTTTCAAAAGAACTCTTATTTTATTCTAAACGTTTATTTGTTTTTGTTGATCTGAGAAGTACTAAAAAGAACATGACCAAATTCACAAGACAGATCAACGTGAATAATCTAACACTTTAGAATGAAAGAAGAGTTCATTTTGAAATTTTGTGAAGGTTACCCGAATGCACAGATAGCCGAAGAAGGTCGGAGGGTAAAACAATCGAAATGTTGTGAGAATAATAACAAAGATGAAGATATTAGTCCAACTTTAAATAATATAAGTTTATCTATATGTACACAAAATTAAGTAGAACATTTTGACCAGAATTGCCCTGTACGTTCATTCCATTAGCATTTATCTTGTTTGCTTAGTGGATACACCTGTTTGAAGAGACGTCCTGTTTTGTTTTGGTTTTTTTTAAAGGTGTGAATTAAATAAAGGCTGGCTGGCTACAGAGATCTTCACAGGTCAGCAATGTTTCATTATTTAAAGCCGGACGGGATTAGATATTGGTTACCTGTACAAAGAAGAAAGATAGTTAAAATCATCCCGGAAGTTACAATATTTTTAAAAAATGTCGAATACACGAACCGGTAGATGTAGTTTACAGTTTTTATTTAAAAAAACAAACAAAAAAACAAAACAAAAACAAAACAAAACAAAAAACAAAAACAAAAACATGACGCCTACTCAAACACCTGTACCCACGAAAATGTAACGTTTACAGAAATAAAAAATAATGTCGGATTAAAAATAAAATCTGATTAATTTCTTAGAAATATATTGTTTATTGAACATCCACTACAGAATTTCTCAGGTTAAATATTTTGTGATTGTACATTGAACATAATTGAATTTACTTTGTTACGTATTTAATGGATGTAGATTCATTGAAAGGGAATTTACCTTTCTTAATATTCGCATAGTGTTTGTATATTTGTTTAATTAGAAACCTCTTTCTAGTGGTTGATGAATGTACATTCATCTAAATTGCGTTTATATGTGTGCCACACACACATATTCACACAAGAAGCAACACTCGGGCTTTTAATTTTTAAAATTTCAAAATCATTTTCATTGAATCCGTTTTTGTTAGAGAGAAAAATTAGTAGATCAATGAAATCGTTCTATTATGGTTCTGAAATGACCTAATCGTTGATCCATTTAAAGGAAATATAGACACGGTTCGACAAGGAAAATTTGGTAGACGCAGTCACTTTCAACTTCAAAGGAATAACTTCAGTCGTCTAGCCATTTGTTGGAAATTAATTTTGAGAACAACAATTTCACAAGTTCATATTCTCGCTAATTTTTCTATCCTCACTCCAACCTCTTTTTAATTTCAAAACCGGCTCCCAAGGCCTTGATTCTTATCAGAGATAAGAATATATTTTCTAAGGAGAGAGCTGGAAAATAAAAAGGAAATCCACCACCATTATTCCTTCCATGGTGCCATAAAATCTGGGAGAAACCTCACAGCTTCTTCACTTCAAACTGTTTTCAGTAACTTCGAAACCGGCTCTCAGAGATAAGAATGTATTTTCTGATCAATAGAGGGGCCAGGAAATTTATACAACGATTTTGGAGGGAAAAGTCCTCGATCCATCGGAGCCTACCAAAACTCCATAAATTTGGAGAATCTTGCCTATTTCGACAGTGAGATTTCTGCCTAGCGTCTGTGAGGTCGACATTAGGGAGCTCCAGAAACTCTTTCACCAAAGAAGATCTACTAAAAACGAACGTCGGTCCACTATTCAAGACCAAACCAAAGCTGCATCCCTTCACCACTCCTTCTGACGAGCCGACTGGACTTCTGTCGTCGACCAAAAAAACTCACACAGCTGCAGGCTTCCTTCATCTGCGAACAAATTTCCAACTTTACAAGAACTGTGAGTGTTTCTATCTGAACCTTAACAATAATATTCTAATCGCTTAAAGAACTCTTTAGGGGCTCATAGAAATATTTTGAGCAAGCCTTTTTTCTGTTATGAACATTTTCTCTTTTCCCTTTCTTTCTCTAATAATCGTCCTTTTATCCCTTTACCTTTTTTTTTCTGTATATGTTGTAAATAAACATTTTCTTCTTTTGTTGTTACTCACCGAGCAGGAGTTTTTTTCTTTATTCATACGCGCCTAATAGAGAGAGTTTGTCAGCTCTAATCTTGCAGTTTTACTTGTGTTTTTTCGCAAAAACTTTAAACCTGAACCCTATTTTAACCTCAACCCTTTGATGTGGGAAAGCCGGGACAAATTTCCTAGCACATTACCACCGACCAAAGCCACAGAACTTCTATTTACAAGTATGCGAGTAAACCTTTTCTTTCTTTCTTTCTTTCTTTCTTTCTTTCTTTCTTTCTTTCTTTCTTTCTTTCTTTCTTTCTTTCTAAATGCTTTTCACGCAATTATATACTGATTGTTATTTGAAATCGAACAACTAAAAGAGGCATTCGTGTCACAATTTTTCTTTATCATCATTAATTTGTTTCAACTTAAAGGCATGCTGCAAATTTGTTTCAACGTTCAGGCATGATGCAAATCAGTGTGATTTATTATTTTCAACATGGCTGAGGGCGGTTTGTGTTTGTTCAATGCCCACAAGGTCAACCTTTTGTTTAGATTTCAATTGTGATGAGAGTTACAGTTTAAGTGTGTGCCCCTCTAAGGACAAATACGGTTTTGGATTCAGAGATATTCTTCTATACTCGTTGCCAACAATGGCAGAAGGGAGAACAGATGGATTTTTTCCTTTGTGAAGGCTATTTATACGAAAGTGAATATAACGACCTCGATCGGAATTCGAACTCGGCTCTCCTAGTTCTCTTTCCGAGGCTATAACATATTCATTATTTATCAACAGACTTAAAAATGTGCTAAAACCTTTTTTCTTTTTGTATTTCAATTGTTTTATTTGAACACTACACATAAAAATTCTTTAATTTTATTATGTTCTATATGTGCCTGCTGTATTGATTTATTTTAAAATGACACAAATTTTTACCCACGATGACACACGGTTAATTTAACGAGCCTCACAAATAATTATTAAGCGTTGACACACTATACATACCTTTTTCTATATTCGCTGGTTGTACTGTCGAAGTCATCTCCTCCTTAATTCCCTAATTGTTCACTAGGGGTCTCTCTCCCTGTACTATAAATACTGGGCGACTTCTTGCCTCGTTCTCTTTTTCATTTCTTCATTGCAGCGAACGCAACTACAATGTAAGCTCTCTTAGAAGATAGCGTCTCCCCACTTCTGGGAAGACGTCATGAATATTATACACACATACACGTACGTACGAACATTCACCAAAGAACAAACACAAATGTTCACACACACGTAAAATGTTATTGTCTACGTCTATTGTAAAATTGTGTTGTTTAATACATATATTTGTTGACATATATCGGTCTTGTTTGTTTTCTTTTCATCTTCGGTTGGACTAAAATTGAGTCCGCTATTGTCCTTGTAGTTAGACCTTCTAGCAGGAAATAAACGAACGTGTTTCTAATACAACAACACATCTTATCCTCCCGGTCCTCCACGGTACCATTTATTTTAAATAGAATTTATCCTTCTAAATATCTCATGATTATCCATTTATCTAAATAGATAAATCTTGCTTGATATTCGTTGATAGTTCATTCATCACATTAGAATTTTTTCTCAATATTTATTTTGTGTTTCTACATTGATATACAAGAATTTACAATGCCATATATTATCTGGTTACTCATTCATCTAAATAGAATTAAGAATTTAGGGATGTCCACTTTTTCGCTAAAAAGAAGTATACCCTGATGAAAAAAGAAGAAGCCACAAACTTGTTTAAAAAAGATTGTATTGTTTAAATATTTATGTCATTATTAAGAGGAAAGACCAAAGTATGTTTTGATGTTTTTTAATCCTTTCTAGCATGTCCAAAACTTTAGCTAAAAATCTTGTTTTTTTTTTTAAATTAAGTCATCAAAATTGACGTAAAATCAATCATTGACAGTTTTATAAGCTAAGTAAAATTTCCCATTTAAAAATTTTGTAAAAGACAATTATACTTTTTCAAAAGTTATTTTAGAAAAATTAGAAAATTTAAAGTATACTTAATGTAATTTGAAAGAAACATGACTTACTTTTTCATCGGAATTTAAAAAAAAATGACATTTTCAACCGTGGTGCTTAGTGTTTTCGGCCCGATTGAGGGGTGTTACTGTTAACTGATGTACGTCAATCTATCGGAATTTATCGGACGGTAGGTCAAAAGTGATATAAGTCGTTCTAGCTTTCTAGTTTTAAGTGAACCTAGTTATTAGATTTACATGCATACATACACACACACACACACACACACACACACACACACACATATATATATATATATAATATATATATATATATATATATATATATATATATATATATATATATATATATATATATATATATATATATATATATTTCCAATTTTTTTTACCTTATCTTTGAGGGAGAATACTAGAATAAAAATAACATTTAAATTACGAAATCATACATTTATAATTCAAATTTTATAAGACAAAAAATTTGTAACAATATTGTTATCTACGCATAAAATTTTATGTTCATTTTTTTTTTAAATTAAGTTTTCTTATTCGATATTCGCTGGTTGCAGTTTCATTTAAATAAACTATAGCTTGTTAAACTGGCTGTACATACGTGAAATATTTTTTTCATATATACATCTTCGCAATACTCATGACAAGTTTTGTTAAAGTTAGTTATTTTTTTTTTAATTTCTACTGCAATGATTTGTTGTTAAATAAAATAAAAGACGGACTGATGTTGACTTTGATTCTTATTACATGTTTTGGCACTTTTTAGTTTAAGGGAAAGAACTCTAACATTTAGTAGAGAGTTATCTTTCTTGATTTTAATATAACTACATTTATTATAAAAATACATTTGCTGATATTTTTTTTTACCAATCTACTCACCCCAAGCTACGCGATAATGCCATTGAGATAATACAAAGCGGCGACTGTAAATGAAAAAAAGAAAAATGAGTAAACTTTAGAACGAACCCGAAACCCACTCCGAAACAAGAAAGAAGGGAAAAACATCTGTGGTTAATTATACAAAAAAATAATAACTCCATTTATCCACTCACTTCAAATTCGGGCGAGCTAAGGAAAAAGACGAAATGACATTCGCTAGCCTGTGTGAAATTTTCTTTAGACCAATGAAAATTTTGACTTTACAGAGATTGACCGGCGAGCTGAGAAAAAGGCGAAAACAAATTCCCGACAAAGAAAGAAAAGAAAATAGCGAGCCTATGAGAGATCTTTTTTGATATTAAGTATTTTATTTTGTTGTAAAAAAAAAAAAAAAAAGCCCAAGGGACGAAGCGCCGAAATCTTGTGAATCTACCTTTTTTGAATACTCGGCGTTAGATTTTACATATATTGTCCAATGGGAATCAAGTTTTTCTAGCACCTAAAAATTTTGGCTGGAGCCGAATTTTATGACCACATTGAGATTAAAAGAGACTGCTATCAGCAGTTGAGAGAGGTGAGAGAGCTGAAAAGAAAACGGCAGGGCAACAACTTCGGCCGGGGCAGTTTTCACAAGACATTATATAAAAGGACACTCCAGTGAGAAGTTATAAATCTGACGTGACAGTTCCAAGACAAATGTCACACCCCAGAACCTAGAAGAATTTGTTTACTTCAAATCCACGTCGAGCTGAGAGGTCCTTTACAGAGCCGTTACAACAGAGGTTGTTGTCTTTTAAAATATTGTGACTTGTGCCATATTGTGACTCCTCTTACTCCGAGTTTTCCATTATTTTTGTATTTATGAATGCATATATTTTGTATACGAATCCGTTGGTCTTAACAACGTTTTTAGTGACTTGTATTTTTTCCTCTTTCGCAGTGTAATCTTTGTATTACTTTCTGAAAGTGTTATCCTGCCCAAAGAGGAGCACAAATGGAAATTTTTGTTCAATTTTTCCCTCACTCTTTCTTGTATTATAATTTTTGTAATTGTAAATTGTATTGTAAATAAATGTGTTTTCCTTTAAGATTTTGCGCAGAGGTCGTCTTGTTTTAAAGTTGCGCCTTTTGAGAGTTTCTACCAACTAAGTTTTGTATACGGCACAAGAAATTGAAGTTGGTAGGTTAGTAAAATTTTTAATTTTTATATCATGAAATAAGGAAAAAAAATCAAGAGAAGAGAGATTGAAATCATGTGAAAAGTTTCATTTTTATGCACGCATCCAGCGTTCAGACTGTCAAATGACTCGCTAATTATATTATTGAACTTACTTAACGGAGCACTTAGCTCTTTAAAGAACTTTATTTCAACAATCCAAGAAAACTAAGTATTTCAAACTATCTCTCTTCGTTTTCTTTTGAATGTATCCAACCGTATGTCCCTTCTCTGAACAACGAACTTCTTTTTAGCTTTGTTTCAAACATTTTTTAATACTATTTTGTATCAGATCATATAATCTATTGTATAAATATTTCCTCTTCATAAGAATTCACTGGAAATACGGACTTAAAAAAAAAAGTCTGATTTATTTTTCTGAAACAATCTACTGACACAACTTCAAACACGTACATTCTTAAATAAATTCCTTATTATGTTTTGTTAAAAAAACAAAACAAAACGTGTTTCCTCTTCATTATTAGCCTCCATTAACCTTCTTGTCGTGGGTAAATCAAATATTCATTTTAAGCCCGAAATTCCACGCCACTATACCTCTACTGTTCAATTAATAATCTGAGCACAGAATCAGTAGTGTCATTGCAGGGGCGTATATTTTGGGTGTGTTAATCGAGTGCTGCACACCAACTAAAGACGGTAAATTCATTATAGATGTGAAGCACACCCGATAATCATGGGTCATAATAAAAATCCAAATTTTCTGTTCTCTGTTATGAGGTATTTTGGCATATATTCTACGATAGCACTGTTAATCCCACGATTGAAATATTTGACTAAATGGAGAAAACTAAAACTTTATTTTTCTCGAGCGTACTTTCGGGAAAAATTGTTATAAAACCCATATATTCGACTTTCAGCAAGAGATGCGACTGTATCCAAGCCGTTCAAACATAAGAGAATACGTGGCTGCATAACTACTCCCACCCAGCGCGCGCGAAAACATGTGTCGACGACTTCAAACGAATAATCATCAACAACAAAGACGGTCAGTGAATCTTCGCTAACGATCAGTCTTTTCTCAACTTCACCATTTTTTTTTTTTTTTAATGTGAACCAACTAATGAAAATCTTTTCTAAACCATATATTTTTCTGTGGACAAACTACCCAAAGACTATAGCTCAACTAAAGACTTGGTTTTACTATTTGTTTTAGCTCTTTTGGATTCATGTAGATATGTTTGTAAACAGAAATGATTTATTAAACATGAATGCTCATTATTTTCATTTTCTTATTGTTTTGGATTCGGACGTTCGGATTTTTAATATATATATATATATATATAAAAAAAAAAAACCTTGGACGATCGAATTTCCTACAGCATAAACTCTGTAACAGTAAGCAAAATTTATCACCATTCAAGTGTATGCCATCACACAGTCGCCACAAATTTTTATTGCCGAAAAAATGTTTCGATTGGATATTGGGCAGATTTGAATCTATCCATACTTCGTTATTCTGTAATCTAACATAATATTAATATAAGCGATAAATTCATGAATTAGCCAAAATAGTGAAAATAGTATCGCTTTTGATCAACGAACGGTTTGAGGATTGGCTTTCATATTTCATATTGTTAATTCTAAAAAAGCGTCTTTTGATAAAGCGAGCCAGGCGTTTAAATTATAAAAAATCACTTGGCATTGAACTTTTCTGTTAGCCTTTCTAAAACTGTTAGATATTCAAAGTCATTGATACTGTGTAATGTGTTGTACAGGACCAAATGGGTTTTCGTGTTGTTGAATTAGAACAAGTGCTCTTTATTCCTGCTAGAATTGAGTTCGCCATATTCTTGTAGTTGGACCAACTACAAGAATATGGCGAACTCAAGTTGAGACCAACCGAAGATGTAAAGAAAAAAACAAGATTGGTGTATATATATAAACAAATATATGTATTAAACAACAAATTTACAAGTGACAAAGACATTAACATTTGTGTTTGTGTGCGGACGTAAAGAGATTGTATTTTGGTGAATGTTCGTACGTACGTGTATGTATGTTTCATGGCGTTTTCCAACAAGTAGGCAAAAACGCTGATCTTCGTGAGAAATTACATTTTTAAATGTGTTCGCTGAAATGTAAAGTAGAAAAGAGAACGAAGCAAGAAGTCGCCCAGTATTTATAGTGTAGGGAGAGCGACCCCTGGTGAACATTTAAGGAATTAAGGAGGAGCTAACTTTGGCAGTGTAACACTTCTGTCGGTAAAGTTTTTGTATCTATAAAATTATATGGAAATCAGTTGTAATATTTCTTTCTTGTGGAAAAAAACACAGAACTGGGACCGATCTTCACACAGTAGCCACGAGTTTTTTTGTTGCTGAGAAAATGTTTTAGACCTTGCTCACCGTAAAATCGATTCTAGTTGTCGGACGGAATGCACATTTCATTGCTGGCTAACATTCGAGTAAAAAATAGAACATTTTTCATTCCGCAACAATCATATATAAACAGGTGCCCCCGCTGTACGTCTCGAGGTCCTCGACAAAATCCAGTGACGAATATGCAATGAGAGAGGTCCTGATCTGGCATCCAGTCTACAGTCACTTTCTCACAGACATGCCATAGCTTTCCTCTGTTTCTTCTATAAGTATTTTCACGGCAACTGTTCCGACGAGCTACTTTCTCTGGTTCCCAGACCGCATGAATTTAAGCGAGCTACCAGGCTGTAATCTAGGTCCCACCTTTTTCTTGTCAAAACGGTTGAATGTAACCGTCTCTTCTACTCAAACAGCTTCTCCTCTCGCACTTCCTGTCTGTGGAACTCCCTTCTCCTTACTTGCTTCCGCGATAACTATAATCTTCAAATATTCAAGTGTAATGTCAATCGGCACATGAGCTTATTCCCCGTCCTTCTCTGTATCCTTTCTTCAAACACGCCTATTCACTCTTGTTCTCAATACTCTGTAACCCCTTGCATGCCAGTGGCTGTCTTGGGGTGAATTACTTAAAAAAAAAAAAAACAACAAAAAACAATAACGTGCACATTTTCGAAATGACATTTTTTTTTTTGTAACATTCACTGAGTTGGAGCAACATCCACCAGTACAATTTCCTTGTAGTTTTTTTCGCACTTCCCGTCTGTGGAACTCTCTTCTCTTTACTTGCTTCCACGATGACTATAATCTTCAAATATTCCTTGCAGGTTTTCTTCTTCAAATGTGCCATAGTTTTTGGAATTGTAACCTTTAATTTTCAATTATTTCTTGAAAGATTTGGTGAATATTCGCCTTCACTAACTCCATCAATTTATCATTTATAACTGTGATCTGGCGCCTTGTGCTATCATCATTTTTGAGACATCACCTTTTGGGAATTTTAGAAACCGGCAACATATAGTTGGTCCTAATCTAGTACCTTCACTCTCTGCTGAATTAAAGTTACAGAAGATCTTAAAGGAACAAATTTAAAATCATACAAGTGTTTAAACCCCCAGTTTTCGTCATAAGTTGTGACTATAAGTATTCAAGGCGTATTTTAATTAAATGCTTATGTATTTCAACTGATGAATATTCCCTAAGCATTTTTAAAGATGTATAAATACGAAATATATAAAAGAACAAAAACGAAAATAAAGCGTAACTAGATAAACCATGTTTAATACCACTGTAGACGTAATTCGAACCTGTCAAACCGGTGGTATCACCTTCGATCGGTGTTAACAAAGGATGGCTAATATTGTGTCTAGTGAGGTCGTTACACGGACTTTCGGTCAGTGAGACATCTCACCCAGTCCACGCAGAATGAGTCTCCCGTGCAAAGCGCAGGCGATCTTATGTGGTTTATGCCGCAGGACAGGCTGTGTCCACTACAATCACTGACATTAAAAGTTTCAAAATATGTAGAATATGTATGTGTAATAAAGTAGGGAGAAAGCAAGTTGCTGAAATTGCTTCCTACCTTAATGTTAGGTATATTCTGTTCATTGTGTCAAGATCCAAGAGGAAGAAAGTGTTTTTGAATTCGACACTCCTTTAAGATATTTTATTTTAATTACGGTGCACTGTAACTGCATATCTAAGCAGGTTAATACCCCTCCCACATTTGCTCCTCATGCTTTATTTATCCCCGTCGGTATGCAATTGTGTATATTTATATATTTATTTATTTATCGGAGCCGAGTTCGAATTCCAGTCGGATCCATTACATTCACATTCTAATACCTTCGGGAAAGATATGAATCCTCCTCTTCTCCCTCTAGCTATGGGTAAATAGCAGGACAGACTGGGTTCTATAGCCTTAGATGGCACCTAGTCTCGGAGAAGGACAACTCTGAATTCAAAACCTGAGGAAGGTTGTTTATGGACCTTGTGGCACTGTATTCAGCTCTTCAAAGTCTGGTTGATTTCGCACAAAGCCTTCACCGCTATAATCAAATGACCTACCCAGGGAGACTGGATGCTGGTTCCCAGGGAGACTGGATGCTGGTTCCGAGGGACTGAATTACTTGACCCTCATACGTTGGTAAAACGACGAGAGAGTCTAGTATTATTTATTTACTCATGAGCGTATATATGTGAAAGTTATATTAATTATACAAATTATTATAGGAAAGACAAAATATAAACCTAGAAAACAACGAGAATAAATACAAACAAGAGAAATAATTATTAGTACTGCAATGTTATTATTATTAGTAGTAGCGATGCTTTGTTATTATTATTATTGCATACATATTACTAGTATTGCAATATTATTATTAGTAGTATTGCAATGTTATTATTATTATTATCAATAGTATTAGTATTTCAATGTTATTATTAATATTGCAATATTATTATAACTATTAGTATTGCAATTATATTATTAGTATTGCATACATATTTTTTAGTACTGCAATTAGTAGTATTACAATGTTATTATTAGTATTGCATACATATCATTAGCATTGCAATGTTATTATTAATGTTAGTAGTATTACAATGGTGTTATTAGAGTTGCATACATATTATTAGTATTGCAATGTTATTATTATTAATATTAGTAGTATTGCAATGTTATTATTAGCATTGCATACGTATTGCAATTTTATTATTTGTAGTAGTAGTAGTAGTAGTACACCATCTAAGGGGAATAACTAAAAAACATTTGAAAATAAATTCGATGAGTATTCGTAGTTAAAATTAACTTAAACAAAAATTAAATGTGTGGATGGATCATTGAGAGTGGATTGAATTTCCTACAACAATATGTTTCTTAACGGCAGCCTTATGGTTCGGCATCTCCTATTAAGCTTCTGTAGCAGTAGAATAATCGGTGTGGAACGAACTCAGTAATGAATGAAATATGATATCGTTTTGCTAGGAATTGTCCAGTTGGCGGTGGTCTATGGAGATTGTAATCAAAAAAAAAAAAAAAGAAAAAAAAAAAGAAGAATTTACTAAACTTGATTGACAATATTTGGGTTACTTGTTTTTATATATTTGTTTAAAATTTCATCGGAGCAGTAAATATTTATTTAAAAGAAGGTTTGCCAAACGGAATTGGATTTTATAATCTCATCAAGATTTTAATGGGGTCAGAATTACTGTTCCCTTACGAAAATCTGACGAAATATTTTCGGAAAAAAAATGTACGGGAGATAACTAAATATTAAAATCTTCGGAGTTGTTTCCCTTGAACGTTTTTTTTTTTAATGTTAGCTGAACACAATTTTAATTAATGCAATCAACGTATTAACAACAAACTGTCCCCCTTGCATCAGAGTTATATATTAATCGATAATACATTAGAATCAACAGTATAGCACTTTTTTTCTGTCAGTGTTAGCCTACTTGGTAGCTGAGGTAGTTGCATAATGTTTTACCAAGTCTTTTTCTTCTTCGTCTATATACCTTCAGGACATGGGTGATCATGTTTCTCTACAACTTTTATCCTTTGTAGCGCTTAGCAATTTTCCGTTTTTACTATCACTCTCATTTCCTGTTATTTACTGTTTCCTCTCTGTCCGTCTTGCCTTCAATATGAGTGTTAAAGTCTTCAAGACTTATTTCCTCACTGTATGTCCTAAAAATTTTAACTGTAATTTTTGATTTTAATTATAACGTATATAAATATAACTACTTTCCTAAAATCTTCCTCGTTGATCACATGTTCCGTCAATGGTATTCTCAGCATACTTCTCTACTCTTTTATTCATCAGTGATGTAATTGTCTAGCTTTGTATGTCATGTCGGAGGATTGATATTTCACTTTAAAATCTTTTCTTTGCATCGAACGAAATGTTCTTGTTTCGTAATACTCTGCTTAGTTTTTGAGAGGCATCTTTAGTTATTCCAATACAACTTCTGATTTCGGTATCAGATTTTTCCGTCATCTGTTAAAATACTTCCAAGATATTTATTCTTTTCTACGTATTTGATTTTGACTTTTCCAATTTGTGGTTTTTCATCTCATGATTACAACCATATTTATTTCGTCTTCTTACAAATGATGTTAGCTATTTCTCCACACATTCCTTTGCTACCGTGTCTCGTTTTGTTTCTGTGTCTGCCAACAACTCGGTGTCATCTTATATTGTTAGGATTATGCCCGCCAAATAATATGCTGGTAAAATTTTAGGATAGCATCGCAGTGAAGTTTTAATAAACATGGTGAGAAGAAACATGCTTGATTTACGCATCTTCCTATTTTGCATATTTGGCTTAATATATTTTCTATCTATATGCAGGAATTTTTCACCCAGTATAAGTTCTGAATTATTTTAATATCTTTACCAAATAAAAAAAAAATTCTTAGCTGTTCAAATACTTCTTAGTGTCGTATCTTATCAATGCATTTGTGTAGTGATTTTCTAAGCGTAGCTTAGATGTGGCACAAGGCCGAAAGTATGAGGCACCCAGTGAGGATCGTACTCACCACTCAGTCATAAATGGTGTAGCAAGACAAGCTTCCTAACCATTACATCACATCAAGGTGCCTAATGCTTTTGTGTAGTCTATGAAACATAGGTATACGTTCGTCTGCAATTGTTGCGCCATCTTTGATACGATTGTGACAATAAATATTGTGTATTTCTTGCTCCAGTCTCTTTAACAAAACTACAGTTTTTCTTCTATTTTCAGTTTAATTGTGTTACGCGTTCAATTCATTACAATTCAGATTATAAGCTTATTTATATATTAGGTTGGTGCAAAAATAATGACGTAATAATGTCGTTTTCTGACGTATTTTTTAACGTCAAAAAACGACATTATTACGTCATTATTTTTGCACCAACCTAATATATCACTGTAGAGAAGGCGATGCGAAATAATTTGTAGTCGGTTACGTCGTGCTTGAACTAAAATTCCAGTTCAGACATTGATGTCATAGATTACTTCCAGGACGAAGAAAACAAATCGCAAGTTCAAACTCGAATATTAGGGACAAAAAGAAATGTCGAAATCTGGTTTCGTAGATACTATGTCACAAATCACAACTCACGTAACCGGTCAGAAAAATGACACACTCGCCGACGAACGCGATAGCCAAATACACGAATTTTTCTCCCTAATTCGAGAACACTAACTGCTTTTATTGACGGAGCAATTTTTTTTATTCAACAACAGTTGGGATAGGCCACATAATATTAGCATATCCGAAATACTTTTATGGCGACTCCCGCGACTGACTTATTTCTAATTTGGACATTCCGTCTTCAGCATATCATGCAGAATATGTGCCCTTTTTTCTCGGTAAGTAACTTTCTTTTTTTGCCATTTTTTTTACGTCGTAGAATACACGCGACACGCTGTCGCCTGGTTTAATGAGGTAAAACGCCATCTTCTTCGCTACACAATTCCAATATTCGATTCAATCCCCTAGACCCGAAAAAAATCATGGCAATATACAATTTAAATTTCAGAGATAAAGGTGGGAAGGCATTTAATCCCGTTGGGATTAATTCCATTCCGGTAAGGAAAGACGCGATTTTTTTCAAAACCAATGTTACGGAATAAAGGCATTCGCAATTGGCAAAAATAGTAATAGGGGTCACCGAATGTATGAATGTTACATCAATATTGCAACTTGAAGACATCAAGCAGGAAATGAACAGGATATATATTAACATTCTAGGAGTCTTTGGAACTAAATTGCAGGCGGAGGGGAAAATGAAAGAAAGCGGAATAATGGTGAACTAATACACGAACAAATGTGTTATGGAATACTGTCAACTCTCCGACAGAATTCTTTTAGTTAAACTGCAAAGGAAGCCATTTCATATATCAATTACAGTGGCATATACGCCGAGAGGAAAAGGCACGGAAGAAGAAATTGATCAGTTTTGCAGCACATTGGATAACGACAAAACTCAATGTAGGTAATTATCATTATCAAGGGAGACCTGAACGCCTAAGTAAAAAAAAAGAACGAGACATTGAAATAGCTAATTCGAACAAGGACACCATAACGAATACAGAGAAAGACAGGTCCATTGATTCACAACAAACGACCAAATAATAACAGACACTTAACGAACATGACAGGAGGAGACACGAAGAACCACCGAGACTACGTAACAATCAGTAAAAGATTCAAGAATGCAGTTTTATACTGTAAAACCTTTCCAAGTGCCGACTGTGTGAGCGATCGCCTACGAGACATATATAAACTCAGAATAAAATTACGGATATTAAAGAAAATAAAAGCAGCGTCTAAACGACGATATGGCAGATTTGAATGACTCAAGTTGCAAAGAGTTGTAAGCCGAAAGGATGAAAAAGCAAATATAACAACTTGAATGAAACTGGTAATTCAAAGCGGAACACATTATGAAAAGTTCCAATGACACCTGCGAACGAGATCATACCAGATCAAACGAAACAATGGAAAAAGGAGTGGATGACAGATAAGATTCTCGAGATGAAGGAAAAGAGATAACAAATAAGGCCAAAGAACGGCACAGAATATTAAACGCAGAAATTAGATAAAAATTTAGGCAAGCAAGTGTGTGCAGAGACAGGATGAATTATCATCCGTGGTAAGGCAAGTATGCATAAAGAATAAAAAAATAAAAGAATTAACAGGACAACAAAACGTGATCGTCTAGAAAAAAGGAGTAGATGAAATATAAAATTCTCGAGATGAAAGAAAAGAGATAACAAACAAGGCCAAAGAATGACACAGAACATTAAAAGCAGAAATTAGATAACAATCCAGGCAGGCAAGTGTGTGTAGAGACAGTATGAATTATCATCCTTGATAAAGCAAGTATGAATAAAAAATAAAAAAAATTAAAAGAATTAACAGGACAAAAAGACGTGATCATCGACAGGATGTCTATAATCAAAAGAAGGAAAACACATACGAAAAAAGAAAGATCCTTGAAAGATGGAATGCTGATTTTCAAGGTGGGCAGATGTTTCAAGCTAGAAAGATTAGCACCAGTCTTCCGATCCACTTTTCTCAAGTTTTGCTTTGTAATATATGAAGATGAGAGTAGTGAATATTTATAGAAACTGCGACCCTGTCCCTAACAGAAACTGATCGATTCGGTGATAACAGAAATAAAATTATTCCATTATACTAATGAGATTGACATAACATACATGATCATATGATATGTTAGAATAAGAATACAAAAGACTGGCATATATATATATATATATATATATATATATATATATATATATACGAAGCTTAGAACGGCTCATGATCAAACATAATAATCAGCAGTTGTCTGCTTTATTTAAGTATATATTTGCATATATATATATAACCGTAATGAGGTAAATTGAAAAGGTTAGAAAATAAAAATAACGAAACGAAACTCGGACGAGAACAAATAATTGACCGATTATCGTTCTATACTCTTCCGATCACTATCAAGGACTGAAATTAGTGTACATTACGGATAAAATAAGGAGAAAGAATTGAAATAAAATATATATATATATATATATATATATATATATATATATATATATATATATATATATATATATATATATATATATATATATTAGTGGTAGATATACACATACATATGCAAGATATATAAATATATATACATACATGCATACACATACATATATATATATATGTTTTTTTTTATAAAGAAATTCCAAGAGGATAGAATCCAGGTAGAACTCAATGTCCAGGACAGTGTAAGGATATAATAATAAAAAGGCTTTAGTGTTTAAGCCTTTTTATTATATATATATATATATATATATATATATATATATATATATATATATATATATATATATATATATATATATAAGTAAACCTAAAGAGCCAGACAAACCTGACGATAGGTTTGTCTGGCTCTTTAGGTTTACTTAGTTTGCTCTACTTAGCATATTGAGCACTTTGCTTAGTTTTTTTCCTTTACTCGTGTCGGAGGTTTTTTTTCTTTGGACCCTGAATTTAGATTCTAGACTATTATCTATTTCGCCGGAAGTTCTTAGTTCTTTCTTTTTTTCTCTCTTTTTTCCCCCTTTTTTCCCCCTTGGGTATTGGTTTGTTCATTTACAAACTAAAATATCTAATGTTTTGCCGAACGAGTATCTCTGCTTATATTTATAAGATTATTAGTATTGTGTATATATATATATATATATATATATATATATATATATATATATATATATATATATATATATATATATATATATATATCATGAGAGAATATAACTTCACTGTTTTGACTGGCTGATGAGAAATGGGAGGACGGTTAAAAGGCGAAGAGAAGTGACACTTCAATCGCTTCCATTCCGTTCCGTAGTTTCAAGAAGATTCTTTATTCTGACCCCCACAACGAGTGTAACAAAGTGATGCAGACATATTTACTTTAGAGTACATGTCAAATGACGCATCGATATACATACGTGCTTTTATAAATAAGAAAAACATATATTTAGAAGTCTAGGTGTATGTTGTAGAGTCTGTAATTTAACAAGAATGTGCTGAGAAGAATTTATACGTTACATTTAATTCTGACGTACAAATCAGTGTGTCTATAAATGGGCAGATGTACTTATAAATGCCAATGCTAAAACCAGCACGAATTATTTAGCTTGCGATAGATAGATAGATAGATAACAATAACATAAGACTCTATTTTGCCAAAAATCAGTCAACAAAGGTTAATACTGAAAAATAATATTTGTAACGAAAGCCTAAGTACCCGGCTAATGATAAATAAGCCTGAGACATACAGTTAAATAGATAGATAGATAGATAGATAGATAGATAGATAGAGAGAGAGAGAGACAGACAGACAGACAAAATAGTGTATGCAGTATGGACAATAAGTGAATTCTCACGATCTAAATAATCTATCAACTAGGGAGGGGGAAATATATATATATATATATATATATATATATATATATATATATATATATATATATACATACATATATATATATATATAGATAGATAGATAGATAGAGAGAGAGAGAGAGAGAATAACATATGAAAGAAAAAAAATAAAATAAACAATGGCGCTGGTAAGAAGTTAGAACGTGCGTGCAAATTGTAAATATTAAAATTTTACAACGTCTATTTTGTGCTCCTATCATTGATTAACCTCTTCTGCAAGCAAAAGAATGAAAATCGAATTATGGCTGACATTCTTCTTCTTCGATTCAGGCATGAATCTTTTCGATTGATTTCCGATAAAAGGACGAGTTTTTCGCTGATCGATATAGATTTTAAAAAGTGGAATGGAAGCTATACAGTGAATGGTTATTTGTCAATTGAACTTGCCTTCAGCTAATCTATTCTCTTCTGTACGCCAAATAAACCCAGCTAAAAAAAAGCAAAAGCAAATGGATGGCTACAAACAGATCAAGATGACTAAACACGATAATGTCCATTGGTCTTCTTTCTGATGATCACAAGAAGGAAACGAAAAAAAAAAAAAAGAAAAGCATTAGGAATGAAAACGAGGCAAAATAAGAATAGAAGAAAAAAAAAAGAAGAAAAGAAGGCAAAACTGAAAGAAAGCAAAATGGAAATGAAAGAAATAAAATGAATTCCTCCCTCGTTGTTCTTTCTTCATTTCCAACATTTCTATTCCTACCATTATTCCAACTTTTCCCAACAATCAATCGCTTACTTTGTAAAGTTTCGGTCTTTTCCGCCATTTTAACTTCTGTTATCAGATTAGTACTATTTTTTCACCTGAATCTTTCGCGTCATCTTGATGCAAAAGAATCCAGCACCATCCATTTACCCAACATGAAGCAAACTTTAAAAGGGGCTTTGATGCTTACAGTTCTTGTGTCATCAGTCAACTGTAGTACGTCGATTATAAACATTGTTAAAAAACGTCTTAAGCTTTCAAAATTGTTTCCAAAGGAAACAAAGGAAAATAATAAAATGTCTTAAAAATTATTTTCCTCTGGAAGATTCTGGAAAAGTCATTTTTAAACAAAATAGTCAGCGGTGAAGAAATAGATATTAAGGCAATCTAAAATTAAGAAAAAATGTTGACTAATTCCCGTACAACATTCAAAATATCAGCACTAGCCGAATCTGCTTGGTAAAAAAAATATCTAGGTTTCAGAGAGAGTTTTTTCGATTGGCTGCAATCTGAGAAAGCTTATTTCGAATGTCATAAGTAGGTGATTCGTTTTAATAACGGATTAGAAGTTAAAACATGATTTTGTGGGCAAGCAAATCGACAAGTAATTTACTTCCGACCACTGCTTTCATTCCAATTCCATATAATTGTTTTTGTTTTGTAAAGGTTTGCCCTGATTCCTACCTCTTGGAATATTGGATACAAGATAGTGATGTTTTGTTCAGGATCATTCTTGTATCAACTATGAATGCCTATGCCATCAGCATAGCTCTCCTCATCTTCTGTAAGTTGGACTTAGAAGAGAAACAGGAACGCTGTTTTCTATAAGTAGATTCATTTGGGATACAGAATGGAATGTTTTAAGTGGTCATTGCTCATCATGCCACATCTGTGGTTGTACACACAGACAGAGCATAGTGTCAGAAGAGATTAAATAGATTGGGGCTCTTAACGATCTTCCCGATGTCATGACTTCCCAAGTAGGCATCTATGCAAACAACACTACTATTTACTCCTGTCTCAATAGCAAATCTAGTATCGCTGACAAAACCTGACCGTTGTTCTCGAAAAGGACCTCCAATCTGTTGTTGACTGTGGCAAGAAATTGCTGGTTAACTTTAATACCTCAAAAACAAAACTGCTCTCTTTTAACCATCACAGAGAATCCTCCCAGCCTCCCATTAGAATGTCTGATGCTCAACTCCACGAGAGCACCTTCCTGCGACTGCTTGGTCTCACACTGTCCGCTGACATGAGATGGAACAAATACATTGAATCAATAGCTTCATCTACCGCAAGGAAATTTGGTTCTCTGTGTCACGCTAGAAAGTTTTTCTCGCCCTAGTCCATCCTCCAAATCTATAAATCAACCATTCAACCTTGCATGAAATACTGCTGTCATATATTGTCTGGAGCCCCTGCTGTTCATTTTAAGGTCCTCGACAAAATCCAGAGAGGGATATGCAATGTGATTGGCCCTGATTTGGCATATCGTTTACAGTGGCTCTCTCACAGACGTGCCATCGCTTCCCTCTGTCTTTTCTACACTGAATTTAAAGTGCTACTAGGTTGGTATCGCAGTCCCACCCCTTCATTGTTGAAACGGTTAAATGTAGCTGTCTCTTCTACTCCAATAGCTTCATGTCTCGCACTTCCCGACAGTGAAACTCACTTCCTCTTACTTGCTTCTCTGATAGCTATAATCTCCAAATTTTCAATCGACAACTCCAGATGTTTTGATTTATGCCCCATACTTCTCTTCATCATTTCCTCCATCACGCCTTTTTACTCTCGCTTCCACTCTCTGTAACCCCTTGCATGATAGTGGCACTCCAGCCTTGATTGGGATGAAAAGCTTAAAAAAATTCCTCTTTGTCTTACTCCTGATGAGGTTTGAAATCTTCTTGTAATGAGAAACTTAAGTCTCTATTTATGTGGTCGTATGCTGCTGTGAAATAAACATAGCAGGTATATAATTTTCTGGAATTGTTTGATGACATCTATATATGCTTTACCAGAGCAAAAACAAAACAGGAGATTGTGGAGTTGATTTTCATACAACGTTGAAAGCTTAGATAATATATTATGCATAAGGACATTGATCATAATCGGTCCACATGAGATACCTCTATATGTATGAAGATCATTTGACCATAATCGATCCACATGAGATAGCTCTATATGTATGAGTATCATTCGATCATAATCGATCCACTTGAGATACCTCAATATGCATTAGGATCATTTGATCATAATCGATCCACATGAGATACCTCTATATGTGTGAGGATCATTCGATCATAATCGATCCACTAGAGATACCTCTATATGCATGAGGATCATTTGACCATAATCGATCCACATGAGATACCTCTATATATATGTATCATTCGATCATAATAGGTCCACATGAGATACCTCTATATGTGTGAGGATCATTCGATCATAATCGATCCACATGAGACACCTCTATATGTGTGAGGATCATTCGATCATAATCGATCCACTTGAGATTCCTCTATATGCATGAGGATCATTTGACCATAATCGATCCACTTGAGATAACTCTATATGTATGAGGATCATTTGATCATAATCGATCCACTTGAGATACCTCTATATGTATGAGTTTCAGTCTTGAGTTGGAGATTCGTCTCCAGCTGCGCTGGTCAAACTCTCTGCCCGAAGGCAGAGAGGATCCCCAGACGAGTCTATATCGAAGCGTAGCCTCGTCTCGGAGAATAGCTACCCGACACTGTTTTATACGGGGTCTACGCGAAACTTTTGGCCACATTAAATTCAGCTTTGTGCTGCATCTGACTGCGTGGGCGGTTGGTAGATATACTATAGGTATGAGGATCCTGGGGTACCTTTTATGTTTCCATAGTTCAGTATGCCACATTTTAAGGGGAGGTGTTTTTGATTGCAAACTTCCTTCATAAAATTTTAAAATGCTGTTGCTGAATTCCGGCTATTTTCAAAAGTTCAACCTCAAAGTCAAGAGATGTTTTATTATTCTTTTGCTTTCTTTATTAACTCATCACTAGGCTCCTTATTGTTTATATTCTGAAACAGACACTGTAATGCTCGGTTGGGTGTTCTAATTTGGCCGTTATTTTCAGCTTCGTGTGATCAGGGTTGAATTGTGATTCAAATTGTTTTTTCTCGACCAGGTTGTCTCCTCTGTTTCCGTTTTGATTGTAAGATGTTATGATTTTTCGGGTTTTCCCTATTCCCAATTTCCACATAATGTTTATACTGTTTGAATTCATTATTCTGGTTTCCAATTTGTCAGATATATTGGTTTCTATGGGCGTTAACTAATTGTTTAATATTTCTTTTAATTGCTCAGTATTTTCCAGATGACTTTCTTCCACGTTCTGCTTATTTATTTCTAGTATCAATTTTTTCAAATCAGCGTAGTCGTCTCATGAGGGGATCGTTTTCGCTCAAGATATTTTAGAACGTATCTCACCTTCTAAGGAGGATAAAATAACATCTTTTAATTTCTCTATGTTGTTATGGTCGAGATTTAAGGAGATGAATTTAGATTTTACCTTATTACGGATTTGTAATCAGGTATTCTCATTTTTCTTAGCGCTGGGATATTATGCCTAGGTATCAATCGTTTTAAATATAAGCAGAAGCCGACTATTATTTTGACTGATGTTGTAAGTCACGCCACGAGAATTTTTCGATCGGCTCTTCGCCATGGTACGTAGTTTTTTTTCTTTTTTCGCTATGGTACCTAGTTTTTATTTCTTTTTTCGCTATGGTACCTAGCTTTTTTTTCTTTTTCGCTATGGTACATAGTTTGTTTTCTCTATGGTACCTATTTTTTTTTCTTTTTTCGCTATGGTTCCTAGTTTTTATTTATTTTTTCGCTATTGTACCTAGTTTTTTTCTTTTTTCGCTATGGTACATAGTTTTTTTTCTTTTTCCGCTATAGTACCTAGTTTTTTCTTTTTCCGCTATAGTACCTAGTTTATTTTTTTCCGCTGTAGTACCTAGTTTTTATTTCTTTTTTCGCTATGATAAGTAGTTTTATTTCTTTTTTCGCTATGGTTCCTAGTTTTGTTTTCTTTTTTCGCTATTGTACCTAGTTTTTTTCTTTTTTCGCTATGGTACATAGTTTTTTTTCTTTTTCCGCTATAGTACCTAGTTTTTTATTTTCCGCTATAGTACCTAGTTTTTTCTTTTTTCGCTATGGTACCTAGTTTTTTCTTTTCCCGCTATAGTACCTAGTTTTCTTTGTCTTTTTTCGCTATGGTAGTTAGTTTTTATTTCTTTTTTCTCTATGGTAAGTAGTTTTTCCTTTTTTCGTTATGGTACCTAGTTTTTATTTCTTTTTTCGCTATGGTACATAGTTTTTTTTCTTTTTCCGCTATAGTACCTAGTTTTTTCTTTTTCCGCTATAGTACCTAGTTTTTTCTTTTTTCGCTATGGTACCTAGTTTTTATTTCTTTTTTCTCTATGGTAATTAGTTTTTTTCTTTTTTCGCTATTGTACCTAGTTTTTTTCTTTTTTCGCTATGGTACATAGTTTTTTTTCTTTTTCCGCTATAGTACCTAGTTTTTTCTTTTTCCGCTATAGTACCTAGTTTTTTCTTTTTTCGCTATGGTACGTAGTTTTTTTTTCTTTTTTCGCTATGGTTCCTAGTTTTGTTTTCTTTTTTCACTATTGTACCTAGTTTTTTTCTCTTTTCGCTATGGTACATAATTTTTTTTCTTTTTCCGCTGTAGTAACTAGTTTTTTCTTTTTCCGCTATAGTACCTAGTATTTTCTTTTTCCGCTATAGTACCTAGTTTTTTCTTTTTTCGCTATGGTACCTAGTTTTTATTTCTTTTTTCGCTATGGTAAGTAGTTTTTTTCTTTTTCCGCTATAGTACCTAGTTTTTTTCTTTTTCCGCTATGGTACCTAGGTTTTTTTTTCCGCTATGGTACCGAATTTTGTTTTCTTTTTCCGCTATTGTACCTAGTTTTTTTCCGCTATGGTACCTGGTTCTGTTTTCTTTTTCCGCTATTGTACCTAGTTTTTGTTTATTTTTCCGCTGTGGTGCCTAGTTTTTTTTTTTCTTTTTTAGCTATGGTACCTTGTTTTTTTTTTCTTTTTACGCTATGGTACCTAGGTTTTATTTCTTTTTCGCTATTGTACCTCGTTTTTTTTTTCTTTTTTCGCTACGATACCTTTTTTTTTTTTCGCTATGGTACATATTTTTTTTCGAGACTGGCTTCGAGATCTCATCAATTTACAGGTGAGCTGGCTTGATGTAGCCGTAATTTCTATGCTAACAGTTGCTTTTCTCGCATTTCTTGTTTGTGGAACTCCCTTCCGGCTCCATGCTTTCCAGACAAATTTAATCTCAAAAAATTTAAATGCAATGTCAATCCCTATCTACTGTTCTGATTACTCTTTCCTCTTCCCGCTGATTATTATTTATATTCGTAAAGCTTCCACTCCCTGTAACCACTTGTCGCTTAGTGACTTTACTGCCACACACGGGGGTGATACCGATTAATAAAAGAAAATATTAAAAGTAAGAGTTTACTTTACTGATAATCTGTGACGCCTAAGGCGAGAGACATATATGCTGAAGGCTATGCCATGTGATTCAGCGTTTCATGGAGGGTGGGGTTAAGCCATGACTTTAGGATGGCGTATCTGTTTGAGTAGCAAAAGGATGACAGAAGCTCCCTACTGTTGTTCGAGGCTTATCTTTCAAAGAGTTATGTCTTCTTCCCATCAAAGCTTTGAATGGCATTAAATATAGGTATCATTGTAGCAGAGGTAGCATTAAAGTCCCCATTTATTGCAACCGAGGGAAAGTTACTGAATAGAATAATCACACGAAAGTTGGTAATGAATGATAATACTTAGGATATGAACAACACATATAAGATTCGCCAGTGGCGCGTAGAAGAAGTAGTCAACTGTTATAAGTGAATCAAGTGAATTCCACAATGAATATACAACTGCAGGATATCTACCAACCGCCCCACGCGGTCAGATATGGCACAAGGCTGAATTTAATGTGGGGCATCCGAGCCTGTAGGCTCAGCCAAAAATTCCCCGTAGACCCCGTACAATACGCGATCGGGTAGCTGTTTCCCGAGATGAGACTGCCCTTTGACATAGCTTCGTCTGGGGATCCTCTCTGCCCGGAGGCAGAGAGTTTGACCAGCACAGCTGGAGAAGATTCTCCAGCTGCAGGACATCTAACAACCGCCCCACGCGTCAGATGTGGCACAAGGCCAAATTTAATGTGGGGTATCTGAGCTCGTAGGTTCGACCAAACATTTTCCGTAGACCCGGTATAAAACGGAGTCGGGTAGCTGTTTCCCGAGACGAGACTCTCCCCTTCGACATAGCTTCATCTGCGGATACTATCTGCCCGGAGACAGAGAGTTTAACCAGCACAGCTGGAGACGAATCTCCGACTGCAGAAGAACATATAGTATTTACTACTGTATTTATGCGAATGGGGACATACCCATTATCATTCGTAGGTATGATACAACACCATTAATGCACAGTTTTCTGTTTTGTTTATTTTTGTTTGCTATAACACAAAGTTTCATTAGCTCTCTAGAAGTTCTCTTTTGCGGAAACAATACTGTTTTTCATTTGGAGCATAGACTGATGTACCTCTGATTTTTCAGTGTAAATTGAGTATATTGACTGAAACAAAAATTCTGTCTTGAAGTTATCGGAGAATTTCAAGGGTAAATTTCTACCGTGTTTCTTCAATAAATACCCATTCAGTATTGTGACTAAATGTCTTGGTTAACCAAGTGTTAACTTTGAAACCTAAAACTAGAAAAACTATGCATAGGTTTTGCCTTTTATTCTGTAATAAATTTTTAAGTGAATATTCTTTTTTCCTAAAAGTAATGCTTAACGAGTATTAAAGACTGGAGTTAATGTATTTAACCGAGTGTTAACGTTAAAATAACCTGGAAAAAATTATACATTTTTCTATTAAATAAATTTTAACGTCTTTTATTCTTGTTTCTGTGAGTAATCCCTTTATTGTCAGGAAATGGTTATCTTGCTGAAACAAGCACACAAAAGGAAATTTTCGTGTAACCATTGTATTGCATCTTGCCGTATTTATAAAATATATTGTGTTTTTAAAATTTTACGCAATGGTCGTCTTGATTCTTAAGTTTCCGTCTATTATCCAGAATTGCTGTTTCTGCCAACTAGGTTTTGTGTCTGGTAAAAGAACTTGGAGTTGGTAGGAAAGTAAAATTTTTCATAGTTCATCAAGCAAGAATTTTATTCTATAATGCAAAGAACGTAAGTGTTTCTCTATAAACTTTAGATAGAAAAATAAATTTAAGATTAAATTTTAGCAGCTATACAAGTTATTGTTACCATGAGAAATATTCAATTTCATTTTATAAGTATGAGGCAATATAAAAGTGAATTTTCACAAACGAAAAGAGATGACAACACCAGTGGCTAATCTCCTCAGAATTTCCCAATTTTTGAACAATCACAGAAAGAGGAGACACGGACACAGAAACTTACTGCAGAAGAAACCATAACTAAGAAAGAAACACCTTCAGGTTACCAACAGTTTTTCTTCAATTTATTCCTTTATTTGATGACATTTCTGAGTGGCCAGATAAAGAACGAAGCGATATCGTTAAACACGAACCTACTCAAGTATAGCAGGATGAATATCCTTACAACAACTTTCGAAGACATTTCTCAAAGTATCAATATTATAGAAGGATGCGAAATAAAGAAGAATTTAAACGGTCATGGTTAGTATATTCTTTGAAAAATGATCAGATTTGTTTTTGTTGCAAACTTTTTTGTAATTCAGAATCTGGGGTTCCTCATGTTAAAAGAAAAGATGTGTAGGAAGATCTTTCCAAAAGGTTAAAAATACACGAACAGGATCAGACACATCAACATTGATTGTCTTAGTGGATAGACTTGTGTTTGGGTCTGACAAGCAAATCAATAAACCATAGGACAAAAATGGATTTACTGCAGAGACAGAAGGAATTTTGAAGGAAGGTGATGAAATGATTAGATAATTGTTTATTTTTTTATCTGAGAGAAACTTGGCTTTTCGAAGAACAAAGGAAAATTTCGGTACTCAGTCCAATGGAATTTTTTAATATTTTGTATTGATAGCTAAATACGATCTTGTGCTCAACAACCTTTTAATTCGTATCAAGACCGGTAAAAAGAACAATCATTATTTGAGTAAAGATAGAACGACTTGATCAATCTGATCTTGAAAATAATATTGTTAAGCAATCTTTCAAACTTAAAATATTCTAAATATTATTCAGTCATATTAGACTGCACTCCTGATATCTCTCATTCTAAAAAAATACAACTTGCATTATACTGAACACTGTTTTATTAACACCAGTACTATATGTGCGATATACATAAAAATGAACATTGAAGTAAACACTCAGAGGCGACAGGCTATTTCATGCTGGACGTAATCGTCAGCCTGATCATCGGCGGCCTGATGATTCCATCCAGCATGAAACAGCCTGTCGCCTCTGAGTGTTGACTTCAATGTTCATTTTTATGTATATATTTATATACGCTCTATCTCTCAT
>OZ010582.1:25172831-25260331 GCA_963932145.1 Acanthosepion lycidas
TTGAGGTATTTTGAAACGGGGAACCACCTCTTATTTGTTATTGTTCTCACGTACAACCTGACAAGGGGTGGTAGCACCTGTAAGGGTAGCACCTGTTATGCAAAAATAGTGGATCCCCAAACCAAAACAAAGCATTACGAAAGTATAAAAATAAATTTTTATACTAAAAATAAAAGCAATACATTTATTTAAAAAATACCAACAATACATATACATTCGATAGTAAAATAACCAAAAATACATTTTGTCTCTAGTTGAATACGTTCAAAATATATTTAGTTGAAGCCATAGAATTCCTTATCTGTATGCCTCTTGATTCCTAGGGGGAAACAGGACCACACCAATACCTTTCCAGCGGACACGGTTCCATTCGATCCTCTTCAGCTCGGCCCATGTCGTGCCGGTTGCCTTCACCTCTGCGTCAACACTTGTGCGCCAACTTTTCGCTTCCCTTGTGGATTTCAGTCAAAGCCTTGCCCGGTGACACTAAAAACAGGCTTGCGGAATGTGTAGCCGATCCATCCCTATTTCCGTTTCTCGATTGGGCCTTGTTTGGTCCTGTCCCATAGTTGGTTGTTGGAGACGACTTTCGGTCACCTGATATTGAGGATGTTCCTCTGAAGTTTTCCTCTAGGTGTTTTACCCACCTGGTTTCTGAGCCGTAAAGTAGGACCGAATTGACGTTGGTGTAGAAGATCCGGATCCTGTTGTAAAGTGTGAGGGTTGTCGATCTCCAAATTAGCCGCAGAGTGTTGAAAGCGTGCCAGGCTTTGTTTATTCGGCACTTGATGCCTTCATTTTTTAAGCCATAAAATTGTGTTCGAAATATTTTGATTTCGGCATTTAATAACCTATAGTCTAAACAAAATCAACCAATCAACTAGTCGAGCTAAGGCGTCACGTTTGATCTGAGAATAGTTCATGATAGGCATTAACCCGTGTCCTTAATCATCATGACCAAAGGGGCAGAGGAAAAATTATATGCAGTTATTTGGCACTTGATCAAATGACATTTATATTGCAAACACAACTTGCATTCCGGACATTATTTTCCAGGATTATCCTTTAGCAGAAAAGCAGAATAGAATCTTTATTCTATCTATCTATCTATCTATCTATCTATCTATCTATCTATCTATCTATCTATCTATCCAACGCTAAATAATTCGTGTTGGCTTTAGCACTGGCATTTGTAAGCATATATACACATTTATAGACACATTGACTTGTACGTCAAGATTAAAAGTAATATATACCTCCTCCTCAGCACATTCATATTAAAATATAGACACCCCAAACATACAGCTAGACTTCTAAATATGTTTTTCTTATATATAAAAGCACGTATGTATATCGATGTGTCAGTTGACAGGTACTCTAAAGTAAATATGTCTGCATCGCTTCGTTACACTCGTTGTGGGGGTCAGAATAAAGAATCTTCTTGAAACTACGGAACGAAATGGAAGCGATTGAAGAAGTGTCACTTCTTTTCACTTTTTAACCCTTCCTCCATTTCTCATCAGCCAGTCAAAACAGTAAAGTGCCCTCGCTCGTCCAATCCACTCAAAGAAATAAGAGAAAAAAAATATAAGAGTAACAATTCTAAGAACGCAACTGTCCTTAACAGCTTCATGATTACTTCAAGCAATATTTTAGAACAGCATATTGACTGTGCGTTTTATCTGTCACAAACAGAAGATGCATTGAAAAAAATATAAAAACTAACGCACCTACATGCCATTCACACGTACCAATGGGGCCAAGAGTTGACTGGCAATTTTAAAATGACTTCAGCACTGGTTGTGTGTATATTTATTTGTACACATGTCAGTGCATATAAAGTTTTTTATTTCGATAAATTTTGCTAAAATAACGGCTTTCATATCTTCGTCTATCTATGGAACTGACTGAAGTTACTTTTTGCATTGGTGCAAGAGGAATGATATGAAGCGGCTTTTAAAATAGTTCTTATATATATATATATATATATATATATATATATATATATATATATATATATATATAATGTCTAAAAGTATAAACTATTAATATCTAACGTCAATAAAAATATTTTTAGCATTAACTACATTCATGACCTTAATGTACTGACCGTGAATTAAAAATATGTCTACGCTTCTACCAATACAACATTTGCAATGGCAACAACCTAAAGCCTTGAGTATGGATAGAAGATTAGCCGAAAGCGCTCGGGATGAATAATCCTTTGGCCAATTTCTACATAACAATAAATCCCAAAAGAGAAATCTTTTTTCGTACACAAGAAAAAAAATTAAAAGATGTTCCTTGTTAGATGTTTTTAATTTAAAATTCATTAGAAGGTAATCAGAGCCCAAATACCGAAATACCCGAATATATATATATATATATATATATATATATATATATATATATATATACGATTGCGTGTATGGACGTTTGTTGCTGTATGCAATTGTGTGGGCGCGTACGCGCTCGTATGTTGTGCCTGTGTGTATGTGTGTGTGTGTGTGTGAGAGAGAGAGAGAGAGAGAGAGACTGATATATATATATATATATATATATATATATATATATATATATATATATATATATATATAATAATAATAATACATTTTCAAGCAACTTATCTCTTGACCGAAACCAGAGTTTCGCGTAATTGCGTTCATCTGCGTCAAAGTATCAGATGGGTAGGTTTTCTTGGATCTTGTAAGCCCAGGCTATACATACTAAATCGATTATACAGCGAACTCTAGTGCTGGTCAAGAGATAGGTTTTTAGAACATTTATTAATTGACTATGAGAGCTCCAGGTATTTGTTGGGTATGTTAAATTCGTTATGTTAAATTGTATTAATTTTCCGTATATTTACAGGTGTTTGATTTGAGTATATATATATATATATATATATATATATATATATATATATATATATATATGCATCTATCTATATATATATATTGTCATCCGCAGAGAGATTGTTTCACTGTATCACATCTCATCAGTGTGGATAGACATCCGATTGGTCCAAGACGGAATCAAAACCCGGCTGATTTGGCATCAGTCGGAGATTTATTTTACCCCTGATATATCAATCAGCACTCGGTAGAGAGGAAGGCGAATTTTTGCGTATTTATTCTTTGAGTGAAGACGTCAGTGACCGAGAGGGCTCACTTCATAGAAGACCTTTGCATTATCAGCAGTAGTAGTCACTATTTACAAATTCGCGCTTTCTCTCCAGAGTGCTCCACCGAAATTAATTTTTCGGAGGCTTATATAGTTCTTAAATATGCTATATCCATAAGGGAACAGTTTTCAGTATTGGAGTTAGAGCATTTATAGATAAAGATAGTGCGGATATAGGTATCTCACCTTTATTGTGATTGTCAGTTTTGAGCCACAATGCATTTTTCAGATCAATTTCTACTACTTTATTAGCGGGATCAGTCAGTAGATCAGTGGGACTATTTAATGAAGTATGGCAAAGAAGAAACCGAACCTCGCCAGTACTTTTGTCTAGGACTTATTTTTAGGGTTATTTATGGTCAGGACATCTAATTTTCTTATTTTTAGTATATTGCGTATTCTATTTATAGATTTATTATCTTATTCATGTTTATATTACATTTATTTTGTGGGGGGTTACATATTTCTCTTTCATGTAATTTTCTTTAGTGATAAGTCTTAGTATTTAGAAAAAAGTTTATTAGATATAGTTCATGGGATTTTAAGTCTCGTTGAATGATGTGTAGTATGAAATTGTTTTCGTGTTATCATTTAGAAATAAACTCTGATCTATATGTGAATTCCAAAAACTGCCTGCTTCCACATGTAATGAAATAAATCAAGTATGGTAGCCACTCAAGGAAGTGCATCATTGCGTCGAAAGATTAAATGCTGGCTTTTTTGGTGGTTGCATTATAACGTCTGGTATGATATGTGTAAGACACACAATCCTCCTTCCACAAAATTTATGTCATTTTATAGTCGCTATGCTTTTCACTGATGAAGATTTTTTTTCACCAAACCTCAGTTGAGCGCATGTATATCATAGGTTAGAACAAAAGTTTCTTCTTCTTTGAACACCTTACTCCGTCTCACATGTGACTGAAATATTTGGCATGTATAAAAATCTAAAATCTAAACTGTGCAGCCACTCATCTCCAAGGATGCTCGTCTACTAGGGCGGCTAGCTAATCCCAGTTGCAGAAGAATGCTCAAATATATTTTGCGTTTGTTTTACACCCACAGAGCCGACTGGTTTATACTACAACTATGCTGAGATGACCTTAGTTACAGTTTGTGGGAGATTGCGCGTTATACAACGTGATCAACAGTTTGAACAAGACGAGCACGCTCAAACCCTTGGTCATAATGGCTTGTGACTTTGTGCTAACATAACCATCGACGGCTCTCAAAGACTACCATCTACTAAATTTCCCTCACAAGGCTTGGGTCAACCGGTGGTATGGTTTTCATGCACTTGCTAAATGTGCCGCATGCTCGGGCCGCCTCCTGACAAATCGTCCATGGTGAGATTCGTATCATGTATATACATATGCCATGTATAGATATTCAGAAAGGTAGTACTTAAACGCGGCTTTCTATAGGATTCATGTATGAATTGTGAATTTAAATGTTTTTTTTTTGTTAGTAAAAAGTGAAAATGGATGAAAACAAGGTGCATTTTCATTTGATTCAGGAAAGGGAAAACAAAACAACAAAAGAAACGCGTTATAAGCAGCAGTAAAGAAAAAAAAGTGCTATTCATGGCGATTGTGCCATAGTTGTTCGTTTAGTTAAAGCCTGCAGTCGTTGATAATAGCCGAATCGAAAAGCTGATTAAAAAATAACCCACGTCACATAACACCAGGCATCGCAGTGATACTCCACATATCTCCTATAGACATCGGAAAGTATTAGGTTGGTGCAAAAATAATGACGTAATAATGTCGTTTTTTGACGTTAAAAAATACGTGAAAAAACGACATCATTACGTCATTAATTTTTTTTACACCAACCTAATACTTGAAAAGATTTGAATCCGTGAATGACTACTATGTTTTCTTATTTCTCATGATGAAACTGAAAAATAAAATAATGAACTACATTTGGATCTATGATTCTCTTCACAAATACAACAAAAAGACAACAGAGCTCCGCGTATTACCGTTCATCTGGGTCAGACGATCCGATAGATACGATTTATCGAACTCTGCACATTGGTAAACATTAATACTCAGACATTTTTTTTTATTAAAATGGCGATCACGTTTTTGTTAACTTCACACAATTTCGCGGTCTTTCATACAGGAGTAGAGGTTTATCCCTTGTTTTCTGTTTAGGATTGGGTTTCCGGTTCTTTCCAAAGTCTACTTCAGCTGTTTATCCCTAACATCTGTACCTGAACTTTTATTCAATAACTATTTCTTTTTTTTCTTTCCTCCACCGATAGATTCACCTATCGTCCGGTTCACACTCCTCCCCGGTCATTTGAACAGGAGTAGAGATTTATTCCTTGTTTAGGATTTGGACTTTCGATTTATCCTAAAGTCTGTTTCACCTCTTTATTCCTAACGCTTGTTCTGTCCTACGCTAATATTTGTCCACACAGTAACCATCTACTTTGATTGCCTCTTGGGCCTTGTATTCGGTGAATATTAGTAAAAAAATGAATAATTTGTCATGGATTGTTTACAAAAGTATGGAGCGAAAAATATCTCGGGGAAAACAAAATGTGCCACCTTTAATCATTCCAAAATCCGGTCTGCACTCGAAGAAAGTGATGCTGTATATGTGGTGGAATTGGAAATGTATTGTATATTAAGAGATCCTTCTGCATAATCAGACGTTGAATTGAATCCATTAAAGGCAGAAATCGATCCAAAGTATCAGGAATTGGCCAAGCGGGACGGTATCGTCTACCGTCAGGATAACTCTAGATGTCACGTCTCTACAGAGCCGGTGGAAATTAGTACAGCTTAACTACTATGCTCTACTTCGCGCGCTGTACTCACCTGACCTTGTATCTTCGGATTACCAATTATTTTGATCTCTACAACATTCTATTAATAGAAAAAAAAAGAAAAAAAATATACCAAGTTCTTGGAAGATGGAATCATGAAGCAGACTCAAAGATCGCGATAGGTAGTGATACAAAACGATACATACCGAGTGTAACAGCAAAATTGTCTAACTGTTAGATTAAGCTTTGAACCATTGTATCTTAGAGATGATTAAAGATATCTTCATGAAAATTTTAGAGATTTTTATAATTTTAGAATTCCAGTCGAATCCATTACATTCGCTTATGTGCTAATACCTTTGGGAAACGCATGTGTCCTCTTCTTTCCCCCCAACTATGGGTAAATAGCAGGCAGACCGGGCTCTATAGCCTTGAATGGCAACTGGTCTACCATAGAAATAAATAGCAACATACTGTGGGAAAAAATCTGCCTCGTCAGTCATGTATCGAAAGATACATGATCACCTAAGCGTTTATTATGCATGGCACGTATCTGACTGATTGGACAAGAATGTATTTAGCTCTAAGTTGAAATGTTGATTCCTCTTACTATTGTGACCTCCTCGTCCAGTTTCCCTCTCTACTGCTACCTCTCTGTTTTGTTAAAATGATATCACCATTCTCTTAATGGTTCTTGAATGGACTTTGAAGATGGAAGCCAGAATACGAATGTTGGCACCATTACTGAAGGCCTGAATGATGTTTTTTCTCTCAGCATTGCTCAAGTGGGAAGATATAGTGTGGCTGACACAAACTGATTTAAACCTCTTCTCTTTTTGCTGAATAACTCAAAGGGTTTTCGGTGATTCTCACGAAAAATGGTGTCAAGATAGTTAAACGTCTTATCTAAAAACCTGAAAAAAGAAACTCAATTACTTTAGTGGAGTTTTTAGACATTAAACATTTTGTGGGATGGACAATTATCCAATGCTGTTACACGGTTTAGACAATTTTGCTGTTAAACCCGGTATGTGGTTGAATAAGTCAATATGTAAATATTTAAATATTGTCTTTGAATTCAATTAATAGCATTTTGTTCTTCGCAATAGTTCTAGGAACACTCGGCTTATTTTCTGTTATTCCATTATCTGCTATGATTATCAGATTTAAATATATTAGACGGTACCATGTTGCAGATCAAGTAAATTTTACCAGGAGCCACATTCAATAAAAGAAGCTTCGTTATAAACAGTTCTGGAATGTGAATAGATATACCCACACAATAACCCCGATCCTTGCAGAATCCGTTCTACGTTGCATAGCCGCCACTATTCAAGAAAAGAAGTAGGTACATTCGGTAGATCTCTGATTTCTCGTCCTGCAACACATGTCTGAGATCAAATAACCAAAATTATGTCACTCTCACAGAAAACATCCTCCAGTCATCATACGGAATATCTCGAGACATAGATTAAAATGCATATGAGATGGTCAAGCGTACACATACAATATACACATTATCAACCGAATCTGACGTAGACTAACTACACACACACACACACACACACACACACACATATATATATATATATATGCATTACGAGGTCTGTCTGAAAAGTAACGGTACATCCATAATTCGAGGTGAGAGGCATCATCCCCAGTGAGATCTTGCTACTGTGCCAGACGATCAATCAGCAAGTCTACAAAGAGATCCTGTGGCGTTTAGTTCACTCAGTGCTGAGAGATGTGGCAGGGCAAATCGTGACTACTTCACCAAGACAATGCACCTGCTCACAACGCTCTGAGCATCCAGGATAGTTCCAGACTGCGAAGAACGTCGTTGCACTGGAACAACCCCCCTATTCACCTGATATTACTCCGAATGACTTTTTTTCTTTTCCAAAAGATCAAGGGGATTATCAAGGGGATCTGTTTTGAAGGCATGGAGGACATCAAGAGGGCCATGACCAGGGAGATGAGGAGCATCCCTAATGAAACCTTCCAACAGTGCAGAGAAGCGTGGCAGAGAAGGATGGGAAAGTGCATTAGAACTGAGAGGATTACTTTGAAGGGAAATCATGTAGTTTCTTATTTGGAATTGACATCCTGTTACATTTCAGACAGACCTTGTATATATATAAAACGTCATCATATTAGGTTGGTGCAAAATAATGACGTTTTTGGCGTATTTTTTAACGTCAAAAAATTCATCATTTTTGCACCAACCTAATATCTTGTTGAGGTACATTTTTAATCTCAATGCTGAAACACCGACACATATTCTAAAGTGAAGATTTGGATCTTCGTCTGAAATATTATCAGGTATATTTCCCGCTACTTATTTTCTTTAATTAAGCTAGTATACCAGGCATTTCTATAACATACTCATTTGTTAGCATGTGACTGTAGAATTATTTATGACCGGCCCACCTAAGGGATACCCTTAGCCCTGGGGTCCGAGCACGCGTACGCGTAGTGGTAGTGTTCTGCTAATTGGAGAATTTAAATTGAAGCTATTCGTCATTAATAATTAAGATTTCATTTTTGTTATGCCAAGGGCCTTTTGCCCACTTCAAATTCAATAACTTCGATTAATTAATTTTAAGTGAAAATTTTTCATTTCATTCTGACAAAGGCAAAGATATTAGATAAAGGATTTTCACTTTGCTCATTTTGCAATGATGCTCGCTCTTATTCACAGTTTCTTCTGTATGCAAATTAAATCAGAAGTCAACATAACTTACTATTTCTATTTTACGTTCATGAGTTTTTAAAAATTTCAGTCAAGATATTTTTTGTTTTTATTTCACTGATTGTATTCTGATCATTTTAACCATAAGCACTATGCTATTAAAATTCCAGTTCGCCTTACTTGTTGCACCCAAAGCCCAATAGGTGCGTTTAGAAAGAAGGAATAACTAAGTTGGCTATCTTGAGATTCCTATTCCCATAATGATAATAGCATTAGTAATATTAATATTAGCCGTTTCCTTATAAGGGATGACTGAACAGTCCCTGTCACTGTAGATAGAAATTCATAAAATCTTTCTCTTGAAACAATTCAGGAAAATAGGTTTCTAATGTCCAGTAGCTGTTATTGCTCTTTCCGGTATCGATGGGTTTTTTCTTCCTAACCTTTTGTTTGAAGTAGTGTGGAACGCCAACATCTTGATAATGCCATTATTTTCTCTTACTAGTTACATGTGCTATCTACTTTAGCTGTTGCTATTTTTGGTAACACTCAAGTGATGTGGTTTCTGTTATTTGGTACAGTTCTTTGTAAGGTCTTCACCAAGATTCATAGCCAGTACTCGCTCAAAGCATTTTTTAATTAATGGTCTCAGAAAGTGGTTATATATAGCGAACAGTTTATATATTCCTGAACCCACTTGGTGCCATGCACGCATCCATATGAAAGTTTTGGTTTGACGAGGCATTTTTTTGAGTTATCATGTTAAGGGTTTGTATTTGTAGCAATTTGTGGTATTGGGCGAAACTACATCTAGCGCAGCCTATTCTGTTTTCAATTTCCTTTTCTACTATACTAAATTTATTATATCCGATCCATACACCGAGGTATTTGAAATGTTTGGTATATACTAATTCCACATCCTGAATATTTATAGCATCAATAAAAATGACAATTTAGAACCTAATACAATAAATACGATTGAATAAGATAAGTATATGATAAGACGATAAGAAATGAAAACAACTATATAAGAAACAACTAAATGCCTTTGACCATGGTTTATACTTCATAGAGCACTCAGGTATAGGAAAATATATTGTCAAATTTGACTCTGAAATTAAGAAAGAAACTTTACCACACATCCCCGCCCGACACACACATATACATATATAATTCGTTTGTATATAATCCAAGTAAATCCTAATAAGACACAATATTAAAACTGATCCCCAAAGAGAGCACAATCTATTTATTATAACAGAGCATATGATAAATAAATTACGTAGAAAAGAAATTCAAAATGATCCCATTTGAATAGATATTTCACCCTACAAGAGATTCCTTGCAGGATTTTTTAACACCGAGGGGTGAAGAAATAAAATAAAATATTAGCTTCAAAACTTTAAAGAATAAAGAAAAATGAAGAGAGAAAGATGAAAAAGAAAAAAAAAAAAAAAAAAAACGAAAAGGAAAAAGAAACAATAGAGGATACAGTAAATCGCCCAGGCATAGCTTCAACGCAGTTTCATGAAATTGTCACTATCGAACCTCCATGTCGGTAGTTACACATTTTCTTTTCATATGACAATATGATAAAAAATATACTTTTAATCTATACTATATTTATGGGTAAAGTACTCAATATCAGGAGCAGAGCGTGTGTAAATATGAAAGTGAACACTGAAGACAACACCAACTGACGACAAAATGTTTTCTGCTTGGATGCAATCTTCAAGTCATCTTCAGCGTTGAATTCAATGTCCACTTTTATATTAACATACGCTCTGTCTCTGATATTGAGCACCTTTACTCATAGATATAGCATACTTTAAAACTATATTTTTCTCACACGCACACACTCGAACACACACACACACACTTATATATATATATATATATATATATATATAGATAGATAGATAGATAGATAGATAGATAGATAAATCTATCTATATATCTGTACCTGCAAAAAAACTAAAAATAATGGAAGCTTTAATAATAAAAAAGAAAAAGCCAACTCTTAACAATATTAACTACGAACAAAGCCACAATGTGCTAACCGTATTCAGAAATTAAAAACATCTTTACCACACACTAAGACATACATAGAATGCACACACTTAATTAAGCTGAAAAATCGAATCATCCTTGATAATGGCTAAAGGTATAGCCGAAAGCGTTCGGAAATATAAAACATTTGGACAGAAAAATTAAATACGAAGCTTAACCGTAGTATCTTGTCTGTCGTTTTTAATGAAACATGCATAAAGGAAGTATTGCTGCATATATATATATATATATATATATATATATATATATATATATATATATATGTAAAGATTTAACTTTTTTCTAAAATACAATTCAGTCAATCGCAAGTCTTTTGAATACAATGCACAATATCTTTCAGATATACTGAGTAGATGTTAAGTGTTGGGCATCTTATTAAAAACGTGCCAAGCATACACAGAAATAGACGTTTTCACTGTGATAAAAGCGATTGCAAGACGCTTAAAATTAGTCACCGCTATTGTTTGCGTCTATTTATACATTGACTAATTTTAAGCATTTGTCAATCAGTTATAAGACTGAATCTTTTAGTTACGCGTATGCTTGGCACGTTTTTAATAAGGTGCCTAAAATGCAGTGCATATATATATATATATATATATATATATATATATATATATATGGTTATAAAAGTTTTCTACAGTTTCAACGGTCGGTGTCGTAGGTAGCCTCCAAGATTGATTACTTGTAAGATAAATGGAAAGACAACGCTGTAATTTCTTCATTGTGGTAGGCAGTGGGAAGAATGGAAGTCTCTCTCACTCTCTCTCTCTCTCTCTCTCTCTCTCAGTGTGCGTGTGGGTGTGAGTGTGTGGGAGTGTGTGTGTGTGGGTGTGTGTGTGTGTGTGTGATCGGTTCACCAAAACTTTTGCATCCTAATGATATATTCTTACAGCTTGGATATATCACTCTTACCTATTTACTGACATTTGATATCAATGCAACAATGTATATATTTATATAACATCTAATGTCCCATATATTTTGGCGGGTGTCCATGCATATAAGTTTATATCTATCTATCTATCTATCTATCTATCTATCTATCTATCTATCATATAGGAAGAAAATTAGTAACTACCGACACCGAGGTTCAAGCGTAGCACTCTGGGATATATATTTTCCACCAGGTGTATAAAAAGCGGTGTCAGGCTACTGATTGCGGTGCTTATTGAATAACTACTTAGTGGAACTACCCAGTCGAATTCGTGTGAATTATTGTGCACTGATGATTTGGGTTCTTGATTTAGGATTTACCGGACGTTAAGCCGGGCTGCGCTACTAACAAGTTTTTCACTGAAATGTTTAATTATCTCTGGATGACTTTTAATTCTTTCTTCTTGTTAAGTTTTTTATTTGCTGTTGTATAATTAAATACTGTTTTATCTTAACATTGAAGTCTTGAGTTATACTTAACTATTAACGGCCACTGTACGTTACAGAATTATCTAGCTATCCACGAGTTATCATTTTAGAAATATTTGACTCAATGTGTTATATCTGCCATGAATCAAACAATTTAAATTTTATTCTAGTTTAGACCATTCGTTCTTCAGACTGTACTCCGCAATCTCTTCAAGAGTAAAGTTAGAATTCCACTCTGTTGTCTGTAATAAATGCCAAATAAACATGTTATACTTTGTTAAATATCTGCATAAAAACTACTTCTGTTATATATTATATCTGTGATCATACAAAATAACTCGTATATATAAAAGTACTGTGTATATGTGTGTTCAAGCAACTCCCCCATCAGGCGGCATTTAAGCTAGCTCCTGTGGAGGACTCTTGGTTTGGCCATAATCACAATAGCTACGGAGGAGTAGATGCGGTAGACATCAATAAACTCAAGAAGAAGAAGAAGAACTCAAAATTGATTGCTGCATTTAAGTATTGAATTAATGTTTAAATTACCTTTTAAAAGTTCAACGATAATTCTTCTGCTGCCATTTAATTTAAAGACGATTTGATTTACGTAGATCCTTATTTTCTGTACAAACAATTACTTTTATTTCATGTGTGTCAGAACAGGGGGCAATTTATAAGATAAAGCTAATATATTGTGCAGATCGGAAAATAGAAATTAGAATTAGTTATATATTCAATATTTGAAGAGTTAGAGAAATATACTAGCTAATGAAGTAAAACCTATATTATGGAATATATATGAATAAATGCGAACTTGGAGCTCAATTCTCCTACGGATTCTGAGATTAAAAAGCCGCGGTTTTACACGCCAAAATATCGATATCTGTATTATATATTATCTACTTTGAGGCAATATCACTCTTCAGGTCTAACTAATTTGCATATCGATTAAAAAAAAAGTTTATTTCATTAATTAATTGCCCTTAATTACTGTTCTTTTATTCGAGGATTGTTTTGATTTTCATACCAAAAATAGTTCTGTTTAGGAATATCGTCTCATATACTGCAAAAAAGAGTTTGAAATTTGCATTTTAATTGGCTTTCAACAAGTTGGCATCTATTTGTAAAACCTTCCCTAACTATAACAAGCCAGTTTATGAATGAAATGTTCATTTAAAATTCTTGTTTCAAAGATTTCAAGTAGTGAATATATCTTACTTTGCGAAGTAATAGCGAGCGTGCGAAGCCTGCTAATACAAAATAAATATTCTATAAATCATTGTCGAATTGAAACTTAACTTTTCAGTCAAACCATATCTACTTATATTTCAGGCGTTTGAGTTGTAGATATTAATTATTAATTTAACTCTACTTATTTTCCACAAAAGTAAATCATTCTTCACATGTTTTGTCTGTAGTATTCTTATTATTGGACGATAGAAGTACATCTCTGTCCTTTCACGTCTATTCTTCAGCTATGGAGAGTGATCATTTTCATATATAAGATTAAATATTAGATCTCTGTGCAGCACTGTTTTTCTCCTATTTCTTAATACTTTAGTTTCTGATAGCATCTTTCTCTGTTCTTATGCATCTTCGGATTTCAGTGTTGTCTCTTACTACACTACCCAGATAGTTAAATTAATATACGTACTTATTCCAAACCTTTAGACTCTCTCTTGAGTGTTGTATATAGTTATCATTATTTTATTTCGAAAGTGATACTTATTACTAATGATGAAGAAATGTAGATATTTATGAAGAAACATTTATTTGTTGCAACATATTCCTTTACAAAATGGTTAATGCAGTTATTAACTATGCTTAGCTTAGTCTGGTACAAGGTTACACATTTGGAGTGCCCAGTGAAAATCTATCTCACTACCGTAGACTTCTTCTATGTACTGTGTTCCCACAACTTCCTTTCCCTTGTAGCTCTTAGTAACGTTTGTCTTTTGCATGCCTCCCAACTTCGTTCTGATTATTCACTGAAGCCGGTTAGCTAGATGACCCAATAGTTTTCCCTGCCTCTTTTGCATTTGATATATCTTGTGAATGTCAAATTCTCCAGGTTCTCTTTTCTCATTCTGTTTCTAAGAAATTTCAACTGTCCCTTTCTAATTCTGTGTATAAGTGCGCTTTTTCTTTTTATTTTCCTTAAGACTTCATCATTGCTTACATGCTCCATCCATGGCATTCCCAGCATCCTCCTGTAGAACTACATTTCTGTGGCCTCCAGCATGAGAGCTTGTTCAGCATTCACTGCCATTTAGGAGGATTGATATTACATACAGTTCAACACTCTTTTACTTGTACCAAACGAACTATTCCTGTTTCTTAGTAGTAGTTTTGGAAGGTATCTTGCTATACCAATGCAGACTGGGTGTCAGCGGAAGTGTTTTAAATACAGTAGTAATGGTCTGGGTGACTGGTTTGGTAAGCACTAAACACCAAGCATTTATGTGAGGTACACGATGCGATTTGAACTCAGTACAATGGTAATGGCATGTAATATTAGCTTGTTAACCACTGTTCCACGGCAAAGCGCCAGTGGAGATTAAATGTAATTTTCTGATCAAAGGCTACACCACAGCAAGACGGACACACTCAAATAAATGTAACTTCTGATCGTTGACACGCGCTAAAACTCGTAAATATAAACGAAGGTGGATCAAAGAAAGATTATTTTAATTTTATTTGCTCTCAGATTTTTTTCACTAGGTTCCATCGCTATTTATGCCTCGACCCGTCCTTACACGTTCAGTTCTCTTTAATATTCCGTCTCATAATTCATGGAAATTAATCAATATATCGTCGACCAATATAAATACGTTTCTCTGTTTGCATATTATTGGCCAGCAAGCACATGTCGAATAAAGTCGATACACTCGATTTGTTGCCGGTTCTTTGACTTCAAATTGTGACACATTATTGGAACACCCATGGAGACACAGAAGGCTGTGAGACTTTATCTCGACCTCAAGGGTTACATGTTTTATGACAGGCCGATCGAGTCTTTGATGTTGGATCTTTTATGCGACACCCTCTTGACCGAACCGGAAGAAAAGAATAAATGAATAAACAAATGAAAAACGAGATTTTGAGGTCAAGTGACAATAAACCGGACATTGATGATTTCAAGATGCTGGTCTATATTAAAAGTTGGAATTGAAGTATTCTGTTCTGATTCGTCCTTAGTGAAGGCCAGACCGTCTCTCGCATAGTTTCCATGCTGCTCTTTCTTGTTACAAACCACGTGTTGGGATAGGTGGAGAGTTGACAGAATGAAGAGTCGAACGGAAAAGCAGATCTGTTAGTCCGACATGGCAGAGATTGTGCTATGTACATACCTACCCAAGGCGAGCAAGCAAAACCGAATAAAATTCTGAATATATGGGAAACAAGGCCCGAGTTATCATTTCTCTTTTTTTTCATCTTTTGTTTCCTTGTGAGCTCGTAGCGGGCATTTTCTTTATTTTTGGTGCACACCTGCAAGACGAAAACAGAATCGCAACGGGAGGTAGTCTTTTGTCGGTCAGTGGAAGGCAGGGTGTGTGACCCGGAGTATGTTTACAATATGCGAAATTTAGTGAAATTTAGGTGAAACTTACTTTTAATATTTTCTCACCACCCATAAAATAATCCTGTATATCGTAACTAATTTTTATTTCAGTGGTCCTGATGTGCTCTCATTAATTTTCGATTTATTTCTTTTAATTTGAAAATCAGTTCAATTTCCAGTGAATTAACATAAATGTAACCCTTTAATATTCTTTCCAAGATTCAGTTCTGGTTAATGGTACAAAACATTAATTTTCTTATTCATTCTGGTTAAATTTTGGGTGAAATGTTAGTAATGTTTGATAAGAATACGAAACTAATTCTTTTTGCAACGGTGGTAGGGATTTCCTGTCAACCGTAACTCTGGAGCTTATATAAATTCATGTGCTGTTGCTTCCTGTATGTCGATGTTATGTTCAGATTGGTTAACTTTCTTTAATTATATTGGTAAACCTGCTGACATCCTTTTGATGTCCGATTCTTCACTTGGGGATTTAAAGGGCATCTTCTAGATCAATACTTGATTCCTTTAGAAATTTTGACTTTCCCAGGTGATGCGTATTATAAAGTTTATTTTTAGTAACTTTTAAGGCTAAACCCAGTATGTATTGGGGTCATCACAAATCAACCCTTTCTTCTGCGGTCATCACAGATCAATCCTTCTTTTGTAGATCAGTGGTTCTCAAAGGTTTTGAATTCGGGGCGCACTTGAAATCCTACCAATAATTGTAAGCGCACTTTATATAAATTTCGGAAAAATATTTTATAATGAAATCAAATATTGCAGAAAAGAAATAATGCAATAAAAATATAAAATGAAACATACATTAAGTTTCATTCATTCTTGTGTTTATGAGAGGCATAAGCCTGATGAATCTTAGCGATTACTTTAATGTTTGGGGGTATATTTGATAGGCAAACTTTGATTTCCTCGTCAATACATTTTAGAGTTCCTCTCTTTATGTCCTTAATTGTGGTGAGTGCAGAAAAGCCTAACTCACGTCAATATGAACGAGACGGGAACCTCAATATAATAAAATAAATATATTTATTTCTTATATCTGGACACATATTTCTCTGGAATGCCAGGGCGCATCTAGAGATCATCTAGGGCGCACCAGTGCGCCCAGGCGTACTACTTGAGAACTACTGTTTTAGATCAACGTTGGACACTAAATTAGATTCCCATCAAAGGTAAATTCTGGTGTTAATCACATATAATACACTGAGGAACTTATTATGTTTTATACAATAATTCTTTCGTAATAGTCTCTTGGTTCTTTGTTTTTACTGTCTTTATTGCTACGTTTCAGTATCTCTAGATAACGTCCGTCTTCAGATATCTGTTACATTCAACAATTTCAAGATTTTCAGGTAAATCTGTATTAAATCTACGGGTTTACTTACATTGATTTCCTGTAATGAATAAAGCCAAAATGAAATCTTATATTAGCCGACGTGTTTCATCCTCTGAGGGACTTTATGTTAACATAGGTAAGTTGTGACAAGTATTTATATACAATATTAAAAATATTAAGCATTGACGTGTATCAACTCACCTCCATGAACTTGCCTGACCTTTCCACTAACCTGAGCGCTCCTATATAAAATAATTGAAAAATTATTAACATTATTCCTCTTGCCGTTGGTTAAGATAAGTGTTTTTATTCATATTGTCCTTTTACATGTATACTCTATCTGAATTTTTACACTTTTCCTATAATGTCTAATTGCGTTGGTCATACATTATCGTTTCTCTCTGAAGCCGGTTTATATTTACGAACTTAAAGACAAAAAAAAAAATTGCAGCCATATCGTCAGGCAAAAAAGATGAAACTTATTAAAGCTTTTATCTACTCGACCATGCAGGAGCGCGCAGGCAGTTTATTCTTTTCTAATTAGTGGTTTTAATTAGGTGTCTGTATGCTGCGTGTTTTTAATTACGCGCATATCGATCAGAATATCTTCACTGACAATATATATAATATTGAGAAAAGAAAACAGATGCCATGTATGCTTCCTCTGTCAAGGCTGATAATAGTTGTAATAACTTTTTCAGTTACCACAATCTTATGCTACAATTACTGAAGAGGTATTTACCCAACTGGTCATTTATCCACATGTCTCTTAGCTATTGTCAGAGATAAGAGTTTTGCCAAAATATCTGACCATAGAATACTGGGACGAGGTTTCAAATCATTCGATAATAGGATTAATGCTAAGTGAACATTAAGGGTCAAAGCTGAAGTAGGAACTGATTTTTTAAAAGCTGATTTCATTTTGGTTTACCTTTTCAGCTAATGAACGATCAGTTACTTCTTTTATCAAATGGTAGGCATATTGGTAATATTAGCCGTTTCCATATAAGGAAGCATTCAGTATTCATCACTTCTTGGTTGGACTGAGAACTTTTCAGTCATATATATTTGCAATTTTTTATATATATTATTCATATATTATATATGCGAAGTACTTATTGGAAAGCGCTCAATATCAGTGATAGAGATAACATATTTAGTTGGGTTGATGTGAGTTTGTGACCCTAGGTTTCATGCTATTTGTGATCGTCAAACAAACATGACGATCTCAAATAGGGTGAAACCCAGGGTCACAAACTCACATCAATCGAACTATATATATATATATATATATATATATATATATATATATATATATATATATATATATATATATATATATTACCACTTTAAGCGTTCTCCGTTTATTTATTAAACAGTATATTTATTTTCGTCTACCAGCCGGAACATTCGAGAAACTTATTAAGGAAAAAATATGCTCTCTCTGGCAGGATCTGAACTTGCGTCCCTCTTGTGAGAGGGAGCCGTTGTTGGATCTGACATACTTTAACCAAATCGGCCACAAAGACATATAGCCTATATACCATAGAGGAAAGTTCGTTAGAACAATTACCATGAAAGTATTTATAGAAAAAAGCACAGGGAAAATGACTGAAGCCGAGATGCCAGGTAAATGACCTATAAATTTACAGTTTCTTTTCTCGTGCTTCTCGCTTGTGAAACTCTCTTCCGGCTACTTGCTTTCCAGTTAACTTTGATCATCAAAAAATTAAATGCTGTATTGATCGTTATATTTTGTTTTGATTTTTGTTCTTTTATTGTTCTTGCTGCTTAATAATGTTTTCTTTTTCTTACGTTCTCTCACACTCTGTAATCCTCCCCCTTGCGTCTTAGTGGCTTTGTTGCCTTGGTTGGGGTAAAATGACTGAAAAGAAAATTAACAATCAGAAAATTTTCCACTGAATATGTATTGGCTTTAACATGAATTAACACTAGAATTGAACAGAATCAGCCGAAAATCTTGTTTGCTTATTAAATATTAATAAAGTACAAGTAAATATTTGGGAGATGTCTTCATTCTTCATTAATTTTTTTTTATAAGCGTGAACGGTTGTTATTTGTTTAAACTCTTGTAATGAGCTAACACTAATAATCTGTTCCGTGTAGGATTTAGCATATATTTATTTTGATTAAGAAAAGTCGATCAAAACAACAACAATATTTAGATACATATTTACGATTCATTAACTGAAAAATTTCCCAGACTATATAAACATCAAGATTTAGTTCGTTCTGATTAAAAATCTGCCGTAGTTTTCTTATTTCAATATGGCAGCATTTAAAAGCGCAAAGTATCATCCTCGGTCAAGAAACGATATTTGTATCGAATTAAAAGTTTTTGTCCAGCTTGGCGAAATGATTTTTTTTCTGCTTTTTTATGTGCCGGGTTTCATCAGGATGTAACCGATCATGACTCACCACAATTTCCTATTTAATCAATATTTGTAACTTTATTACTCCGTCGAGTTCCTTTTTTGCCCACCCATTTAAACAATCTCTTTAGGTATGTTACTCGCTCTCTCTCTCAATGACTCTGTTGTGTTCAAAATATCTTGTGAGTATCAAATTCTCTAAGGCATCTTACCTCAATATGTGCCTTAGAAATGTTCAATTTCTCTTTCTGATTCAAAGTGCAAGTGTCTTTTTTCGTCCTATTTTCTTTAAAACTTCCTATTTGCACACATGTTCTCCATGTTATTCTCAGCATCAGTCTTTTTTTCTGGGGTTATTTCCTTTCATTATCTGTCTGTGCTTTGGAAGTTACGCGGTAGCAAGCGATCAATAATGTACAGGTTCGTAACAGACGGATTTCTTTGTTCAATATCCGAGAAGGTGTACAATTTCCAAGACAGATTTTTGCCGAAAAATGTGGACGATAACTGAATCGCACGATGACGGAGATGCTCGATAACAGAGGTTCCACTGTATTCTGAGTATCCTTCTGTAGAGTTACATTTCTATATTCTCAAATCTCTTTTTGTCTGGGAAGAGATTGTCCATTATTAACTTCCATTTTTATTTCTTAATACTTTGTTTAGCTTGTGTAAGGTGTCTTTCACTCTTCTGATGGGCCTTTGCATTTCTCTGTGACGCTTTCGTCGTCTGTTAAAATAATTCCCACGAACTTAAATGCTTGTACCTGCTTGAATCTAATTTCTAGAATTCAGAGCTCGCATCTTGTGCTGAACCCTGTTACTATCGACGAAACAATTTTCTTCCAATTTATGATTAGTCCTTTCATTTTTTTCCTTACCACATTATATAAGATTTCCGGCAGTTTTCAATCGGTGTCTGACATCAACACGGTGTCATTTGCACGCCTTTTATTGATAAGCTTGTGTCAAAAAATAGTAAATCATGGCAGGACTTCTAGCTCTCTTAGGATCGCTTCGCTGTATAGGCTTCTTTTACAATAATTTTCTACAAGGCCTAAGTATCACTCGAGGTAGAGCATTACAAAGCATAGTTTATAGAGATATACAGGGGAGATAATTAATACGAGACTTGAATTAGTTAAGATTGAAGTGATAGGGGAAGCTTCCTCTTGGAAGTCATTTGCGAAAAACGTTTCGAGGGAAGAAGCTGCTTGAGTGGAACTTGCATCTTATCAGTGCAGCGTGATTCGCTACAATGTGCATGACAAGGTTAAAACTGGTGGAAATAAGAAATGTAGTTCGTCTAAACACTTTGGCTAGAAGTAGCTAGAGCTTGCGATGTTTCGTCTGTGGGAGAGAGGTCGTAAAATAGAAAATATTTCATCAGCCACAAGGACGCAATAAGGCTTTTGAACTCTATCAAGACTGGAAAGTGAAGACAAGCGACAACAAGCGTGTCGTTCAGTCTGATTATTGGTCAATTCATGAGGAACTTCTCGACGGCGTCTTTTCACCATCTAAGACCATCTTATGGAGGTGTCGATTGATAGCGTTTTGTGAAGGATCAAGTTCTGCCGACAATTTACGAGTGTTTGTGTTTGGTTTATATTCAGTCATTTTAAGCAAGACCTCATCTTCCACAGCAGAAGATCTCCCTGAACGTTGTTTGTCTTCGAGGTTAGTGCCACCTTCCTTGAAAGGGGTCTGATCCATTCATTTCTTTTGTCGCTACACTTTGTCTTAAATTGATTTTTTTTTTCACCACTCATAATTAAAGTTGCAAAATAAAGAACAAGCAATGTTTACATGTTTTATATGAAAACAACGAATAAACAATTCAGGGAAGTTGTATCAAATTAATGATATAACATAGAGATACAAGTTACCAAAAATCATCAGTGAAAATCCGAAAAGACCCTTTAACTTAAACTGGAATTTTTTAAAATTCCAGTTCGCATAATTATATTTATTTATTTATTTATTTATTCATTTATTTATTAAGGATATTATCCCAAGCAAGGCTGGAGTGCCACTAGCACGCAGCATCAATCTTACAGATATGCCGGAGATGAATGGATTAAGAATCAACAGTAAAATCCTGGATGAGGGTGAGAGCAAGAAGAAAGAGAGCTATTTGAGGAAAGGATAGAGAGAAGGACGGGGACTAAGATCAAGGCATCAGAAGATGTCGGTTGGGAAGCAGTGATAGTAACTCGTCAGAGCAGATGCCATGAAAATACTTGTAGAAAAGACAAAGGGAAGCCACAGAACCTCTGTGAGAAAGTGACTGTAGACGAGATGCCAGATCAGGGCCTATCACATTGCATATCTATCTCTGAATGAACAGCGGGGGTACCAGACTATATATAGCAGCAGTATTCAATGCAAGGACGAACGGTTGATTTGTTTTATCTTTGAATACATTGTGTTTCCTTTTACTAGCTTTACGATCAACACAACCCGAACCATTTGCCAGCATTTGCCTTTCCGGTTTATTGCAGCCTAGTTTACATCTTCTTACGTAAAATAATATATTCGGATAGTCTTAAGAAGGAACGCAACTTGATGGCTATTTATTAGTCTAGTCAGTTCGACCCTCACAAAGTGCCCTCTGTACAGGCTTTGCGCCAGACTAATTTACTATGGCAAGGTATATATAATCTAGATAATTTACGTATTAGGTAAGATTTATTATATGCTAGAATTCACTCAGTACAATGTTCGAGAGCCACCCACGGTAGAGGCTTACTGTTAAAATGGTAAATAGTTAAAGTGTTGGGTGATATAAATAAAAAAAATTGGTGGTGGTAAGTGAAGATTATGAGAATAAGAGTGATAGATGAAGGTTGCCCGTTGACCTGTAGAGTTCAGTGTTCGGGACTTTTAGTTCCAAATGTAAGAAAGAAGTTCCGCTGAGATAGATATTTCTCAAGAACTGCCACTTTGTGAACTAGAATCCCCCGTGGGCGCTTCTCTGAACACTGCAATTATTTTCAACCATGCAATCTTTTTCCCTCATTCAAAAAGTCGCTAGCCTATTGCTAATCTATCGCTATTTCCATGGAAAATTTTCAGACGAGCTACATTTCTTGATTTCACCAGTTCCGACCTTTAAATCTAGGACCCACCATGTCACTTATACAGGGTTGAAAGATCCTCATTCCCTTCGTATTCCATCGGTAAGAAGGAAGTTTCAATCTAACAGTTTCGTCTAGCGAATCGCTACTATATGGAACAGACTCCTGAGAGGGTGCTTCCGCAATCATTACAATATTGACCTCTTCATGTCTATTTTCAACCGTTATCTAGCCGATGTATCTTGATACATATCTTCTTAACGCATCCTCTTATGTCCATAAAACAACTTCATTCAATAATCCTCTAGCTTGAATGGATCTTGGACCTTGTATTTCATGAATATTTAGTAAATAAAAATGGAACGACGCACAGGAATTCTATAAAATGATAAAGGGATTTGATTCAGCGGTTTAAGTGATTACCTGTGTCTCTAACACAAAATGTTATGAGAATAACAAAACTAAATATACACGGAACAGTTTATAGCCTGATGTGCTATACCATTTAGCTACAGAGGAAGCGTCTGGTTAGCACGTCAGGCTATATGATGGTTCCATGTAGGATAGAGTTTCGATTCCAGTCGGAGGCGACATATTTTCTGAGATTTCTCGGAAATTTAGGCCGGTAAATGTTGTTAATACTGTTTATTATAAACAGATCATTTACTTAAATATTTGTATCTACAAAAATAACGTATAAACAATAAATATATTAAAATAATTGTCGGACTTAGTCCACTTGATAATAATGAATTTTATGTAATTACTTATTTCCTTCTTGATATTAATTTAATTTTTTGTCAGAAATTTGTTTTATTTAATTTTCAGGAATATATACTTCAACGTAAATATGACTCGACGTAAATATCCAACTGATTTTAATTTAAATCTATGTGACTATAAATCATGAATTATTCAAATTCTTACTATTAAAAAAAGAAAGAACCTATTATGAAAACAACTGTTTTTCTTAAAAAAGTATTTGATATATATATATATATATATATATATATATATATATATATATATATATATATATATATATATATATGTATATATATATATATATATATATATATATATATGTGTGTGTGTGTGTGTGTGTTGGTGTGTGTCAATTTACTCATTACAAATTATATTTCAAATGAATGATATTTTAATTTTAAAGAAGATATGTTATAAATTCAAAAGTGACCGATGGGTTAGTATTGTCACTGCCATTATAGTTGGCATCATTGTAGTTGTTTTTTTTTTTATCTGTTAGCGGCGTCTTTATTTGAATTACAAAAGCGTCTCTCTCTTCGTAGCAGTCATTGAAAAAAATTACTGAAGGTTACAAGACAAATATTGCTGACAGGATGAAGAAATGAAGTAGAATACAATAATAATAATAATAATAATAATAAAAATAATAATAATAGAAACTTTATTAAATTTTATATATGTGTATGTACATGTATGTACACTTATATATATATATGTATATATATATATATATATATATATATATACACGTATATATATATATATATATATATTTATTATATGTATATATATATATATATATATATATATATATATATATATTATATATATATATGTATGTGTGTGTGTGTGTGTGTATGTACATTGATTAGTATAAAGTCTCAAATTAAATTTTAGATTAATAATATTTTAATTTTAGAGACATGTTATTAAGTTATATTATTTGTTGATATACCTAATATGTAATCGGTACTTATTAGTTTCATAATTTTTTTTACCGGATTTGGGCAGAGCATTTGGCAGTTATTAAATGCTTAATTCTAACTAGACTACCCGTGGCCCGTTGGGTCACTGAAGGTTCAGGTTATAACACTGAAGTTGATTTCAATATTAAAAAAAAATATTTGTTTGAAAAAAGTTGAAATAACAATACTTACTGTATAAACAACTCGTATTTTTTTAATATTATTCACTTAAAAATGTTTCTTTCTTCTCTTTTTCTTTTTTTTTTTAATCAGATTCACTTGAAAATGTATTTTGAATATGGCAAAAATAATTTTTTTGAATATTTAAAATATTTTTTGTTTAAAGAAAACTGATATCACAAAATCAGAGTGGCGGAAAGAGAAAGGTGGAAAGAGAGAGGTGGAAAGAGAAGGAGTTGGAAAGAGAAGGCGATGGAAAGAAAAGAAGGTGGAAAGAGAGAGAGAGAGACAGAGACAGAGACAGAGAGACAGAGAGAGGTGGAAAAAGAGAGTTGGAAAGAAACTTAAATTATTATGAGCCCAACGGCCGACGTACGCACGATCCACAGACTTTTAGTATTAGATAGATAGATAGATAGATAAATAGATAGATAGATAGATAGATAGATAGATAGGAAAAAGAAAGAGATAATAGTAGTAATAGTGATGATTTTGATGGTGATGATTGTGGTGCTGGTGACTTCTCGGTTATTTTTTTAATGTTCTTTTGTTATATATTTATTTATTAGTAATCTATATACACTTTTTATTTTATAAGCCATACAATACAAACACTTATAATAAACTTTTCTTTAAATATTATTAGTATCTATATATTAATTGTAATTGTGGGTAAAACATATTATAACAGGATTAGGGAGATTTGAAAATAGATTTCACTCATCGATAGCATTGGTCGACTGCAGAAAGGTGGTCGACTGTGTGCCACACATATCGATTCAGAAGAGCCTACAAATATACAGAGTATGCTTCACAACGGTCAAATGTATAACGGAGAGCATGAAAAACTGGAAGACTACACTAAACTCAAACCATACAATTGGTTCATTAACATCAAGACAAATCAAAATCAAAAGAAGGATCTTTCAAGGAGATTCATTGTCACCATTACTCTTCTGTCTTGTATTAGCGCCACTCAGCTGCCTACTAAACAATAGTATCTACGGATAAAAGTCACAGAATGGCACACTGAATCACCTATTCTAGTTTGATATTAAAACATTTGCCAATGATAACCACCATCAAATGAACCTACACACCTTTGTCCAAAACTTCAGCGAAGACATTAGGATGGAATTTCGAATCGACAAATGTACCAAAGCCACCTTCAGTAGCGGTAAACTAACGAAAAATACAAATTTAGACCTTGATATCAACAAGATTAAGAAACTAGAAACTAGACAAAGATTATAGATACAAATACTTAGAAATTAATAAAGAAGACGGAATCCAACATTCAATTATGAAGAAAAAGATCCGAAAATAATATTATAGGAGAGTAAGTTTGATACTAAAAAGCGAACATAATGGGGCCAGTAAAATGAAAGCTATCAACACTGTAGTAACATACACCTTCAACATTATTAAATGGAAGTTTAATGACATCAAAAGATTGTACACTAAAACCAGAAACCAGAGGATGCATTACTCGAAATCAGATGTTGATAGGTTGTACTTACCAAGAACTTTAGGAGGTCGAGGTCTAATCGAACTTGAATTAACTCTAAAACTACAACAATCGAATTGGAAGCATAGCTCACAAAAACCAATGACACCATCCTACAAATAGAAAAATACCAAATCAATTCCATCAACAAAGAAGCTGCAGTCTCCAAGAAACAGATTAATATATTTGAAAACCTACCAACAAAAAAACGAAGCGAATGCCATCTATGCCAAACGAGTAAAACAGAAAGCAAACCAACTTAGTCAAATGAAATTAAAAAAAAAGAAGAAAGAATATACCCACAGACATAACAAAGTAGCGACATATGCGCATTGGAATTTATGCAAGTAACACAAAATCGAAACCACTGAGAGATGGTATGAGCACCAACAAAACACTGTTGTCAAAAATAACAATGTAACTAAACTCTGGAACATGACAATTCAAATTAATAGGCAAAAGCTAACAGACGATATAATCATAAAAGACAAGAAATTTAAGAAGAATATGCTTATTGGCAATCTGAGAGAAACATTTCCATAAAAAATCATTGAGAAGTTATCAAAATACAAGGACATGGATATCGAGATTAACAGGATGTGGAGAATGAAGACTGTACCATTAGTGATCAGGGCTTTGCGCCTCGTGAGAAAAGGAATGGACAATTATACTAGCAGAGTCCAAAGTAACATAAACATACAAGTTGCCCAGAAGATCGCCCGACTAAAAAAAAAATAAAAAAGAAACCCCATATACTAAGAAAAGTGCTATCAATTAAATGACAATTCTCTTATCGGTCCTAAGCACGATATTTGGACCCAGCTCTACAGGATACAAAGCAGGAAACATAACATACACAAATAATAATGATAATAATAAGAATAAAAAAGAAAAATAGTAACACGTCTCATAAATTCAGAGGAATTTCATCGTAAGAAGTAACTCGATAAAAAGAGCTGACTGATTTTCAGACAGACTTCGTCAATATGTAAAAAAAAATCAAAGAGGAATAAACGTATCAGACATTTTTTGTTCATTTTCCGGAGTGATTCATTTGAAATTAAATCGTAATACAAAGCAAATCAGCGTAGCAGATCCTGTACGAAACCAAAAGGGAAAGTACAAAGTATTTTTTTTTATTCATTGCCATTATTTATATTTTTGACTGTAATATCCGGGAAAGAAAAAAAACTGCAATTTTGATATTTTCTGTTCTCATTAATTTTCCATGCTAAACTGAGTTTTTTTTATTAAATAAAATACTTCGTCTAGTTTTAATATACACAATATCTATTTTGTCTTTTTTTTTTTTTTACAGTGGAATACTCTTTTAGCAAAATCAATATATTTTCTCATGTAATTTTAATATACTGTCTGTCATTTTTTCCCATTTCTTTACGTTCTGTTCTCCAATTTCCTGTTCATATATATATATATATATATATATATATATATATATATATATATATATATACATATATATGTATGTATATATATATATATATATGTATGTATATATATATATATATATATATATACATACATACATATATATATATATGTATGTATGTATATATATATATATATATATATATATATATATATATATATATATATATATGTATGTATATACACGCATATGTGTGATATGTATATACATGTATAAATAAATATTCACAAATTGATTGAAGTACTAATCTACCCTATTCTCTGTTTCTCAGTCTCTGTCTATCTCTTTCTCTATCGCTCTTTCTCTTTCTTTCTCCTTCACTCTCTCTCTCTCTCTCTCTAAATATATATACATATATATATATATATATATATATATATATAGATATATAGATATATAGATACATAGATAGATAGATAATTTCTTCTTGCGTGAAGGGATAATGGAATAAAATCTACTGCAAACTCGAGTAATTCCAATAGTTTTTAGAAAGTGCTCAATACCGAGTCTATAGACTAATATTATCGTAAAAAGATATTGCAAATATAATGCATATTATCATAAAAAAGATATAATTATCGTAAAAAAAGACATTACAATTATAAATCATAATTATAAAAATTCTTATCTTTTTACGATAATATTCAAGTATATATATATATATATATATATATATATATATATATATATATATATATATATATATATATATATATATATATAGAGAGAGAGAGAGAGAGAGAGAGAGAGAGAGATCCATCCTGGTATTCCGAAGTGGTCACCCCTGTAGGCTCGATATTGTTTAGCTTCAGTGATCGTACGGGAAGCGTTGTTTCAACGGTATATGAGAGTAAGCCTTTAAATTATTAATAAATATAGAGATAGATAAAAAGGGGGAGATTTTAAACGTTTATATATATATATATATTATGAAATGGCCAATTATTTTAAGACATTTTCATGTTTATACATTCTTTCTTATAGATATAAATATTTAAGTAAATGCTCTGTTTATAATAAACAGTATTAACAAGATTTACCGGCCAGAATTGCCTAGAAATTTTCATAGAAAATATGCGTCCTCCGACAGGAATCGAACCTGTATCTTACACGGAACCGTTATATATCCTGACGGGCGTTACCCATTTATGCCGCTAAATGTCGTTAATACAGTTTATTATAAAGAGAGGATTTACTTAAATATTTGTATCTATAAAAAGAACGTATAAACATAAAAAAAATATCTTAAAATAATTGTTGGACTTTGTACATTCATAATTTTTGACGTTATTTGTTTACATTTGGATACGCATCGAGCAGACATGAATGTACGAGAGAAAATCATGGAAGATTGTAGTTTAAAGACAGTAAAATCGACCTTGCTAACCGAAATGCTCCTCTGTGGCTAAATCAATAAGGCACGTCAGGCTATATGACGGTTCCGTATAAGATACAGGTTCGATTCCTGTCGGAGGGCACATATTTTCTATGAAAATTTCTACATAATTACATATACACATATTATATACGCAATTAAAACTTTTTTTTACATATTTTCAACACAACAAATGTGTCACCTAAGACCATAGTAAATTTCTGACGAGAGAACGATTATCTTAATTTACAAAAGCAGAATACTTCCTTTTTCTTCTTGAGAAAAAAAAAAACAACAAAAAAACAGAGAATTAAAAATAGGCTTGTGAGCTTTACCGTGATTAACAATTGAATTAAATTAAAATTCACCGATTTTTTTTTTATTATGTAGATCATGACACGGAATTTTCAGCATATAAATCCTAGACAATTTAATTATGAACAGATATAAATGGTTACATTATTTCGTAAGATGTACAGAAGTCTGGCGTTCAACTTTGCTAAGATGTAAAAATCGAAAGAGGTGGGAGGGTAATTTAACAAAATGCTAACTAGTTATATGCTCGGTCAGCTACGTACACAAAATTTTGTACTTGATAACTAAGCGGCCCCTTTAAGAAACAGGTAAATAACTTAACCGCTTGAAAAAACAAAACAAAAAAAAAACACATCATAAATACAAAACCAAATTTGGCAAATTAATATGCAACCGTTAAGTAAAGTGCATCTATATAAGATGTTAATAATACCAATTAATCAATGCAAGATTTTAATAATACTAATTAAACACCTTTGCGTTAATATAAGATGTTAATAATAGTAACTAAACATCAATACATAGTAAATCAAAATGAATCTTACAAATAGAATAGTAAGCCAGATAAGGTGCACCGCAGTTCGTCTACTGATTATTATAAAAAAAGTATTATCAAATTTAAAGTTTAAACATATTGTAAGGTAAAAGGTAGACTATGCATACAATTTACAGTCAGTTCACTTCTTTCGTTTAATAAGTTTTTATCAGAAAATCTGATAATTTCTAATTATTTTTGGAAGCATATGAATTAGTAAAGCCCATAAGCCTAGTTTTAATTCTTCTTTTTCTCCAGAAGCTGGTTTGAAGATTTCATTGAAGCGTAAAACTGATATCACGGTGCAGTGTAAATTCCTATGTCCACACTGGGTGACTATAAAATCTTCATACTTCAATTTAGTTGAAAATGACAGCTTCAAAGAAAACTGTGATGTTCGACGACTAAGCTTTGTTTGAGGTGAACGGTAAATTTAACCAACAGAAATATTTGGTACTGGCTGCAAAGCAACCCATGCATTGGCTGGACTGTTCCAAAAAACAAGGAACGCAACTGATTATCTGGTTGTGTATATTATGGAAAACTCATGTGTTGGGATTCTTTGATGGTAACGAAACTGGTGAGTCATACCTCACTATGCTGATAGAGAAGTTAATGCCCCATCTTGAAAGGTTAAGTTACCCCCACCAATGATTACAATAGGATGGAGTCCCTGTCAATTAGGCCATGACGTTAAGACTGACTGAAGGAAAAGTTGCCATGTGTATACAGACTTTACGGTCACACTGTATATTTATCTATATGTATATATTTATGTTGGTACGTATAGAGAGATTCTATAAATACACACACGCTTTCTCTTTATTTCTCATACATATACGAAATATTTTATATGTGTCTATTTGTATAATTATTGTTGCGTGACCGACTGCTTAGAACTGGCCATGAGACCCAGGTTTAAACGATTTGTCAGGAAGGCAATAATATGGAAGGCGATTCCAGTGCGATGCACCTGGAAATCATATTGTTTAATGCAAGACTTGTAAGTAAAATTAGATAGACGGAACCGCTTGGAAATCGTCGATGTTTGTACTAGCGTTACCTTCATAACACAGTAACTATAGAATGTAGTATAGCTATATAAACTGTATAACGCATTATAATTATATAATGTAATGGTTACCATATAATGCAGCGGTAAGTACATAATCTCCTGGTAACTATATAAATTATTATATAATATAGTAGCAATTATAACGAATTGGTTAAACTATATTAGAGTATGACTATATAATCAAGTGGTAACTATATAATATATTGTTGTGACCAAGTAATTGGTTAAGGAATAACAAAACAAGAGGTTGCAGATAAATAGTGTATTGAACAGTAAATACAACAGAAGTGTGTTACACGACGTGGGAGTGTGTGTTGGTTGACCAGCGTTCAGTCTATGTCAGTGTTGATATCAGGTTGGTGCAAAAATAATGACGTAATAATGTCGTTTTTTGACGTATTTTTAACGTAAAAAAAACGACATTATTACGTCATTATTTTTGCACCAACCTAATATTTAAAAGCGCCCCCCACCACCACCACCACGAGGGATGTATGTGGCACATGGCCGAGTTTACCGTAGGTTCTCCGAGCCCGTAGGCTCGGCCAAAAATATTCCCTTAGAAGTCGCATTAACAGGTTCAGGGCCTGTCTACCTCCCCGGACGAAACTTTGCCCTGCAACAAAGCCTCGTCCGGGTTCCTCTCTGCTCAAGGCAGAGAGTGCGAGATGAACAGTCTGGTCGACTGTTAATATTTAACAGCACCCCCACGAGGGTGTATATGGCACAAGGCTGGTTTATTGTGGGTACTCCGAGTCCGTAGGCTCGGCCAAAAATATTCCCTTTGAACCCGCCTAAACGTGTTCAGGGACTGTCTACCTCCCCGGACGAAACTTAATAACACAACGACTACAGCCCTGGGTGGCAACCGGTCTAGCAGAAGGACAACTCTGGATTCATACCAGCCTGGAGAGAGTTGGACTACCTTGCCCAATACACACTACAGTTGCAGTATGTGTAGTGCTCCTACGACGCTACTGGGTTTCAGGACACGTGATCGTGAGTAAATTAAACTATTTTAAAATATAAAATGAAGCAATTTTGTTACTAACATCTACTATTTTGTTCTTATTTTAAAGATTGAACAATTTCTTGTTATTCAACTGTATCTCCAGTTTTTTTTAATTTAAATTTAAATAATTTCGCTCAATTATAAATCTTCCTGGAAATAGTCACCGAGTATGGTCTGACCCTTTGATCCCTGACCCCCACTTAACGGTGATTGAGAAAAATGACGTAATGCCCAGCTACCGGTTAAACAGTAGTAGAGAAAAAGGACTTAATGCCCAGCCACCGTTTGAACGGTGGGTAAACACTTGCGTCGTTTTTGCTATTGGTTGTCTTCTTTTGAAGAGTCAATCAGAAAAGCCGTAATATTCGAATGTCATCGAACGTTATACCAACATGTTCGCGCCTTTTCATTGTGTTTTGTGCATGTGTTTTGGATAATAAAGATCGCTTTTACCATAAAGCGTGCGGTGTCTCAACCTCGACAGCCAGGGAAGCAATCAGGGACAAGACATGCAATTATACTTTCTTCCTGCTAAGTACAATCTACTGTGAAACATTACCAATTTTCGAATTTTGACTCAGGAGCTCAGGAAGAACGGTTAAAATTGTTCAGGAACGCAAAGCTCAAAGGGCTAAGAAAATTTAGGAAGCTGGTTTCAAGTTTTGGGTAGAGAATTATTGTAATTCTTAAACAAGCCTACTTTTGAGTGATACAAATCGCTACCAAGAAGCTTTAAGCTGAAGAGTTTAGTCATGCAAGACAATGCTCCTTGAAGAGTTGATTCTTAACAAGATGAAAGAAAAAAAAAAACTTTACAATTAATGAAATAACCGAAGTCTCTCTATATATTAATCCAATAGAAAAGATGTAGTGTATCAGACAAGGATATCTACTTGAGCATGGAAAGCAGTATTCTAGCAGAGATACCTGGAAAGGAATAACAACTTTAGCAAATTCCCTTAAAATCGAAACAGTAAAAAAGTTACTAAAATCAATACTAGAGTGTCTGATGAAATTTATAGAATATGATGAAACTCATATTAAAATATAAAGTAATTATCTATCCGTCTTTACGGCGGCGAATGCTGCACGATTTCCTTAAGGATGAAGAAAAGACTCGAGGGGACGGAGATGTGGTTCTACAGAAGGATGCTGAGTATTATTCCTTAGTGTAACGATGAGGTCTTGGAGAGGATGCAGACAAAGAGGAGGCTCACGCTTAACATCAGGAAGAGGCAGCTGAAATTTCTGGGACAAATGATGAGGAAAGAGGGGCTTGAGAATCTGATGCTCACGGGTCGAATAGAGAGAAAGAGAGACAAGGGGAAGCAGCGTATTACATTCCTGGCGGGCTTGAGCATGTGGATGACAGAACGTGGTCTAGGGGAGATAGCAGAGTGAAAGAACTTGTTGAGAGCTGCAAGGGATAGAAGGAGGTGGAGAGCCATGATCGCCTACGTCCTGAAAGGACATGGCACATAAAAAGAAAGAATAAAAGAATAATTAGAAAAGAATAATTATTTCAAGTAAATTGGATATTATGCCAATCAATTATATGTCTGTGGCCAAAATATCTGTTTGATTGATTTATAAATGAAAATGTATGTGGCATTTATTAGGTTGGTGCAAAAATAATGTCAGTTTTTGACGTATTTTTTAACGTCAAAAACCGACATTATTTTTGCACCAACCTAATAGTTTATTTGCTTAGTAATGCATGGTACCTCTAATGTTATTAGTATTTTCAATATATATTGATATAATCTGAAAGTTACACAATATAAAACTCATATAAAGATATCAGGAAAAACTTACCAACGTCAGCCCGAATAGAATCAGACAGGTTAGAAAAAATTAAGGCATAAGAAAGAAAAAAGGCATAAATAAACCAAGGAAGGAAAAGTAGAAGAAATTAAAACAGTAATGGAGGACAAAAAAGAAGAAAGAAAGGAATAAATAATAGACTGAAATAAATAAATAAATAAAGCAAGAAAGAAAATGAGGGAAGTTAAAGAAGCAGAAAAAATGATGGAGGGGTAGAGTAAAAGAAAATGAACAAAAGAAATGAAGAGACGAAAGTTAGATGAGCGAAACGGATAAAGACATTTGGGAAGAAAAGCGGAAAAAAAATGAGGAAAGTAAATGAAAGGCAAAAGATATAAATGAAGTTAATCCAGAAGAAAAAAAGAAGAAAGAATGAAAAGGAGGAGAAGGAGAGAAAAAAAAGGAAAAAAAATAAAGGAAGGAAAGAGAGAGTAACAGAAATAAAAGAGCAATGAAATGAAAGAAAAAAAAGTTAGAAGCATGCAAGAAAGAAATAAATGAAGTCAAAGACGAAAGGAAGCAATGAAGGGAAATTTTAAAGGAAGGAAAGCGAGTAAAAATAGTGGAAGGAAAATTAGGACCGGAATGGTAAAAATGATGGAAGCAAAAAATAGAATAACTAATGGAAAAAGAAATCAACGAAAAAGTAGAAGAAAGAAGGAAAAAAAGGCGGAATGAAGGGAAGAAATAAATAAAAGAACGAAAAAGAAAAAGAAATAAAGTTAGCAAAGAAATGAAGAACAGAAAAGTAGAAGAAAGAAAGGAAAAACTAAATCAAGGAAAGAAAGGTCGCAGAAGGTAAGGAAGAAAGAAACGAAAAATGGAAAGAAAAAAAATCAGAAGGAAATGAAGTCAAGGAACTAGGGGAAGAAAAGAATCAATGATGGAAAATTAGAATACAGAAAAGACTAAACAAACAAGGTAAAAAGCTAAAAGAAATACAAATTAAAATGGAAAGGTGAAAATAAAAACAGAAATGATAAAAGTAGAAGAACAAAGGAAAGGTAGAAGGAAAAAGATATGGAGGAAATAAAGGAAGAAGAAAGAAAATAAGAAAGAAATGAAGGAAATGTAGAAAGAAAAGAAGAAACAAATGAAAGCCGGTAAATTAGAAGAAAATATGTTCGCGGGAAAAAAATATGGGAGACGGGAAGGTCAAGAGAATTGAGGTGAAGTAAATGAAGGACATCTTCCAGAAAAAATACCCGGGAAAACCATAAGTGCAGTGAGAACAACTTCACAGGAGAAAAACAAAAACCGTGTAGAAAATAACAAAGTTATAAACATCAAGTAAAAATAAAAGACTAAAAACAAAACAAAAAAAACAAAACAAAAAACAAAAAACAAAACAAAACAAAAAACAAAAAAAAAAAACGAATTGGAATTTGCATTTGAATTATTCACAAATGGAATTGGTATGTTAAAACAAACATGTAACTTTTTTGCGTTTTGTCCAAAATTATTTCACGAATTGATTTTTTGCAAATTAAGAGAAAGACAATGAAGTTCAAACTTTTCCCGAAGATCAATATTCGACCAGATTCATTAAATCAACACTTCTGCATCATTTTGAGTCTGTCACAAAAATATGCAGACAAAACAAAGTTCGTATTTTTTCTTCTCTTAATTTCTGGTTTTATGCCATATCGAGAATAATATTGATTAAAAACACTTTGGGGAAAATTCACTTCCTTAACCGGTCATATTAATATGTATTTGTACACACACATACTAATACCCGTACACTCATATAAATATACACATACACCGTAAAGAAAATATGATACATACACACGCTTAAACTTGTATTCACTTGTACGAGTGGGTCATTCTGAATGTAATGAGTCCTATTTTATTATATTGGAACATGAGGTTAGATGATGGACCTCGCCACTAATAACTTACTTGTATTTTAGGTGTTACAGATAGACGTCTGACAAAATGGCGTCTGAGGGGTAAATATGAGTAAAGTTTATTCTGCAGGTTACATGTAAACACTGATCGGGCTTGTACTTTAATTTCATGAAACATTGGTCGCTTTTATGCTTTAATTGATTGGTAAACCTTGTTCAAGTATACACATAAATCCATAAGTAAGCATTGTTTAGGGTTATAGTTGAGTCTATAGATAAACTTTAGTCGCGTTTATACTTGAGACTATAAATAAACATTGACCGTGCTTATACTTGAGTCTATAGATAAACATTGATCCGATATATATGTATGTAGGTAAACATGCGTCCCGTTTATAGTTGAGTTTATTTGTTTATATTTAAGCCTACAGGTAAGACTTGTTCCTGTTTATACTTGTGTATATATATATAAAAACAGTGGTTGGATTATATTTGAGTCCATCAGTAAACATTGGTCCGGATTTATACTCGGGCCATCGAGTAACCATCTGGAATTTAGCCTTTCATTCCCAGAGATGGTTTACGTTCTTTAGCGTATTCCAAGCCCAACTAAAAAGCAATATATATATATATATATATATATATATATATATATATATATATATATATATATATATATATATATATATATATATATATATATATATATATATATATATATGGCACATTAGTCTAGTTGGATAGTTACATAGGTAGCTAGAGAAATCGCTCCAATTAGTATGGCATAATACCAAACAGAGGCAAAAGAGGATTTATTTATATTAAGTGCCAAACTTTCAAGTGGATAGGAATTTAAAGCGATTTGTTATTTTGTCCTGGAATGAAAACATTTGAAACATCATTTGGCATTTATATTCTATCATTGGTTTATAATAATTCTCTAATACGTACTGGATAGCTTACCGTAATGTGTTAGTTACTAAATTTGATTAAAGACTAATTTAAGACATTTCAATATCACAGTGTATTCCATCCTAACTGAACGCCTTAAAAGTAAAATAATTATTCCGTGGTATTCTCAGTCTCTGCCTGCATTACCACATATCTGTTATTTTAAGTTAGGAATCGGAGAGCCGAGTTCGAATTCTAGCCGAATCCATTACATTCACTTACGTGCTAATACCCCTGGGAAAGGTAATACTCCTCTTCTTACCCACCAGATATGGGTAAATAGCAAGACAGACTAGCTTTTAGAGCATTGGGTGACAACCAATCTAGGAGGAGATAATTTAATTCTAAACTTGCCTGTAGAGGGTTGTGATCCGTCAGGTTATCTAGCCAAAGAAACACCACTTCTACTTATGCGATGCCTCTACGACCCTGACTAGTCACGGGATTCGCGATCGCCATATAAGGTGACTGATACTACATGGTTGTTTGGTACTCTTTTCTTTGTTTTTAACGAAATTATCCTGTTTCTTTCATAATATTTTGTTTCACTCTTCCAATACGCTTTCCCAATTCTTTACTCGTCTTTTGAAGCACTTCCCCGTTAGTTATATTTTCGTACTTTTGACATCTCCAATTTGTAACTAAAATCTTGGGCTCTCCCTTTTGCTAACGACTATGTCTTATAATACTATTTAGTAGGAAACAAGGCAGCGTAGAACTAAGACGGTTAGTATAGACTGGTAAGTAAATCTACCTGCCGCTTATGTAGAATTGGTTCCATTTTTATGATATAACAGGTACCTATCATAGAAAAATATGAATTTAAATAAGTGCCGTAAAGGGTCAAAAGGTATTAAATTTTGTTGTGGTCAATCTTTGCAATTAATTCTTCACCATCCGTTCTGGTTCTCACTTTATCACTGGATCATAGAGAGGAAACCAAAAGCACGGGATTGGACACTGTGTGACTCTTTACTCATCTAAAAACTCCCTTCCTGTTCATTATTAAAATCATCATCTCTTAGGATGAATAACAATGATCATAGAGGATTCGAGTTCAAGTATTGTCAGAAACTGAATTCTTAAAACCGAATTCCGAAGATGAGAAATGCCAAAAAAAATGTGATGCTTCTTTATTTTTATCATTTTTTTTTCTTTTACCGTTCATCTTTGTCTCTTTTTCATTCTTAGTTTCATGCCTACTTTTTACATCAAATTTTCCATTTTTTTTCTTTCTTTCTTCATCTTGTATTTAACTTTACTTCCTTTGTATTTCTTAATCTGAGATTTGACATAATTTAATTTCTCTTTCTTTCCAGTTCATTTATTCATTCATTGTGTCTTTTTTAAATCAGGCATGCGACTTTATTTAAACTTTCTTTCCTTCATCCTTTCGTAATTTCGTATTCGATGTTATTTGCCTTTTCTTTCTTTCTTCGTCTCGTATTCGACTTCATTTTATTTTTTTATTTTTTCTTTCTTTCTTTTTTAGCTAATCTGGTATTCAAATTTATTTAATTTTTCTATCTATCTATCTATCTATCTATCTATCTATCTTAGCTAAACTGGTATTTCACTTTATTTAATTTTTCTATCTATCTATCTATCTATCTATCTATCTATCTATCTATCTATCTATCTATCTATCTATCTTAGCTAATCTGGTATTCAAATTTATTTAATTTTTCTATCTATCTATCTATCTATCTATCTATCTATCTATCTATCTATCTATCTATCTTAGCTAAACTGGTTTTTCACTTTATTTAATTTTTCTATCTATCTATCTATCTATCTATCTATCTATCTATCTATCTATCTATCTTAGCTAAACTGGTTTTTCACTTTATTTAATTTTTCTATCTATCTATCTATCTATCTATCTATCTATCTATCTATCTATCTATCTATCTTAGCTAAACTGGTATTTCACTCTATTTAATTTTTCTATCTATCTATCTATCTATCTATCTATCTATCTATCTATCTATCTTAGCTAAACTGGTTTTTCACTTTATTTAATTTTTCTATCTATCTATCTATCTATCTATCTATCTATCTATCTATCTATCTATCTATCTTAGCTAAACTGGTATTTCACTTTATTTAATTTTTCTATCTATCTATCTATCTATCTATCTATCTATCTATCTATCTTAGCTAAACTGGTATTTCACTCTATTTAATTTTTCTATCTATCTATCTATCTATCTATCTATCTATCTTAGCTAAACTGGTATTTCACTTTATTTAATTTTTCTATCTATCTATCTATCTATCTATCTATCTATCTATCTATCTTAGCTAAACTGGTATTTCACTCTATTAAATTTTTCTATCTATCTATCTATCTATCTATCTATCTATCTATCTATCTATCTATCTTAGCTAAACTGGTATTTCACTCTATTTAATTTTTCTATCTATCTATCTATCTATCTATCTATCTATCTATCTATCTTAGCTAAACTGGTTTTTCACTTTATTTAATTTTTCTATCTATCTATCTATCTATCTATCTATCTATCTATCTATCTATCTATCTATCTATCTATCTTAGCTAAACTGCTATTTCACTTTATTTAATTTTTCTATCTATCTATCTATCTATCTATCTATCTATCTATCTATCTATCTATCTATCTATCTATCTTAGCTAAACTGGTATTTCACTCTATTTAATTTTTCTATCTATCTATCTATCTATCTATCTATCTATCTATCTATCTATCTATCTATCTATCTATCTTAGCTAAACTGGTTTTTCACTTTATTTAATTTTTCTATCTATCTATCTATCTATCTATCTATCTATCTATCTATCTATCTATCTTAGCTAAACTGGTATTTCACTCTATTTAATTTTTCTATCTATCTATCTATCTATCTATCTATCTATCTTAGCTAAACTGGTATTTCACTTTATTTAATTTTTCTATCTATCTATCTATCTATCTATCTATCTATCTATCTATCTATCTATCTATCTTAGCTAAACTGGTATTCCACTTTATTTAATTTTTCTGTGTGCCTTTCCTTTCATTCACTAATTTATTCTTTCTTCATTTTCAATCTGAAATTCGACTTTATTTAACCTACCTTTCTTTCTTTCTTTCTTTCTTTCTTCTTTCTTTCTTTCTTTCTTTCTTTCTTTGTACCAGTAAATAAACAAATAAAAACATTGCTTTCTTGGGGCGAGGACAATTTTTATTGGTTTCAGGCAGGCTTATTCGTGTTGGAGAATTATCAATGATTATCATCACGAAATGGACACCCAAAATAGAATAGCATGTCTTCTGATGTACTTTTGAACATAATCTTCCCGCTTCAAACCAATCTCTCTAGTGCTACAAAGCATAACCAGTAAAAATAAAATATCACTTCGTAGTTCACAGATATTTGGAAAGATCTAGAAAATATTTTGAAAATTTCCATCGAAAATTTGAATAAATATAAGATAAGGTTAAAATCTCAAAATAAAGTAAACGACAAATGTTCTGTACAGTTTCTTGATCTTACAAGTGAATTTTCACGGCATCACATTTTCTCGGTAAGAAAATATCAGAAAACCATATCTTAACCAAAGCTTTGTGAGTGAATTTGGGCAGACGCAACTCTTTGGAAGCCATTGATGATTGTGCAACTACGAAGTTACAAGTTATTGTAACCGAGACTTTAGGCATTCCTTAACAACTGATCAAAGCAAATTATGCGCTTTCCCAGAAACTATAAGTAAGAATTACTTAGGATACTTTCAGCACGAGCCACAAATTGGCTCTGTGGGTGGTGAAGAAGCATAAATTTGCCTGAGCAGACGTTTTCATAAAGGGCTTTGCTAGTTAGCCTAGTAAAGACGTTACTTGAAACCAAGCAGCTATTATTATTATTATTATTATTATTATTATTATTATTATTATTATTATTATTATTATTTCCTTACATATCTGTTGTATGCACATTTCCTTCCGGTTCCTCACTAGAGACCTAAGTCCAGAAATGGCTTCATGGCATTTTCTCCTGATCATTTTGTAAAAGAAAAAAAAAAACAAGATCACATACACTTTACATAGATGTTGTGGTAGGATCCACCTAATTTGCATAGTGGAGTACCGACCATATAAATATGGTTGGTACCGGGAAGAGAGGGAAGGAATCAGGAGATTCTGAAACCGAGAGACAGACTCTCGGCGACTGTCGAACTCTCTGCATTAGCAGAGGGGAACCCGGACGAGGTTTTGCCGAAGGGCAAGGTTTCGTCCGGGGAGGTTGACAGGGCCTGAACCCGTCTAGGCGGGTTCAGAAAGGCCATATTTTTGGCCGAGCCTACGGGCTCGGGGATACCCACATTAAAACGGCCTTGTGCCACATTCGATCCTCGTGGGTGGATTGATAAATACAGGAATCAGGAGATTCTGAAACCGAGAGACAGACTCTCGGCGACTGTCGAACTCTCTGCATTAGCAGAGGGGAACCCGGACGAGGCTTTGCCGAAGGGCAAGGTTTCGTCCGGGGAGGTTGACAGGGCCTGAACCAGTCTAGGCGGGTTCAGAAAGGCCATATTTTTGGCCGAGCCTGCGGGCTCAGGGATCCCCACATTAAAACAGCCTTGTGCCACATTCGATCCTCGTGGGTGCATTGATAAATACAGGAATCAAGAGATTTAACCAGAGACTCTGCCCGACTGCGACTCAGTCAACACATTATCCAGGAACGGTCTTCCCAGGAATATACAAAAGACTATATGTAAATATTGTGTACACTTTCTTGTTTCAATACATTTTGTTCTAAGTACATTTTGTGTTGCATTATTATTCGATGCGTTAGTCAAGTTTCAACAATAGATAAAGCTCTTCTTAATTTATGAGCTGTAATTGTGAGTAACTTTTGCATTTCTTTAAGTCGTGGACTACCAGGAATCCCTTCAATGAGGCTATCGGAACCTTTTCTAATCAATCCGAAGTCTCCAACTACAATTGGAATTATTCATGTCCTCATGTGCCACATGATTACCATTTTATAATCCTTGTATATTCATAGTTATTATTATTTTTATTAGCAACTTAAGAGCGCGATTTCAGAAAAGTATTAGAAAAGATAAGACGAAGTTTTGAAAATGTTCAAAAATATTTCGATACTGTTTTCAAGTTATATTTTTGAAATCAGTTTCAAGTATAAAAAGATATATACATTTAAAAAAGTTATAAGTCTTTGTACAAATTTTACTTACCTTGTAATGAAAGAAAAAAGAAAAGAAAAACAGGTGTACTCTTAATCAACGCGTTAAAACAAACGAATCCCAGTACAGCCGGTTTGTTCGTTACAGAATAAGCAACGTTTGTACAAAGAATTAAAATTGATGTATGTTTATCTTTGAAAATTTTTTTTAAATATGACTTGAAGAAGACAGATATACTGTCGAAATTTTGTTGACTATCGTCACAAATGGTGTCTTCTTTTTCTTTCCTTAAATCGCCCTCTTTTTTAAATGTTGAAAAATATTGAAAGAGTTTTTGTCAATCAGTTTGTTTATTATTATTATTATTATTATTATTATTATTATTATTATTATTATTATTATTATTATTATTACATCGATTTATCTTATAATATCGGGTGTTTGGACTTTACTGTTGGAAACTGTATGGTCTGAAAAGTTGGCATTCTTTCTCGAAACTTTACTTCATCCACTCTTGATTCTAATCTTTTGACAATGTTTCAGATGCGTCAGTTATCCTAGTCCCGACGTCAACCATCAAGTTAATAATTTGTTTCTTCACGTGTGAGGTCCTGGTATATTTTTTCCAAGTTTTTCACTTTCCTGTCATCTTTACTTTATTTTAGACTAACTTAGCTACATCTTTAATCAGCCAGATCTTCGTTTTCTTACTTGAATTGTTGATCTGGATGCCTAAACCCTAGAGTATCTGATTCGATTTTATTTTCATTGATATCACTTTCCCTGATTTATTATGTTTTTTCTCTTGAGACTTGGTTTGCCGTCCCATATTTACTTTAAAATGGCGGCTAAAACGTCTTTAAAATTATTTCTTTTACTTTTCGAATCAAATTCAGTCCTGATCACATTAATCTGAATATGCCAGAGGAAACAAAATGTACACTAATATATACCTGAATATTACAAAATCGGGCTTCAAACATAAGCTGTAAGGAACTAGTGATAAAGAAGTGAAAAAAAAAGCTATAAAAAATCCAAGGAATAATGAAACCTCGCATTGAAGTTGAACTACTGATAATAGCTTATACTCTACCCGAGTTTAAAAGAAAGTTTCCCGGTTACTCAATTTCAAGAAGTGCGTCAGGAATCAGAATCGCGCCCCAAAGCTAGTGAACTTGACAAACCTATTTTCATGCAGAAACCTATTTTCATGTAATATTGAAATATGTTTTATAGTTCAAACGACACTAGCTGTTCGGTTAATAAATGTTTCCTTATAAGGAACCAGCTAATATTACCATTATCCTATTTATGCTTTGATATATTTCGCCTTAATACATTTTTTCAAAAAAAAAAAAAAAAAAAATTAAATGTTTTAAGCGAAACTTAGTATCTATCTATCTATCTATCTATCTATCTATCTATCTATCTATCTATCTATCTCAGTCTGTTCATTATCTATCTATCTATCTATCTATCTATCTATCTATCTACTTTTTACACTGATACGCTTCCTTTCATTTGCATTCCTTATGTTTTCACTCTTTTTCCTTAAACATTCAATTTGTACATTAAACAGCCGTTTAGGTTGAAAGATTGACTTCAAACATTCCTTACCGCCCGATTGGTTTTGAACGAACTCAGACACATTAAAACTACGTTGGTTAATGTTTTTTTAAGCTATCATATTATTGAATATTTTAATTGAGAAGTATTTTTCCTTTAAACATGACTAGAAATATAGTTGTACCAGTGCAAGGAATGTGTGTTAAGTATTTTATGCAAAAAACAAAATCTATGCCGTAAAACTAGCCGTATTAAATTTTTGATGTGATTTAATGTAAAACAGACAATGACGAGATTTAAAATAGTTCTATATCTATTACTAAATTCTTTATCTCTGCCATGGCTGTGTAGTATGCAGATGCAATGTTGTAATTAAGTATTCTATTCTATCAGTTAAGTAAAGAAGACACTTGGACCGGAACTTGAAATTCCAATTCATTTAGATTATAAATTCTCATGCAGATTTTGCATTGTTGCAATCTTTGACCCATAAGAGAATAACTGCTTCCAAATTTGCTTTGGTTGTTCTTCTGTTATTAAAAGTAATTGGGATATGATCACGAAACTTAGTATTACAAGTTGTTGCTCAAAATATCAGGGGATCTGAATAAAGCGTACGCGAATTGCAAATATTAATAGTAAGGGTGAGATGTATGTAGGCAACAAAAAAGGTTTTAAGGAGAATTGAGACAAAAAAGTGCACTTGTGCTTAGAATCAGAAAGAGAGAGGTGTAATTTTCTGGGACCATAATGAGGAAATACGGCTTGGAGAATTTGAAACTCACATGTTATATTGAAGATAAGATGGGGGTCACATCGAGTAACCTTTCTAAGGATCTTGTGTAAATAAATGTCATAACATATCTAAGGAGGGATAGTAAAGAGACAAAAATATTTAGAGTTAGAAAGAATAAGAAGCTGATGAGAGCCATGACCGCTCACCACCTGAAAGGACCTGGCACGTAAAAGAAGAAAAAAGGTACTTTTAGCCATTTCTAAAAAGGAATCATTCGGTGTTAAATGAGAGAACAATTAGTGTTAATATTGGCAGATATTTATAAATTCTTTTCTGAAAACAGTTGAATAGTATAGTTAACTGTCGGAGAGATATTCTCTCATTCGCAGTTAATGCTCATGCCTTCTTTGAAACTTACATTAATCTTGGCATAAGGTCTCGTTATTATGGTACCTAATAAGAAGCCAGCACAATGCCCTATCAAAGGAATGTAAAAGGCGATAGTAGTTAATTGTTATTGATAGATAAATCCACTAGACTGATGAAGGTGTGTGTGTGTGTGTGTGCGTGCGCGCGCGTGATCAGCTTCACCTTAAACGATTATAGAGATTCTGGTGGTATAATCACAAACGAAGGTATGTATTAGGTTGGTGCAAAAACAATGTCGTTTTCTCACATATGTTGCTATGTGAGAAAACGACATTATTTTTGCACCAACCTAATAGAAAAGAATAAAAAAAAAAACGCATAAAACGGAAATCAAGTGCTGAACAACTTGTCGATGAGATACGGTGGATATTCATCTTAAAATGGCCTGATAAAATCGTATCAGGCTAAAAATGAAATCATTGAAAAGGACAATAATATTTTTCAGATATCCTGCGTAGTTCCTATATCTTCTTGTTTATTAACAAGGATATTACGACTGAGATAGCATTTTTATTCAGTTGCATTCTTTGCAATTTCGATGATTTTCTCAACTCATGTGATCGACAGAGGTCTCATTCCCCACCCAACAGAATCTTAAAACCACCTTAAGCGAGATAAAAATTACCATGTTGTACGATAAAACATATTACAAAGGCTTTTAATATTATTTGTTTTAAAAATCTTTGTGAAGTTTCAGATTGCTAGCTGAATGCATTGCAACAAAGAAATCATAAAGGAAAAGTTAGCTTTCTAGTTTTTTTTAACAGAATTTGTTGATGAGTTCCCCTGAGCATTTGGCTGTGTAAAACAAATATCAGAATGAACGATTTTTGATTTAATTCTGACAATGTAGGCGCGACATTTGATAAACAGTTTCTCCGGATTAGATTATTATCAAATTTCATTTCAAAGTTGTCGTTTTGCTATTTTAGTTTCTATGTGATTGTTTTTTTTTTTTTTTTTCATTGTTGCCATTTCTTCATTTTAAGTTTCTTCTGCTTATTCTTCCTTTTCATTTTCTCTTTTTCACTCTTGTTCCTCTTTTTAGACTTCGTTTTCTTTGTTTTATGTTTTCTATTCACTTTTTCCTTCGTTCTTTTTCTTTTATTTGCTCTTTTCTTTCGTTCTTCCGTTTTTAATTTAATAAGATCCTTTCTTTATTTTTTTTATATTTCTTTTCCTCATTATCAGCTTTCGTTTTCAATTCGTCAGTTTACCTTTCAATTTTTACTTTTTTAACAGTAATTTTATGTCTTCTGCATTTCTTTAAGTCTCCACTCACTTAATATCCGTATTTTCTTTTCCATTTCCTTCCAGCGAAAAATCCCTTTTTAGCGTTTTCATTTTAGCTCCATCTTTTAAAGAATCTTATTTCTCCCCAGACCTCATATATATGTTATTACGTTCCTCGCTCTTTCCTCACTTAGATTATTCGCCATTTGCTTCTTTAGTTAGCATCTATTTCAGTTTAGTTTTCTCTTTGTTCTTATTCTCCATCTCTCCTATTTTCTACTCGACTTTCGTTTTTTATTCGATTCTTCTTACTATTTTCCTGTGGCAATATTCAAACTTAATTTCTTAATCCCAAACTCGATTTTCCGCCATTGTACTAAACCATTTCTTTAGTGCCGTCAAATATTACCCCAACATCACCCCAACATTTACGTAAATGTACGTTTTAGATGCCACAATTCATCTGCTTTAGTATCTAAGACAAACTTTTAATAAAATATTATTATTATTTGTAAACAATTCAATTGACATGTCTCCGTAATATGTCAATACTTTTAACATTACTGGAGCTGATTTTAGTAATGCGGTCGTCAGAATAATTTTGATTTATCTTTGGGGGTTTCAATCTTTCTATTCTAGTTGGAATATTATTTGATGGGCACAACTGTAACTTTTACGATAAACAATTTCTTCAATTCTCTGGCAAAACACAATTTATAGATAGACAGAAAACATTTACCCGAGAAAGCGCAACGAGTTACTCTCCAGGAGGTTGACATAAGCCATACTGATGGGTCTGTCAGATGATTGACAGAGAGCAGTTTCGTTTTTGAGGCTTCCAATTAACAAGCTAGAAGGAATATATTTCGATATGGGTCTACCGCAAAGTCTTATGCAATGATTGTATGTTATTATTGATTAAGAGAACAGCATACGAGGCGCTGGAAGCGAAAATTGCACCGCTGCTCATGACGTCACACATGACCACGCGATAGTGAAAACGAGAAGTATTAAGTATGGGAAACCGTTGGTGTAAACCAATGGCTTCTGTTATCAATTATAGGCGTTTATGTATATTTGTGGAGATTTCACAGTTTATTTTGTTCAGGTGAGGTTTCAAGAATTTTTAGTTTTTGTTTATTGTTTTATCTTCAAGTATAGTTGTGTTTTCCACGAAGATTTTCCGGAATTGTGTATACGGCCAGGCATGTTGTTTTAAATACCTAAAAATGCTAGAGTTATCATTCAAATATAGAGTCAAGCGTCGTGAAACGAGTTTATGGTGTGATCAACATAAATATTATTTAATCCGTTGGAGATACACTCGTATGCACGAATTTGTCGTTGTTTCGAAATCTTCCATGTAAACAAAAACAGACTATCATTATTGTTTTGTCCGTGTATTGTTTAATATATTGTAATGTAATTATGATCTTTGATAATGGCTTATGTAAGCCGAAAGTTTAGATAGGATTAAAAAATATTTATCAATATGGTGATTTTTCTTTCGTCATTTAATGATAATGTTATTAATCCTATTAGCCGATATGAAAAGAATTTACATAAAATAAATAGAGAAATATATTATTTAATGAAAATGCATCAATATATATATATATATATATATATATATATATATATATATATATATATCTCAGACACTGAGGTCAACACCCACCGGTGACAATTTGTTTCATGTTTCAACACAATCTTCATAGCTTGAAGATATATACATATATATATATATATATATATATACACACACATATATATATATATATATATATATACACACACACACATATATATATATATATATATATATATATATATATATATATATACACACACACATATATATATATATATATGTGTGTGTATATATATATATATGTGTATATATATATATATGTGTGTGTGTGTATATATATATATATATATATATATACATATATACATATATATATATGTTTGGGGGGTTAAAATATATATAATGGTATATATGTTAAATATTTAAAATCCATCCTCAAAACTAGTGAAGGTAAAATGTAAAATTCTATTCTACGTAACTTCAAGGCCACCCCCCCCCTTAAGACAGCATAAGACCCCTCTTTCAAAAAGGAGATAAGCATCTTCTATGTCCCTAGAACTGTCTAAAATAGACATTCTTATAATTTAGAAGAGTTATTTTTTTTATCAATTTAGAAGGTTTCCACTAGAAGATGTATATTTTTTTCTAAAATTTAACATAGTTTTAGACATAACTGAAAAATACAAATACTTTATTGAGACAGCCACGAGAGATTGTGAAGAGACGGGAAACTTAATGGAAAATCTATTGATAGCTGACACAGTGTACTAAAAGGAACGATTGAACGAAAGAAAAAATAGTTTCTTCACATGAAAATTGCATCAATTATGTCATAATTTACAAGAGTTATTTCATTGTGGCTGCTTGCAAAGTAATCGTGAAACACAGAGACAGACAATTTTCTCTCATCTAACTTTTTACCGTTTCTAATCGACGGCATTCAGCAAATCGAACAGAGTACACCGATATGAAAGTATTTTACTTTCAAAACCAAGTTTTACTTCTTCATTTGCATTAATCCTTGTTTAAATTGAAGGAAATTGGGTGGAACACTTCTTTACACAATGAAATGACCTTTGAACGTCTATTGGCTTCAAATAGAAACGTCGTGTATATGGATAGTGGATAGTAAAAAATAGGAAAACAATTAACAATACTAGAGAGATGTTTTTAGAGAAATTCAATGTTCGTAGAGGCTCCAAATCCTGAAGCAACCAATGTTGATCAATCTCATTGAACATACATTGCGCGAACATTAAGATTATCGTCTGTGACCGTCGATCTATGCTAAAGGAATATTTTACTAAGAAATCGCAGTCCTGTTAATTATCTTTTACTATATTTGTAATACGTCTACCATGTTTTATGATTTGAAAAAAATGCTTTAGTTTTTATTCTCCGAGAAAAAAAAATGTATGTACAGAGTGCGATGTTGAAATTACGCAAAAATGAAAATAATACTGAGGTCTTATTTTAACATATTAGACAAAAAATATATTGAAATGCTAAAGTGAATTTATTCAATGAAATCACCATTGGCTTCAACCACGGCCTCCAGACGCCTTCGAAATCACCTGTATCTCTTCTAGGCAGTCACCAGTGTCTACAGTCTTTTCCTTTTTTTCTCATCTTTGATAATGGCTTATGTAAGCCGAAAGCTTAGATAGGATTAAAAGAGAATAACTGCTTCCAAATTTGCTTTGGTTGTTGTCCTGTTATTAAAAGTAATTGGGATATTATTTTCATTTTGTACTGTTGGTGAATGCTGCGTTTAGTTCATCTTTCGTGTTACATAAGTTTTGTTGGTCTCTCAGCCAACTGCGCCCCGCACATAATAATCAAAGAGGTTTCAGTCTGGGGATTTAGGAAGCCAGATGTAAGGAGTGATGTGGTCGCAGAAATTGATTGACAGGGTTCTCCTGCTTGTGTATTAAGGCGCCAGACGTAGAGTTTTCCAGCAGTCACCCTCTTGACCCAGAGAAGCTCTGCCTGCTCAAGGGACTTCTTTTCTTATCAGAACGATCAGAGTGAGTTTTCCGAACCGTTGTACCTTTGTAATAGTATATTAGACTCATCCAACTCCTTTCCAAATTCTCGACACTGTCCTCAGATTGACACCCAAACTCGCTGAAATGATCGTATTGGAGCTTTTCAAATTTCTGGTAGAGTGAATTGCGTCATGGAGCTCTTTTTCTCACAGATGGTGCCCTACTATACTGCGCAGTCGACAAAATCAAAGTCAAACAAAGCGCATACGCGAAATTAAAAATATAAAATGGCGACAATTTACCCATCGCACCCTTACTTTTCATCGTCTGTGCTCATATGAAAACAGGTAATGGCGTTTTTAAATAAAACATATGCTGGTTGCATTTATTGTAATTTGAGTTAATGATTTAATAAAATATATTTTTGTTAAAAAGATATTATTATTATTATTATTATTATTATTATTACTACTACTACTAATAATAATAAGAATAAGAATAACAATCCTGGAAAACTGCAGGAAAAGGTGTATAAATCTCAGGATAGCATGGATAGATTACCGTAAAGTTTTTGATAGTGTGCCACACTCTTGGATCCTTAAGGCTTTGGAAATGTACAAAGTTTCCTCGGTGATAGTAAATGTCCTTTACACAGCATGGGAATATGGAAAACCTCATTACACCGAAATCACACCAAAGGCACTGTCACTTCCAACCGCTTGAATATCCGACGCGAAATCTTCCAAAGAAACTCCATGTCGCCCCACCTCTTTTGTCTGTCCTTAATTACTTTTTCACATGGACTAAGGAATAATAGCTATGGATACAAAGTAAGCAAGAATGTATTTAATCACCGACATTACATGGATGATCTCAAATCTTTTCTAAAGACGTCAATGAGTTGAATTCTCCTCAATATGGTAAAACCTTTCAGTAACGATAGAGATATGGATTTCGGATTAAATAAATATACAAAAGTAATATTTAAGGAAGTCAGAATTACAGAAGTACAGTCATTATGTCTAGATTCATTGTATTAGGTTGGTGCAAAAATAATGTCGTTTTCTCACATATGAACTGAAAAAAAAGGAGAAGACTGTAGACACCCAGGCATTAGTGAAGTATATGCAATACAGCATACCCAAATGAAGGAGAAAGTAAGAATATTACGGACTTGTGCGTCTGGTGTTGAATACCTACTTGAATTCACCAAACAGAATATCAGTCACAATCACCTTGGCTGCATCTGTGGTACAATACAATTTCAACATCCTTAACTGGATCATAGCTGACATTAAGCGAATAGACACCAAAACAATAGAGATTCTCACTTGCATCATCTCATGGCTTTTGTTGATCGTCTGTATGTGTCTGGATCCAAATGAGGAAGATGATTAGTTCAACTAGAACTGTTTTACAACAATCGGCCTTAAAAGATACCTGGAAATTGCAGAAAGACTGGATGATTATCTGTGTCAAAGAAAATTAAAGAATTAAGAAATTTTATTTAGTAATAACGGAAGCCAACGAGTTCAAAATGGAATTTCAAGGAGGGAGAAGAAAAAAGTAAAAGTAAAACTTAATACACTCACTGCAGCAGCAAAAAAGAAAGCAAAAGCAAATAAAATGGACTAGGTATGGAAATAATTGCACGATAAACCTCTTCATGGTCAATATCCTGCCCGTACCAAACAAGCTGATGTAGAAAAATCCACTACCCATCAGTCGCTACGTAATACAGGGTTAAAAGCTGAAACCGAAGGTTTTATTCTTGCTTCATAGGACCAATGCTTGCTTACTAGAAAATACCAAGCATATAAACTGAAAGATTGTATCAGACCAAAATGCAGTTTCTGTGATAAATATTTAGTAACAATTGACGATCTTGTATTAAGTTGCACGGTATTGTCACCCACTGAATATAAAACTCGGCATGACAGAGTCGACCAATATCTGCACTGGAATATCTGCAACTTTTACGGAAAGGAAAATGTAAGAAATTGGTATGAACCACACACATATCCAGTTACAGAGATAGGACCTGTAACAATTTTAATGGACTTTACAGTACACACAGATAAAACAATCAAAGCTAATCGCCCAGACATCGTTATCTGAGACCATAAAAACAAAATGTGTTTTCTTAATGACATAGCAGTCCCTGAAGAGTGTAATGCATCTTTGAAGTTCTTAAAATACTATCAAAATGCAAGGATCTTGAAATGGAAACCTCAAAAATGTGCTACATAAAGACATCAACATGTCCAGTTGTATTTGGAGCCCTCCGATTGTTTGGAAAATGTCCCGATAGACTCATTGAATGAATTCCTGGTAGCCCAAACCTTAAATAAATACAAAAAACATATATGTACTCAAACGTACAACCCATACCTTACAAAGATTGGACCCGTGTCTACAGGATACAAAGCAGGAAACATAACATGCACAAATAATAATAATAATAATAATAATAATAATAATAATAATAAATTGTACACACAGGTACAGCTCCCACATTACGTAAAACTTTGTCTTTGCAAAATGTATGTGATTTTGTTTGCATTTTTTTTACAAAAATGATCTGTGGAATATGTCATGAAGCCATTTCTGACCCTAAGTCTCTGGTTGGGACCTAGAAGGAAATGCATAAACAATATTATTATTAGGACGAACTACACCAAGTACACCCGTCTCATTTAAACCGTAAGACTACATTCCAACGCTGCAAATTAATTAAATAAATTGGTTTACTTAGTTAAATTGCTTTGTGAAATGCATATGTGTATTTAATATTACATTAGTTATTTTGAATGTGCAATATATCTGAAATCAAGAAAGAAGATTTTGAGTGCGTATGGGATGGATACTCCCGGAATATGGCAAAGGAACCAAAAAGGCAACTGATAAAGGTGCTCTACCAGTCCAGTAAATATCTGACTTCTCCAGCTATACTCTAGCTTTACAAGAGCCAGATCAGAAGAAAAACGGAACCTTATTGACATACATATATTGGGGCTGCCCAGTTCTCACTTGCTTGTCTTGATGTAATTCAAAAGCGTCTACGCGGCATTGTGTGTGATGAATTACTTTTCACCCTTCAGCATCTTTCCCACAGACGAAACGTCGCGAGATTCCCTCTGCTGACCTTTGCAACTGGGATCAGCCATGATACATACGCAAGTGTGAATCATCATAATTCCCTTTGTTTTCCAGTAGTAATAACTAAGTTTCATTCAGATTTCTTCCCAAGAACGGCTGATCTCTTTTCTTTTAAATAAAATTATATATATATATATATATATATATATATATATATATATATATATATATATATATATGTGTGTGTAAAAAGAGAGAGAGAGGGGGAGAGAGAGATATAGAGAGAGAAAGAGACAGGCACAGTGGAGTAATAGATAACGGCTCGGATTGAGGAGTCGGAAATCCGAATTCGAATTCCAGTCGAATCCACTACATTCACTTACATGCTGTTAACCTTGGGAAAGGTATGAATCCTTTTCTTCTCACCCCAGCTATGGGTAAATAGCAGGGTTCTATAGCCTTGGATGTCAACTGGTCTACCGCAGAAAGAAATGGCAATCTACTGCGGGAAAAAAATCTGCCTCGTCAGTCATATACCGAAAGATACATGATCGCCTAATGTATGCCACATAACTGGCTGATGTGATACACTCCAGGAAATAGCAGATGATTTAAATCGAAAGTAATTCCAATAAGAAACATTTATTTTAAGTGAAATCGATATTTCAAACCACCAGTCTGTACTGGGTTCAGTCTAAGCGATATTAAAATGGATTACACGATGTCAGACTAGAGCTTGATGAATCAGCCGGTTGATTTGGAAGGTTACTTATATCCACTGTTTGCAGATTCGGGCCCAAGAGGGTGTCAGTGGCTGCTTCAGACATGTCAACAAGCGGTCGATCCGGCTATGCTTAAGACGTGTACACGTGGGACAACTAGGTGACCGGAAGATATATAATCGACCCACGAGGGGGGAGAAAACAGTCTCAGCTATCGTTGCGAAAAGACGAACCATGTTATGCGTCCCCGCCATTCTTCAACAGCACACACCCATTCGCCGATATTAACTGACGAAGTTCGGCGTTGAATAAACAATAACTCTACGCGAGAGAGTTTCAGTATCCTGTTCGTATTTGTACAACGATAACATTACATCTGTATGTAGTTGAATAGAAATGCCTGCCAGTAATTCGACTCAAATTTAATCTACGAAATTCAGATAATAAAATCCGCAGAGAAAAGGTTAAATCGATTTTTTTTCGATTTTTTCCACTTCTTTATCTTTTGCAGTAATGAGTGGTCGCTTTAATGATTAAATAAAATTTACTTTGTTTTATAATTTCAGTCTGTAAACAAATTTTGTTTTCTCATTTCAATCTATAAAACGCAGTTTTATATTTTCAGTCTATAAACCACACTTTGGTTTATAATTTCAGTCTAACAAACTCACTTTGTTTTATTTTTTCAGTCTATAAAACTCATTTATATATATATATTTTTTTTTTCAATCTATAAAATTCAATTTGTTTTATTTTCTCATCTATAAAACTCACTTTGTTTTATATTTTCAGTCTATAAAACTCTAATTTATATTTTCAGTCTATAAACCACACTTTGGTTTATAATTTCAGTCTAACAAACTCACTTTGTTTCATTTTTCAGTCTATCTTTGTTTTTGATTTTTGTTTTTTAAAATGTCCATAATTCTCTTGCATCATATAATGACGGCCTTTTGTCAAGGTTAACAATTAGTGCAACTGGTTTTGGCTGTTAACTCCTGAACTAAGAAAGTAATCGCCAAATCATTCTATTTACACGACTTACATGCGCACTAATGTTCTCATCTTTGTTGCTATCCCAAAGTTTCAGTTGTTGTATCTTCTTCATGTAAATAGATAACACGCCTCACCCCAGAAATTTAAGCACAAATAATTAGTTTGTCTTTATTAACCATTGCATCATGCCAGTAATGTGTTTTTGTCAAGACAACTGAAAATGAGATGGAGCACAAGGTTGAAGTTGATTCCTGATTTTAACAAAGTTATTGAAATACATGTAAAATAACCTGAGGTGAAAATCGTTCGCCCGTTTCATTATCAGCGATTATGTCTGAAGTCATAACTGTTCAGTTCCTTGTATAAACTTGGATCGTAAGAAGAAATCAAATAATTTCTCTCTAATAAATCTCACTCGCGCTTTGTTGAACTCAGCATTATCTTCAGAAGAGACAGATAATCATATTATCATAATTGCTGCTATAAACATTCTAGATATTGCTGAGTCATTGAAAAAGTATATACAGTCGTCTACTTCTTAATTTGATTTATAAATTAGGCGCAATGAAAGACAAGGTTATTGCTGTGACGCCCCCCCTCCCCCGGTGTCGCTGCGCCAAATGTGACGTCTGCCTGGCTGCGTCCGTCGTGCTATCCTGTCCTGTGACGACCAACTGGCTTGGTATTGGTCGCGGCACCAAATGTGACGTTCTAACCTTTTGGTTATTCGGATGGGAATCTGGTTAGATTCGGTATCAGCCTTGTCGTTCCCAGCTCGCCCCCAACGTCTGGTTACCGAAGTAACTGTTTTGATTTCCAGTCTAACCTACCCACGTTGTGATTTGATCTTAGGCAGACGAAATCAATCAGTCGCCGGACCGTAATGCAAGCCGAGTTCAATCAAGTATAACACTGCACAAGTATATGTAAACGAAAATAAAATAATAACTCGAAAAGTTAAAATGTGTTAAAAAAGGATAACAATATTTTATATCTGGTTGCTGAATACAGGACTGCGTAGTTCTCCCAAACCCGCTATATGGATTCGTGACACTTTGTGTTTGTTAGGCGAGTCTTAACATCTTAAGTTGTTTATTCTATAAGAAACTGGTTCTTGGTGTATCTTCAGGCGATATTCGTAAAACTTGTTTTGGTGGTATGAGTCTAAGTCGTTCTTCAAAAATAAATTGTTCTTGGATAGAAGTTGAGGTCGTGATGCCTGGAATCTTTCAAGTTAGCTATCTGCGAGGCGGGTGCAACTCCAACTGCGAACTGCACTCAACTGCCTCCCAACTGAAACTCGAACTGTTACTGCTTTTCACTCGCTGCAACTCTGCTTATATGGACGCCGACCAAAAGCGGGGTGGGCCTGTCAGGGTTTGAGGTTCCTTGATAATTCTAAATCCACAATCCACTTCTTTGTTTTCGGTCAGGAAAATTTATCATTTTCCATTTTTGGAAGTCTTTCGTCTTCCCACCTTCTTCTGTTCTCATATTGGTATCTCCCCATACCCCCAGAGGGTGTCAACGGGTTTTTCTCTCTCTCACAGTGGCATCTCACACCTATCCCTCCAGGGGGCGCAGCAGGCTTCCCCTCATTCTTCACATGATTACCTCCGCCTAACGCTCAAGCTACCATTCCAGCCAATGCGCGCTCAGCGGCGCGGGTGTGGCCAGACTAGCCTTGGTTTAAAAAATCTTACTCAAAGAAAAAAAAAATTATCTTCCTTTTTCTTTTTTTTTTCTTTTTCTTTTCTTTCTCTTTCTTTACTTCTGCCCGACAACAAACCTTAGACTCTTATCTTAGTCAAATGTCACTTGGACTTTATCACCCGGGGCCTTCGCCAAACAAGTGGGTGGTCAATTCGACGTATTTGCATTCTGTTGCTAATTAACTGTTCTGATAAAATAATTTCGCTATCATAGCCAGCCCTGACAATAAACAGGTGTTTTTCCCAAATGACATGGAGGTGGTTCCACAGACATTTTGGTTTTGGTCAAGCTTAACCTAATTAATTTTTATCTCCCAACACCCTGCGGGAGGTCGCGCGGGGATTTTGTTTTTTCGGTCAGTGCGTGCTTAATTAATGTTTATCTCTTTAGAATTCTGTCTCGCAGGCCATTTGACCAGCCTGGAATTTTCACCATTGCCATGTGCAGATTGGCTATATCTTATTCTCCGCCCCGTAACATAAATCAGATTAAATCCAGTATCTTACTTTCTCGACAATGAAAATAAAATTTTACCACTTTTCTTTGTTAGAAAAATAACATCGCTTAGTGTCCTGTTCGTGATGGTTTCTTATCACCTATATTTAATTCTCGCCTTTTCTTTTTCTTCTTTTTTTCTAGCAACCCTAAATGGTGTCACATTGCTAACAGAAAGTGTATGAAAATATATTATAATAAAAGTTACCACTTTTTACTATAAATGTTATATTTAATAGATACACGTGTATGTGTAGACATCTCTGTTTTTCAAACAGCCTAACTGACGTCTACCAGCCTGGGCGTACGAGAATCTTTTTAAAGACAATTTTCCTTTTAACTTTCTTGAAATCTGCGTCCCCGTTATATTGGGGAAATCATAATATAACCCGGCTTACTTTTATCCATGAAGAACTTACAGGGCAAAATAAGGCTTAATTACCTTTATCAAGGAAAAAATACGCCAGTTTATACGATGTTTTCCCTATATTAGGATGAATCACGTTCAAAAGCCGGTGAATTACACTGTTTAAAAATTTTTTAAAAAATACACCAAAATCTATCCACTCGATATAGTGTTTATAGCAAGCGAAATAATTTCGGGTTATAAATAAAAAAAAAATCCATTAATTCTTTAGAATAAATGTTATGTAACCAAGTAATCCTTTCTCAGTGTAGATCTTAACAACCTTAGGGCACGACTTTCTCTGTCCATATCTTACATCGTTTTCTGACCAAAATATTGACTTGAAACCTTGAGTCATGTTCGTAAACAGACTCGTCAGATGTAGACTTTCGTATGGATGTATTGTATGGCGTCCGACTCAGAAATATCTCAACTATCGACCGTATACAAAGTTTTATCTCAGATCAATGGTTAAAACGGATTCAAATGAATTAAACCGATAAGTCTTAAGGTAGACTATCATTCATCAAAAAAATAACAAGCTAAAAACTTTACCAAATAACAAAAACTACACCACTTGAAGACTTCCAACAGCAGCCACAAAAATGAGTAACACCTAGAACAGTGGTTCCCAAACATTTTTTTCTCTGGGCCTCATTTTCGGAATTAAAATTTGCTCGTGCCTCACCAAATTTTATTGATAAAAAGTATATTTAGAGAGAGAGAGAGAGAGAGAGAGAGAGAGAGAGAGAGAGAGAGAGAGAGGTGGGAGGGGAAAAAGTTAAAGGGCGATAACTGCGGATTCAAAGTCAGAACATTATCATTGATAATACACTCCTCAAATTTGCGGACCCTAGTAACTATATTCTTAATACTTGATATAATGCAAAAATACCACAATGATATAAATCGGTCAATAATTATTTATATTGGGACTCATGAATGCAATTACATGTAATCCATAATAATACCTTAAATTTGGAAATATTATTTACTTTTGACATATGAACTTTTTGAAACTGTTTCGAAATCTTTGATTGTCTTTCGATCATTCCGCCTCACCTATTATCCTCTTCCGCCGCATCTATGAGGCGCTCCGCATCAATGAGCTGTGACGCATCTATGAGATGCCCGCATCAATGAGGCGCTCCGCATCAATGAGATGCGCCGCATCTATGAGGCGCTCCGCATCTATGAGGCGCGCCGCATCTATGAGGCGCTCCGCATCTATGAGGCGCTCCGCATCAATGAGCTGTGACGCATCTATGAGATGTCCGCATCAATGAGGCGCTCCGCATCAATAAGATGCGCCGCATCTATGAGGCGCGCCGGATCTCTGAGGCGCGCTGCATCAATGAGATGTGACGCATCTATGAGATGCCCGCATCAATGAGGCGCTCCGCATCAATGAGATGCGCCGCATCTATGAGGCGCGCCGCATCTATGAGGCGCTCCGCATCTATGAGGCGCTCCGCATCAATGAGCTGTGACGCATCTATGAGATGTCCGCATCAATGAGGCGCTCCGCATCAATAAGATGCGCCGCATCTATGAGGCGCGCCGGATCTCTGAGGCGCGCTGCATCAATGAGATGTGACGCATCTATGAGATGCCCGCATCAATGAGGCGCTCCGCATTAATGAGATGCGCCGCATCTATGAGGCGCTCCGCATCTATGAGGCTCTCCGCATCTATGAATTTATGCATGAAATTCCAGATAAAGGACAACTGTATCCATTACATTGTTATTTATATTTGTTAAGAAAATATCCAGTAAATATAATTAAATAATATATTGTCAGTGTCTTTAATAGAGAGTCAAAGTATTTAGCTGTCAGTGGAGGAGGTTGCTTCTTGATTTTGCCACATGGATTATTTAAGGTTGAATATTTATATGAGACACCCAGTTCATATTTAACTTATTAGTAATGGTCAATATTAGCACTGTTAACTTTTATTCCTCACATACCAGAAGTCCTAGTGTAACAGATATTTACTCAATTCTCGAGCATAAAGTTTTAGTTAATCATCATTATTATATTTTGATTTATTCAAAATAATTGTCAAATTTTATATCTTGGCGTTTCATTCAAATATTTTATGTGGAATTTTTTCTCATTCTGCTGCCCATGTTGAATCTTTTATTTTTTCATTGTCATGTCGCTTGTCTCTTCGACTAAACCATCTAAACCTATGACTTTTTGCACAGCCTGTTTCAGGACCGTCAAAACGCTTATCCACGAGGCCAAACTTGGAATCTTGAACCTAACCTAGCTTGTCTGCCTTTTCATCCGAAATAGAGTATATGACTTTTACACTAGTAATAGTCGTTTAGGTGTGCATAATCGCTCAGCCACGAGAAACATCACAGCAATACAAAACTAAATTACAATTTTTAAAGAAATATAGATCCTCTATTAAGACCTCTTGGAGCGTAGCATAAACATAGAAATACTGTAAGTAAACAGTGAAACTTTCAGACTTTTCAGTCTAATGTTTTTATTTTCTTAAGTGCTTCCATATGATGTTTATTTCTATGCTAGGCCCACCGATGAGGTTATTAGCGGTATATGATTGTTTGAGAATAGTCCAGCAGAAGGTTAAAATAATACAGTTTCTAACCTGGTTAGCTTGTTAACCATTGCTCTGACATTAGGCTATACTGTTTCTATTCTGTAAGAAATATTTTCTTTAATATAAGTTCACAACTGTGTCCTTACAGCCTGTTAGTATTGCATTCACTTTCAATGACTTGCGAGGCATCACTCCTTGTCACTCTACTATCGGCGCTATGGTTTTAATACAATGGTTAACTAAACATAAAATTGTCTATTACCTAGCCATAGCATTAAACTGCCCAGAACATTCGAGAAAAATTTACTAAATATCCTTCAACGGCAGGCGTCGTGATAGTCTTGTCGACTATTTAGGAAAAAAATAATTTTCTCTAGAAAGATATCGTTCAAGTTATGCTTATAAATATATATTATTTTATCTCCTGTGTATTACTTAGTGAAAAATTAACGAGTAGGCAATAGAATGGAAATGTTCGCAGATATTTTACAAAAGGTTAATTGAGTTTCAGACATTTGTTATTGTGTTCAAACATCAGGTAAATTTTGTTCACTGTTTTCATGTAACGATATTTTATAGTAAACTGTGATGAGTAATGTCCGTAATTTTATACAGATATAAAGTTAGCAAGTTATGTAAATCAACGCAACTGTGTTGTGCGACTGAAATTACATCAAAGATGGCGTTTATCAACTAAATAAAACAGTTATTTTTTTTATACAGCATATCACAATTGAGATATATTAAATACGTTAAAACTTTCATATACTGTAATTATTACCGACATTGCACATTTGAGCTGTAGAAATAAAATGACAGTAATTACCTTTTTATTGTCGTGCCAACTGCATTTAGAGTCGATAAACGCACTGAAAAACTCAGCATTTTCCCCTTGCACTAACATTTTCGCTAATCCATTGCTCTCTCCTGTTTCCTTTCATACATTTTCTGCACTAACAAATTATGTGAGATGATCGTGTGAAAAACAAATGGAATTTTAGAAAATTTGACTTGTATTGTAATAAATATAATCAAGAGAAAGCATTTGTGTTTCTTTTCTTTAAAAAATGGAAAAAATGAAGTTACTTGGGAGGATAATTGGAATCTTCTGCGTGTTTAGAAGCAGCTTAGCTTAGCTAAGAAGATGTGTATCTCCCCTCCAAAAAAGAAAGAAAGAAAGAAAAAGAAAGAAAAGAAATGAGACCTGGATAAAGTTATTTTAATTTTTGTTTTTTCTTCATTTCCTAATTTGAAATTCTCTTGCAACCAAACATTTTTTTCTGCCAAATGAATGCACTAACAGTTGATATATCTCTACGTACATATTTTATTGTGTTATTTATTCCTTAACAGAGTTCAATTCCTTTGGTTATAAACAAGTGCACACGTTTTTTGTTTTCGTTAAAAAAAAGAACTGTAGCTACTTGGAAGGATAAATTGAACCTTCTACATTTATGCGTAGAAGCAGATTTGTTTAGGTAAATAGTAAGGTATTTTTAATTTGTATTAATTTTATATTATTTCATTAATTTTAATTTTTTTCTTTTGCTACTAATTTAAAAATCTCTTCTCGATTAATTTTTGATTCTAAGGAGTAACTTCTAACCAAGTTTCAATTTCAATATAGCACCCATTTGGTATGAGGGCCTATCCTCCAATCGTAGTTATGTGGTCGCTCTATAGAAAATGGTAGTAGGTGATATTAGTTTATCCCTGAAAAGTCATTGTTACAACTTATTCCCCCAATGTGTCCTTTCGTCCTCCCAATCGAGCGAGCTAGTCTCGGTTTCTGGGAAGCCGTCTCAGGTATGATTTTTCTCATCCAAGGCTATAATCTGCAACTTTGATTAGTCGGCAACATCATCATTTAGTAAACCTCTACATCGGCTGACGTTGGTACATGTATCAGATGAAAGAAAGAGATGAAAAAGAATAATGTCAAAGTAGATGACATTCAAGGAGTAACAAACCCACTACTGCGAGGCGAGTTTGCTAACTTTGGCCTGAGCGGCGAAATAAAAGAAACAAACTACTCTGTTCTTCGATGTTTCTTAACAATAATTCTCATTAGCACGGGCTATAAAATGTTCATTTTGATTCTAGGTATCTGTCTATATCTCTGAGATGAGGTGTTATGATTACTTACATTATTTATATTATTCGAACTGTTAGCCTCATCTTCATTGCCATATTCACAACGTTTCGGCGGTTGTACGCGCCGGCCTTCTTCAGTTGATTGTAATTTCGAACCGAACCCTTTATTTCGTCCACTGGAATAGATTGTTCTAGTTCCACGTGCCATGTCTATTCTGGATGTTTCAGTTATTTCCCTTTAACTCAACTTGGGATGAGGTTGAAATCACTGGAAAATACGAAAACTGAAGTAATTAGCACATATTCTAGGCCAAAAAATCTCGTGAGCCGGCAAAGCATACAAATGAATACAATATAAGGAAGCAGTAATAAGGAGAGTTAGAGAAAAGTATTGAATAAAAACAAAACAAAAAAATGCAATATAAGCTCTGGTAAAAATATTAATAATAATAACAATAGATAAATTGCAATATGAGCACTGGTAAAAATGGTTGATGAGACATTAGGTGTACAAATCCTAGAAATAATAACGCAGACGTTCTCAAGGCCATATGGCCCAGTGGGTAAAGGCGTTGGTTAGATCCAGTGACTAGACCCCAAAAGTTGTGATTTCAGTGCCAGGCTACAACAGTGGTGATCCCAAAACCTGCAGAGTTGTATTAAAGGGAAATTGAACTGAGACCCCCGAAAGAGATGGAATCAGAACAATCTATCTCAGCGGACGAAATGAAGGGTTTAGTTTGAAATTCCAATGACCTGATGAGATGATAATGTTGGCTTTGGTTATTCTTTCTGAAAGCCAGAACATTTCAAAATTCATGTAATGTAATCCATCCTGACTAGGCATCTTGACAATTTGTGCCCTGGCTACATGAATTTGTGCGTGCTACTAGACTGGCAACTAGCTATCACTGTTTAACCACTACTTCTACTCTAAGTATTTCTTTTATCCCACTTCCCTCCCGTGAAACTCCCTTCCGATTACTTACTTCCCTGATAACTGCGATCTTTAAAGATTTATAAGCAATGTCAATCGCCAACTTCTATCTTCTTGAACCCTGCTCCTTCCCTCTAAATTCTTCCTGAAAAATCCTGCGTTCTAGTGACATTATCGCTGTGCTTGAAGTGAAACAATTAAATCCAATTAAAAGTGGATATTACAGTATTATCTGAAGTTTGTATTTACTGACTCATGAGACGAAATCTGATAGCAAGATTAAAGGTTATAATAAAATAGCATAAAGCAGATTGTTCGTGTTTGAGGCGTGTTTTTAAACATAGCTTAGTGGTATTAATACACGTTATGGTAATCTCTTGGCGATTTTAACGAAGGGTTAACTAACGTTGCATTTTTAGATTTGTTGTCGTTTTTTTTTTATTTCTGTTTCTTTGTAGAAAGCACGTTAGAAAATTTAAATATCTTGGAAGGATTTCATTAAAGGACAGAATATATGACATCGAAATCAGAAGGTGCTTTCTTACTTACCTCCCATTATCACGAGATAAAATTATAAGAATATATCATCTCTTTAAAAACTAATGTTATTTCACTTTCAACGGGAATTTTATAGAAATAACTTTGGACTCTTGATAGGCTAACCGTTCAGTTGAGTACTGGCATGCCTGTTCATAGAATGCTTAGAATCTGACCACTCCTTTCAGTGTATTCTTCCCTAAAATGCAACATATTTCTGATACATTGGCGATGCTCTATTAATACATCTCTACAACTCACCACTACCAAAAAGCGTTGATAGACTAAACAGGATAAAGCAATTTCACATACAAAACAGAGCAAAACTACACTCGAAAATAATGTTAATACGCACACATAACTGAATTTTTATCGAAAACCAACATATAATAATGACCATATTCAATATTATTCCCAGCACAAAAATAAAATAAAATCCGGAGTGATCATAGGATTTTATTTAAGCCTTAGAATGTATAGCCCCCAATTTCTAAGCGAAGAGGAGAAATACAATGAAAACACATTCAAACTCCTGCAATACCCGAATTATTTCCCGCACAATGCTAAACGCAGAGCCTACAAAATCTACAGAAGAAAAATATAAAAATCCAGAAATAATAATAATCCCAACAACCCTAACAAAATTGAACAGACTCCTACTTAGCAACTCCATAATAGCCACCATCAAAAAAAAAACAAACTTGTCGAACCTTGACATAAAATTCATCAACACCACTCCCAAAACAGTAAGAGATATAATTAACATCAAATGGGATAGCAAAAATAAGACGACAGAGGCGGGAATATATACAATATACTACAAAAATGCTTATTCATTTACATCGGAGGAACATCCAGAAACCTCAAAAAAAAAAATAAAAATATGAACACCGAAGAGATATTCGGCATAGGAACAATCTAAACGTACAGGTGGTTCGCCATAATTAATACATCTGACTACAGTTTTAACTTAAGAAATGCCAGTCAGATTAGGAGAGAAGGCAATGCGTTGAGAGTGCGCTAAGCCCACAGTTCCCAACAGTAAATCTAACACAAGTACCATACGTTATTTCACCGCTCATCGCAAAGACAATAATAGCACAATGAGATGGCGGAGACAAGGATAAGTACGGAGTTGGAGTAGGTTACTTTTAAAATATAAAAATACCAGCGGCTCTAAATGTGCATATGTAACTAAACAAATCAGGCACACAATGCGACCCATAATATTAGGATAAAAAAACTATCGCAACCCAGAAACTAAAGTAAAAATGTTTGTAATATATATATATATATATATATATATATATATATATGTATGTGTGTGTGTGTGTATGTGTATGTATGTGTGGAAGAAATAGTTGTATGTATGAATAAGTGTGAACAGGTTTATATATGAAAAGCTCTATAATGTGTATATGCGTGTGTGTATATATATGTTTACACAAGTATATATCGATGGACAATCACATGTATATGTGTGAGTGTATGCGTATGTATGTGCACATATGTACAAGTATATAAATAATGATAAAAATGATTTATTAGGGAAATTTAAAAACAAATCCTTAGCTCTTTTCAGAAGTCAAGGTGCACATAAGGTCAGAATTGAAAATATACATGTGGGCGTGTTCAGATTAACCAATTAAAATTCAGATCTACACTAAAATAGATAAATAAGTTCAGAGGGTCAAAGTGAATGAGTTACTTTTTCATGTCACATTAATACTGGCGCTTAGACATGTCATCCAGCGATTGTATGAAACATGGCAACGACAAATGTATATGGATGTAGCCAAGTATGGTGATCACATTTGTTGTGGGGGAGATTAATCAAACACAGAGTTAATAGACACAAATTAATATAAATATACGGATAGAGATGTCAGCTTAATAATCAATAATAAATTTTTTTAAAAAGATAAAAAATATTACTGGAAGTAAACATATTTTAAAATAAAATTTTATTCTTTTAATGTACTTTCTATGAATATTTTTCTAATCGACTATTTCATAGAAAATCACCAAAATTTAAAAAAAAATTAAATCACTAACAAACATCAAATTAAATTCTTTGTAGACAGTTTAGACATTCAAATTTATATCAAACATTATAATCTTTATGAACCCCCAAAATAACACTTTCAAAGTAAAACAAAATAACAGCGTCTGTTTCTAGCCTGTGTTTTTTCCCAAAGAAAAGTAGTGACACCTCTCATGACTTCCTTCTCTCTTTTTCTTTTTATGGTTGTTTTTTCTCCTCTACCCCTTCGATATCAATATATAACTTCCGTTAAGTTAACCGTTTAAATGTGTTAATGTCTGGACCCAAAGTAATTTTAAGTATAAAAGAATAGAAATTTTAAATTACATCTAACTCACTCATGTCTTCTCTCTCCCCCCTCACTTCCTCACTTCGTTAATTTACATATGCTTAATACGGCCCGTCAAAAAAGTCTAAATTTCTTTTCATTTTTTGTTTCAACCTTTGTAAGTAAAGTCTGATGATTCGCAGTCCTTTAAAAGGGCTGTGGTGAAATAATTTATTACATGGAACCTTAAAGTGGTCAGTTTTTATTTTATATATATATATATATATATATATATATATATATATATATATATATATATATATAGGAAGCTTCTTAAAAATAATAACACGAATAATATTAATATGAAAGTCACCTTCTTATGTCCAACACCCCGCCTATTTCGTGGATATAATCAAATGTGCTCCAGTCTGATCCAACCAGATCGTGAGCCTGGACGTAGTGAGCTTATTCGCCAAGATATCCACGGAGGAGGCACTCTCATTAGTCAGAGACAGACTGGCCTCGTTCCTATCTCTAAGAGAACGAACCAGTATGCCAATAGATAACCTGATGGAGATCCTGACTATCTGTACACAAACAACACACTTCGGAATGCGATCAGACATATATCGACAGGATGAAGGTTTAGCATTATCACCAGCAATGACAAACATATATATACAAGAAATACTTCGAAGAAATGGCATTAGAATCCACATCAATAAAGCCAATCCTATCGCTGAAATACGTAAATGGCATCATCACCAGGAAGAGGGGCAGTTACTACTGGACCATATGAACTCAATAAGATAATTGATACAGTTCACAATGGAGAGAAAACGACAACAAACACGCTTTCCTGGATGTACTAATATCTCGAACAGTGCCTGAGTTCAAGATATCCGTATACCGCAAGCCTACATTCAGTGGGCAATAACTCAACACCCACCATCCATACAGTGTAAAGAAAGGGATTGTCCTCTGCTTACAACATCGAGCAAAATTCATGTGGTAACCCAGAGACATATGAATAAGAAATGGTCTGTATAAGCAGTATCCTACAACGTAACAACTACCCTGGGTACATAGCAGCAGCTCATGTAAACTGGGATAGAAGGATAACAACATCTAGAAAACACCATCGGTTTACCTACCCTATGTGATGTGATTATCTGAGAAAAATACAAAAGATCTGTTGTCCATATAACATCAAGACGACCTTCAAAAGTGGTTTTGACACTTCGCAGAAACCTCTTCAGAGTAAGTGTCCATAGAAAAACACATGACAAAGGATTGTGTGTACGCGATCCTGTGCAGCTGTGGTAAGAAATATAAAGTAGAAACAGGTTAAGGTAAGACTGCAAGAACATCGTAAATCGGTAACACGTGGTAAAATAGAAAAATCAGGCGTAGCTTACCACATATGAAAGGAAAAGGGAAGATCATCGCCCCAGGTGATATGAGGATGAAATATTAGACAGAGGACATCACTAGAAAATACAAAAGTTAAAGAATCAGCACATATGCGAGGCCACAAAAATCTAAGTCGTTCAAACATAAAAATGAATACAATATGGAAACCAGTAATACGGAATGCTGCAAGAAAAGCAAAAACAATAAAATAGTAATATGAGCTCTGGTAAAAAAAATCATAATAATGAAGCATTCTGTTCCAAAAGTCCCCAAAAATGTATCCACTGATGTCTGTAAGGACACATGGCTCAGCGATTTGACCTAAAGAGTTGCGAATTCAATACTTGGTTATTGCAGTGGTGAACAAAAACTTGGAGAGTTGAGTTAAAGGGAGATAACTGAGACACCCGGAAGTGGTATAATACGTACACCTCGAACAATCTACTCTGATGACCGAAATAAAGGGCTCAGTTCCAATTTCAATCCACTGAAGAAGGCCAGAGCGTACTACTATGGCAATAAAGATGAGGACAATAATCTGAACAATCTAAATAAGGTTTCCCGCTATTACACATACAAAATATCGCTTTTTCTTAATATAAACGACGCATCTATAAGAAAAAGCCGGAGATGTCGTAATTTCGATGTCCGTTAACTGACATCTACAAGACGCTTTGTCATGATAAGCAATGCAATATTGGTTGTCAGAAATCAATTAAAATACGTGAAGTGGCAATTTTGATTTTGCCAGCGGGATGAAATCATCTGATTTGAGACTCTCATGATACCTTCCGTTCTTAGCTCAATCATTTAGAACGACGGCTTTGAAATTTAAACCACTTTCCTTTTGAAAAGCGGTGACTGATCGGGAATCGATCACTGTAAGCACACGCCGGGCATATCACCGATCATCGCCTCACATCAATAATTCACTTTAGGTGACAATTAAGAGGGCCGTACGCAACTAAATTTTGTGTGTGTTTGGCCTTAAGCAGAAGTGAGTTATCCTCAATATCTTATTTCTTTCGAACGATACATTGTAACTCGTCATGGAGTTCAATAAGTATACTGTGACCCCAAAAGGATCAGAGAACCGCTGTCTTGTGTTAGTCTACTTGTTATTTTCACACACACTCAGAGACTCAAAAGTAAATGACTAATATTTATGAGTTGTTCAAGCCAAGTTTGACAATCGGTCTAGCAAATTTTCAATATTGCTCTTTCATTATCTCACAATTATATTAATTTTGTTTCCCTAAATTCTAATTAGCCACACTCTTTTTGTAAAAATCATCGTGATGTGCCAGCAACGTGGTATTTTTGACATGGTACCTGGCGACGGAACAGAATGTGATATAATTGTTGTAGTAATGACAATAAACTGTTTATGGAAACATTGAACATTCCTTGACTGGGCAACAAGTGCTACATTGGCTTGAAGGATATAAAAACTTTTTTATTAAAACAAAATGTTCCGTAAAATAGGTTGGTTGGGTTTTATGGCATATCAACCACTGTGGGTATTTTAATGCCAAATCAAGGCATATATATATATATATATATATATATATATATATATATATATATATATATATATATATATGATCGACTCTCCCGTCGAGATTCGACGTATGAGGGTCAAGCAGATCAGTTTCCAGGAAACCGACAGCCCGACACCAGCACATGAGATTTGATTATAGTGGTGAAGGCCTCGTGCAAGACCAGCCACACTTTTTGGAGGGACGAATACAGAGACCTGGTGCACCGAATGCCACAAGGTTCCCAAACGACCCTCCGCAGGTTTTGAATTCCGAGTTGTCCTTCTCCTAGACCAGTTGCCATCCAAGGCTATAGAACCCAGTCTGTCCTGCTATTTTACCCATAGCTGGAGGGAGAAGAAGAGGATTCATACCTTTCCCAAGGGTATTAGCACGTAAGTGAATGTAATGGATATATATATATATATATATATATATATATATATATATATATATATATATATATATATACGCACACACATACATACACATACATAAAACATCTACATATACATATATAAAATATACAGTACTATTAAACACATAGCTGGCAACATTATTTTTTCAAAAATGTCTAGCTGGCAACAATATTTTTTCCAAAAAACGTATAATTGCCAACATCATTTTTTCAAAAACATACAACTGGCAACATTGTTGTTTCAAAAACGCATAGCTGGCAACATTGTTGTTTCAAAACCATATAGCCGGCAACATTATTGTTTCCAAAAAACGTATAGCCGGCAACATTGTTTCAAAAACACATAGCTGGCAACATTATTTTTTTCCAAAAAAACGTATAGCTGGCAACATTATTGTTTCAAAAATGTATAGCTGTCCACATCACTGTTTCAAAAACGGATACCTGGCAACATTATTTTTTCAAAAACGTATAGCTGGCAACATTATTTTTTCCCAAAATCGTATAGCTGACAACATTATTTTTTCCCAAAAACGTATAGCTGGCAACATTATTGTTTCAAAAATGTATAGCTGGCAACATTATTTTTCCAAAAAACGTATAGCTGGCAACATTATTGTTTCAAAAACGCATACCTGGCAACATTATTTTTCCAAAAAAAAAACGTATAGCTGGCAACATTATTTTTCCAAAAAAACGTATAGCTGGCAACATTATTTTTCCGATAACATTATCTGAGGCCTTGCCGTTGGATGTAGTTTATCGCCATACCCAGGACGCGGATATAGTTTACCGTCATACCCAGGACGCGGATGTCGTTTACCGTCATACACAGGACGTCAGTAAAATAGGTTTCTCCAGTAACTGTTACCCCTTTTTCTAGTATTGTTAAAAGCTTCTTTCTTAGCCTTTTCTTCGAAGTCGTGTGAAACGTCGATGTTATGGTTATGTCTTTGTTTTATTTTTGATTTACATGTGCTATGCATTTTAATTGTTACAACTGTTGAAAGTCTTCAAGTGATGGGACTTCTGTTATTAAACAGTTCTTTGTTTATGACTTGTCAATCCACAAGATCCCAAAAAGAATGTTAGTTGTTGAGACCTCCAGACCTTCATCCGTTCGATGCTATTTAATCTGAGGAAGCGTTTATAAGCAGTTGAGAGTTTCTATAAATTTGAATAAAACTGGCGCCATGCCGGCATCCATATGAGACCCTAGCAATGACAAGGATATTTAAGAACAAGGCATATTTTTAGGTTAATGTTTTGGTTTTGTACCAATTTGCAGTATTGGATGAAACTACTCCTATCGCAGTGTTTTCTATGTTCAATTTCCTCATCTCCAATACTGAATTTGTAATAACTGATTCATATACCCAGTATGAATATGATATAATGATCTGAGAAAATGACCTTAGTGCACATCAAGTTCTAACCTGAATATGACGCAGCCGTCATTCAAAACTACCTGGCATGAAATTGTATCGTGGGTATTGTATCCCCGACTAAGAATAGAGGACACAAATCCAGACGGAGATCAAAACACTGAGACGCGTGGTCCATATTGTGAGGAGATTAGCGAACCACCTTTCAGTGATAAATTCTGTTTTTAAGCTGCAATTGGGAGTTAACATATATTTAACTAGAAGGAAATAATCAGAAAGACGTAAAACAGGAATAAGAGATGAAACTATTACAGTTTTAAGAAACTGTTAAAGAAGAGTTTTTGTTCCAGATTTCCGTTTCTCCAAGTAAAATTCATGACTTTACTAAGGGAACTGTTACTATACTGACAGCTTTATTTGAATTTCGAATTTGGTTTATCGATTGATTTTGTCTTCCGTACTGATAACGCACTTTCAATTTTAAGTATGTATCAAAAGCATTTTTTGTCTTTTACAAACCTTTAATCCAAAGCTTATTTATGTACACGCCTAAGAACTATCTACGCTTCAACATATTAGTTTATCTATCTATCTATCTATCTATCTATCTATCTATCTATCTATCTATCTATCTATCACTCACTTTAATATAAACAAAATATAAATAAATAAATCAAATAGTGGAAATAATTAAAATTCATTGATCGAATTGCTTTGGCTGGAATAAAAAAGGAAAAATATTTTAAATTACTTGGACAATTGATTTCGATCTCGCCATTTCTCGTATGAATCTTGTGTTGTTTTTTTTTTCTTTTGACAACCATAAATTCTGTCTTCTTACTACTGACATTTAGCTCTTTTTTCTCGTTTTCCTTTACTATCCTCTGTAGTAGTTTTTCTAGTTTCCTTCAATCTTTTCTCTTAATTCACCCCAAATAATGTAAAGTTACTTATCGCAAATATTAATTCATCACAAGAAATTCCAAATTTTAAATCAAAGTTTGGCACTCTTTTGAAATTATGAATTTTAAATAAATATTTCTTTAGATTTCCTCGCAAAATATCCATCCCTCAGAATTAAAAAAAAAATTCCAAAAAGACTTTCGTAAGTGCGGGTTATATTAGAAGCACCCGAGTCGTCCACATTTGGAGTGATGGCAATGGTCAACCCAACCAGAGTGCAATAGTCCTGGGTAAGACGATAAACTACATCCAACAGCAAGCTCTCTGATCAGGAGGCTTTGAGTTGCGTGGATCCGCCTCTAAATTGCTGGTGTTCCCAGGTCCAGCCTGACCCGGGGTGGTAGAACCTGTTAGGTTCCCAGCTATGGGCAAATAGTTAACTCCTAAACTGGGGTTAAAACACAATGAAAATGTAAAAATAAGTTTTAATAGCAGGAATAAATTGTTGAAGAAATAATTATTACAAGCAACATCTTTTTTTCTTTTTAAATATTACCAGAAATATATTTTTGAAAAATAAAAAAGTATTACCAGCAATAAAAATCTTGTCGGCATTAAATAACCCATTGTAGTTGATATGCCACAAAGAAAAACAAATCAAACCAAACCCAACCAGAGTGCAATGGAAGGACATCGTTCTGGGAGAATTTGGTGTGAATTTAAGTAAATATAAATTCTTTTTTTTTTTTGGGATGAATTAACAGAAAAGATCCGTTTCCATTCTATATCTGCTAACAACATAGTGTCACTTGCTTATAAATTATAAAACCAAATGTTCAAACTACACTAGATTCTCTAATTCTTTTCAGATTTCACAAAATTTCGGCCAGCAGTCTTTTTGCAGTTAGTTTTCGATCCCAGATAAAATCAAGTTTTGTGACTGCCAATTTTCAAGGCAGGCAGATTCACCCGCTTATAGGATTGACGCAACGAAATCTTACTGTCCTCATTTCTATGCATTATTATTGCGCTGTGCATTATACCCAATAAATATTAACAAAAATAATTGTTGTTGAACTTTTTGGGTTCGGGGAAAATCGAGAAACAATTGATGTAAAAATAACTTACGTGTAAAAAAAAAGAAAATTCATTTTCTTTTAGAGCCAAACCTATAAATGAAAAACGAGCATGTGGACAGGCAAGATGATTGGAAAAAAATATGTTGATAAAATTGGAATTTCACAATTGCCTTATCTAGCCGGGGAAAAAAGGAGTGGTAAAATGTAATCATGAGTTTTGCTTCGTTTAAATATAGCAAATGTCGATTCTACACACAAATATATATATATATATATATATATATATATATATATATATATATATATATATATATATATATATATATTGGTAGCATAACATAGTAGTTGTCAAATATGACAGGACTATTTGCATATAAATCGGCATTTCTATTAGCTTGGTGCAAAAATAATGACGTAATAATGTCGTTTTTTGACGTATTTTTTAACGTCAAAAAACGACATTACTACCTCATTATTTTTGCACCGACCTAATACCTATGATAGGGATGTGCGCTCAGCCTTCGAAGAAAGTGTTACTTCCGGGCACTGACTAGGCTCGGAGTAATATCTGTGCGTTTCCTGAAAATTGTTACACGCATGCAAATAAATATATATGGATACATACCTCATTTTATATATGAAATAGTTTTCACATATTCTCATGAAATTTACATCAATCTTTACGTTAATTTTAATTTGCTTTGATCATATTTTCTGCATGAGTAATCTATTTAAAAAAAAATCTATACAATTAAATATTGTGGCGTGTAATCATTAAAGTAAAAATATCCAACGAAGTCAAACACGAGAGATATGTGTAGTAGCAATCTGATCTCACCTACTTACCTCCTGTTACCATAACATTACATTAGCTTGCGCAAAAAGAAAATATATGAAGTCATTGTGCTTTATAATATACACACACACATACACACACATACACACACACACACACACACACATATATATATCTGTGTGTTTGTTTGTTTAATGGCGGATTCACTCCGCTAACAGAATAAATAAGGCATTAACTCACTGACCACTAGCTGAACGACATGATCCTTGAAATGTTCGGTTTATATTGCAAGTACTTTCGGTAAGCATTTACCAACCGCAGGCATGGATTTTTTTTTTAATCTTAGGTAATTTCAGGTAAAATTCTAAGACGAAAATGAATGTGATACTTATCGAAAGATTTTCTTTTTAATGTGTGTTATTTTAACAGTTAAGAATAAAAAAAAAATAGATGAAATTTAGAAAAAACAACACCTGTCTAATCATTTTTACAATTAAAAAAAATATAAATTAATGACTATATTGATTTATTCTTTGAATGAGTACATTGCAATATTAATTAAGCTGCATTATATATATATATATATATATATATATATATATATTGATGCATGTTTCATTAAATAATATAGACAAGTTTTGTTTATTTATTTTAAGTAAGTTCCTTTCATATTTTCTGATAAACTTAATAACATTATCATTGAAGGACGAAAGGAAATCCAGTCTTTTCCATTACTTACATTCCTTATTGCCCCCTTGCGTAATAGTGACAATCCCGCCTTGCTTAGGGCGGATTGTTAAAAAATATATCAAGTGAATCTATATTCTTCTCCATGGTTTACTATTATCTGTTCAGCTGCTATAGCCAACAGGAAGAACTTCCGTCTATACCAACATAATAGTTCAGATCATAACAGACACCTCTTTATATCCGCTCGTAATAATTGTAAGCATGCCCTCAATGGGGCTAAGTAGCAATCCGCCTTTCACAAATTTGCATCTCGTAATTATGGTCGGTTGTGTAACAGTTTGTTAAACATAGGGAAAATAATCAAGAAATCCTCACTTTAATCATTTTATTTATTTTGAACTGCTATCACATACGACTGTTAAAACAGAATGCTTAGCGCGTAAATTCCCTTTCATAGGTCCGATAATTCTTAACTGCCACCATATCTTGAAAATGACCGATCAGTTGTTAACTGAGGCAGGAAACGGCTTGTAATTTGTAACGCCTCCAAAATGTAACTGCTGTATTACAGTCATCTTTAGATAATTAGTTTTGTCTTTCATCAGCATGGCTGATGCTAACCTCCAGGAGAGCATCATTGCTACGATTTGGTTTCATGTTTTCTACTGACATGAAGTGGAATGATTGTACTGAATCAATAGCATTGGTGCATTTTATCGTGCTAGACAATTTTCTCGCCACAATCCATCTTACACTTTTGCAGATCTAATTTTCTTCAATGCATTGAACATCTAGCCTTGTGTTCCTGCTATATCTTTCGTGATTCTCGACAAAAAGCAATGTTATCAGTTCTAAGATGGCTTGTCGAATTTCGTCACGTTCCCAGCTCTGTAACGTGTCTTCTCTCTGTCGTTTCTATAAATAATTTCATGGCAATTATTCTAATGACCTTTCCTCCTTGGTGCATCGACTGCATACATTTAAGCCTACTACTAGTTTGGCAACAGGTTCCCATTCTTTTACTGTTGAAATAGATAAATGCAACCGTAATTTCTATTCTAATATTTTCCTTTCTTGCAATTCCAGCATGTTGAACTCTTCGGTTTTCTTGCTTCCCAGTCACCTACACTCTTCAAACATTTAAGTTTAACGCCAAACGTCAACCTCCATCAGTCTTTCTAAATTTTCTTTTTCTTTTCTTCTTACTAAGTTTTCTCAGTTTTTTTCATCATCAGTAACCTCTTGGTTTTAGTGGTATTATGGGGTAAAATGATTAAACATATTGAGTTGTGTTAAAATGCATGGGGTAAATTATTAAACATATTGAGTTGTGTTATCGTAACTGATATAACTAATATCGTATCAATGATTCTTCTAGATGACATGATGAATAAATTTATCAATTTTGGTGTTTGTTAAAATCGAAAGTATATTTTGTATATGGGGGAACAAAGAATTTAGTATATCCCAGATTTTTTATACCAATTTTGTTTTCCTAGATATGTTTAATTAAACTTCGTTATGTTTCACCAATATAAGCTTTATCACATTATACTTACATACATGGAGAAACAGTAGAGTAATGAATAACGGTTCGGATTCAGGCATCGAAACCGGAGAGCCGATTTCGAATTCCAGTTGCATACGTTTTCACGCAATCATCGGGCGGTCGGTTTGACAAAATTGGCATAATTTAAAATGAATATCTGAGTAAATAAAATCTCACGGACAAACGAAATTAAACGGCCTTCATGTTGGACAATAACAGATTTATTTAACAAAATATTCAGAACGATGTAGATTTTTTAACCGATTTCACAAAGCTTCACAAATGGTTAATAAGCGCGCCATCTTTGACACAACACACGTCAAGTTGGTAGTCTAACTTCAGCCAAACACCCTGTAGCATGTCTTACGTAACATTCTCCAGCGCCCTAGTGATTCTCTGCTTAAGTTCCTCTACCCTTGTAGGAAGACGATGCATATAGACCTGTCCTTTCGCATAGCCCAATAGCAGAAGAAAATCAAAGATGTCAAGTCAGTACATTGTCATTATCACTGGCATGCCAGATCCATCTTCCTGCTAGATTCTCATTGAGACATGCCCGCACAGTCAACTTAGCATTTACACATTTTTAAAATTTGAGATCATTTGAGCGAGAATTAGCTAGGTTATTAGACAAAAATTGATGTCAATTTTTGGGAACAAGAATGTATAATTACTCTGTACTCTTAACAGAAGCATCGAGATGAAATAGATCATAAACAAAAATGACATGTTTATCATTAATTAATTATAGCTAAAGATCAGAAGCTCATGAAGGATTGAAATTATATATATATATATATATATATATATATATATATATATATATATATATATATATATATATGTGTGTGTGTGTGTGTGTGTGTGTGTGTGTGTTCCAGGATCATTTTCCAATTTCTCCAAGCTGATCTTCGCCCACTCTAAGCTAACTTTCTGTCCTGGAGTAACATGGTGCCTCAGGTTTCATGTACGATTTCATTTTCAAGTCTTTTTTTTCACTGTTCTCTCACGTGCCAAACGTCTTGTGAATTGAGTTGGATTTTTCTAATTGATTTCATTAGCTCTAAGATGAAATGATGATTCCTCTTTCAGTTGTGACCTCCTGATTCAGTTTTCTTTTCAAATGTTCCCTCTTTTTAAAACTTATTCCTTGTACTCTTTTTGGTTCTTTAACGTACTTTGAAGATGAAAGCCTCAATATGAATATTGGTACCATTACTGAAGGCTTGAATGATCTTATCCTCTCACCATTGTTCAGTTAGGAAGACAGTGGGTCTGACACAAAACAATTTTAATCTGCTCTCTTTTTACCTGAATAATTCAAAGTGTTTTTCAGTGATTCTTACGACAAATGGTTTCAAGATGGCTAAACATATAATCTGAAAACCTTGAATACAGAAACTTAATAATTTTTGTGTTTTTTAGATATTAAACATTTTGCAGGATAGAGAATTATGGCAAAAAAAAATGACGACAACAGTTTGAATGATGTAAATAGTGTAAGTAAATCAGGTGTATTAAAAGCAAACATGGTCCCCTAGTGATGGATCGTGGAACGATTACATTTTACGTCCTTAGATTACGTAAGTTCAAAATTCTTGTTGGTTACCCGCATCAAAAGACACAAACGGTAGAAACGTTATGATAATATCAGCAAAGAAACTTTATGATAATATCAACAGTCTAATTGTAAAGCAGGTGTCTGGATGTTTACGTCTTTTTGAGACATATTAAATAATTGGAATTGGCTCATTGTCACATAGAATCTGTGATTCCAAATCAGGAATTGGATTTTTAAAGCAAAACAAATTATCTGTGAAAAACTTCAAAAGATGCTTCAAGCTTCTTACAAGGATTAGACTTTTGTTAGGATCTGAAAACAAACATTTATGACCACATTTGTAGCGACCTTGTTTCGTGTCCAACGGCTGAATGCACATACCGTAAATGAGAAAATGGTACAATTCCATTTCAAGCGAAACTAATCCCTTTTGGCATGTACGAAATAAAGGCATATACTTTGAAATACACCCATATAAATATGAAGCTAATTAACTGGAATAAAACTGAATAGAGTAATGAAATAAAACTCGTATAATTTGTATAATTTCCTTCAATATTAGAAATTCATTTTCCAAACAGAATAACCATATTGTATGTAAACTTGTCTAAGTTGTGTGATTTGCACTATCTTTCACGCGAATGATTTACAACAGATATGGGTTCGATCACCCTTCCTTAGTAAGAAAAAAAATTAAGCTGATTTCTAGATGTTGCTTTTATATTTGGAATTTTACAATGACATCCGGGGCCAGTGTACTGATGACGATTGGTATGGGTATTTATAGTTGGGATAAGAATGATTTTGAAAAGAAAGTCAACATCAAAATAAACTTTTCTAAAACAGATAATATGATTTGGAATTAGGATGTAGTCAATGATGAAACCTGCCCTAAATCCATCATAAAATTTTCTATTTGTGGATTTAGTTAATACTAAAGCCTTAAATATATCGGTGTGTGGATCAGTTATGACAAATCCTGTATAAGAGACAACGAAATTGAACATAGAATAGACTGCACTAGAAGTAGTTTCACCGAACACAGCAAATTGCTGCAAAACCAAGACTTTAACCAGAAAACTCGAGTGCAGTCCTTAAATAACTTCATCCAACGAAGACTTCCCCATGGATGTCGGGCATGTTCAAAAAACCGTTCAGACATATCTGTCTGCTATATTCAATCGTTTACTAAGATCAATGTTTAAAATGGTTTTGATCGAGTGAATCCTATGGATCTTCGTGAAGACTATCCTTCTTCGAAACTTGTGAACTGGCACTACAGAATTACAATCAAAGAACTGTACCAAATAGCAGAAACTATATCTCTTGAGGACTTTCAGCAAAGGCAGCAACAGTTACAATCACGTGTTGATATCCAAAACTACTTCAAAGCAAAGGCTAATAAGGAAAACCCCATTAATAGTGTGTTTGAGAATCTTATTTTCTTGAAAAATTGTTTGAAGAGAAATATTTTATAAATTTCAAACGAAAATCACACAAGCTGCTCGGTCAATGAATGCCGAATATAAGGAAACAGTTAATATTTAAGTTACTTTTGCCATTATATAGAACTCCAAAAAGTAGTGCCGTCATGAAAATTTGAAGATATTTTTCTTATATCTCATTTATCTGAACAACATTCAGGATGTACGTAATATGTTGAGCAATATTGGAAGTGAAGATGTTCAAAACATTACCCATTTTAGAAAAGGCGAATCAAAAACAGTACAACACTGTCGAAGTATATATGTAAACAGAAGGTTAAATATGGAAAAATGATTGATGTAAAGTAGAAATCTTTTGCGAAAAGTCATGTGTTTGCCAGAGGTGTCAAACGATGTAATTTTTGTTCAAAAAGAGGAAATAATAATTCATTGAATAAAAAGATAACAGTGGCCTCTAAATATATGCATAAAATAAATTTCCATGGATTGATGATTGTTGTCTGAATAGTTGATTATAGATGAAGAACTGACTCGACGTTTTAATTCACTTCTCTGTGGCTCACTTCTAATATTTTTACTTACAATTTGAAATTATATATCATTTTATCTGCTTTTTTTTACCAGTACTGAGTATTTTTTACATAAGAACTGCTTAGTATTAACACTTCTCTCTCTCTTTCGCTCTCTCTCTCTCTCTCACACACACTCTCTCTGTGGGATAACATTATATACATTTTTATATGGCAAGAAAACTTTTGGAGGAAAGATGCATGGCAAAGCAGAAACGCTTCATCTTATTCTAGTTAGGTTAGTTTATGTTGATGCGACTACACATGCGCACGAACCAGAAACGCTGAGAATTTTAAATGTAGTCTGATGAAGTCCTAAAGAACGAAACGCGTCACACGAAATCATTTCCATTGATATATATATATATATATATATATATATATATATATATATATATATATATATATATATATATATATATATCTGTGCGTGTGTGTGTGTTGCATATATTTTGTCAGCATGTTTTCATTGAGACATGTTTCATTGAAGTTTTCAAAAAACTCTCGACAACAGTATAACGACAAAAAAATACTCGACACCACCATAATATCTTAGGTACCCTCCCTTGAAGCATTACTCAAGCCAATCGCATTCAACTCAGCGTTCTTCACTTCAGAAGTTAAAATTTTAACTTTCCTCTTTGAAAATTATGAACACTACAATATATGTCTTTAAATAAACAGCACTCTAGTGATGACATTGTGCTAATGTCGAAAGTATTCGGAATAAAATAATATGTATCAACACAGTAATTTTCTCTCTTCCTTTATTATTATGACACCAAAAATCTTGTCCGGGAATATGAAAGGATCCAGTTTAAAATAAGTAGACAAAATCTGTCTAAATTATTCAATGAAACATTTTTTAATGTCTAAAATGCTGTCTAAAAATTAATGGCAAAAGAAAAAAAGTACAAATACGAAGAATAAAAGACATGTAAGATCATGAAAACTAAGTAAGCTGCACCAATAATAATCTTGGCGTTAAGAAAAAATTTACTGTAAAACTTTGTACCAATTTAGTAAAAGCTCATGTTTAGAAAAAGTTATATATATTGAAAAAGATATATTATTAGCTGTCAATTTTATCGTAAAATTACATTTGAGCATACTGATATTTTCTATTGTGTACAATTATTTAAAATTAAATATTCACTTTTTTGTTTTTATATTTATTGCTCTCATCTCTACAGAGTATTCAGATTTCAGAAAAACAAAGGACGCTAGATGTATTTTCAATAAATTAAAATACAGTTTAGATCGTATCAGCAAATTCAGTCCTCAGTGTATTCATTCTGTCCTATTGTATGTATATTTCTTATATTTATACACGAGTACAAGTTTATATATTTTATTGATATTTTACGCGTGGGAGAAGTATCCGGCATTGCTCGGAGACTATTTTGCACTAAATATAAAACACGCAGTATTGTGTATATTATAAAAATGATTAAGGTAAGTGAATATGCTGTAACTTACAACCAAAAATTGATTTAGCTACCTTACCATTCTATATTTGTACGTGTTAAATTTAACTTCCATGAGAAATGACTTCTTTTACCTTATTTTTGACCTTTCCTGACATTTGGCCGAAGCTAAATGTGTACATTCTATGAAGCTCTATGATTGATAATCTATGTGCATGATAATGTTGGTTGAAATCCATCCGCTAGTTTCTGAATCTATAGCAGAAAAGCAGACAACTACTTCATTTTATTAGTGTTGTAATCTAAGGAAGGTGGCTGAAAAGAATAATCAACGAAGGTTGGTAATGAATGATAATACTTTGGACAAGAACACCACATATGAGGTTCGCCGGCCGCGCGTAGAAGTATTCAACTGCTAGAAGTGAGTCAAGAGAATTCCACAATGGATCTCCAACTGAAGGATAATCTATCAACCGCCCCATGCAGTCAGATGTGGCACAAGGCCGAATTTAATGTGTGATATGCGAGCCAGTAGGCTCGGCCAAGAATTCCCCGTATATACCGTCGGAGTCGGTTAGCTGTTTCCCGAGGCGAGACTCTGCCCTTCAACAGAGAGTTTGACCAGCAGAGCTGGAGACGAATCTACAACTACAGGATATCTACTAACCCTCCCACGCGGTCAGATGTGGCACAAGGCTGAGTTTAATGTGGGATATCCGAGGGTGTAGGTTCGGCCAAAAATTCCCCGTAGACCCTGTATAAAACGGGGTCGGGTAGCTGTTTTCCTATACGAGACTCCGCCCTTCGATATAGCTTCGTCTGGGGATCCTTTCTACCCGGAGGCAGGGAGTTTGACCAGCACAGCTGGAGACGAATCTCCAGCTGCAGACCAACATACAGTATTTACTACTGTATTTATGTGAATGGGGACATACCCATTATCGTCCGTAGGTATGCTATAACATAGAAAACTAACCTAGAAGCCGGCCTATAGGCTAGCTCCCACGGACAGCTTTTGGACTTTCCGGACTTTTACCATCAGCGTCCTGAGTACCTTAAATATTTTAGAAGTAATAAAATTATTTTATCTTTATTCGACTTCTTAATTCGGCATACTCATGCTTCTAAGCAATCGACATTGGTAGTTTGTTTACATTTACTTTGTGTGCAGCTTTTATTTTCCATTCTTTATTTACATAAATTCACTCTTAAAAACATTTGGGAACAAAAACTGTGTAATATTTCATATTAGTCACAGGAAAAGAAAACAAATCTTATGAGCAACGTACTGTGTCCCGCTTAATTTTTAATTAGGTTTAATTAGACGATATCACCTGCAATTGCAATGAAAAATGAAATTAAAGTTCAACCTTTAATAAAGAATTATTTTTAAAAACTTTTTACTCTATTCGATATTTAAATTTAACTTTAAATGAGTTATTTACTTAATGTTTAATCGCGTGTAACTACAGTAATAACTACCTGTTTCTTCAGGTTGTTTATGATTCACCGAGATCGAAAAAACGGACGGACGGACACACGTACACTGCGCTTTATTTATATAGATAGTTAAAAACAACAACATTATCTCTTGTCAACCCTCCGTTAGTACCGTGGGCTATTTAAAGAACTTATCAAATAGTTTTCCTTTAATATTTAGCAATTGGCAAGTTAAATTCTAATGATTACACAAGTAACTTTCTGAATACCACCGTCAGTTAACTACAAGGAATTTCTGGATATTTGTCTAAAATACAGGAACATGATCGTAACGTAAAGATTGTAATAATTGTGGTAGAAACTTATTCAAATCTCTCAGTAACCTTTTTTGCAAAGCTTGTAATGTAAATTCACTGTTTAGGAGGAGTCAAATTGATCATAAATGTTTACTTCCTTAAGAGCCATCCGTTATTTCCCATTGGGTGATCGTCTCTTTTCGATTCATGATTGACTTGGCAGAAGAATTTTTGCAGTAGTTACGTTCTGCGGTAGACTTGTTGCAAATTGAGTCTATATAACCCAGTGTGTACTGCTATTCAACTCTTAGAGTCGATGGAAAAATGGATTCATACCTTTCCTAAGGGCACTTTAACAATGGACCGTAACGAACCACAACTGGAATTCGAACTCGGTACTCCGATTTCTTATTTTGAGCCGTTATCATCACACCAACCGCACATCCTTTAAAAGATTACAATGAAAATAATACGAAACCTAATTTTGGCATTTTTTTTAAAGTTACGAATTCATTTTTACTAATTGTTTTTAATTTGATTTTAAAAAATAAAAACTTTTCAGTTTTATTCTTCTTTTCTATTTTTTTGATGTGAAACCTATTTTTGCAGATTTAATTTTTTAAACTTATAATTTAGTTACTGACAGTGCCTTTTAATTTAAATTTTAAAAATAAAAACTTTTATTTTATTTATCCTAGAAAAAAGGAAAGCAAAAACAAGAGAACATAACATGAAACAAATGACCTAAACTGTTAAACCTCTAATATTTTAAATGGTATGTTTTGAAAATCAACGATACAATGTTGTGATAATAACAGGAGGGTTAACGATGAACATAAAAATTCAGTTGAAGTGAAATATTAGGTTGGTGCAAAAATAATGACGTAATAATGTCGTTTTTTGACGTATTTTTTAACGTCAAAAACGACATTATTACGTCATTATTTTTGCACCAACCTAATATCATGTCGAGACATATGTATATGTAAGTGTACGCTTATTGTACGCCCGTCAATGTAATTTGTTTATAATTCTGCGTTTTGAACGTAGAAAGATAGGACTAGCTAACTTGTTAGCTAGATAGAGTGAATGCGTATGAAAGAGAGAGAGAGAGAGAAATAGAGAGAGAGAGAGAAAGAGAGGGGGAGAAAAAGAAAGAGAGAGAGAATAAAGGGAAGTTTAGGAGTAGGCATTGACAATTTCAGTCGTCAATGGCCGAAATCTTACACCCCATAAAAGTGTCAAATTAAAAGTGAAAAAACAAAAGCGAAATATTTTTTATTTATCCGTTAAGTCAAATTGTCACGCGTCCCTCGTAATTTCGGCCAAATTCAAGCCACAGTAAATCAAGGAAGGTACTTAAATCGACTCAATTTGTCGATATAAACGTACCGAGTACTCTAAGCTACAGACGCTTGGTGATTCTTATCAAGGAACCATGTGTCACTCTCTGGCAAGCTCTGACATCGAAGCGGCCGACTGGAGCCAGAAAATGGCATTTATTGAAATCACAGATACCAATAATAGAACCTCATTCGTCAAGCCTGATACAAAGATTGGCTTTTCGTATGGAAATACATTGTTTGATTCTGTTTATTTTGTTGCAGTCTAGCCGTAACATGCTGTCTTATTTCTTATTATTTGAATGGAGACTGAAATTGTCATTTATATGAGGAGCGATTTACGCACATGCGCATTGTAGATTTTATAAAGATAAGAGGACATGGACTATCCGGAGCCCGTAAAGTCAAATAAAGTAGTTTTTTTTTATCGATTTATTGGTTCGTAGATTTGGGTCTGATTTAATATATATATATATATATATATATATATATATATATATATATATATATATATATATATATACTTATAGAGAGTAGAATAATATGGATAGAATGGAAGTAGCAGAGTTTAAATTCAGGCTAAAACAGCAGTGTTAATTTTGCACTCTGTTAAAAGTAATTGAATCTATTGCACCATGGAGAGTAGGTTATCACTTCATCCCTGATTGCATAAGCTTATAAAACAATATTTGATCTGAAGATCTGTTTTTTTTTTAATCATTTCTCACCAAGCAAGGCAATAAAGACACTAAAACGCAGGGATTACTGACTATGAAAGTATATATATATAAAAAAGAAAATCATTATTAAGGAGCGAGAAAAATAAAAGAACAAGAATTAAGAGCGCAGAAGATAAAGATTTTCATTGCATTTAAAATTGTGATGATCAAGCTTGACTGGAAAGCAAGGAAACGGAAGAGAGAAGTGAGAGAGAAGAAACTCTCAGCAGAGAACTTACGGTTACATCTAGCCAGTTCAACTGCAAAATGATGAGACCTTATCGCCAATCTACTACTGCGCTTAAATTCATAAAGTTTAGGTACCATAGGTGAAAGTTCATCAGAACAATTAACATGAATGCATTTATAGGAAAGGCACATGGAAACTAAGTTACGACGCTTGGAAGTTGACTGAAAACGAGATGCCAGGTTAGAACCAATGACAATGCAGATACATATTTGAATTTTATCAGAAATCTATAAATATATAGCAGGGGCTCCAGACTATAAGGACGAATGGTAGGCTTACAAACATGTATGCTAGATTCAGACAAGAAAATATTCTAGCATGTAATAGTGAACCATATTTGCCAGCAGCAGACATAACAGCTGATTCAATATAATCTTTCTACTTCATATTAGCGGAAACATGTGAAGGCGAACTGACTCCCTGTCCTGGAGGTTAGCATTAGCAATGTTGATGGACAACAGAAAGATTTGACTCAGACGACTGATAGAGAGCAGTTTCATTTTGCAGGCGTTAAAATTATCATGCCATTCATTGATCAAGTTAACAACAGGAAGTTGGTTATTTTTTAGTTCAAATGCCAATTTGACATTATCGAACAGATCAGACTTACTATTGACACGAGTAAATAGGGCGTAAATGTTTATATTATTAGACTATATTATCATTCTGCTTTGGATTTATAAAATTTAAAACTAGTTTTGCTAGCCTAAAATGATGAACTAGAGCAAATGCGAATTAAAATTTAGAATATTTAGAATATTTAGAATATTTCTTCAGGCAAACATGTTTTGGGTCACTTTTATTATCGATATTTAAAAACAAAATAAAAATAAACGAATTTTAAATAAACTGAAAAGCAAATGGACTGAGTGGTAATACATACATTTTCCAATCCAGTATTCTCTATGTTACCATTCAACAGTAATATATATATATATATATATATATATATATATATATATATATATATATATATATATATATATATATATGTGTGTGTGTGTGTGTGTGTGTGTGCGTATGTGTCTGTACGTGTATTGACACTATGTTTCTTGCTAACTAGATCACACACACACACACACACATATTAACACCGCAGGACAAAAAGACGAGTTAGCTACCTGACCAATGTGAGAAAAACAAAGCAGAACAGAAAATAGCGTAACTTTCTCAACCATAATTAATTCCCCCTCAAAGATTTTTGATGGAGCTTGAAATATGACAAAAGATTCCTATTTGGTTCTCATCCTATCATTTTACCAGGTTCTAATCCATATTTGGGCCCATTCATATATATATCTATCTATCTATCTATCTATCTATCTATCTATCTATCTATCTATATATATATATATATATATATATATATATATAAGAGAGAGAAAGAGAGTGAGGGAAGAGGTTGAAACCGCTTGGTCCAATGAACAGTATGTACAGTTTTTGTATCCCCCTCACTCCCACCAAGCGGAAAAATATAAGAACCCTGGAAAAAAACTAAATAAAAATGAATAAAATTTTCCTTGTCCACTATATTCAACGAAAGATCTTTGAAAGAAAGGTAGCTGCCCAAATATGCATTAATCATATATATATATATATATATTTAGGCATTTAAAACAACATGCCTGCCCACACACACAATTATACTTCGACATGAAAACAATAGACAAAAACTAAAAATCCTTGAAGCATTATACATCAAACAGTTGAAACCCAACCTAAACAAAATCAATTATGGCATCTCTACAGATATTCTTAATTGTCTATAATTGGTAACAGAATCCATTGGTTTATACCAAGGGCTTTCCATACTTCATACTCCTCCAATTCACTCACGTGTGGTCATGTGTGGCGTCATGAGATGCGGTGCGATTTTCGCTTCTAGCGTCTTATATGCACGTGTTTATGGTTGCTTTGAAATCATCTATGAAAAAAGTGACAGACTATCACCACTGTCGTGTCCGTATATTGCTTAATATGTTGTAATCGACATCCTTGATAATGGCTTATTCAAGCCGAAACCTTAGATTGTATTAAAAAAAATATGGATTTTGAATTTATTTCTTCGTTCAACGATAATGTTATTAAACTTATCAGAAATTACGAAAAAATATTACATAAATTAAACAGACAACACTTGTCTATATTATTTAATGAAACGTATATATATATATATATATATATATATATATATATATATATATATATATATATATATATATATATATCGATGTTTCATTATAAACGGCACACAAGTATGTGTGTGTGTGTGCTACGGTAAACGATTGAAGGAGATAGAAATATGTTTCGGACAAATATCTCGGAATGGCATAATCCCATGTTCTGTCTATTCGCAGCCATGGAAAATAGTGAAAAAGCGTCGATGGCCATTCATCCAACCATAATTACCTACCTCAGGCAATACCAGTAAAACGGCTGCGCTATTTTTGTGAGCCATTTAGCAGTGTAAATAAGCGAATGACTAAGTCAAATGTCTGAGTAAAGATTGTCTCGGCAGTTATCAATGATCAAAGCAAGAGAAAATATTCCAGCCGATTAATCATTGAGCAAAACACAAAGGTACCACCTCTACTAACAGAATGATAGTTTCATTTAACAAGATAAGCTCAGCTGATTCTAGCAGGAAACCAAATGGCGACGAAATATGCGCTTTTGTCTGGATGGGGAGATTTTCTTATTGCAACCGTTTAACTGCAATATACGTAGATACTCGTATATAAGTTTACTGCATTTTACGTCATATGCATATATGTTTAAATATATGTTCTTCCACAATCATACTTTTTAATTTCTACATTTTAGTACTTTTAATATTTCTCTTTTTTCTTCTTTTATGTGAAATGTCCCTCCAGGACGTAGTCCGTCATGGCCCTCCACAACTTTCTATCCTTTGTAACTCCTAATAAGTTTTGTCTTTTTGTTTTGTTATTTATTTAAGCTTATATTACGAGTTGCTTTCCTCTGTCCCTCTTTCCCACTATCTGTCCTATGAGTATCAGATTTTCCAAGCCGTCTTTCTTTATTACGTGCTCCAGAAATTTCAACTGCCTCTTTCTGATGTTAAGTTTTCTTTTTGTTTCCAATAACTCTAAAATCTTGTAGTTGTTCATATGTTCGGTCCATGGTATCTTCAGCAACTTTCTGTAGAACAGCATTATTGCTGCTTCAAGTCTCTTTTTCATCTGCTATACAGGAAAGATATGATGTAACAGTTCAATAGACTTTTCTTTGTTGCTAACGAAATTTTTCTATCTCTTAATACTCTGCTTAGCTTTTGGAATGCCACTTTGGCCATCCAGATATGTATTCGGTTCTCAGTGTCTCACTATCTTTCCTCTGTTAAAACATTTCCCAAATATTTAAATTTTTGTACTTGTTTGAATTTTAGTAACACCGATTGGTAATTTACTTTTTGAGCTCAACATTTTGATTATAACCATGCGTTCTGTCTTCGTGTAAATTTTAAGATTTAGGTTTTTATAATTCTTAAATTTTATGCAAATTTTACTTCTTTATATATATATATATATATATATATATATATATATATATATATAATTCTAAAGTGTCCACTTTCATAATTCTCTGTCCTCTGTCCTTACATTGAGCTCTCTTTGATTTATATCCCCTTTGGATTTATCCATACGGATTATCAAATAATATTATTTATCTATCTGGCCGCACACTCGTATATATATATATATATATATATATATATATATATATATATATATATGTATATATATATATATGTGTGTGTGTG
>OZ010582.1:25262831-25360331 GCA_963932145.1 Acanthosepion lycidas
ATTGTTTACACCGTAAATTCATTTGTTCACCTCTATGCAAGGGAGATAACTGATGTGATTTTAAATAGATTTTTTAATTTAGTATTTTAATTTAGTATTTTGCTGCTACAAAAATTTAAGAAATTCTTTGCTATACTCGTAGTTGATCCTATCTATTTTAGGCCGAAATACTCTTATATTAGGTTGGTGCAAAAATAATGTCGTTTTCTCACATAGTAACATATGTGAGAAAACGACATTTTTTCGCACCAACCTAATGTAATGGGCTTCCAGAATTTTAAGTTTTTGCTTATTATTATCTTGATGAAGCACTGATCTATTTTCGACTAATATCTGTCTAAACTTTGAATGTGGACATGAGTGTTCCATTAAATATTGAACTATGATTGTTCAAGTGAAAAGTAAGCCTTCTCGTCATCGTCGTTGTTGTAAACATATGTATTAAAATTTTTCTCATGGATGCGATCTGCCAAAGGATATTTAAATTGATATACGATTGTGGAATTTTGTAATAAGCTAACTGACTAGAATAGTTGTTATGGATGACTAGATAGGTTATATTAAATTTACTGTAGTATATTATTAATTTTATTTTTTTACTTAAACCACCAGGGGATATATTAGTATTTATGAGTTTTTTAGAATTCATTCATTCATATATATATATATATATATATATATATATATATATATATATATATATATATATATATACTACAGTTCAAAAGGTTTGAGGCGGCCCTGTTAATGTTTAAAATTCGTCACGAAAGTTATTGCTTTGTACTTTAAATAAGACAAGTGACATGATTTTTTTTATTAGAAATTTTATTATAACAAAAATAAAAAGAAGCATTTTATGATTAAATTTTGCTCTCGGCAAAATATTCTCCTTTAGTCTTAATTGCTGCAGCACAAATTTTTTGCATTCATTGTAAAAGTTTCTCAAAGTATAAGTAATTGATTTCATTCTTTGTTCAATGATTCTAAGAATTCTTTTTCATTTTTTTTTCACTCTTTTGCCAAGTTCCTCCCATGCGATTTCTGGGATTGCCTTCCAACCTTTGAACGGTACGGAATTATATATAAGGAAATTGAATACCCCATATGTATAGCCATTTCTCCTCGTAAGACTGTATTCTTCCGCTGTTTATCAACACCAATGGGTTTGAAGATAAAATGAAAAGGAAGTTTAAATTATGTAAACTTAAGAAAACAGAAGGAAGAAGAATGGAAAGACGGCAAAGTAAGAGAAAAAAAAATAAAGCCAGTGAAGAGAAAGAAAGAGAGTAAAGAGAGAGAAAAAACAAAACAGAGAGAAGAAAAAAAAGAAAGGTACTCGTCTAGACAGAGCTAAGCACAGTTGGAAATCTGATACTAGTTAAAATAACCTTGACCTATATTTCAAAATATTAATATCATGTTTCAGTAAGGAAATTCAATCTTTAAAACTTAGAGAAGGTTTTTTTACGAATGCTTTTAAAATAATTTTGAAGAAGAGTAAACAAATTTGATATCTAAAATAAAAATATTGTATAATTGTGTGTCTCTTAGTATTTTTTCTCCTTTTACTAAAATACCCTACCCCCGTTCCGTTATCCATTCAGGCTAGCTCCTCAGGTAAGCTGTATTCCCCTCTCTCTCTCTCTCTCTCTCCTCATTTCTATATACATTGTGAGTTTAAGTTAAGGACTTCTTCCTCGATATAGTATCCAACGAATTTCTGCTATCTTTTTCTAATTCTGAGTCTAAGTGTTCTTTCATTTTCTTGAAGACTTCCGTGTTGCATACTCACTCCGTCCATAGAATTTTCCGTATTCCTCTGTATTACCATATTTCTGATGCATTTAGTTTTTTCATCAGCTATTGCGAGATTGTCCAGCATTCATATTCACTGTCATATGGATATCACATAAACGAAATAAATACGTAGACTAGCTTCAGCCATTTTATGTATCAAAAATGTTCTGGCTGAAGAGAAAAAAGCTTATTGAATAATTCTTCACCATTTCCACTAAAATACAATTTTTACTCAAAAGCAGGACGGAATACAACTACCTCCAGGTATGGAATCAACAGCAGGATGGAATACATTTTCTACTAGGTATGGATTCAATTGAAGGACGGAATGCATCTAAGGCCAGGAATGGATTCAATAGTAGGACGGAAAATATATTCCTCCAGTTATGGAATCAATAGCAGAACTGAATACATCTTCCACCAGGTATGGATTTAATAACAGGACGGAATACGTCTACTTCAAGGTGTGGAATCAATAACAGGAGGGAATACATTTACCTCGAAGTATGGATTCAATAGCAGGACGGAATACATGTTCGTCCCGGTATGCATTCAATAGAAGAACGTAATACATTTACCAGCAGTTATAGATTCAGTAGCATAGAAGAACGGAATTCAGATACCTCTAGGTATGGATTCAGTAGCAAGACGGAATACATCTTCCTCCAGGTATGGAATCAATAGCAGGACGGAATATATCTTCCTCCAGGTATGGATTCATTAGTAGGACATAATACATCTATCTCCAGGTATGGATTCAATAGCAGGGCATGATACATCTTTCTCCAGGTATGGAATCAATAGCAGGACGGAATACATCTACCTCCACGTATGGATTCAGTAGCCGGACTGTTCGGGCTCGTATACCTTTGTTACTAGCCGGAGTAGATGAAAGGAAAGCGTGCCATTGTTACGACATTAAATGGAGTTTTGTATTTTTCTCGAAAATATTTGGCGACCACCGTCGTTTTCAATAAGCATTGTATAAATATAATATAATATATCTATATATATTTTAATACTCTTTCAGTCCTTTATTTATGAGTTTAGCTAATGTAATATATTTCTATTCTGGAAATATATTGTGGCTATTTTTGATGAATGAAAATTTTCTCTATTTTTCTCTAACTATTGTATCATTGAGTTTCACCTACAAAATAGCAACATATTTATCAACAAATTTATTAAAATTTTCATTTCAATGAATAATTATATCTTCAGTTCAAGTTTTTATTTAATATACATCATAACAGGGATTGTCTGTTATTTTATTTTTTTAGTAGTATAACAATATTTTGCATATTTGTAATTCTATATGCGCTTTTGTACTGGGGTGTTACACACCCCATGAGATAATCCTTTTTCGGAAATCCGAGGTTAATAGCATTGGGTTAATCGAGAAATTTACAGTCTACTTGTTAATGAAGGAGAAAAACCGGAAGTAAGTTAAATAGACATTTAATCCTTTTGCTCATTGCTATCGAACAGTTTCGGTCACGTGTGTTCATTTGGACAAAATCTCCTTTTTAACATGTCGATCTCGCCTTCTCGTTAATTGCTGATTCATTATTTGACATGTGAATAAAAAGGCACTCCACCCCATCAAATGCTTTTTTCTCCTTTTTGCGATGGTGGTGTGACTTTCACTGGCCGTAGCAATTACATCATAGTTCAGAAATGCAATATATTCCAAATAATATGCGTAGTTGCTTATCAGTAGATATTTTTTTTTACTAAATCCTGCAACTTAATTTATTCGCCTTTTCTCTAAATAAAGGATTTTACAAAAGATTGAATTTAAACATTGTAGATTCTTCTGAAGCTTTCACCACTATAATTAATCGATCATTATATATATATGTAATGGACTCTCCCGTCGGTTTCGACCTATGAGGATCTGAGAGCTTAATTGATTCAGTTATGAAATTTTGTGCGATAATCTTAAGTGGCACTTAAGACCTGCTAGTGATTTACAAAGGAGACCGCATATGGATCAAGAGTAAGGTTTGTGGGATGAGATTACTGTTAGATTGGCTGACCTTTTAGATCTTGCACTCGATTCTTGAAGACAAATCAGACAAACTGATTGAAAACTGCTGAGTCCACTAAAACGCTTGGATCTCCTTTAAGTGTGGATGCTTCTGCACAAGCCTTCCCCACTTTAATCAAATCTCTTGTGTGGGTTTTCTGGCGGTTTACCTTGATTCTTTCATACATATATATATATATATATATATATATATATATATATATATATATGATAAAATATAGTTCTGAAGTATGCTATAGTTATGGGTAAAGGTGCTCAATATTATAGATAGAGCGTATATAAATATAAAGTGAACACTGAGGTCAACTCCGAGCAGAGACATTATGTTTGATACTTGAACGCAATCTTCAGGCCATGTTTGTTGATTTTGGCTCGATTATATATATATGCTGGTCAATATTTAGAAGAATTCGTGTAGAATAATTTTAAATGTAACTGTACCCAATAATCTTGGTACAAATAATGCATCATTGGCCAACATAAAAAAACAAAAACACACAAAAAAAACAAACTATCGACGATGAATGTGAACCCTGTAGCGCTTAACAAGCGTAAAATTACTTACTCTCTGCACTGAAAAAGACGCTTAATGAACCCCTCCTTATCGCCGCAGCGGAAGCATTCGGGATCTATCTATAGATATATTCAAGCATGTTTCATTGAATACTATAGACATATTATGTTCATTTATTTTTATAATAAGCATGACGAATTTAGCCTGAATTCCGGTTTTGCAAAGCTCAAATTACTGTGTTTAATTAAGATTTGATTTCAGAATAGAATACAGGTTCGATTCCTGTCGGAGAATGCATATTTTCTACGAAATTCCTCGAACATTCAGACCTTTAAATGGAATTAATACGGTTTACTTAAAAAAAAAAAAAACGAAAAAGAAAAAAGCAAACAAAGCATTGAGTTTATTGTTAAAAAATATGTATAAGCAAATAATATTTTAAAATATTTGTCGGTTTTAATCCATTTCATATACCCACTACAAAATAATTGCTTAGATACTTCCCTTGTTTGTTTTAGTTTTTTTCTATACTTGAAAACCCGAGTATAAAAAAATTACATTCGAAGCACAAAATGCTCCTTTAAAACAAGATGGTATTAACATACATGGTTCTTCAACAATAGTACATATGAATATAGTACTTCGTTGGAAATTAAAAGAGGAAAAACAAAACTCCTACAGTTAAATGGAAACTACTCAGGAATGCTCGAGCCTGTAATTCTCTATATGCACCATGTTACCTTTGTCTTAACGAAAATTTGTGAATTTAAGGACAGGGTTAATCTCTTAAACCAAAGGAATGAACTTGCTGTTAGCTGTAGACATAGTCCACGCTCTACCTTGCAATATAAGTAATAATATAATGAATGATAAAATAATGATATTTTAAGTTATATAATTATTTTTATAGGTTTTTATTTTATGTATTTATATATTTTTTATTGTAACCTGACCACCGACTTTAATAATAAGCTACCATTATTAGCAAGTGATTTAATCTATGCCATATACTTTATTTTTATTTGATATTCAATATTTGTGATCGGTTGTGTTTTAATTTTGCATAGACTCAGAATCTGAAATAGTTATCTATGCATACATATGTACGTAGGTCCGTGTGGTTGTTTGTATATCTCTTTATATGTATGTATATACATATGAACATATATTTGTGCATGTATGTGTGTCTATGTATATGTATGTATATATATGTATATATATGTGTTTATATATATGTGTGTGTATGTACATATATTTGTGTATATGTGGGTATATATATATATATATATATATATATATATATATATATATATATATATATATATATATATGTATTTATCAGCGTCGAACTTCACTGATAAATTGGCACTTTGCGAACAATAATAAAATATATCTTTTTTTTCTTGGTCTCATTTCTGAATAATCTTGAAATAATATTAAACTTGATGCTTAATTTGACATTTTTACAGTATTTACATTATTCGGAATATTGTCCTCATCTTTGTCGCCATATTTATCATAACGTTTCGGCCGTTGTACGTTCGGGCCTTCTTCAGGTGGTTCAGAATGTCGAACTGAACCCTTTATTTCGCTCACTGGGGTAGGACACATGGCACAGTGGATAAAGGCGTTGGTTAGATCCAGTGACAGGAGCCAAAGAGGTTGAATTCATACCCGGTTAAGTGGAGAACTTGGAGACGGGAATTAACAGGAGATAACTGATAACTGACATGCATTAAAAAAAGAGCAAAACATGGCACGTGGAACGAGAACAGTCTACCCTAGTGAGCGAAATTAACAAAGACAGTATCTGTTTAGAAAACCGGAAGTTAAAATGGCAAGAGTTAAAAAAAAGACGAAAAAGAGAAAAGGGCTAAGGAGTGAGTGTGAAGTGTATAAAACGACGAAAAGGACAAATAATCACGACATTGTAGACTTACGCAGGTAGGCGCAGATGGGCACACAAATGCACACTCACACACACAAGCACGCACGCACACATAAACTATAAAAAACCCGCAAAAATTGTATATAAAAAAAAAGAATCTCGATGTATAAGCAATCAATTGCTAATACATCTGACGAGTGGACGGAGTGATTTCCGAAGTGTCAATCTACAAAACGTCTTGAGCATACGGCAGTTCCTGGCTGAGAGGAACCTCAGCGTATTGGAAAAAAAAAACACCCTATTCACCTGATATTGCTCAGTGTGACTTTCTTTTGTTGAAGCTCAAGGGTTCATCAAAGGGAGCCGATTTGAAGGCATGGAGGCTATCAAGCGGGTCGTAACGACTTAGCTGAAGGACACGTAAGAAGAAGAAGTGTGTGTATGTGGGCATATTTGCTCGTACGTTTGTATTTTATTTAAAACTATATATTAGATGTCGATATTAGTATTTGATATTATAGTTATATTTTTGCATTTCGAGGTATGTAACTATGTATTTTTTATTTTGTTTATGCGTATATATATATATATATATATATATATATATATATATATATATATATATATATATTGTTTGATATTATTTCCCCCGCACTAGAATTGCAGTACTGTATGAATATCAATATTTAAATTATGCAATGGTTAGTTTTCAGTTAGTACCTGGCTATTGCAGTGCCATTGAGGAGAAATGTATATCTATTAGTAATATAGAGTATAACGCTGTCATTATACCTCGAGCAATATTTTGTTAGCACTAGCACATAATGTGTGATGTCATATACATATATATATATATATATATATATATATATATATATATATATATATATATATATATATATATAATTAAATTGTTATCGGTAAAGCGACGAAGAACAACCCTATACTAATCCTGCCAAACCAGAAAACATGGCGTCTGACACCTATATACATAAAACTCTAAAGTGCTCAATGTATTTAGAAATCAAATTTAGACTGAGCTGTACGACCGACACACACACACACAAAACAGCGAAGTAGACTCCAATACAAATCGTCTGTTTCACGATATGGCGATCGTCCGCCGGCAAGAACTTGTCGTCTGACGATCGTCATATCGTCACGATTTGGATCGGAGTTCCTAAGTGCTGTTTCTTAATATATATATATATATATATATATATATATATATATATATATATATATGTTGCCTAATGGAAAATTATACCTATTGAAAATTGCATATTAGACGGAGAGTGAGAACATTAAAGGTAATTATCTTCCTGCTTATATCTAAATTAATCGATGAAAAGATGAAGGTGGAATTCCATTCCGTTTTAGTTGAAAAGAGACCATAAACAAAAGGAAACTACATTTATGTTAAGATAAAACAGCTGCTTTGAGATGGAAAATTTTTAAACAAAAAAAATATATTTGATTGGTGTTTTCTTAATTTCTATAAAAATTCTTCAAATAATTGCGTGTAAATAAAAAGAAAATAAACAAATGTAAATAAAACATAAACAATAATATATAATCTGCACTGTGAGAAATCGTTACAACAAGAGTTAGAGATTTCTATTGCGTTTCTTGCTTTATTTCTTTCAAAAGAATATCATTATATAACATTTCCTCGAATTTGTAAAACGTTTCATACTGGTTATTTCTTTGAAATAAAACTATTATGGGTATACACCTTCTTTTACTTCATATAATTTCTAAGCAATTGGGCGTCTTGCGTAATATTTTCTTTTTATTTTGTTTGTTTCATATACATTTGATGCATGCCTACAGTTAAAATGTTGAATAAAAATAATCGTACAAATATATGGAGAATGATTTTTCTTTCTTCATAAAGAAAAATATCTTTGGAAGAACAGATAAATGAGAATAAAGTTGCAAGAAACAAAATGGCTGAGGTTGGCTAGGAAAAGTGGCGGGAGGCTTTTAACCGCGATGCACTGAAGAGGAAAAATGACTATTTATGCATGCGCACGAAAAAAGATAGAAAAAATCTAATTGCCGTATAAGAAAAGAGTTTTACAGAGATTTTATGTAGCTTCATACTTGTAAAGTTATGTGAAAAGATATGAAAAGAGAAAGATACACATGATATCCTAAAAGTTACGAATTATTAGTTGGTTTAAAACGGAACATACAATTATTAATTATATTTTTTATTCTTACAATGCCTTGACGTGCGTGCGATAGACACTCATATAAAATGTCGAACTTTAAAGATAACATTTTAAAGTAAATTATAAATTCGTGTTACTTTTTGTAAATAAATGCAGCTTTGTGACTAAATAACCTTAAATGACAGCCTGTACCCCTGTCTATATATGTACCTCCATATATATATATATATATATATATATATATATATATATATATATATATATGAAGAAATATACACTTAAAGTGTGCTATATTTATGGGATAGAGTGCTCAATATCAGAGATAGAGCGTATGTAAAAATAAAAGTGAACACTGAAGTCAACACTTAGAGGCGACAGGCTGTTTCATGCTAGAAGCAATCGTCAGGCCTCTAAGTGTTGACTTCAGTGTTCACTTTTGTATATATATATATATATATATATATATATATATATATATATATATATATATATATATATTACTTCATATGTTATTATCGTGTATACTTCATATTTGAAATATTTTATTATTATATATTTTATTATTATAATTTATTTATTAAAAAGTGTCTATTACATCTATCGGCTTTCTCATTCAAGAAATCCTGGTGAAGAAAATGGGTTTTCCCATCAAGGATCGAATCTAATAGTTTAATAAATCGTAATGGGGCTTGTATTTCAAATACGAAGTGTCCGTTCTAATAACGTTTGAATTAGTAAACATTCATTAGAAATATAATGTTCTCAGAATAAATTTGTAGAGAAGAAAACGATCGAAAAATAATACTTAATCCTTGCCGTCGCATTAACTTTATCAAGGCAATTGATGTTAAACAAAAGTGAAATGTTGTGTAGTTACAGGAAAAAAAAAAGACGCCCCGGTTTAAGCCTCATTTTGGATATTTGTAGTTTTTTGCTCTTTGTTTTTCCATTTTTTTTTTTTTTTTACTAAGAATGTATTTTTGTTTTCCATGTCGACAATGTGTGAAAGTTTTCGGAATAAATCCAATCTAATTTAATTTCCAATGTCTTCTGATCATTTTTAGATTTTATTAGCGATTATCTAAAAGTTTTTAGAGGTTTTACAGGGTTGTATATAATTATGCGATGTCTGACAATTCACATGCATTTTATGAAACGTGTGTCTAGAATGAGAGGAATTTTATTGATAGTGGGCTGCTCTTCTTTTGCAAAGCAGCTCCATATTTTGCATTCATTTTACAGTTGGAGTGGAATAGCACTCTTGTAACATCGACCAAAATATGATGGATATTAAAAGAGACACTGTGAATTTTTATTATATCTTTCCATAGAGCACTTCATATTCCACAAATCGACTTTTGTTATTTTAGACGAAAATACAACAGCCGTCAATCACCCCAACTGTAAAAACGATGACAAATCTTAGAAGGGCTTTACAGCAAAATAAAGCAATCCACTGTCATTAGAATTAATTTCCATTTGATCGTTCATGTGTTAAAACGTCTTTGTCTTACTTAGGTCAATTTATCCAGATGAACACAAAATTTATCCCCTAAATTCTAGACAGCAGCAAAAAGTGATATCTTAGCTATTTTTTTCAACTTTCTTGGAATGTGACCAACGACGATCGAATGTTCTCGTAACATAATCATCTGAGAGACTCCTTTCAGTCTTCCAGCATTGCGTCTTCTTAGACTAGCATTCTTTGCTGATATTAAACGGAAAGACTATATTGAATCCATTTCTAATATCACCTGTTAAAGTTTGTTCACTGAGCTGTGTTAGACAATTTTTCTATCCGAAATCTATCTTATACATCTCTAAGTCCACCATTCGTACTGGCTTACAATATGGCTGACGCATAAGCAACAAAAGGCTGAAAAGACATCTTTTGTTCGTTTTATTTAATAACTTAAAGTTACTGTCCGAATAAGTTTAAAGTTTACGGTAGACGTTGTCAAATGTACGATCCAAGATACAATCCAAGAATTTCTTTTAGAAATTTTCGGGGCGGTTACTGACACCAAAACAAGCAACGCAACATTAAACAGAATCAAAAGCTGAATGACTCAGCTGTCTTCGGCGGAGAAACGCAATCTGATACAGCTGTGCAGCCTCGTGTTCATTACCATTCGCGCGGTCGTATGTAAAAATGATATCTGCCTGCTCACGTTACGAATATCCTGACATTGTTAAACGGTACATTTCTCAGTTAACTCACCACTAAAAACTTTGTACATTGAAGACAGACTAGCCAAAAATGTACACGAATTACAAATGTAACGTAGTCTACATACCAACGCAGCAACATCTACTTTCTTTAAATTTAATAACTCAAAAATTATGGATTTGCTGGCATATGTTTATATGAACTTTTGTCCTTGTTTTGGCGTGAGTAACTCGCCTTCAAAGTTTGTAAAAATATTTTTGATTCACGCTGGGTTTACAGACGGACGCGCACACTCACACACGCACGCACACGCACACGCACGCACACACGCACACACACACACACATATATATATATATATATATATGTGTAAATGTATAGGTAACAAATTCTGTGGGTATGTAATCCAAGTAGATCCTATTAATATAAAATATTAAAACTGATTCACAAAAGAGAGCTCAATATAATTTACCTCATACAAAATGATCATCTGCATGAGGTAAATTGTTTGGATATCATTAATTGCAATTCACACACACATCACACACACACACACATATATAAATATAAAAGTGAACATTGAAGTCAACATTCAGAGGTGACAGACTGTTTTAAGCCAAACACAATCATCAGGCCTTATGATTGTGTTTATCATGAAACAGTCCGTCACTTTTATATTTACATACGCTTTATCTCTGATATTGAGCACTTTACCCCAAAATATAGCAAGCCTTAAAACTATATTTCTTCATATATATATATATATATATATATATATATATATATATATATATATATATATATATATATATATATGCGTATGTGTGTTTATGTAAATGTGTGTGCACCTGTATTGTATATAAATAAAATAATATTCCTTTGATATTGATACATGTTTCATTAAATATGGCGGTCAAAAATGCTTCTATTATCTTTAATTTAGACATTTCTAGATTGACTGTGTTTTGCACAAGGATTTTTCTTGTGGGAACAGGTTAGGTATGCGTGTTTACTTATCGAACTAAGATTACTCAAGAGTATTTCCTGTCTTGTAATTAGTGTGACTCGAGTGAACAATGCATGCGTTTAATGCTTTACTTCACTGCAAGTATCACTGTCTTGTACAGGGCAAGGAAATTGATAATTTTCATTGGTTTCGAGTTAATTGTCAGTCACATTCTATGAAACACACACACACATACACACACACACATACACACACACACGCACACACACACCCTTGAGCAAATTACGAATAATTTCGTTATTTACTCCAATGAAAAATGACCCAGTGCACATGTTAGTACTTCGTATGTCCATTCCACGAAATCTTTTCTTGCAGATCGAGCACAGATTCTCTATTGGATTTAAACCAGCTAAGTTTCCGAGCCATTCGATAATACTTTGATTTACTCCCTGTTAATGCTTGTCATTGTGTTCGTACAGCCTTGTAATTTTCATACGCTTACAGACAATGGCTGTATGACAACTAATCGATAGTTCAGACAATAGTGTCTGGGCGTGATGAAAATCTGATACAATCACGGATGATGTAATAATTTTCAAGGCCAAACAAATTTCAGCATATACTCCGAAAATAGATTCATATTACTGCGCACGACTGCAAATGACCTAATCTGAGTAAAAAAAAAATAGAAATCAATTATACCCTGTCACTCCAGTGGATCTAAAAAAATGATCATATGGTGAAAGAAAGGAAATTAAAGAGGTTGTTTCAATTTATTTGCGCAAGTGTGTATATATATATATATATATATATATATATATATATATATATATTACGAAATGGACAAAGTCCGACAATTATTTTAAGACATTTTTTATGTTTGTACGTTCTTTTTATAGATATGAATATTTCAGTAAATGCTCTGTTTATAATAAAGAGTATTAACGACATTTACCGGCCTGAATGTCCGAGAAATTTTCATAGAAAATATGCGTCGTCCGATAGGAATCGAACCTGTATCCTATACGGAACCGTCATATAGCCTGAGGTGCTTTTAGCGATTTAGCTACAGAGGAGCGTTTCGGTAAGCAAGGTCGATTTTACTGTTTTTCAAGCCGGTAAATGTCGTTCGTACTGTAAAAGATTATGAATACTGTTCAGGCTGGCCAGTGAAGTATGAACAATGAACATTGAAGGCTTGTCAGTACTATCATTGACATGGTAGGAATCATCCATTTAGTTTGACTCTTGTAAAGATAGGGCATGGCAGTAAGAGTGAGGTATTTTCTGGAGTGATGCAAGGAACCGATCATATTTCCAGCAACTTTAGAACATACGCGTTCCATTTGAGAACTAATGTGAGATTTAAATCCAAAAGACGTTCAATGCAAGGAGACTCATTGAGCGTATGAACTGAAGAAGAAAAATGTATCAGAATCAAAGGTGATGGTAATAAAGATGATTAAAGACACACGATTGAAGGAGTGATAGGATTGCCGAAGTGATACCCGAAATATGTAATAACAGAGGACCTCAATAGATCAATACTCATATCACTTCTACTTTCAAATTAATGTAAGCGTCATCGATCAACCGGCTTCATAAGCCATATATTAATTAGAATCCTAAGAATAGTACTCGTGTTTGAATTAATGTTGAAGTAGGGCAAGAAAAATACGCCTTTGTTTAAAACACTGGAACAAAAAAGACAATTTTTATTTTCATAATACATTTAGAGTGAGCAATAGAATAATGTATAATACATAGATTACAAAAACGTATTCGACAAATAAGACAAGAAAAATTCCTTGAAATTCTTAGGAAAAATTAATCTCTCGGAAGTTATTAAATAACCCATAATTTGTATTGGGAATAGACAGCTTACATGTGGACAGCGAATTAGGTAAGTGACTAAACAAAAATAATAACAGAAGCATGACAAGAATACATTTTTTCACCATATGTGTTTAAATTGTGCCATACTTAAAATCAGAAAGAGACAGTAGACATTTATTAGAGAGTTATGACATGGGGCATCTAAAAAAATCTAATACGCACAGGGTTTATTGATAGAAGGAAAAGTAGACGAATACAACAAAATACGTACCTAATGAACTTATGCGAAGAGATGTCAGAGCAGGGACAAAGAAGTATGATAAAGTGAAAAATGTTGCTTAGAGCTAAAGGCGAAAAAAGGAGAGTCATGATCACCACATAATTCATTAACGATGAAGATAGGGAAATAATTTTAACAGAATAATAGGATTGATTGATTAGTTTTTTTACGGTCTTTCAACGCTTTTAAGTCATTTAAAGGCAGAAAATATTTTTAGATTTAAGAATTAAAAAAAAAAATACTGATACAAGTCCTATTAATTAATCCATAGTTGGGGAGAGAGGTGGATTTATACTTTTTTCAAATGTAATTTGGACGTAAGTGAATGTAACTAACTCGATTGTAATTGAACTATGTCTCTCAGATTTTTAATTCCGAAACGTTATCCATTACATCACCCGTACATCGAAGCTTACAGCACTTGGTATTCCCAAGCAGTCTACCCATCTTGGTACGGATCAGGATCGATGATCCTACGAGAGCTGGTGTTTCAACGTAATATGGCCGAAAGCCCAGACTCAACAGCGTATGTTACGCATCTCCCGCTGTTGACTTTCTGGTAATTTTCCCTATTATATTTTAGTGGTTGTGCGTAAATTTATAATCGGTTTGTCATCGACTGGCCACTGAAGAGTGAAGAAGCTAGCTTCTTTTTTATTCTTTTTTAACTTTTCGAGTTTCTTTTTTACGGTAAATATGTTTTCTTTCTTTTCCTCCTCTTGTTTTAATATATTTGCATGTGTAGCGCTTAATAAACATAGTATCAGCAGCAGCCCTTGATAAACATAGTATCAGCAGCAGCCCATGATAAACATAGTATCAGCAGCAGCCCTTGATAAACATAGTATCAGCAGCAGCCCTGGAGTTTTAAAAAAAAGCGAAACCATAATTTGCCCAAGAAATGTTAACTGTCTCTTTCTGATATTAAGTCTGTGTCCATTTTGCTTCTATTTTCTCTAAAATTTTCTCATTGTTGCTCACATGCGCCTTAAACATAGCAGCAGCAGCCCTTGATAAACATAGAATCAGCAGCAGCCTTGGGGTATAAAAACAACTAGCTCTCTTAAGTAGATCTTCCTTCCTGATTTTTCCACTTTCGAAGTGGGTGCCATGAATTATTCACGCTAAAGCAATAAGACGCTTCTCACAGTAAAAAGAAACACCAACACAGACATGTCACACTCAAATACATTCATTAATAAATTTCGTTGTGTAAGCAATTTACTTCTAGGAAAAGAAACTCTTAAACTTTCTTTTTGCTATTTTGTTTAATAAATGTTATCTTGCATTGCAAATCAATCGGTCTCTGTTATTTTGTGCATGTATCTTTTCACCATCCTTCTTTCATGTACGACAAAATATTCTCGTAAGAAACCTTATACATTAATTATAGGAGTAGCCAACACACTAAATTTGTACAGGAAATTTAGAAAGTCTGTGTACTATTTTAAATACATATAGTTTTGAAGCTATACATGATATAATTAATCTGTAAAAATATTTATAAGCTCAGTGTGCGAAATTTTTTTGTTATTTCAAAAATAGATTATTGTTCGTTTTATCCATTATTCTTTATCCTTTTCTGGAAACTTCAAAATTATTTTTCTTTTTTCAGAATTGTTATTGACTCATGGCTTCGCTAGAAGAGAAAACAGATTTGGTTCTTTGGTTGGGTGAGCTAAAATCGGTTGCTGCTGTGCAAAGAAGTCTAGAACTGATTATAACAAATAAGCACAAAACCGGAATTCTGTATCTAAGTGGATGACAAAGTTGCAAGAAACAGGTACTGTCAATTATAAACCCCACAGTCTGAAAGGTGAAGTGTAAATAAAAAAAAAAATGTAGTATCTGTTTAAGAACATAACAATAAATTATAAACATCTTTTATCCTTTTTACAGATCAATTCTAGCATGTATCATTCTGCACTTATAGAATTGTACACAGGCTGAATAAACTGATTAAATTATATATATTTATATATACTTTAATATATATATATATATATATATATATATATATATATATATATATATATATATATATATATATATATAAGTAGGCTCTGTTCCATCTTCAAGCGAAATTTTTTGGGAATCAAAAAATTTCCCAAAAAATTTCGCTTGAAGATGGAACAGAGCCTACTTTAACTCAAGTTAATTCAAATATTATTTTGAAGTTTTCGGCTCTTGTTTTGAAACATGAGACCTCTTATGTAGCGAGTTGGAATCATATTTTTAAATAAATAATTATATATATATATATATATATATATTAATTAATATATATATATATAAATTAATATATATATTAATAATATATATATTAATTAATATATATATTAATAATATATATATTAATTAATATATATATATACAGATATATTAATATATATATATATACAGATATATTAATTTAAATATATATATATATATATATATATATATATATGTATATATATATATATATATATATATATATATATATATATACTTACAAATATAAAATAACATTATGTATTCTTCAGAAATTATTTCTTTCGTAATATATGATATATTTTATTTATTAATGGAAGAATTATATTAGTTTGCTGCAGTAATGATAGACCGTTTTTAGAACATCTCCAGGAACTCTGCTATAGGAACAAGTATATATAGACCATTTATCCGAATTACCTATTTTTGTGATGTTGCTATAAAGCAAGGACAATTCCACAGCATTCAGAGATAAACATCAAGCTGGCAAAATTCTCCAAACAAAAGTTTGAGAAATTTGACTTGTATTTCTTTTACATATATTAGAAGAATTATTTTAATGATATTTTTTTTATCTAGCGTGTAGTATTGTCTTATGGCGAAGACTTCTGCAAACAAAGAAGAACCATTGGATTGTGATAAAGAGAATTTTACACCGACTTCTTTCAGGAGGTTATACAAAAGAAAACGAAAAAGGTTTAATATTCCTCAAGTCTTTACAAGTTTTCCGAGCAACTGTATTTAATGAGCATACACACGTCTTTTGTAGGTAAGCTGCCATGAAACGGAAAAAATATCGGACGAATTTATATTCAGCTATGTCTATACGTGTAATTGAAAACCTTAAGCAAGCAGTTTAAATATATGCGCACTTATATCTTCCTTTTATATAAACGCTATTATATTTATTTCTCTGAATTCTCTATTTAATGATGTTGAAAATATTCACTTAGGATAGACCTACCATACAAAAATTGGTTGCGGAATCCAGAGAAGACAGGAATTTAGAGGTAAAAAATAACAAAACAAGAAAGATAATTGTAGTAAATTTTCCAATATATATTTTCAATGTGCAAAAAAAGAAAAAAATATTGGCTCCTATTAACAGATTCTGTCCATAAACAGCGGGAGAAATAATGATAGCGTATGAAAATGATTGGAATATATAAATAAATAAAGTGGCATTCTACTATGCGAAAGACAGGCATATACAAAGGTTCATTTGGTTTTTATTCGCGTCACCCGAATGATATTCACATAAATACAAAACTATACACACTTAATGATATACGCACACACATGGTCATATATAAGCGTGACGATAGAAAAAGTTTAATATTCAGTAATACTTGATATGACTGAAGAAAATATTAATCGGATATGAGCACGTACGTGTGTATTTTAAACTATCGACTTTCGAAACGAAAACAATAAACCATCGAAACATATGAGTAAAGTTATCTACTGAGAATTAGAGGCACGGTGGAGTAACGGATAGCATCACGGAGAGCGGAGTTCGAATTCCAGTCGAATCTATTACACCCACTTACTTATTACGTGCTAATACCCTAAGGAAAGGTACGAATCCTCTTCTCCGCCCAGTTATGGCTAAATAGCAGGATAGACTGGGTCTGCAACTGGTTTGAATTCAAAACAAGGTTGTTTGCGGAGCTTGTGCACCAGGTCTCTGTATTTGGCTTTTCAAAACGTGTGGTTGGTTCTCCATAAGATTTCGCCATTATAATCAAATCATATATGCGGGTGCTTGACACTCATATGTCGAATACGACGAGGGAGGGTGGCTCCAGAATATGTATGTATATGTGTATGGGTCGTCGATCCTTATACCTCGAAATCGATTGGAAAGTCAATCATATATATATATATATATATATATATATATATATATATATATATATATATATATATATAGGAACGATAGTATATATATATATATATATATATATATATATATAGGAAACATAGTATATATATATATATATATATATATATATATATATATATATATATATATATATATATGTGTGTGTGTGTGTGTGTGTGTGTGTGTGTGTGTGTGACACTAACCCTGAGCTGCTTGCAGCACCATTTGTGACGATTTAACCATTGGCTAGTTTGAGTGAAAACCTAGTTTACCACGGAGCCATTTGTGACACTAACCCCTCTGGTTGCCTTAGTCGCGGTTAGATTCGATATCAGCTTTGTTGTACTCAGCTCGGCTCTAACGTCTGGTTACCGAAGTAACTGCTTTGATCTCTAGTATAACCTACTCACGTTGTGATTTGATCTTAGGTAGACGAAATCACTCAGCCGTCGAGCCGTAGTGCAAGCTGAATCCGGGGCAATGGTGATACCGCACAAGTGTATGTAAAAGAAAAATAATGAAACAAACTCAAGAGGTTCAAATGTGTTGATAAATATCAAGTATCCTTATATCTGTCTGCCGAATACAGGAGTGCATCTTTCTCCCAAGCCGCTTCTATGGATTCGTGACACTTTTGCGTTTCTTAAGCGAGTCTTGATAACTTAAGTTGTTTTTCAATAAACTGCTTTTTGGTATCTTCCGTCGATATTCATTAAAACTTGCTTTGGTGGTGTAAGTCTATGTCGTTCTTATTTAAAATTGCTTTTGGTTAGAAGTCTAAGTCGTTCTTCATTGAAAATTGCTTTTGGTTAGAAGTCTAAGTCGGAAGGTGTGGAAATCTTTCGGTCAGCTCCTGCGAGGCTTGTCTCCAAGCCCAACAACTCTCTGTCGATCTGTCTCCGATCTCCAACCCAATTCTTACTCTTGAACGCCTGGGGACGTTCGTTTATATGGACATCGACCAAAACCGGGTTGGGGCCTGTCGTGGTTTGGGTTCTTCGATTATTCCAAATCCCCAATAAGGATTCTCTTTGTCTTTGGACAGGAAAATTTATCACTTCTCCACTGGGCGTCAACAAGTTTCCCTTCTTTTTCATTCATTTACCTCCGTTTATCACCCATGCTACCACTTTAGCCAATGATCTCTTGGCAGTGTGTGGGTGGCTAGACTGGCGTCAGTTTAAAATTATCGCCCAAAGAAAAAAAAATCCTCCCTTTTCTTTCTTTCCTTTCTATCGGCCAGAATTCTTATGGACCGCACATTGTGATCATTAAATTTTTATCTTATGCTGGGGTCACCTGGAATTCATTAGCGGAATTTTCGCCGACTCATTAACTACCGCCAGTCAATTTTTAACTGGGTGGTCGTTTCCAGATTCCCGTTCTCGGTGACAGAAAGTTTGTAGCTGACAGCCCGAACACGCAATGACATCGACCATATCAAGATCTGTGTTCATACGGTTGGTTTCTTCGTCGTTTTTTTTTAAGATAATCGAATTTCCATATCATTTGAGACCGGATTTCATCCCGGAATCCACAACAATAAGATTTCTCGAATATTCAGGCCGGTTGATGAAAATAAATAAATATGCAGGTAGGAAACTGAGCAAATATTGGATTTCTATATTAGAAAATTAGAGAATTAAACGTGCCGAGATCGAATTCCAGCCGTTTTCGTTACTTTCGCACAAATCATCTTGGAGAAGATATGAATCTATCCCTCCATCCTCTAGCTATGGGTTAAATAATATTACAGACTGATGTCTCTAGTTGTAGTTTATGACCGGTTGGATAAATAAAGCACGTGTTCAGGACCGTTATGGTGATATTGCTGAGTGAATACGATATAACCACAAGAAAAGACAATGAAGTTCACAATAAAATCCAGCGAGATATTGGGAATTATATGATGTTGTGGGCCAACTTTTCTCTTTGTAGATTTCTTTTGGGTTGTCATGTTCATGATTTTTTGCCTTCGACATTTTCTACCTGGCATTGTACATTCTCCGTCATATCTTTTCCCTATTTTTATTAGGTTGGTGCAAAAATAATGTCGTTTTCTGACATATGTTACTATGTGAGAAAACGACATTATTTTTTGCACCAACCTAATATTTTCTTCTTATGTTCTCAACTCCATTCACGTTTTTCGTTATTCTTATTTCTTGTTGCTCTGTTTCCTGCTTTGTTGTGTATATTTATCAATTTTCCTTTTGACCCTTATGATGTCGATGAGCCATAAAATCTGTTCCTTTGTTTCTTCTTTCATTTTTTTCATATAATCTATATAATCTTTGTGGTGTAAAACTTTCTGCATGGTCATAGGTTTCATAGTCTGTTAAGCAATGGATTTGAGTAGCCCTTTCGACCAGCTGAGCAATAGTGTTTTATATTTCTCTTTTGAAATTGCTTAGGTTGTGTTCTGTTTTTGTACAGTGATGTTCTCCCTGTGCAATGGTTACTTAGTAAGATACACTGTTTATGTGGATATGTGGGGAAGATAACGGTTAATCCTAGACTTGATCAGGTGAAGTTTGTAGTGATTGAGGAGCATCCTCATGGGAGTCAGCGGTTCATTGAACAAATTTGCTCGAGTGGAACTTACCTTGCACCAATGGAATACGAAGGGAATGAGGTTGCTTCGCTACAATGTGCCTGGCATGGCGGGTCTTAGCTGTGAAGGTTAGAACTGGTGCAACTAAGGATTCGTTTAAACACCTTTCATGGAAATAGCAATAGAACAATGAGTGATTTGCAGCGTTTCGGCTTTGAGGAAAGGGGTTGTACGGTGGAAAACAATTTATCACTCATGAGGACGCGTAGACGCTTTTGGACTCTATCGAGAGTGGAAAGTGAAGATTGGTCAGCTCCGGCCCAAGTGTGTCAACGGTACTCAAATTCTGGCCTGATCTCGCTCTAGTAAAATAGAGGGTGTCATTGGGTAGTCAGTAGATATTTAAAGGGAGGCGACCATTTTTCCAGCCTCTTTAGCGATGGACCGTATGCACGAGTTCTACTTGAGGTCTGGGTTGAGTTTAAATCCCGAGAGGCGACCAGGGTAAGTGGCCTCCCTGAGGTTACATTCGGTCGTTGTGATTAGTGATAGTTCTGAGTCCAATCGGTGATGATGAACTGTAAATAGTTTGGCTTTCAAGGCTGTTAGAGCTCGATCAGAGGAGAGATCAGCTGGTCGTCTGTTTTCCTTATTCTCTAAAGGAATTCTTTTAGTATTTCTACTTAGTCCTTTTCCCTTTGTTTTCTTTCTTTTGATTTCGTTCTTTACAGGATTCATCTTTCAAATATGTTCCATGTAGGTAAATCTCGTTCTTCATTGTCTGTTTCTCGCATATTTTCTCCAACCCGAGATCTGATGACCAATTGTATTTTTAAAAACATTGCTTTGCTTTTTTTAGTGTGTCCTCAGCGGTTAGGGGGTCAACTCGCTGTACAGTGATCATTCATTATTTATACCTTGTAAGAGATGTTTTAATCGTAAAATATCATTAGATAAATCAATCATTTCAGTCTTGTTTATCTCATTTTCTTCTGGATAATTACTCTGGAGAACGACTGTGTCCCTCCTGTAAGCCATTTCCTAAATTAGAAAGAAAGAAAAAAAAAAGAAAATTATTGGCGGTCAGTAAATGATGTTTTGCACCAACAATTAAAAAAGTTAATGCCCATACAAATAGTTATTTATATGAACATTCACTTAGAAAGAACTATTACTAAATATTCTAAAATTAACTATACTTATTTTAATTGTATGTACGATAATATGCACGTACTCATTTGCTTATGATGAATGTAATAAAAACACGCTAAAAGCCAGAAAAAGTATCTATTTGGATAATGGCCGAAGTGGCACGTTACAGTAAGCTTAATGTTTGTGAATGATAAATATTGTTAAATTTTTAAGAAAAGAAACTGCGACTACAAAGGCTGAAAATATAGCAAAACTCTTATATATTTGTACAGTTCTTCCGGCATTTGATGCTCTTTATTTATTTGTTGTCTAAAGCAACCTTTCTGTAGAACTATATTTCTATTTGGCTAACTTCAGTTTTATATTAATGGTGGACACTGTTGAAAACAAGCTAAACTCTGTTTTCAAACGGTTTGTATATCAGAGGAAGGACAAAGAATGAATGGGATAAAACATTGCAGTACAAACAGAAACAACGGGAACAATCGTTTGAACAACTCTTAAAATAATAAATATTCATTTTCTACTTTTCTTATTGATTCATAATTCTTTGTAACACGACATATGAAAGCATTATTCTACAGCCGTTGTTAAGCAATAGAAATTGGAAAATAAAGAATAAATTCCATTGAGATTTAAATTCGAATCCCTTTTCGTGGTTTTTGTCCCAATCAACCTATTGTCTGCAACGATTAATCTGTGATGATCGATCGGCTTTAAAAGCAAAAATATAACCATTTTATAACCATAGATTTTATCCGTTAATTTTCTTGAACTCCTAATTCATTCGTGATTAACCGCAAAACATCGAGATGCAAACAAGTAGGACTTTTCAATTTAGTTATTATTAATTTCACGGTTTAACGAAATGAAGGAAAATAAAAGGGATACTAACTGAATCATTGGTACGTACTAAAAATAGCGTTTATAGTAATAAGAAATAAAATTGGATCCTTTAGAAAGTTACTGTTGTTTACATTTCGGGCACAGAGCTGAAGCTATCAGACAGAGATTCATAGAAGTCCTAACGAGAAATAACGTGCTTTCTTTAATAATTCCAACCTAGTAGTTTTCAAGACTGAATGGGTAAAGACCACAGTTTGACTAGAAAACTGGTTTCCCTGATGAAAAAACGTATAATATTTGCATTATTCGGACTATTGTCCTCATCTTTGTCGCCATATTTATTACAGCGTTTCGGCCGTTGTACGCTCCGGCCTTCATCAGGTGGTTGGAATTTCGAACTGAACCCTTTATTTCGCTCACTGGGGCAGACTGTTCTAGTTTCACGTGCCATGTTTAATGGATGTCAGTTATCAGTTCTCTCCTGTTAATTCCCCTCTTCAAGTTCTGCACTGCCTTAACCAGAACTTATACTAGTTGTTATTATTTTCATTACTTCATAAAAAAGAAAATGAAAAAGACAGTGATAGTACCGTATTTTCCGGCCAACTTTAATCGGCACAAATTTTAATGCAATGTCAATCGCTATCTATTGTCCTTTTCATTACTCTTCTCTCTTCCCGTTTATTATTAATTGTTCTGTTCTTCTCCTACACCCGGTAGCCCCTTGTGTCTTAGTGGCTTTACGGCCTTGCTTGGGGTGATACCGATTAAAAAGAAAAGAAATATATATTTATTAGGAGTACATTTTAGATATAGTAATTGATTCAAATACAGATAATATTAAACATATATTTATTCAAAAAAAGCAAATAAAACTGAAGTTTATTCAACTGCATAGCGAATAGTCATAATAAATAACTAAGTCAATATAGTACATTTAATAAGAAATGGCTTCATGCAAATTATTTTATGACGATATAAACGTACATTAATTAAAAGTTTCCCTAACTAATTATCTGATAACTCAAGCAAATATTCGAAAAGAATAACAAGGATATGAATACTGATATCAAGAAACACAAATATTCTCTAGGAAACAACTAAACAATAACCAGAAATAATAACTTTATACATACATATATATATATATATATATATATATATATATATATATATATATATCACCTACATATATATATATATCACCTACATTAAAATTAATACTGACTATTGACGTAAACCTAACATGGCTGCTTCCAATGGCACTATGAAAAAATCAAAATTTTAATTAACCACTGCAGTACGAATTCACTTAAACAATTGGAAAATATCAATCTAAACAATTCACTGATGTCTTCTGATTCTCATTCACTCGTAGTAAGCTCTAGCGTCTTTGTGGCCTTATAGCATTACTTTGGGTAAAATGATTAAAACAGTGATATTACGGTTACATGCGCACTACATTTTCACTCTGGTTAACTTTCTAATCATCCAATAAAGGCTCAATTAAATCGCATATCGCCAACCAACAATAATATTTAAGGATAACAAGAAAGGAATATATCATATAAACCGTGAAAAGAAACGACTATGAATTCTCGAAGGTTTAAACATAAAAAAAGCAACCAATTCCAAATAAATAAATTTGAATTCAATTAAGAAACAATCATAAGAAATATATTTGCCCATAAAAAAGAAAGAAAAAGAAGACCCCCAATAAAAAAAGATACGGCATCAAAGTGAAGAAATGGATATTTAGAAAAAAACAACTCCCAAAACTAGACTCAACATGACCCCTACTGATGCGTGAAGAGGCAGAATTCGAAAAGTACCAAACTAAATCAATGTATAACGATAGACAAAACCCTGTCAAATAATAATAATTAATTGGTAACAGCTTTTGAAAGACAAATGTAAAAGAACGAAGAGTAAGATTTCAGTGTTCTAAACATTAACTTAAAACAGAGCACAATACAAAAATAGAACAATATATATTTATCTATTATACAGTGTTATATTAGAACATGCACATACCAACTACAAAACTGTACATCTTGTTTCAACGTTAAAATCTTTTTTAACGTTTCATCAGGTGGGGATTCATGATGCAACTAAAATATTTTATTTCGAAATGCATTTAAAGAAGCACATTTTCCACTTCCGTCATTGGATAGCTGTAAATGTAATTAATACTGTTTAATTAAAACAGATCATTCACTCAAATAAGTTGTATGCATAAAAGTGATATAAACAGAAAATATATTAAAATATTTGTCAGATTTAATCCATTACATATAATATGTTATCACTGTTTACGTTAGGTTACGTTTCGGGAGCAGAAATGAATTATCAAGAAAGGTTGTCGAATATGTGTGTTTATAAGCAGCAATCTGAACTTTGCTAAACCGGAAGTACTCTGTGAGGAATGGTTAACAGCTCGACAGGACAAATCGTGGTTTCCTAATGGAATACAGGCTCGACTCCTGTCGGAGGATGCATATTTACTACGAGATTTCTCGAAAATTTAGGGCGGTAAATATAATTGGTACTACTATAGTGTGAGGACTATGTCAAAATGTCGTGCCCTTCCCCTCATGTGTCTATCAGGTCAAGTGATGGATATTTATATGTCTCACATTTTCTAAACACGTGAAACGGGAGATAGACCTCACGCCATATTGAGGTAGACCTCACGCTATAGTAGTACCGATTTAATTAATACTGTTAAATTAATATACTGGTGATTTCAAGATTTTGACTTTTCTTGTTAACCTGCTGGATTTAAAAATCCTTGAAATTTAATTTTAATTTACAAGGTGAAATGATCATCATCAATATTATAGAGTAATCCTAATTTGTATTGTTTACAATTTGTATGATCTGTTTGAATAGAACATTGATATCTCTCTCTCAATCAGTTTTAATATTTTAATTTATATTTTATTAATAGGATTCACTTGGATTATATACCAACTGGATTTCCTATCTCCCTCTGTATATATATATATATATATATATATATATATATATATATATAGTGATTTTCCAAATGTAGCATGGATGTGGCACAAGGCCGAAAGTATGAGGCACCCAGTGAGGATCGAACTCACTACTCAGTCACAATAGTTCTGGCGAGAAAAGCTTGCTAACCAATACACCATATATATATATATATATATATATATATATATATATATATATATATATATATATATATATATATATATATATATATATATATATATATATATATATATATATATATATATATATAAACAATGCAGTTAAACAGGGATTATTTCTTCTGCAAAAAGTAAACAGCATTATTATCAATAACAATGCCATAATAATAGATATAGATAATACTGTGGCATAGCGAAACAAAGAAATCAATAAACGTCTTAAATTAAACATTAAAAGGAACATTCAGAGAAAAGCGTCTCCATAAAAATGCTTCATATTACCTATCTAATTTAATTGTGGCATGGTTTTTTTTTGTAAGTCAATGTCGATTTAGCGATGTTCTTTTGACAAAGATATAATTAAAGCAAAGTACGCGACGGTATAAGATGTCGGCTATTTTGCCAATAACAAGAAACTATAAAAGGGAATCAGAGATTTTGTTTTAATGTTGGTAATGTCCACAAGATAATTCGTGGGGAATCCTTCTAGCGAGAATGTTTTCTTGGCTTAAAATACCAGCGTTTCGAAAGATCTATGGAAATAATCACAGAGATGCAAACATACGCATAGAAAAAGGTACAGATATGCACACACATAAATATTTTGTATATAGAAATCAATATTGAATATCAGTTTCATTATAGCTGGGAAAAAAAAAAAAGAGAAGAAAACATAACTTTTTTCTTATATACCGTTTCTCTTTAAGACGTGGGGCATCATAGCTCTCCACAAATTACTGGTTTTGTAGTTTATAGCAATATTTTTCTTTTTTTCTATCTCTCTTAATCTCTGTTCTGGTAACCGTTTATAAGAACTCCTGGGGTAGGGTGTCCTTCATGCATTCAATATGTCCTTTGTGTGTTAAATTTTCCAAGCCCTTCCCCGTCATTATATGCACTAGAAAATTTTAATTATCTCTTTCGGATGTTAAGTATAAGTATTCTTTTTTGTTCCCGTTTTCTCTAAAACTTCGTCGTTGCTCAAATATTCGGTCCATGGTATCCTCAACATCCTTCTGTAGAACCATATCTCTATTGCCTCAAGTCTCTTCTCCCTCTGTGAAGATATTCTCCAGCATTAACTGCCATACAAATTAGAGAATGAGGCAAGTACAAAAATGTAAAGATCTAGGAAGCGTTTTAAAATGCGACACCGAAAGTTGAAGGCAGAATAGGAAAGCCAAAGATGCTTTCCAAAAGAGAAGCAAAATAATAATGGAAGCTAAAAGCCCCGAATTTAATTTTGTACTTAAATTAAAGACATTAGTTCCATTTCATCCTCAAGCGAATTTTGGAGTAACTTTAAAAAATACTGGGTTTTAAATACACAGCTAAAACAAAATTCATGTTTCCAAGGTTACAGATAAATCTATTTTGCTAGACTAGGGGTGTCTGGGTGTTCAATATGTCTATGTTTTAATGTATCAGTTATTGTTACGTTTTGGTAGTGGGTAGGGATGTATTTTTCAATGGAATCTAACATCCGTTAAAAGCGTGTCGTCTGGATTTTTTTTTTTTTGTTAACGGCTAAAATTCTTACGGCATTTTTTTCGTTCGTATATTTAAAGATTTTTGGGAGGTGTCTACGTCAGAATACTTTTTATTTAACTACGATTTGAAATATATATATATTTTTATTTTTATTTTTTATTTTTAATATACTATATTTCTTCCAAGAACAATTAAATGTAATTAGAATCCCTTACAGTTTATAGAATTATTATCACATCAAGTATATTACTATTTTTTAAAAATATTTAAATATTATTTAAGTCAAATTTCCATTTCTCTGATTTAGTAAACTTTATATTTAATTACAATTTAAAAGAAGCTTAGGTTAGAATTCATTTTAATGAACTACAATTTTAATTACAACTTTAAAATATTTTCATTATTAGTTTTCATAGACTATAATTTCATTTAATAGAAGTGAATGTATTTAAGAATTAGATTTACTTACAGTAAGTAAATTTATTTTACAATTATATTACGATTTTAATTTTTTTTTTTATGCCAAAAAAATAGCTAATTCATTTCACTGATTTGGTAAACTTTAGTTATTTATTTAATTACAATTTAAAAGAAGTTTAGGTTAAAATTCATTTTAATTTTAATTAACTACAATTTAATTACAACTTTAAAATATTTTCATTATTAGTTTTTTTTTTTAAACTATATTTTATTTAATTGAAGTAAATGTATTAGGCAGGGGCAGAAACAATGACACAATAACGCCGCTCTTTGACGTTAAAAAATACGTCAAAAAACGACATCACTGCGCCACGATCTCTGTACCAACCCAATATTTTAATTACTTACAATAAGTAAAATTATTTTTCTATATCCAGTATGTTTGTATTACGATTTTTAAAATTTTATATTTAAATATTATTTGAGTAAATTTTTTTTTTTTTTATGGCAAAAATAGCTAATTCATTTCACTTATTTAGTAAACTTAATTTATTTATTTAATTTCACTTTATGCGTGTGTGTGTATGTGTGTGTGTGTGTGTACGGGGCCTGATAAAATTAGCCACTGTAGCCAGACACAAAAAAAAACAACCCAACCTTACACAACTCCAAAAACTTGACATATTACAAACACCCCTATTCCATCAAAGTAGAGACCCCTTGATAATGAAAAACTAACCCCCAGATCACACCTCCATTTTAAAACTATAAATGAGTAAAACATTCCATTACTTAGTTATTGAATGAAACTGCCAGCCAACAGTTAAGGTTTAATATTGAAATTAAACCTGAATACTGCTGACCAGTTTCGAAACATAGTAATTTCTGTGTCGCGATGGAATCATATTTTTTTTTTAATATATATATATATATATATATATATATATATATATATATATATATATATATATATATACACTACTAATAATCTTATAAATATCAGCAATTATACTCGTCCGGCAAAACATTAGATGTTTTAGCTTGTAAATGAACAAACCAATACCCAAAAGGAAAAAAAGGGTAAAAAAAAAAAAAAAGAAAGAACTAAGAAGATGTATTTCCAGCGAAAATAATCGTCTAGAATCAAGTTTCAGAGTCCAAAGAAAAAACCTCCGGCACGAGTAAAGGACAAATAAGTAAGCAAAGTGCTCAATACGCTAAGTAGAGCAAACTAAGTAAACCTAAAGAGCCAGAGAAACCTACCAAGGTTTCACCTACGCGCATTGTCAGGGTGAACTGGCTCATATATATATATATATATATATATATATATATATATATATATATATATATATATATATATATGTTTGTGTGTGTCTTCGTAATGACTGCAAGTAGCTCAAGCGCTATCGTTTTTATCAGATCAAAAGAAGTCATGTAATAACAATTGAATACTAAACTCACTAACCACTAATTATGCATCTCTCCAATCTCCACAGCATCATCGAATTGATTGCATGTCGCACTCAACGCTAGATGTGGCCGCCTGGTGAATTGCTCTGACAAACCAAATTAAAGTCAAATACCTGCTCTTGATTTTTGGATTAAAAGATGCACCGTACTACCTGTTGCCGGAACCCTTGAAATGAGAGTGAATTAAGTTATAGGCGTATCAACAGTTAGGGATCAAAATCAACTCGGAGAGAAAATATATCAACAAATAATTGATTTGGAAAGTGAAGTAAATTTCATTTTGAAGAACGCTGAAATTGAAGGAAAGAAAAACCAATAAACAAACCAGTCAATTACGCGATCTTCCTTTAGTGTAATTAACAATAAAAAAGGAATCGGAAAACAAATAATCATTTGTAATTAGGCTGCGTGCTTTAATCCTGAGTATGACGATAAACTACATCCGATATCAAAGAAGCGTGAAACCAACTCTTAATTGCTGACCCTGGAATGTAATACCTGTCTGGATCATAGCTACGGTAAGTATGAACCCCAAACACTATGAAATTATAAAAATACATTTTCATAATAAAAATACCAGCAATACATTTTTATATAAAAAGATTACCAACGATATATATTCATAGTAAAATTACCAAAATAACTTTTCAAAGTAGAATTACCAACAATAGATTTTATAGCAAAATGACCAACAATGCATTCTATCTGTAGTGGAAAGCATATAATATTTAAAAATAGTTCGGCAATAAATAACCCATAGAGGTTGATATGCACTTAAACAAAACCAAACAAAATAACTAGTTGTGCTTAACTTTAAGCAATGCTCTAAAGTGTGGTTTTTATAACAAAATATCAGCACTGAAAGTGAAATTGTCGAGACAAATGAAATTTAAGCCTTGTCTGTTTTGTTCAGTTTCGCATAAATGCATCTGCGAAACGAATAATCTCCTTTCTTCGATCTAACTATGGGGTAAATAGCAGACTAGACTGAGCTATCTTTCTTCTTGGCTGGCAACCCATCTAGGAAAAGAACTGAATTCAAAACGGTAGAGAAGGCAACAGAAAAACACTCCACTATTTTTACCAAGAAATTTAATGGAAATTCATATATAATACAAATATGGTGATGGTCGTTTCCATCTTGATGGAAACGGTATTAAAACATATAAACTGGATTAATTACGTGATGATCGATTTCATTACACGTATAAATGTTAAATAATAGTTTACCAGACTATTATTTTTAGGGGGAATGGTATCTTTGCTCGGACTTGTTGAGATTGATATTCGAGGTCATATGGAAGACAAAACATGGAAGTCGATTTTGACAGTCAGTGGGGACTCCACTGGATAGTTAGAAAAAATGTACACGTCGAAGTTAATAAAAGTAAAATTCCATGTGTTGAAGTTCTTTAATCTCTTCTAGACTCAAAACAACTAGCGATCACCAGGCGAGAGAGAAGAATGCAACTTTATTATCGAATTGATACCATCGCCTCAATCCTCCCCAGAAAGAGGGCGCTATACAACATAAAAAAAAACAATTGTTTTCCAATTGTGTAGATCCTGAGTACTAACGTGGGTGTCCCCCAGGGCACTTGGTCCTACTCTGTTTTTAATTTTCATTAGTTACCTTCTTAATGTATCAGCTCTCAACTTGGCATCTACCCCGTTGATACAATTTACTCCTGCCTCGATAGTAAGGTTTGTCAGTTCAACAAGTTCAAAATGGCAGCCGAAAACCATAACGACTGCAAGTCCGTCGTTAAATGAAGCAAAAGATCACTTGTTAATTTTAACGCCACCAAAACTAAAGTTTAGTCATCTGAGAGACCCTCGCTGCTATCCATCAATATGACTCGTGCTAACCTTCCGGAAAGTGATTCGTCCGACCATCTAGGGTTCAAATTCTCTGGTGACATGAAGTAGAAAAACTATATTAAATCCATTGCTAGGTAAGCTGCTAAGGAAACCTATGTCGAACGAGACACTTTTTCTCCCCAGAATCTCTCTTACATATCTATGTCTATCATTCGTCCATGCTTAGAATATTACTGCCACATATGGTCCGTTGCCACTGCTACTTAGCTTGAGCTCCTTGATAAGATCAAAAGAACAATCAGCAATATTATAAGTGTTGACTTGGCAGCTCGGCTTCAGTCACTTTCCCACCGACGTAATGTTGTCTCTCTATGTCTTTTCTGTAAATACTTTCATAGAAAGTGTTCAGATAAGCTCTTCGCTATGGTACCTAGACTTTTTGAATTTAAGCACAGTACTAGACTGGCGTCATCAATTTACAGATGAGATGGCTAGATGCAGCCGTAAATTCTATGCTAGCAGTTCCTTCCTTCGCACTTCTCGAGTATGGGAATCCCTTCCGTCTCCATACTTTCCATCAAACATTAATGTGCAAAAATTTAAATGTCACGTCAAACGTTATCTACTGTCCTCCTGATTACTCTGTTTTCTTTCTACTCATCATTATTTTTTCTATTTATATTTCTTTCACACGCTGTAACTCTTTGTGTTTTCGCGGCATTACTGTCTTGCTTAGTGTGACACCGATTAAAAAATCAATTTGTTTACTGCAATTATCGACCCACGATATTGAGACATCCAATGACTGCGACATGAAATTTTTTACGTTCATTTCACAATAGGTGTCCGAATAATTACAGAACCTCATTTCAATTGAGCGAAACGACAATAGATCCATTAACATTTGTCTGCAAGACTAGCTTACTAGCCATTGTTTTTCTGCAAGTTCCAGCTTAACCGCTTACTTATATTACTCTTGTCTAGCTCAGAGCTAAAATAAAAGAACATCAGTTGGGCTTTTAAATTATTCTTTTTGTAATAAAAAAACAAGAAAACCATTGCGCTACACTAGTAGGATATAGATTAAATGTAATTTGGTACAATGTCAAAATGATTGGACATCCACTAAAAATCGATCTTATTTCAGCGCCTATAAATACACAGGAAAAATTTCGCTATTTTGAATTCCTGGTGAATTATAATTCTTAAGTTGATGATTAATAAGATTCTTGAAGGTTTAAAAACTATAAAATAGCCGTGAAAATTACCCTTTTACATCGTTAAATATTTGTATGCTAATGAATATGAATACAGGTTATTATTTAAAGAATTAAGAGGTTATAAATGAAAACATTTAAATTGGCGTTTTTTTCTCTTTCTCCGAAGCAGGCTTTTCAAAATGATAGGTTTATCACCTCAGTTATCTCCTCTTCCTTTATTTCTTTCTTTTTCTTTCTTTCTTTCTTTCTTTTTTTTCTTTCCTTCTTTCTTTCTTTCTTCCTTCCTTTTACTTACTGAAACATAACAGTATCTCTGATATGTCTCTCTCTCTGACCCGTTGATCAAAATTAAATATTCCCTTATTTATACGATATTGGCAGGCGAACTAAGTAAGGAACAATCAGAACTATAATATGATGATTTTCTAAGGAGGATAATCACTGCTCGAAAAGCGGTCTCTATAGAAACTAAGCCTAGCCTAATCTGATAAAGGCTATAGCTTTGAAGGATTGCATTCAGTTAAGTATTGGCGATCATAAAGATTAATTTTTTTATATATTAAAATTCACTTAATACAAGTTACGGAAGTCATTCAAAGTAGAAAGTTACTATTAAAATGTTTATGATACACAAGGTATGTGAGATGAATGTAAAAGGAGGGATAGAAAGTGAAGATTACGTTGATAAAGTGGCTAGGAGACGATTGACGCTAGACTTGAAGAGGGTAAGATGGTAGTTTTCAAGGAAGCATCCACGCGAAATTCTGTTCCATAGTGTAGCAGTTCTTAGGCAAGGGTCTCTTAGACTTTCTTTTAAATTTGGAGCAAAGAGGAAATGAGACTAATTCAACTCCGTAAAAGTAACATGGCATATTCTAGCTCGAAATGTCTGAACAGTTGGAATAAGAATAGAAATAAAAGAATGTCATGGAAATAGCTACTGGGTAGCAATAGATTTGTAATGTTGCATCTTTAGGAAAGAAGCTGCAGAGAATAATGAGAAGAAGAAGAAGAAGAAGAAGAAGCAGAAGAAGCAGAAGAAGCAGAAGAAGAAGACTTGATGATGGTATGTGTCAAGGAACATGAAAGTTGTAAGCTTCTTTATCCATTTATTTGTTTTGATATACAGTATATCAATGTCTTCCCTAATATTCCGAGTTATATCGTTTTGATAAACAATCTTATGTATAAATCCATGTAGTATTTTGATATTTGGCTCACATACCAAAATTTCGAATGCCAATTTGTGAAATAGGGATTTAGGCAACCTACGTGTATACATTGGCCAAACAACACCTTCGTTCACCGTCACACGTTTATTTAACCCAGCTTATTAAATGGTAAGTCGAATATAATGATATATCTAAATTATATAAATTGTCTTCACTTTATAGAATGAAGAACACGCTCAGATTGTCTCCCCGGCTTAAATACAGTGGGTGGAAATAAATATTCATACACCTGAAAAATTGTATTTTTATAAATGTAAAAGCCTTAAATAAAACAAATCTCGGCACATTTTATGTATAAAGACACATACTACTAAAAAAATAATAATAAACTTAATCAATTCTTATTCTAACAGAAATTAATGCATTTTTAAAAATTCTAACTGGTGAAAAAAGTATTCGTTCAAATCAATTATTAGAATAAAATAATTAATTATGAAAAACGTATATTCTAGAATGTTCCAGTAATGTTATCAGTAATTATAGTTAATGCTATTAGCCATTATCAGAGCATTCTGCAATTTCTAGTCTTACGAGAAGGTTCTAATAATGCCTAAAGGTAAAGAATTGACTATTTCACAAAAAACAACACATTTTGTCTCTTTGGAAAGATGGGAACAATTACAGAACGATTTCTAACAATCTGAATATTCCTTTTACTACAATTGCTTTGTTTATTGCAAGGTTTAAAACTCGTAACAGCGTCGAAAACCAAAGACGAACAGTTGCTCCGAGGAAGATTTCTCTAAAACCAGCAAGGATATTAGGACACCAGATCCAACAAAATCCACAGGTTACCCGAGTAGAGCTGCAGGGACATCTGCGCGCATTAGGGATTAAGGTAACCAAGCGTACAATAAGTAATGAACTACACAAAAACAGTCTGAAATCACGCATCCCAAGGAAGACTCCCCTTCTCTTGAAACGACACAGAGATGCTAGACTAAAATTCGTTAGAGAGCATAAGGATAAAGAATATTCGTTTTGGGAAAAAGTACTATGGACAGATGAAACTAAAATAGAGTTGTTTGGTCATAATTATCGAAATCACGTGTGGAGGAATTACGGTGAAGCCTACTTACCAAAGAACACGTTGCCAACTGTAAAGTATGGTGGTGGCAGTATCATGATCTGGGGCTGTTTTTCTGCAAAAGATGTTGGCAGAATATCAATAATAGATGGCAAGATGAATGCCGAAAGATACTAGAAAATCCTGCAAGACAATTTAATGCGTTCTGTTGAGAGACTTCGACTACTTCCTGATTGGGTTTTCCAACTGGATAATGATCCCAAGCATACCGCTAGATCTACAAGGAAATGGTTAGCTGAAAGTAGCTTTGATGTCTTGCAATGGCAAAGTCAGTCCCCAGACTTGAACCCAATCGAGAATTTATGGCGATATTTGAAAATTCAAATTGGGAAAAGAGCACCAACAATTATCTAGAATTTGAAGACAATATGCCAAGAAGAATGGGACAAAATACCACTCAATGTGTGCAAATCATTAGTTGAGACGTACAGGAATAGACTGGTAGCTGTTGAACTCAATAATGGATATTCCACAAAGTATTAAATTAATTTGTACGAATACTTTTTTCATCAGTTAAAATGAAAAAAAAATGTATTAATTTCTGTTAGAATGAGAATTAATTAAGTTTATTACTATTTTTTTTTAATAAAATGTATCTTTATACATAAAATATATCAAAATTTGTTTTAGTTAAGGCTTTTACATTTATAAAAATACAATTTTTCATGTGTACGAATATTTATTTCCCCCACTGTATATGCAACCAATTTTATGAGTTTCTTGATTGGTGCAACATAAGCGGGAATTTCTGATTAGATTATGGATATGACAATCTCGTGCCGCAAGTCATCATTTGGCAACGACACAAAAATCTACCTTATCAGACTAAGGTTTCAATTATTCCAGGTAAATCTTTCTGTTATAAGAACAAATCCTTTGGAAAAGCTTCACATTGAATTCACGTAAAGAAAGATTTGAAATGCTTCCTTTTGTTATTTCTGAATGGTGTTTTGAAAACAAAAGATGACATGCTATTCTCCGATATTATGGCCGTATCTTTTAATTTAGGAATGAACAAGGATTACCGATTCAATCTTTTTTTTATACAGTGTATTTCGAACGTATTAAAAATCATGTTTGCCTAGAATATTTTTCCATCTTATTTATTTGTTTTCGTTTTCTGAAGTGTTATTATTAGCTATATTATTTACATTTGGATAAACGTGCTCATGTTTGCTACAATAATGTTTGACTAAAGGTTGATTCCCCTTGGATGTAAGCCCTGTTGGCATGTGTTGTAGCATACCTACAGACGATAATGGATATATTCCCATTCACATAAATACGGTAGTACATACTGTATGTTGGTCTGCAGTTGGAGATTCGTTTCCAGTTGTTCTGGTCAAAGTCTCTGCCTCCAATCAGAGAGTATCCCCAGACAAGGCTATGTCGAGGGGCAAAGTCTCGTCTCGGGAAACAGCTACCCGATACCGTTTTATACGAGGTAAACGGGGAATTTTCGGTCGAGCCTACGGGCTCGGATACCTCACATTAAATTCGGCCTTGTGTCACATCTGAGCGCGTGCGGCGGTTGGCAGATATGCTACAATTGGAGATACATTGTGGAATTCACTTGACTCACTTCTAGCAGTTGACTACTTCTACTACTCGCCGCTGGCGAATCTTAAACATGTTGTTCTTCTCCTAAGTATTATAGTTCATTACCAGCCTCCATGTGCTTATTCTATTCAATAACCTTCCCTAGGTTACAGCAGCATGATTTGGAAGGAGAGAAGAAAAAAATGAGTGTAGGAAAGAAAGGATCTAAACGCTTTATCTCTTTCTCATCGTATTTACGGTCACTGAAAAACCAATGGAGATAAAGAAAAAGAAAAAAAAAACGAATTGCGTATGCTTTCAGAATAAGGCGGCTATATTTCTGTTGTTGTGCCTTTCGGACTTTTTCAGGTGCCCAGAAAATTGTGGAGAGCCATGATCGCCTACGTTCTGAAGGGAAGAAGAAATCCTTCGAGAAATTTCGAATTGGGCCATTTATTGAATCTCCCCTGATAGACTGTCCTATTTCCGCTTTACATGATTAGAGACATTACGTTTGGTTCTTTCTTAGCAGCAGAGAAGGCAATAAGAAAATAAGGTTTAAGACTCTACGATCACCGAAGTTAAGCAACATCGAACCTGGTCAGTATCTAGTTGGGTGACCGCTTGGGAATACCAAGTGGTGTGAACTTGGTCATGCAAATAAATATTGCCTCAGAATTGTTAATCGGAGAGCTGAGTTGCAAATCTGGGTTCATCTTTTTCGCTTATGCGCAAATATTCTTGGGAAAAATATGAATTGACTCCTTATTGCCACATCTAAAATATTTTCTGGCTTTAAATAACCTTCAATGGGTTGACAAGCCATTAAAAAAACGAATCAATCAATCGTATTTTTATAAAATGTACTTATTACGACACCAGACTTAATGATTAAGCCTCGAAAGATTCGCTGGCAGATATCGATCATATAACACCGGTAGACTTTTTTTGACCCAAATGTTGTTGGGCACTGGACACCTGTTTCTGTGCTATTTTTTTTCACACTGAATCTGAAAATCAAGTCCATTATTTTTCATCACATCACGTTTTCTCTGTATAGATAGTTTCCATTTTTCTTAAAATAGGCCAAGATAACCATTTAACAGTGATATGCTATGGTTAAGTAGAAACAACCTTAAAGGTTTTCAGTTTAGAATAACTCATCATAAAAGAAAACGTATCCCAATAACTTAAAGAATGCATTTTCAGCATGTTCATTTCAGAAAAAGATTTCAGATAAAGGTTTCAGAAAAATCTCACCCAAAATTAAATCAACTGAATGAAAACAAAGAAGATACAAAGGAATGAAAAATACATTCATTTTTGTCGATCCAAAGGTATAAATCTTCTCGTCTTGGAAACTCTTTTGAAAAGGTTGAACTCTTTTGATTGCTCCATCAGAAATCAGTCATCATGTTAACATCCCATCTGCAAAGTGCCTCGTTGGCTATGCCTATCTGGTGTTTGGCGGCTATTTTATGCGCTGATAAAGAAAATTCTAATCTTGGTAGTCTCAAATCCACTCGCCTAACATCCTACCAACTCTCATTTATCGATGTTCGTCTACATCTTATACAGAGACTGCATGACAATACCAGACTTCCGTAAATTCAAGTGATATGATAAAATCTTATGGCAGTTTTAGGCTTAAAGTGAAAACTACAAATAAAAACTAATATTGCTGTTTCAAAGATGACTTCTAAAAATCTTCTTCTATGAAAAGTACAGAAGAAGCACAAATCACAAAATTTTAACAAACTAAGAACATTGAGGGCACAAGAATATTTTCCAGTGAGATATCTCTCATAAAATCAAGCGTTTTCAGGACAACTTATCTGAATTGAAATAGCTTAGAATTCATTTTGAAAGTTATTTGGAGACGTTTTCTTGAATCGGAAATCATTTTAACATGAAATGAAATGTTTCAACTCTGTCACTCGCATATTTAAACCGTGGCATATCTCTGTGAACTAAGCATCTTGGCCTATTTTAAGCAAAACAGAAATGAACTTGATATTAAGATTCAGCGTGAAAAATAGTCCAGAAGCATGTATCCATTGTCTAACAACATTTGGATCGAAAAAATTTTAACCGGTGTAAACTATATAGCTATTTTTCTTCTCCTTTAGGTTCCCATGGTATCGTATTATGTTATTAGTAATACTAAATGCAATGGATTTCAATTTAAACCGGTAAAGCGTTTTCAGGCTCGTGAAGATAAAAGATGTTAGTTCAAATCATGCTTAACCAGAGGATTGTGATAAAAAATTACTAGTGGTATTCATTATTATTATTATTATTATTATTATTATTATTATTATTATTATTATTATTATTTTTCTTTGATTTCTGGCGTTTACACATTTCTTTCCGGGTCCCGCTTAGGGACCTAAGGTTAGAAATGGCACCATGACACGTTCCACTGACAAAATAAAAAAAAAATACATAGATAAAGCCCTTCGTAAAGTGTGGGCTGTACTTGTTCGAACAGTTTTTTGTATCTCTTTGAGACATGGACTTCCAGGAATCCCTTCAATTAGTCTACTGGAATCTTTTCCAACCAATCCTAGGGCTCCAACTACAACAGGGATTGTTGATGTTCCCATATGACACGTTTTTGAGATTTCTATTTGAAGGTCCTTGTATTTTGACAGCTTTTTGAATATCTTCAAAGATACATTGCAGTCTATAGGGACTGCCATATCAATAAGGAGTCACTTCACATTGAAATATATATCATAGCATGTATGGCCAGATATTTAATGAGTTTGGCATAGTCTGGCACAAAGCCATATGGTGATTACTGATAAGGAATATGACCTTGTTAACCATTTCTCTACGACGAGGCGTTCTCAATCATGATATGCGTAAATATCTAAGCTACTTCTTACAGTATTTATAGATTCAAAATATTTCTAGATGGATACGGCTTACGGAAGGAATTGTTGAGCTGAATGGAATTTTTCGGGCCTATACTAAAGTCAAGTTAATTTTGTAGGTGTTACGAGTTGGGGTAAAGTTTAATAAGTTTGTCTGGTCGATTACTTATACTTTATAGTGGTTTCCATACTCACCGGGTGCCCCAAGAATTTAACATTGTGTAGAAGCGAAGTTCAGCCAATAAAAACAAAATTTTATTAATATTTCTAAACAATAAAATATGAAAAAAGTATTCAACGTAATTCAAGATAAAATTCATGCGTCGAAAATATCAAAGAATTTTTAGATAATTTATTCGATCATTTGACCATTAATTTCAGTCTTAGTTTTATCTGTCTAACTTGAGTCATGAATCTATTTCTTATAAAATAATAAATATGCTGAATAATTAAAAAGAATGGCATAATACATAATAATTGATCTATTGTCAGGGAGTTTTTTTTTATATTATTTAAACAATATCAGTCTAGCATGCATGGAATCCCGATAATATCAGTCATAGTTATAATTCTTCTACCATTTTTTTCTTATCCATTGACAGGTGATATAATGGATAAGACGTCTCGTAGCCACTCTTCAATTTTCGATACGCTGTGAATATATTTATTTGTGATACAATATACCGTAAAATACAAACACTTTTATGTGTTACCCCATCAATTTGCAGGTCCGTAATCATAAATGTTTGTGTTTCAGCAGGGAATATGCAGTAAGGAATTGTCTTGAAACCAGTGGCGTGCATCGCCTTCTGCTTTTTTTTCTGGTTGTAGTTTATGAAGCAAATACCCCATCCTAAGATGATATTACGTATTAGTGTCAGAAAGTCAAATGTAGTTGAATTTTATGAAATGGTTCCTATTCCCGACGGGCCTCAAGTAACTCTAGCTGGTGACACCGCACCGTCCAACAAATTTGAGACTGTCATCTTACGAGATCGCTGCATTAGCATTCGGGAATAGGTGGACAAAGTTAAGATTGGTGTGAATTCTATAGAGCACCTACAAATGCGAACAATATCCTCAGCGCACTGGTTTCCATTTTTGCGTGCCTGTTTTCAAAACTAAGTCAAAATCAAAATAATTTTTTACCCCGACTAATTAATGAAGAGGTTCAAGACCGTCGCCAAGAGATAAAACCCTAGTCCAAATAATGGACTTACAATGATGTCCCAGTAACCCAAAAGTATACTTGCTCAAACATATTAGCAAGGTACTTCTGGAGCCAAAAAGTTGTTGTACTTCTATGAAAAGGTACCACAATTACGGTGAATAATTATGTTGTATTACCACTGGAATTACCTATTTATACATTAATTGCAAGGGAGTCTGGAATCTCTGGTTTTGTGGGTAATCACTTACTATTAGTAACTAAACTGACAGCATCAACCAATAAAATAGCTCACATAAACGGCAAAAAACGTCTATGTATAACATCCAATCTCTCAAAATGAAAAGATAAATTTGGAATTTCAGTAATAAACTAGAGATCAAATTGATGAAAATAAATTTTGATCAAAACAACATGAAGCAATCAAATAACCTTATCTTACGTTAATTAGTTAAATCACGTGGTACTCTTACAAAAATACCTAGAAGTGAAAAGATACGCGCATGGGAAGATAATCGCGATTTGAAAAAAAATCGATAGAAGAAAGAAACAAGCAGAAAATGGAAAAGTAGAAAAAATGCCTAACAATTGACGAATAAAAAAATAGTTAACTTTTTGATAAAATAGTATCGCCTGAAAGTTGGAAAACGAAATTAATGAAGCTAAACAGCATAGATAATGCGTTAAAATGTAAAGAAGCGAGAAACATCACAATAACATCATACAAATCAAACCAAAACAGAAGAAATGTACTGGTCTCAAAAAAACATTTTGAATCACTTTTCAAGCCATACCTCACTAAACTAAAGACGCTCGCAGAAATAGAAAATATACGAATATATATCAAATTATTACGAAATCTGCCTTCAAACAAACAATAATGAACTTACTGATGTGGACAAAATAAAGAAATATAATTCATCAACCGAGCTTTTGAATATAGCTTTCTTTCTCCCCAAATTCTATAACAAGATTCCCAATTTTATGAAAGAAATTTAGAATCAGAAATAAATCCCAAAAACACATTAATGCATTATAAAAACAAAAAGGTTATCCTCAAGACCCTCAGACATACGGAGGTATCTCAATTTGATCCGTCAGGGAGAAAGTATTAACAAACGTTGTCTTAACTAGACTCTCGTCGTTTCATGAAAGTCATCTCCTCTCGAACCAATTTACTTTTCGTTCTGGTAAGTGATGTTATGCTGGAATGTATATCATCAAGCAAGTTTAAGAAATTGTAGAATAGAAAATTGTCTGCCTGCTAGGCTGAACTAATATCAGTATATAACTTCCTCTTCCCATCATTTGAAACTGTCTTCCAAGTTCTGAATCTACAGAATATATCGACCTAATAGAGTAACAGTATCAATCTACAAAATATTGCATGTTTAGTGAGCATTGGTATTCCGTGATCCGTAGGATCACCATGTATACTGCAGCCGCAGTAGAAGTGGTGTTTCTTGGGCAAGATAGCCTGACGGAGTCCAACTCTCTTCACGCCGGCTTTGAATTCAGAGTTTTTCCTTCTCCTAGATCGGTTGTCAACCCAGTCTGTCCAAGTAAAATAATGACAGACTCTATGAACAAATAGAACGTATTTGTCGTCTACAACCTATCGAAGCTGCACAAAACTGATGCCGCTAAGACGATGTCAGTTTATCAATGATGAAATAATAAAAAAAGGAAACTAGATTATGGTTAAGAAAACAACTAAGATTCTAGCAGACAGTCATATATGTTCTCATTCAATGGCGAATAGCGCAAGTGAAAATGGAAAAGACTATGTTAAGAACGACATTTCGATTAATGAGATTATTTTTTTATTCATGTTGCCATGCATTGTGTATTTATAATAGATTAGTTGTTATTTAAGAAGAACGAGCATTCATAATTTTTATTAATCCTTGTACCATGATTGAGAAGGAAAACGACTATGTTGCAGATGAAGTTTGGAATCATGAAATCTTTTGATAAGTTTTTGTGTATTTCTACGACTGCAATTAATGAAGAGACATTACTTTTGACTGACGACCGTAAATAAAGAAAAGAAAATACAATCACGTTCATAGAAAAAAAAAAAAATTCGATTTGAGAGCCAGGAACAGAATGTGCATAATATTTGCAAGATTGCGTCTTCATTTTGCGCTATAAAACAAATGGAAATAAAAAAAAATGCTAACACGGTTACAAGCAATTCCAGACAAGCAGACGAGATTGGCTACTTCTGAATTTAATGTGGCCAAAAAATTGTGTAAAATTTTACAACCATGATATTATAGTTACTCACATGAATAATTTAGAATTCATAGAAATATGTTTTTTGTTTGTTCAAGTTAATTTTTATGTTTAAAGTGCTTTAGATTCAGTTTTTATTCTTAGTGTTTCGCTTTAGTTTAACATGAAGAACTGTCATAACCAGTGAGTAAACTTTCCTAGGTTACAATGAAGTAGTACCCAGTATCGGAGGTAGAACGTTTTAGACGTAAATCATGTGGACATAGCATGGTGATTTGAATGTTCACATTATCTATCTATCTATCTGTAACTCTCGTTTAGCAGATACTATGAAGCTGTTGACAAGATCATGGAGTTCACAATGACTATAACATTGAGTTTCGTAGGCAAATGACTGTATCTTTGTCTCTCTCTCTCTCTCTCTCTCTCTCTCTCTCTATCTATCTATCTATTGGTATCTCTCGTATAGCAGATACTATACAGCTGTCGACAACTTCATGGTGCTCTCGGTTGCTATAACTTCGAGTGCCGTAGACATATGACTGCATCTATCTATCTATCTATCTATCTATCTATCTATCTATCTATCTATCTATCTATCTATGTGTCCGTATACTAGTATATCCCCTATAGCAGATAGATAGATAGAATTAGATATAATCATGTCTACGGCACTCGAAGTTATAGCAACTGAGAGCGCCATGAACTTGTTGACAGCTATATAGTATCTGCTATAGGGGAGATACTAGTAGACGGAGACATCTATCTATCTATCTATCTATCTATCTATCTATCTCTAGCTCTCATATAGCAGATACTATGAAGCTGTCGACAAGATCATAGAGTTCACATTGACTGTAACCTTGAGTTCCATAGATATATAGCTGTATCCCCCCCTCTCTCTCTATCTATCTATTGGTATCTCTCGTACAGCAGATACACTGCAGCTGTCGGCAAGTTCATGGCGTTGTCAATTACTATAAATTCGTGTGTCGTAGACATATGACTGCATCTATCTATCTATCTATTAGATAATGTCGTTTTTTGACGTATTTTTTAACGTCAAAAAACGACATTATTACGTCATTATTTTTGCACCAACCTAATATGTATCTATCTATCACTTTGTGTCTTTAAAGAAGGAAATTGTAATCTTTTTGGCATTTATACAGACATCATCCAGGAATCTCTCCTTGGACCAACGTTGTTCTTATTTTGCATCAACAACCATTCTGGTGACATCAGTTTTCAAATCGGTATCTATGCTGATAATATAACTATTTACTCCTGTCTTAATATTAAGTCTGATCGGATCGAGAAAGTCAAATTGGTAGCTGATCACAAAAATTATCTACAATCTGTTGTTAACTGAGGCAAGAAATGGCTTGTTATTTTAATACCTCCAAAACGAAACTGTTCTTTATTAATCGTCTGAGAGGACCTTTTCTGCATGACATCAGCATGATGGTTGCTAACCTCCAGGAGAATGAATCATTGCACCTTTTCGAGATAATGTTTACTTCTGACATAAGGCCTGAATTGATAGGCCTGAAGCTTGGAAAGTTGGTTCACTGAATCGTGCTAAAGATTTTCCTCACCTGAAACTATTCTACATATTTATATGTCTACCATTTGTCCATGCTTTATATATTGCTGTTACTTATCGTCTTGTGCACCTTCTGTATATTTAGAGATCCTTGATAAAATTCAATGAAGGATTTGTTACGCTATTGATACTGACCTGTCCTCTCAGATTCAGTCACTTACGCACTGCCATAATGTAACTTCCTTGTGCATTTTTTTCCTAATAAATATTCTTATCGTATTTGTTTTGATGATCTTTCCTACATCGTACCGATATTTTTAATGGCCTCATCCTTTTACAGTTGAAATGACGATATGTAACCGTAAGCTCTAGTCTAACAGCTTCTTTAACTGCACTTCGTAGAACTCTCTTCCGGTTTCTTGCTTCCCAGTCATGTTTGATCTTCAAAAATTGAAATGCAATGTCAAGCGTTATATTCTGTCGTCTTCAATTCTGTTATTGTTGTCGCTCGTTAATAATGTTTTCACTTTTCTTATATTTCGTTATGTCTTGTAGATATCTTGCATGGGGAGAAATAATTTAAAAAAAGAGAGCTAAATCGAGTCGCCTAACTGAAGAGAAAGATCGTGTTGTACGAAGCTTACAAATGAGGAACGTAAATTATAGCCTTTGTTTTATTTATGCGAGCCGTTGTTGGTGACGAGCAGTAAATAACGAACTACCTCACAAGCCTTTATTTCTATGAGAAAAATATATCACTTCTACGTTTTGAGAATAAGAAAATAAACATCGTTCTTTTTCAATTATGAACTTGACGTCGCTATAATTGAAAATAATACTACCAAATCAACCGGGGACCAATTCTAATGAATAAATTAATAGATAAATAAATAATAAAAGATACTGATCATTTTAGGTTTGCTAAATGATGTTGGCAAGAAAAGGGTCTTTTTTGGTAGAGGTCATCAGAACGTGCTTCTGTCTTCATTTATTTCTTTAAATAACATCTGAAATGAAAATTTGTTCAGGTTAAAATCACCTCAGTTGGAGAGATGTCTTGATCTGGTGTAATACCGGAACCATTTCACCCTAAACAAGGCGACGAAGCTACTGAGACCCAACAGGTTATTGAGAGGGAAGGACAATAAAACTAATAGGATTCAAGGAAACAGAAGAAGACTATTGACGTTGCCCTAAAAAAGATGAGCGCAAAGTACGAATTGGAAATCGGATATGCCTAAATCAAACAGGTGTCGAAATTAAAATATCTGGGAAATGTTTTAACAGAGGACGGAAAGACCGATACGAAAATCCGAAGGCGTATTAGGATTAGCCAAGGAAGCATTCCGAAAGATAATCAGCATCCTAAGAAATAGAAAAATTTCGCTAGAAACAATGAAAAGAGTACCGAACTGATATATGATATATATCCTTCTGCGTGGCAGTGAGTTTTGGACGATCTCATAAAGGATTTTTGAAGCAACAGAAATGTGGATATGAGCATCGACCAAGTTTTGAAGAAAATGGAAACAAAAAGGAAACTAATACTTAACATCAAGAAGAGACGGCTGAGGTTTCTGGGGTTCATAAAGAAGAAAGAGAGCTTGGAAAATCTGATACACACAGGAGAGATAGGGGGCAAGATGGGAACAATGTATAACTTAGTGAACGTGAGTAAATTGATGGCGAAACAAGGCTTAGTAGAAATAAAAGTAATATATTAAGAGCAACAAGGGACAGTAGTGTTTTCTATTTATGACTAGATTACTTATTCTTTAGCATGGCCTCTCAACATTAATTACTAAGCATTATTGGTTGCCAGGTATTCGTATAGATATTGAGTTTACATTGATCATTATTTTTATTGATAATTTTGATTAGAATTGATTTTTATCATATATTTTTAGTTGTTTTATGGAAATCTTTCTTGGATCGTCTTATCTACGACTGGGATTTAACATCATGAATTAGAAATATAGGATAAAACATTGGCGAGACACGAAATCTCATTCCTTTTGCTTAGGAAAAAGTGACTAAACTTACTAATCATCCTGACCACCTTAGCTACGAGAATTTTACTATTTCCAGTTAAAGTTTTAAAACGAGCTTTTCTTCTACAAGCTTCATTTTACTTGTTACTGCACCTACCAATATTACTAGTATAAAAATATTAGTAATAATGGTAGGTGCAGTAATTACTTTAATAGAATTAAAATTTTTCATTTTATATAGTGTTTGATTCAATCTTATATATTAGGTTGGTGCAAAAATAATGACGTAATAATGTCGTTTTTGACGTATTTTTTAACGTCAAAAAACGACATTATTACGTCATTATTTTTGCACCAACCTAATATTTCATTTGCCTATATCGCAACGTAGAATATGCATGTATAGTAACCGATAACAGTGCCGAGTTCAAATTCCAGCCTAGTTTGTTGAAATGACTGTCACAATAATTCCACTCGAAAAAAGGATGATTCTGTTCTTCCCCCAAGTATGGATTAAATAGGTATCTGTAGACTTCAGCAGAAGCCAGAGTAAGAGAAGGCAATGACTGAATTCTAAAACAATGTTGAAGGTAATGGAAAGTCACATCACTAACTTTCCCAATAATATATATTATGTATATATATAACGCAGGATGTGTGAGTGTGTGTAACGTATGCACGGCCGCAATTTTCGACGGATTTGCACCAAAATTTACATGCACATGCTCCAAGTTAGCTGGAAGGCCAAGACCGACTTTGCATTTCCCAACTCCCATCGATAGTGGAAATAATCGATTTTTTCGTGCTTCTACAGCAGTTTTCATGTAGTTTGCGGCCATTTTGTACTGGCAAGAGTGAGAGCGTATAGCTGGCTGCTACGAATAGGCAGGAAGATTTTATTGGCCAGCATGAGAGCCAATAGCTGACTGACATTAATGTTAACTGGCATGCTAGCATGCAAAAAAAATCGATAGCTGCATTCGTCACAAGTGGGAAAAATTTAAATCTGCATGATACTTTACTCCAATTGGCTCATTTGCTTGCTTAAACTCAACGTTGATTCTGATTCCGCAGAACTGGTTTGAGTGTGAAAAAGTATTTGTTGTTAACATTCTTTTTTATTCGGTTTTTCCAGTTACAAGTCGTTTTTAATCTGATCGTTTGTGTTCATTTTGTTTAGTTCTTTTTTCGTAACAGATTTAATGTTTAGTATAGAGCTTAGAAAAAATTCGTAGTGTGAGATGAGCAAGAAGTCAGGCATGTAGCAACATCAGCACGACAAAAGGCACTCCTTTAAAGGCAAGGAAGGGCAAAAATATTTTAAGTGAAGTGATAGCGATTGCTGTATGAGTCGTACGATCTTTGAATCAAGCACGGGCAACGCCGGTCCATGCTGCTAGTATATATATATAGTTCAAGAATAATATAAATAAACCCATATGAGTTTGATGCTGGAGATCGAACTCGCTAGAATACCAATTGTCTTCGAGATTAACTCGCGAGTCACTCACATAAATATTGAATCTTAGATTTGCACAGAACTAAAATAACGGATCATCTCGTAAAGATTGAACTCATAACAGGGCCAGATATCATAAAAGTTGAACTTTGTATTCCTTGCCCTCTGTGGAGAAATGCTAAGCAAGCTAATCTCACAGAGAAACAGACGTGAAACATGTTCGATTTTCAATTTTTGCCCCATACACATAGATTTCTACCGGGCTGCAACCACCTTCCGCAAAATGCGCTTGCGCATATATATATATATATATATATATATATATATATATATATATATATATATATATATATATATATATATATATATGGTTAAATATAATCTAATGATTATTTCTTAATGTATAATTGAGAACCGGTGTATTTGTATATCTGTGCTTATGTTAGGATTTATTGCGTAAAATATATAATTGTGGCGCAAGACCGAAAAGGGGAGGTTGAGGCTAGTTGTCACTTACTATCCTCTAGCTAGCTGATCCGATTCACGACTCATTCATTTGTTACAATTGTCTCATTCATTGCAAAAACACATCCATCGCCAATCAATCTTCCATATACCATAATACTGCATACTCTCAAAGGGGAGGACCTAAAAACGCACCCCGTTTCATGATTATAAAATATTATATATAAAAATGATATAAAATGAGAGGGGAGGGGATGAACTCCCCCAAAACCAAACTAAAATATCAAAAGAAACAAATGAAAGATAACTGATGCTATTTGAACCCGTCCAGCCCTAAAAAGAAAGAGAGGCCGCTCTATTCATAGCTTTTTAAACATAGCTTTGCTTATGTTTTCGTAAATATTTTCATTTTTGCACACTCGCGATTTAGATAGATACACAGATACAAAAACACATATACACACACATGGCTCCAACTATAAAAATATAGTTACAATTCGAATACAAATATACACATCAAATAAGCTTTTTACCACCCACCCACAGTAAATTAAGTGAACTGCTCCACTATCATTATAGTACGGTATATACAGGGTGTCCATAAAGTTCGTGTGCACTTTAAAAAATTATAACTTTATTTGTATTTGCGATAGAAATAATCTTTAAAAAATGTTATAAAGTTTAATGTACCTAATTTTAAGTATAGCTAAAATAACTAATGTGATTTCAAGCATTACTGTAAATCAGTTGGCAAATGTTTTCCATGAACTGCAAAATTGTATTACCGTTTGTATTGCTAATGATGGAGGACGTGGAAACTTAAATAAAATTTCTATAAAACCTTAAAAAATATAGACGTACTTCTTTCTAATCCTTTTTACAAATTGTTTCTATCGCAAATACAAATAAAGTTATAATTTTTTAAAGTGCACACGAACGTTATGGACACCCTGTATAACAATATTTCACTTAGGCAACGGTGATTAGGTGCTACCGGCTAGGAAAAATGTATATTTATTATTAATGTATATCAGAAACATCGTTTATTTTCTTGAAAAACTGACAGAATACTTTATTTATGTAATAAACGTCCTCACTTTCTGAGGATCGATAATGAATTAAAAATCAATAAGCACTGGCGGGCTCCTTGATGGTTCTCTAGGTTGAATTTTTTACCAGTTTGTATCTTATTCAATACCCGAATATCAAAAGCTCTCCTTTTAGTCATGAGTAGATTATTAGCGTAACATAATTTGGCATCTGGTTATGCTATCGCTGAACATTTATTAAACAACCATCAATGTGTCCGGTCCTATTATTAAGGAATGTTCTGAGTAAGGCTTTCTTAGATTTTCACCTGAAAGTATAAAATACTATTTATATTAAGTACTGGTAGCCATCCCTATATCATTAGAAAGAGTGGTTGTTGAATATAATTATTCAATTATTCAATAATTGTTTTATATTTGTTATATAAGATCGAGTCTGTTAGGATTTTGTATTTTGTATATATATATATATATATATATATATATATATATATATATATATATATTTAAAATTGGTGTATTTAGGCAGCAATCCTTCTTTCATGCACATTTCATTGGATATGACAGACAAGGCGCTTTTATTTAGTTTTTTATACAATTTCTCATAGGATTTAATAATTCTTACTTTTCGGATGATAGATTATATGAAAACTGTCCGAAGTTCTTTTTATCCAAGCACTTTCGGCTATACATTTAGCCATTTTCAAGGTTTAAATATTTTAACTGTTAAATAAGAAATAGTTTGTTGTATGTATGCTTTATAAAATGTTTTCATTTTTCAAAACACGGTCAAAATATTGTGTCCATGTTCAAAGTTAATATTATTAAGTGTTGTTTTTTTTTTGTTTTTATTAATAAGGCTTCAATTATTTTTAGCCTTTTTCGCATTTAGATGATGCTATTATATTTGTGTTGTCAAAAAGTATGTTATGAATAGTGTCCGGTAGGTCTCCATGAATATTTAAATGAGATCTAATTGAGCTATGATCAGAAAGGTGTAGAGTGAGCCTGCATGTCAAACATGTTGTAGTAATGTAATCGAATTTTGATTGATCAGGAATACAATTCCTTAATGGGCATTTAAATTCGTAAATAATATTTGTCCTATTGAATTTCTTATTTAACAGTTAAAATATTTAAACCTCTAAAATGGCTAAATGTATAGCCGAAAGCGCTCGGATAAAAAGAACATTCGGACAGTTTTGATATAATTTATCATCCAAAGAGAAAAAAATATTAGATCGCATGAGAAATTATATATAAAAAAAAAAAAAAATAAAAGCACCATGTCTGTCGTATTCAATCAAATGTGCATATATATATATATATATATATATATATATATATATATATATATATATATATATATGTATTTACATATATATCTGTGTGTGTGTGTACGGGAAGCAGATCATTATTCAGGTATATAACAGACAACGGAATGTCTATATTATGTTATTTTTTTTATCAGGTGCCGTTCCAAGCTTCGTATGTTGGCAGGAGAAAATAAAGAGAAAAGCTGTCCAACGTTATGATATTTCTTTATTGTGTTGTCCATCGATCTAAACTTTCGGCTCATACGAGTCTTTACCAGAGTGGTTATTTGGAATGTACAAAAGTGATGCTCACCATCAAAGATGACATCATGTTTTGTTTACATAGATGTTTACTATGAGATGATAACGGATTATCAGGTGGAAGTCGTAAAATCATAATGCTGATCTATGACGTCATAAACAACCACTATATTTTTCTCCTTTACCACTCCCTTAGCGAGAGAGCCTCTTAATTTTGTCCAAGGGGCAGAATACAGCAGCTTCTCTTTTTTGAGGGTTAGGTGGGCCCTACTAGCATCAATTATGTCTAGTTTACTTTGTGTTTATATTTAGTTTGTGTTCGTGTTCATCCCCTCCCATCTCATTCTATTCATCCATTAATTTTTAAGTATATATTTTATAATCATTTGATTTTTATGGCATAGGGCGCGTTTTGTAGGGTCCCCTTTTGAGGATGCGGTATTATGGTTTATAAAGGATTGAATGGTGACGGACGAGTTCTCATGGTGAATGTGGAAATTGTAATGTGTGAATGGGCCGAGAATCAGATTAGCTAGGTATAAGATAGTGATGACCAGCCTCAACCCCTCCCCATTTTGGATTGTGCCGCAATTGTATTTTAAATACAATAAATTATAATAACCACTTTAATGAGATATGTTATCAACAGAACCATGTGTTTAAATGTAATGTAATATATATTATGACTGGTCTGAAATGTAATTTTATTGAGTGTGGTTTGCTGATGGCCTCCAGTATCTCAATATCAACATCAATATGGATATTTTGTGTGTGTGTGTGTGTGTGTGTGTGTGTGTGTGTGTGTGTGTGTGTGTGTGTGTGTGAAGAGATGCCACTGAAAAGTTCTCGTCTTGTCATAGAAACAATTTCAGAAACCAGACTCTGTCATTTGGTCAAATTATGGGAACTATACATGTGAACATGTCAACATTTTCGGCACTCTATAATTTATGTATTATGGGCGCGTGACTGAGTGATTGGAACGTTCGCTTTCCCGGGTTAGAATCTCATGATAGTCGATTCATCGTGAAAGTGACTTCTTGATATTATCGGCTAACTTTGGAAAGTGACTGAAAATCATGCCACGAGTTGACCCAAGACTTGTAAGTGAAATTGGGTAGACAAAACTATTTGGGAGCCGTCGTTACTTGTGCTAACAAGAAGTCACAAATGATTGTGACAGAGGCTTTGAGCGTACTGGTTTTGTTTAAACTGTTGATCACGACAGATAATGCACTTTCTCCAAGAAGTAGTAACTTGAATAGGCTCAGCACAATTGCAGTATAAACCACATGTAGACTCTGGCGGTGTTGAATAAGCACAAATGTGCTTGAGCAGGTGTCTTCAACACGGATTGGTTAGCCGTCATCGTAGCCAAACATCCTCGGATATGAGTTGACAGCCATTATTATTATTATTATTATTATTATTATTATTATTATTATTATTATTATAAGGGAGAGTGAATATTTCAAGTCATGAGTTTTATAATGGAATAAAAATGGTTATTCGATGGTAAAAAAAAAATTCATGTGAATAAATTGTTGCTGAGATCTTCATATGGGTCACGATTAAAAAAAAATATAAGATTCAATTAATTCGACAAAAATCAGAATATTAGTGATATATTTATTTTTGTTTAGAAAATTGTTATTTAGTTTTAAATGTTGGAATTTTCCATTCTGATGGAAATAATCGATGTCTGCTTTTCTATTCTGTTCAGAAAGATGACGTTTTTGTTACAATATCAATGTATCTTTTCACACTTTTATTATAGAATGGAATATTTAATAACATAAGTTAGTTTGATTACTGTGCCAAAATAGCAGTTTTATTGCGTTATATACGCAAATGTGGTTTTATTGATTTATATTTTAACTCACAGAATAGAATAAAAAATCAACTTATTTTTTTTTAAATGTACAAGACACACTAGACTTGCATAAACCTTGAAGAAATTAATTTCAACTGATTTTTTTTGTAAACACTGGCCAATATATGGAATTAGAAAAAAGAAAAGAAAATAAGATTTTTAGCCGCATTAGTGTATATGTATACATATAAACATATCAAATAACGATATATATTTTTATATATCAAAAACAGCATTGGGCACCTCGAGGCGGTGTAATGGTTAGCAAACTTGTCTCGCTAGAACAACTACGACTGACTAGTGAGTTCGATCCTCACTGGGTGCCCCATACTTTCGGCCTAAGCTACGTTTGGAAAATCACTATCAAGAACTGGGGACGTAGTGAGATTGGTTAGGCTTATACTAATTAGCATAACCATAACACTATATATAGGCAAAACTCTAGATAGACTGGCACCAGTCATCGCCACCACCAATAATTGTGCGCTTACGAACTTCATGACAAAAATGTCGCCGAACGAAACAATGTTGGATTTGGAGAACCCTCAAGAGGTTACTGTCTGGTTAAAGTGATTTGAGGCAATGGCCAGAATGAAGAAATTAGTGGATGGCCAGAAGCAGAAACAAATCACTTATTTGTTTATAGCCACCGCGGGATGTAAAGCAATTAAACACGTGTCCTTAATGACTTACCAGGAGGGAATTGAAACCTTAAACTTTAAAGACATTAAGGACATAATTTTAAAGACTATCCAACCAAGAAAAAGATTGGTCATTGCTGAAAAGACCAAATTTCTAGCGTTAAGAGAAGTGTCTGGGAACCTATTAGAAAATATCTCAATAGACTAAGAGATGCTAGTAAGTATTGCGACTTTATTGAACTTGAACGGAATGGAAGGACAATTGAAGAGGAAATGATTCAGCTTCGACTCGTGGAAGGATTATATGATACTACGCAACGACTTAAAACTTTAGAGAGGTTGCAATCCAATAACATGAATTTGGAAGCCTGTATTGAATTTATACAGCAGGACGAGTTGATTTAAAAATGTAACAAAAAAAAAAAAAAAAGAAAAAAGGAAGAAGAAATGATGGAAATATGTGCTATCAAGAAAAAGATAAAATCAAGATGCAAGTATTGTAGTTATGAACATGAGCCCAAAAGAGAAAAATGTCCCGCATGGGGAAAGATATGTGATAATTATATATAAAAAAAATCATTTTAAAGCTGTGTGTAAATGGCAAAGCAACAATGTAAAAAATATGGAAATAGTACAAGACGGAAGAAATAATCGAACGAATGTTTTTTCGATAATAAAGAAAAACAAAATGAATACGTTCAAGATTATAAAGTTGAATGGTTTAAATTAAAAGATGCGAGTCAACACAGGAAGCGAGGTAACTCTAATTCCTAGAAATCTTTGGAAACATTTAAAAAGACCGAAGTTAAGCTCAGTAAAACTAAAACAATTCCCATGGAATCTGTATCAAAACATTTGGTTATTTTCAAGGGACATCTGAAACCGCGAAGAGATTTGAAACAATCACCATCATAGAATTGGATTGTATAAAAAGTCATGACCTAATAGGTACTGACTTAGTGTATGTTGATAGCACACAATTACTGAATACTCTCAATGTTAGAAGTTGTGGAACCGGAACATTAAAAAATATAAAGCAAAAAAGCTTTGAGCTAAAAAGAAATGTTAAACCGTAATGGTTTCAGAATCGTATATATAACATATAAAACCGATGGTGATTGAGAAGCCGAACAAAATGGTAGAAGAAGGAATACTGGAACATGTTGAATCAGGAGGCAGTAAATGGACAGCCCCTATTGTTGTCGTAAGGAAACCTAATGGTGATGTTAGGGTTCGTGGCGATTACAAGTTAGGTGTGAATCATAAAATTTGTTCAGATTCATATCCTATTCCAAATGTAGAAAAGATATTGCATTCCTTTGCGGGATTGAAATATTTTGCTAAAATAAACCTAAAAAAATGTGTATAACCAAATCCAAATAGACGACGAATTCAATGAAATTACAACCATAAACTCGCCCAGAAGCTTTAAGAACGTTATTTGTATCAGGATCTAATTGCTTTCTTTAAGCATCACCTTAAGGTGAACATCAGATCTGATCGAAAGCGTTTGATTTCGACAGATTTCAGTGGGTGACTGAGGCGAGCCTTGTTCGTGTGAACAGGGCTAGCCTTGATTTTCTTTTTTAAGTCCCCTTAACGTAACGGGGCGATTTCCTGTTGACCCCCGCCCTGGTTTAGTTAGACACTATTTTGTGTTCCTAGTCAATGTGAATAAGTCTTGTTCCCGGCTTTTTTTTCTTATGATCCATGTCGAGATTCCCAATCTCCCCAGTTTGTTTTTGTCCCATTTTTTCATCTCGACTGAGTCAGCCTTTGATTTTCCCATTCTGTCGTTTATTTTCCCCTCCCCATTCCATTAGGGAGAGTACTTCTTGATTCTATCTATCTATCTATCTATCTATCTATCTATCTATCTATCTATCTATCTATCTATTACAGCAGCCTATCTTATTATTTTGTGGGGTAGATGGTTCCTACTAACATTATTGTTTTGTCTTTGGTTGACATTTTGAGTTTCTTGCCGGGGTTCATATCCCTCCCATCGTTTCGTGAAAAATATATATTAGGTTGGTGCAAAAATAATATCATTTTTTAACGGCAAAAAAACGACATTATTTTTGCACCAAACTAATATATATATATATATATATATATATATATATATATATATATATATACGAAAATTACAAATTTTAATTCACGGGGTGTTTTATAGGACCCTTGTGAATATGTGGTATTGTGGTGTGTGCAGGATTGAAAGGTGATGGATGAGTTCTTGTGGTGAATGTTTAATTGTAATGAATGAATAGGTCATGATTGTGGTTAACTAGGAATAGGATAGCTAGTGAAAGACCAGCCTTTCCCCGCTTCCACTTCGGCCTTGTGCCACAATTTTGTATTTTTTACAAAATAAATATACTGCTACAATTGTGCATTTACGAACTTCATCACAGGTGAAAATTGCGTGATAAAGTGAAAAAGATTTACTGGTGACGCGTTTCGTCCTTGAAGACTTCATTGGATTAAATTTGCTATTTTGGTAGCGCTACACATGCACATGACAGAGGGTGATGGGAATTTTAAATTTTATATTTTCTTATATCAGCCGAATTCATTTAGTATTTTTCTTTCTATCCCTTTTATAAGTAGGTATTCCACACTGTGATAACTGAAGATCTGCCAGGAATGGTGAATATTGTAAAAGTCAGTTAGCAAATTTCTTGAAGATGACCTTGCGATTAAGTCACTCTCTAAGCGTAATTGATCTGTTATTTTTTAAAATGTCCGTTTTATTTAGATTCTTTGAGGTGTCTCCTAAGTATTTTTGTGACAATTATCATAGGTGATGGATTAAATTCCACATTCAGGTTTTAGCTTTTTTGTTTAGTATTGAATATGTCATTGTTCTGGATTTAGTGGTAAGAACTTTTACGTTGATAGATTCTTTTTGAGTTTATATGTGATAGAATTAGTAGGCAGGATAATATATGTTTTGGTTCATTGGGTTTCTCAGGAGGGTCTGTTATTTTGTTTGGAGTATTTTATGGGTATTTTGTTTCGCATTGAATATATAATAATTAGGGTACAGCAGAAGGTTGAAAATGTTTTCAATGTTTTTCTCCTCTTCGCGTAAACAATCCGAACTTCATATTAGAACTCTTTGGTAGAATTCGAGGATTATGCCGGATTTTATTTTGTTTTTATGATGGGAATAACACTCCCCTGTCTTGGGCATGTGTAGTTCTACAAACATAACAAATTTAGTCCAAGGAAATCCTGAAGGACAAGACGCGTCACAAGTAAACTTTTTCCACTTTATCATACAATTTTGCCCAGTATATATCTATATGTGTGTGTATCTATTAGTATGTTAGCAATGGTATGTGTGTGTGTAGATAAGCAAACAAGTAGAAAGAGCTATACAGTATACGTGTTTCGTTTCTTTATAGTAGGCGTTTTCAGGTATGAATAAGTGATATAGGCGCTTGTAAGGAAATAACTTTGGAATTTGAGGAAGGGGCAATAAATCAGCGTCGAATGTGTTTCTCTTGTAATTAAGCCGTTAATGTCTGTTGGATTTGAAATTTAGTTTACTTCGAGTAGATATCTGTTTTTTCTCTATTTTCGAGGCGTAGTTTGAATAACTTTATTTCACTTTGTTTCATTATCTTCCCATTTATTCGCATATTATTCTATATTCTGTTAACAGTCACGTTCACACACACACACACACACACACATATCTATTGTTTAAAATGTTCAGTATTTACAGAAGAAGGGTGCTTTATAGATACAGATATTGTAGACTTAGTATTCAAAAATGCATGCTGACTGCCAGTTTCAGGCTTGAATAAGTTCTTCACTCTACAGGAATCTATATAAGAATAAACTGTTTATTATATTTATAAGGGAAGAGATCTTAATATCGGAAATAGAGCGTTTATAGTTTTTAAAAAATCAACACTGCATAGTGACATGCAGTCATACGCCTCAATGCATTTTTGACCAGGATTTGATCAAATGTGGGAGGATCAAATTGAAGCATGAAACTGAAAGCTCCTAAGCAGTACTGATCTATCTATATATATCTCTCTCTCCCTTTCTCTCTCTCTCTCTCTATCTATCTATTTATCTATCTATCTATCAACAATTTCTTACCGGTGAAAAAAACTTAAATTTATCCTGAAGAAGCAGGGATATGTTGAATTGTGATATATATGTGATGTATATGTTTATATGTATATATGTATATATGTATATATATGTATATATATATATGTGAATATATATGTGTATATATATATGTGTGTATATATATATATATATGTATGTATATATATATATATATATGTATATATATATATATATATGTATGTATATATGTGTGTATGTATATATATGTGTATATAGATGTATATATATGTGTATATATATGTATATATATGTGTGTGTGTATATATATGTATATATATATTTATATATATGTATGTTTTGAAAAGTAAAACTATATTTACTAATCATAAATGGAAAAGCTTAGATCCTCATAATTTTACAAAACGTTTTATATTTTTATTTTCTTTTGTGTGTATTAACGTGTAATATTTGTACGGATGTCTACATACGGAATTATCAGAAAATAAGAGCGATAAATATAGTAAATTAAAGCCAATGTAACTAAAATTTAATAAAACTTTAGATTACGGTGAATATTTTCTTAAATGTTTAAGATTAATGGGTAGTTAAAACTTATAGAAAAAGGCGCTCATGTTATACTCCTCAAGTAATTTTTACAGATATATTCCCCATTGATAAAATTAGTTAACCTTCCGATTCTCAGTCTGTCAATAGACCAGTCAACAATTAATCAAAACACCTATCCCAGTGTTAAAAATGCATTTCTACGATATTTTATACTAAAAGTTTGTAATGTTTTTCAAATCAGATTAATTAAACTTTAAATCGGCTTATATTCCTCCAATAAACTATAAAATTATATTTTCATGAATTCGGTTAAAAAGATTGGGAAGACTGGAGATCAGGCAACAAAAAGGTGTACCGTAAAAAATGACGAGAGATAATTAGTGAGTAAATCTATTTAAATAAAAGAAAATAAAATGTTACTAAATATTAGGGATGCACAAATTTGGAGATTTGCTCCCCTGGAAAAGAGGATAATATATTTCTAGAAAAGTAGCCAATTTTTCTGAAATACTACTCAAAGATAGTTGTGGATAAAAAGATCAAGTTTGCAATTAAAATCAATGAAATAACATGGCGTATCGTAAGAAAAATACCAGCGTATATAAAACAATGTAAATTACAAGGAAGAAAGTAAAATAAAAGCGTTTCAATCAGGTCGAACTCAGTTAACAGGGTATATTTTCATTGAAGGTATAAAATGTGAATGTTCTTATTAGATTTTGTGATTTGATGTGAGTTGTCGAAATTCGTGACAGAATTGGTTCGTACCATCAGAGACTTTAAAGTAGAGCGTCATTTTTAGAACAATAATTGTTCCCTGTCGTGGAAATGACTGTTTTGTTACAATAGTTCCGGGTGAAAATAAAACTTTATTCTGTCCTGAAAACGACAATTTGGTTTTCAAGACCCTCGTCGAGGCGGCTGATTCGGAGCTGTTTCTTCGCGTCTACGCTCTGTCGGGGTTTCAGATGTTTAGGAACGCGTCGCGTTTTCCGCTTCCGGCCTCGCGTCTCCTAATTCTGCAGATGATCGTATTGTAGGGATTTTTGTAGCCAAATTCGGTACCGATTTACATACAAAATGATATTGGTCAGTGCAAGAATTCCAGATTTCAACCGGCTCGAGTAGCCACTGGTTAACAAAAGATGTTTATCAAAAGATGTTTATCAAAAGAATATATTGTAGTCGAAAAAAAAACTTTTTTTTTCTCTCTCTTTCGGCTTTAGCCCCTAGTAGACATCCATGGCCCCAAAATACCGATTTTAAAGTTTTTTTGTCCATTTTCAGTTTATTAATGATTCTGACATAATTTGAGATGTAGATGAGGCAAAAAATAATTGCAACCCTGTACCGGCAAGATATATGCCTTAAATCAACGCCTGCATTGTTGCGGCTTTAGCCCCTGGTAAACATCCATAGGCCCAAAATGCCGATTTTTAAAATTTTTTGTCCATTTTCAATTTATTAATGATTCTGACATAATTTGAGGTGTAGATGAGGAAAAAAATAATTGCAAACATGTACCGGCAAGATATATGCCTTAAATGAGCATCCGCAATTTTGTGGCTTTAGCCCCTCGTAGACATCCATAGCCCCAAAATACCGATTTTTAAAATTTTTTGTTCATTGCAACCCTGTAGCGGCAAGATATATGCCTTCAATTGATACCCCTCTCTTCCTTGTTGAAGGACCTTTGCTCGGACGGTTACAAGGTTTATATTTTAGCAATCATTTTATTACCTTTGCTCTTTCCCTCAAAACTACCGAGAGCCGAAATTTACTCAGAGTGAAAATCATTTTAACAACATAATCTGTTGCCGGTAAACTAACTATTAAAGGAAGAAGTTTGATATCATTTAGGTTGTTTTTTGTTTCGTTTAAATCCGTCATTTTTGTTGTACCCCGAGTTAACTTTGATATTAATCCCAAAGTGGTTAAACACCTTACCTCTCACGTGACTTCGAACTGATTAAATATTGGGGGGGAATGAGGATTTCTTGTTGCTCAGCATATTCTTGCAGACCCGCCAATAATCTCTAGAACCAAACTTGTGAGATGTTATACGATGTTTCATTATATCATCAAACATTAACTTTGCTTCATTAAGCACACTCGCTTGAACTCGTTGCAAGCAGAGACAAAGAGACATCTGTTACAATGTCCCTTTCTTATTGGTTATAGCAGCTGAGCAAGCAGGTGAGAACCAAGGAGATGAACACGGTTTAAATAAGTATTTTCTTGCTGGAATGAGAGCATCGATGCCAGCTTTTATCCAAGAGTAGACCTTAGACAGGATGTTTAAAAACTACATTCCAAGAGACGACACGAATGTAATCTCCTCAGGGTTACTGGGGAAATGCGTATGAAATTCAACCACTTGTGTGAGAGATTCAGTGATTCAAAAGTTAAGTGTTTGGATGCCATCGGGGCATCCAAACACAGACTGACAGGGTGTTTAAGCCACCTGCTATGGTGGGTGTTGAATTCACCGAACTCGTATATGTTAACAGACGGATGTAGGAAGATGGCTTTGTCAATATTATCGGAGATATTATCTAATACATAACAGTCATGAGAGGAAGGGAATCGATAGAGAAAGAACAGATAGCTGACTGAGGGGGAGAAAGATAGAGACACATATATGAATAGTCCAGAGATACAAGACAGAGTTTTCTAGCCAGCGAGCGTCCAACAGCAAGGCCTCTGATCAGGAGGTTTTGAGGGGCGTGGAACCACCTCTTAATTGCTGGTGTTCCCAGGTCCACCCTGACGTGGGGTGGTATCACCTGTTAGGGTCCCAGCTATGGGCAAATAGTTAACCCCGAAACTGTGGTAATAACCATTATAAATGTAAAAAAGTGTAAAAATAGGTTTTAATACCAGAAATACTTTGTAAAAAATTATTACTAGAAATACATTTTTGAAGAAAAAAAACAAACTATTATCAGCAATATATTTTTGAAGAAAAAAAAATTACCAGCAATACGTTTTTGAAGATAAAAATATTACCAGGAATAGATTATTGACAAAACAAAATATTACCAGGAAAAAAAGAAAGTTGTCGGCATTAAATAACCCACTGAGGTTGATATGCCGTAAAACACAACAAACCAAACCAAACCAAACCAAACCTAGCCATCGAGTGGTATTTGTGGACACGAAATGTCAGGCCGTGCATGTGGATATTGGAGACGTTTCTAATTAGAAGAAAGTAGCAAGGAATTGAGAAATCAACGGAGAGGGTTGACGAGTTATGGTTATTTTTACAAGGAGCAAGGATATCCGGAGAATTTCGAAGAGGAACGATTCCATACTGCAGAAGTTGGTACAAATACCACGAATGCTGGTGGTGGTGGGGGTGCGGAGAAATTAAGGGATTTAGGTGTTTTTTGTTGAGCTTGTTTAGGTTTGTATCTTTTGCTGTTTATGGTCATGATCTGTTAAATTTGTAAGGAAAACGCTTGGGATAGTGATAGCAGTCGGTCATTAAATGTAACATGAGCAGAAGGAAACTTAGCTTAACCTTGGGGTTGCCCCACTGGAGGTGCTTGCAGGGACACCCATCACTGCGACACATGGCACGACAAGAACCCCTATAATATGCAGCTGTTGATCACAGCAGCCTCTCAAGACGCTACGCAAGAGTTCGGGCTCTTAACTACCAGACGGGAACAAGAACCAGAAAAAACTTCCAACCGGTACCTTCAGTATGAAGAGACGTTGCCACCATCCACGCACATCACGCGAAATTCATGTGGGAAACACTATTAGGCCAGAGAAAAGGAAACTAACCGGGAATTTCTTTTTAAACATGGAACAAGACATGAGCCTCTTCCCCTATTCCCGAGAAGTGGGAGTATAGACGGGGCTTGGGAGAAAATATTTAGATGATAGGAGAGCCTGTCTACTCTTATTAAACAGAAAAAAAAACCCAAACCCTCAAAAAGCAAGCCAAAAAACAAACAATAACGGGGTTGGCTACTAGATGAATTATTACGAAGAACAAGTTTTACTCAGTGAACTCATCAGGAGAGACGAACAAAGACCCACAGATAAAAATATATAATTAAAGTACTTAAGTTTTAACTTAATTAAAGTCCGAATAACCGCTATTACATAATGCGTATTTCCCCAGCCAGAAGTCAAAAACGAAGAAAAGCCAATGATTATACGAACCCGATCAAAATAAAAAAATGTGTTAATACTATCAACACAAACGCGAAGAACTTTAAAACAAAAGACTGAATAAAAAACAAGGCCGTGGCAGAGGACTAAGGATAAATAAATACATAAATAAAAAGCAAATAAAATATTAAACTTAGAAACGAACACGTTCATTACATTCAGAAAAGACAGGATTCGGCCATGACGGTTGGCAGGATTTTTGTTTTTATAAATATCAGTGACTAATTGATCAAAAGTTGGAATTCTCGGAGAGACGGTATCCACGCTTGGGAAGGAAAGGGGTTGGGCAGTAAAGTGTAGCTACCCTTTTTTTAATAGAGGGTGGCACAAATACATCTTTTATTTTTATGCGGATTTCTTTCCGCAGCCAGTAGTCAAAAACGAAAAAAATAATCAATGATGATACAAAACCTACCAGAATTAACAATGCTTTAGTACTATTAATATAAACGAGAAAGGTAGGTGTCTAGCAAAAAACTGAAAGGAAAACTAGGCAGTTGCAGATATGTATATATGTAAATCTTTTATGATATATATATATATGCGTGTTTGTGCATGTGTATATATCGATGAGCATGTATATGCATGCATGTATGTACAAGTATGAAAAATAAAAAGGACTCTAATATATGTTTATACCTGGTTAAATGTACATGTATGCACACGTAAGAGTGTGTATATGTATGTAAGTATATATGCATGCGTGTATGTATATCTCTATATATGTGTGTATGTGTGTGTGTATGTATATGTGCGTTTAGTTATATATGTGTATATAAAAATTAAAAATAAAATAATAATTATAAAATTCTCTGATTTAAAATCCTGCAATACCAACCGCTGCTAATAGAGATATAGATAAAAAATAAAAAAAAAAAAACGCCGAGGCAGACAATTTCTCTTCAAGTCTCAAGTCAGAAAGTGATAAGTTAGGGTACTTAATGTGATTTACAATACCAACCTCAGAGATCCCAAGATATTTTGCTAAAACTTAATTTTATTTTTCTTTTGGTTAAACTGATGATGCCAAAGAGAACATAAACTTTTTCCGGCGAAACGCGTCTTTGATAAAATTTTGTTCTAATTTGTCTCATGATCTTCCTAAATAAATGAAATAATAACAAACAACTTGGTACCTCCTCAAAAACGTGATAACTAAGTTTTGAAATAAAATTTTACAAAATGAAAAAATCTTTGTTGATGCGTCTATTTTAGTTTTAATTTCAAGCTATGAGATTTAAATTTAACATTTTCAATATGCAAAATATTCATTACTAAACACTGACTAAAAAAATAAGACTTACTAAAAAAATTAAATTCTGTACCATATTTTTTGTTTTGCAGTTGTTGCATCAAGGAAAAATTCTAATAAAAATATTTTTTAAAAAGAATCAAAAAGCATAATTAAAATCCAATAGAAAATAAGTAAAAAAAAAAAAAAAAGAAGAAAGAAACTGTTTGACAACAGAACGGGTAAATAAACTGTTCTTTGAAGTCCAGATTTATCTCTTTAAATTTACTTTTTACAACAATAAAGCCAGTTACTCCGGATTCTTGAGTACACCTGGAAAAGCTTGATATCAAAGTTTTTCCATCTGCGTGAGAAGTCCATACTTTGACGCCAGACCTTTGATATTTTGTCTGTTTTTGATTTCTACATAGAAGTGAGAAATATATAGAGCTGATAGTGAAATAAAGGATAAAGATACAATGCGTCGGTGGATAGATACAATGTCATAAAATCAAAGAATAATAAAAATGATTCTTGGATATTGGAATTGTCACATTTTCATTTAATGGTCTTAGAGAACTCTCCTCTGAGATTTCACTGACAAACTGGAGGAAAACTCTTCCATAGAGCCTTTGCCTTAAAATCTTTGACATCACTCCAGCATATAAAAAAATCTTTCTTTTTAGGATGCTAGTTAGCATTTATGCTTCTACCTAGAGTTTAAAACTGAATAAAATAATCTTTATGTAAAAGTCCGCTTGGAAGAAAGATTTATTCTCCCATTTTATTTCCTCCCATATGGGTATTATTATATCCGCGATTTAATAACATCGATATTTCACGAACGGAAAGGAATGGCCGAAAGGAAAAAGAATTGCAATCATACGTTTTTCTCAGAGATACTTTTATAATATTAATATATACACGTGTCCTACGTGGAGAATCTACATAGCAAAGATGAGTGTAAAGAGAAACAAGCAACAGTGGTCTTAATTATAATATGGAGGTACTCCTATACCGGGAGAGGCAATTTTTAGGAATCTATATTCAAACGGGTGGGATTCTTCTATGTCCCAGGCGAGGACATATTCCACGAAAGGGAAACAGAGAATCTTAGGTTTTCCCAAATTGAAGACTTCGAGCTGAAGTTTCATTCTATATCTGGGAAAGATATATTCCCAAAGAAAAACGCCACCATGGACTTGTAAGCTGATGAGGAGGCAGATTTCATCTCTACTCGGTCAATTTGTGAGCTAAAGAAAGCAACCTTACCATTTGATTGCTGTAAATGAACTGAAATTTGACTGTTGCTTTTAATCACCGTATGGAGTGACGTCATTAAGCCGTCGTCATGTGACCCAAGTGACTTATCTCCACCAACGGAAGACAAACGCTTTCTGTATTCTTACATTTATATAAATACTAGGTATCTCCATAGATTCGCTAAAAACTTAATAACAACAAATTTGTATCATAAAAATCCTTATGCTATTATTAAGAGGAAAGACCAAAGACTTTTTTATTATTAAATTATATTTTTTGGTAATTTTTAGAACGTTCTAATGTTTGCTTAAAAAATTGTTTTCCTTGCATCAGCAGATACCAAAGTTTAGTATAGGAAATGTTAGCGTTTTGTTTTGTTTTTTTCGGTGAAAAACACATTGATTTGGAAATTCTTTGAGGACCTATTCACAAATGGATGAAATTATTTTTAGGAATGTTTATTTTTTTAGAAAATCTTGGTAAAAATGAGCCTGAAATAGAACATATCCCTCCGCTAAAAATGGTGGCGTGGACAGAGCTTCTCTCGCCGGTTACTCGCACATGAAAAAAAGAAACTACCGACGCGCCACATCAGATAGTTTGTGAAACGCTAACATAGATTATTCATTATTATTGCCTACTTCCCTTACCTTCCCCATGTGAGTGTTAAATCCTCCACACTTAATTTCCTCATTATGCGACCTAGGCATTTCAGGACTCTTCCTGATTGCAACTATCAGTTTCCTTTTAACTATAATTGCGTATTTACACTCAATATCTTCTTTAACCCGTAGCGGACCTAAAAAAATTGATCGGAAAATACATTTTTTCCTCCACTCATTTTCCTCACCACGGGCATTTATCTCACGTAGGTGAGAATTTTAGCTTACAACCTCGTCCACGCCCTACTTCATCTACAGCCGTCGTAAACATATAAATAGCGCATAAATTTTTAGTTTAGGAGGGAGAAATCCGCCAGCTACTGAACTTCATGTCAACAGATTGGAGGAAAGCAGTCACTCATCCCTTTTTTCCAATCCTTCAACGACCGCGGCCAAAGAACGAACTTACTGATTCACGAAATCGCCATAGTAACCATGTCAAGAATTGAAAAAGCCTCATATTAGCGATACCAGTTATCGACTTTTATTATTATAAGGAAAAAAATTCAAACTCTTCACCAAGTGCACAACTTTGAAAATTACCTATAACTATATACCCGAGCACTAATACCATATAGAACCGAACCACACACAGACAATACATACTATCGTTTTAGGCCCCCACCCAACATGGTGTAATTCTTAGCAACATTGTCAACTCAATTACGACTGAGTTGTGAGTTCGATCCTCACTGGGTACTCAATATTGTCGGCCTTGTGCCACTTCTAATCTATGCTTAGAAAATCACCATACTGTCGTTTTTGAATAAATGTTATTTTGGATTTGGTTAAATCGAGTTTGTTTTTGTTTCGAATTGTTGCTTTTAAATCATAAATTTTGTATGTTTGAGGCTTCGCTGCGGGCCAGGCGTTGCAAGCCCTCAGCGAGCTGTTGATCCGACGTTAAAAAAAAGTAATGTATATAGAAATAAGACAATTTTTCATTCAAAATTCTATTTAAAATTACTACACTGACCTCACAAAACACCAAAACTCCTACTACATAACCTTTACATAGCTGTGCACAGAAAGCATTATATCCCTTATCTTTCCTTACAGGATGGCTGGACGACACAGTCTGCCATTCCTTTTTCTCTCACTCACAATTTGTCACTATTTCCTTTTCACGGACACTAACAAAACACAGAAAAATACAGCTCCTTTATTTTTCTCTAAAAACAACAAAAATGTCTAACGCTCACGAGGAAGTTTTCGAAGTATCAGCAAGTCACTGTCTACCACCTTTTAATGACTGAAACGTTAAGAACTGGTTTACTCAATTACAAGCTCTATTCTCAGCCAGGAAAATAACATCACAGAAAACCAAATTCGCTAACGTGGTGGAAGTGTTGCCACCGAAAGTCGTAGACTAAGTAACTGACTTGTTGGACGCTGTACCAGAAATAAATCCGTAAATTTCGTAACTACTGCGCAACTCAGACAAAATATCATGTCTGAGAAAGTGCTACGGCGGTTGTGGCTAGAAATATTATCGCAAACCACAACATAGATGCTAGCGCTTATGGTAGACACCACCGCTATCGACAACTGGCAGACTTTGCCAATATGATACATAAGTCTAGCAGTAGCTCACAGAGTATCACCACACTCGCTACCCCAAACAGTCAGTGCAACAAGCTGCAGAAATTAAAGGATGAAATGAGTGAGCTGAAAGCAATGCTGAATGCACTCCAAACTCAAGGCTGAGAGCCGGGAAGCCGTTCACAGCCCTGAGGCCAGTACCATAAAAGTAGGAGCAGAGAGAGAGACAACCACATAGACAACTCCAAGGCGGTGTGTGCTGGTATCACTTCCCGTTCGGCAGCGATGTCAGGAATGCAATAACTCCTGTAACTTCAAGCAACAGGGAAACGCCAATTCCAGCCAGTAATAGCGACGATTGCAACTGGAGGAAGAAGGATATGTCGCTTATTCTATGCAAAGACCAGAACAGCAGTAACACATTTCTTGTAGATACTGGAGCCGAGATAAGTGTAATTCCACCACGACCTGGACACAGACCTACCGCTACCAGTTTCTGACTGAAATCAGCAAACGATTCCAAACGGCATGAAGGAACTTACCCTACACTTAGTACTACGCCGGATTTTCACCTGGAAATTCGTGATAGCAGATGTCTATATTCCCATATTAGGAGCCGATGTCCTTTCACATTACAACCTGTCCGTCAACATGCACAACCAAATACTTTCGAACAACTTGACAGACGTCAAAGTAAAGGAAAAATAAACGCAATTCAGCTCAACTGCAATTTGTTCCGCAACACATCATGATAAAAATTACACCAATAGCATCGACCAGTATCCAGACATTACCAAACTATCTGACATTAGTGATTCGATCAAACATAAGACAAAACACCACATAAGAACCTCAGGACACCCAGTCTATTGAACTCCTCGACGTTTATTTCCCGAGAAATATACTTATACCAAAGGAGGATTGCAGCAAATGATTAAAGACGAAATTATCGAACCATCTAAAATTCCATACGCTTCACTTCTCCACCTAGTTCCTAAACCAGGCTCGAAATCTCTTTGTGAATGTGTCGACGACTCAACGCATCAACTATACCGGGCCGCTATACCGTCACGCTTATATACGACCTAACCTTAGGACTTCAAGGCATGACAGTATTCTTTATACTGGATTTGACTAAGGCATAATTCCAGAACCAAGTAGCAGAGGAGGACTTTCCGAAATCGGCTGTAAATACACTTTTCGGACTTTTTCAGTTCAGACGGGTACCTTTCAGATTGACAAACTGTTGTGGGGCTCTCCCCTTTTTACATAAGATGGTCTCGTCCAAAGTATACTTATACTGACAAAGAGAATACCTACGTGGAGATACGTTGAGACAGGTTGAGAGATACGGAGACAGACATAGGGGGTTCTCAGAGTGTTATACAAGAGTTCAGAGTTCAGAGAGAGAGAGAGAGAGAGAGAGAGAGAGAGAGAGAGAGAGAGAGATTACGGCTTTACTTACAGAGACTTGTACATATATTTTCTACTAACCCGCATTCCTGGACTACTAATCTTCACTTTAAGTCTGTATTCTTACGTTTAATACACTTATTTTTCTATCTCAATTACTGGCGTTGTTTATTTATTTATGCAGGATTCCATTCACGGAATCCACATCACAAACACTGCTCAGATCTTTCAACGTCTCATCGACAACGTGCTAAGAGGACCATTCCACATATACGCTTACACATACAACGTTCTCATAGAAAGTCCATATGAGACACAACATAAAACACCTGCACAAAGTTCCACAAAGACTAGTGCATTACGGCTCGAAAATAAAAGTAGACAAGTGCATATTTGGAGTCAAGCAATTGCAGTTTTTAGGACACCAAATTGACAGAGACGGAATCTCACCTCTACCTAAAAAGGTGGAATCGATACAGCATTTCCAAACGCCAAACTCACTTCTTCAGCTGCTACGGTTCATAGGACTTGTGAATTATTCTCGTCATTACATCCCAGATTGTTCGAAAATACTTTCACCGCGGACAAACATTTTGCACAACAAAGGAAAACGAGGAAAAAACAAACACTAGCATTCCATACGGAAGCACTTGACACTTTTAACTGATCCAAATCTGCATTGTCAAATTTCACCAAACTAATATACGTCACTGACAATGTTGGGGCTAAACAGACTCTGACCACTGATGCAAGTACATCGGCTTTATGTGCATTTTTAAACCAAGAGATTAATCCTACCAAAGTACCCATATCTATCTTCTCGTCTAAAGTCAGTCCAAAACAGTCAAAATACAGCACTTTCAAGAGAGGTCTAAGCAATTCATCTTGCAATAAAACATTTCAGACATATACTGGAAGGCAGAACTGTGACACCTCAACACCCACCCCTATACCTTATGCCCCACCTTCACTGCAACATCGCTTATTTGTTCATCTTCAATCACTCTCCCATCCAAGCAAGAGAGTTACTTTAAAACTGATTAGTGAAAGATTGTTTGGCCTGAAATGAACAAAAACGTCAAACTTTGGACCAGTAACTGCATAGACTACCAGCGTTGCTAAGTTCACATACGCAAAAATTCACTCATTGGAAGTAAGCAAAGCCGACGCTAGAATCTCAGATCTATACATAGACATCGTCGGACCCCTACCATCCTGGCAGAACTACTGCTATTTGTTGACAATTGTCGATCGATTTTCTCTTTGGCCCAATGCAATTCCAGTAAGGGACATCTCGGCGGACACAGTAGCAAAAGCCATACACAAAAATTGGATACCCTATCACGGCATGCCCACAGTTATCACGACTGACAGAGGCACACAGTTCCAGTCGAAGCTTTTCAATGAGTTAACCCCCATGTTAAGCACTCAAAGCACTCAAACAACAGCCTACCAGCCATGCGCTAACTGCTAAGTAGAACGATTTCACAGATAGTTAAAAGCATCGCTCACAATGAAACCCATTGCGATTAACTAGGTGGATAATTTACCACACGTCCTACTATCCATCCGGAGCATTGTCAAAGAAAATTTAGGATGCACGCCAGCTGAAATCGATCTATAGATACAATAATATTTCTACCCGGAAAATACTTCGACAACAATAAAGACATGCGCCCTACAACCACCTTTGTGCAGGATCTAAAAACATGTATGTCCAAATTACAATTCACTCTCTGGCGGCTTACATCACGACAAAAATACATACCTAAAACACTTTTTGATAGCGAATACGTGTTTGTTCGTGATGATGCAATTAATAATCATTTATACACAAGCTACCAAGGTCCTTACAAAGGAATCAAAACGACAATCCTGAAAAATGGCAAGAATGACACTATTTCTATTGGCAGAATAAAAAAAAACAGTTGCAATTGAAAAAAACACACCGAAGCCAAGAGACACGCAATAATGGACAGACTCTACCAGAAGAATCCACACCAACAATACAGACCCGATCTGATAGAAAATTAACATTCCAACACAATATGAAAACTCACATATACTACTAGAACATATTTCCAAAAAACTTTTTGCAATCTGGAGTGTGTATTTGAAGCGGACCTAAAAAACGATTAGTCGGATAATGTGCCTCTGTTCATTTTCCTCACCGCGAAAATTTATCTCAGGTAGGTGCGAATTTTAGTTTACAACTACGTCCGCATGGTACATTATCCACAGCCATTGTAAACATATGAATAGCGCATACATTTTCAGTTCAGTAGGAAGAAATCCGGCTGCTACTGGGCTGTCGGCAGATGGGAGGAAAGCAGTCACTCATCCCTCTTTTCCACTCCTTCAACGACTGCGGCCAACGAACGAACTCACTGATTCACGATATCGTCATGGTAATTAGGTCAAGAATTGGGAACACCCCATATTAGCGGCACCAGTTAAGTACTCAAAAAAAAGGCATTTCGAACTCTTCACCATGTGCAAATCTTTGAAAACCACTTTTGTCTGGTGAAATATTCAACTGATCTCCTAATATTTAAAGTATATATATATATATATATATATATATATATATATATATATATATATATATATATATATATATATATATATATATAATTTATGTACGCAATTGGTTAAAGACTAACGGAAGAACTTTGTTTAAGTTTATTTTTTATGCATTTCAGATCATTTTGTTTTTGTTTCCCGGCAGAGTTTGAAATTAAATTTTCAAAATGAATAAAATATCTTCTAAGCCTTTTCTTCTTTCAAATGATCTTATCAAAATGTGGATTAATAAAGTTGTGTCTATAGGAAGGCATCGTGTTTCTTTTTTTGTTCTCATCGCCGCAGCCAATCTTATTAACTTACAAAAACCTTCTTTGATAATGTCTTAGAAAAGTCGAAAAAATCTAGAAGGCTTTGAAGAGATTATCTTTTAATATTAGTCATGAGACGGAACATGATTCGAACCAAAAAGGAATTAAATACGTTTGTTATTCTTATACCAAGCATTCATAGTGAGGCATTTTATACATATACATATATATATGTATCCTTGTGCAGGTATGCAGAAAATAGAAAAGAACACGTTGGGTGCATAATCCGGGGTTCCTTAGTATTTTTGTTTTTATTTTTAAAAAACAGTGCTCCATACAGAAGTAGAGCTTATAAACAAAATTATTATTTTTAAACAAAAAATATTATTATAATATACATATATATATATATATATATTATTATTATGGGGTCCACCCTTTTCTGATATAAATGGACTCGTCCTGCTGCCATAAAATAGCCACAGTCAGCCAGAGAGGAAATTGTTGGAAGTAGAGGAACAGGTAAAGGAATAGGGTGGAGAAACAGAGTGGAAAGTACATAGACACTGTGATTGAGTTGACGTTAGAAGTCAGTTACAAGGACGCCCGACTCTAAGGAAGTTTACTTCGAGACTGTATATAGCGATCTTTGATTAATACTAACCGGCGTTCCTGGATTTTACTAACAGCATTACCTTTTGTATTTTGTGTAAATACATTTAATTTCTTAGCTTAAATACTTGCGTTTGTCATTTATTGGAGACCGATTTTTCACGCGGAATCCACAACACACACACACACACACACACACACACACACATATATATATATATATATATATATATATATATATATATATATATATATATATATGCCAAACTATGCGTTTCACTATTACATCATTTACTGGTAAATGGGGCGAGTCAAGTAATTTTCAACATACACCCACACACACGTACACATTAAAAATTTGACATATTTATAGGGAAAGAACATTCAATATCGAAGATAGACCGTTCTTGACTGACGATTGCATGCAATGATGATTCTTCTGTTCATACTCATGTGCCATGGTGATACATGCTTAGGCGATCATACATCTTTCGGTATATGACTGACGAGGCACATTTTTTCCCTTTCTGCGGTAAACCAGTTGCCATCCAAGAACCCGGTCTGTTCAGCCATTTATCCATAGCTGGGGGAGAAGAAGCGGATGTAAGGTAATGTAATGGATTCGACTGGAATTCGAACTCGGCTCTCCGATTCCTCAATCCGAGCCGCTATCTACTACTCCACCGAACATGCCTATTCACACTATCTATTTAAAAAGAGGCCAAAATGTAATACAAAGTAATATATATTAGTGTTTCGAAAGCACATGTTTGATAAATATGCTTTGGGAAAATGAAATAAAACCAATAAAAATAGTAATAATGAATAATAAAAAAAAGAAAAATAAGTACATTTTTCCATGATGTTAGTAGTAAAGGAACCGGAAATACAATTACCGTAGTTCGCTTCGTGAAACGGCGTTAGACGGCGCTGGTTTAATCTATGAAAAGGCAACCATTTCGTCACTCATTCTCTTCTTCTTGCGTCAATATGTAGCAGAACCACTTTCCAAAGTTTGACGTTCGCATGTAGCTTCCAGAAACTCTACTTATGAACTAAGTTTTTTTCTTTGGTTGTTCCTACTCAGCGCAAGCCTGGCTTGAACTCAACATTTATAACAATGCTTATCTTTATCCTAAATTCTGGAACAAGAAAAAGAAAATTGACATCCCATAACCATGTTTAAACATTCTAAGGATACGTATGTGCAAAAATTCTTGGTTGTTCTAACTCTGCGCAAGACTGACTTGAGTTCTATCGGTAATATGACGCTTATACGTACTTACCCTAAATCCTGAACCAAAAAGAAAACGAACATAGCAAAAGACACTGAGAAACTTTCTTTCGCCACAGTTTATATAAAAAGAGAATAAATGAGCCATAGTAAAAAACTTAAGTTTTTGTATCCTTCTTCGTAATTGTTTACATGGGAACACACACACACTTACAATAACCATCAACTCCTCAACCTTTTAAATTAACACATGATTCTGTAGATAGAAAATATATGCATATTTGTATGTGAATGTTTTTTTTTGTGTGTGGCCATGGGCGTGTATGTTTCAAAGTTTTTTTTATTTCAGTATATTTATATGAACGGGTCGAATAAAGACATAATTATAAACTTGCTTTTATGTTTCTTCTGAAGAATGTCTTTTTATAGGTGTCTCTTTGGCTCTAACTGTATCGACTGCATTTTCATTTTTATGTTTTCTCTGGCATTTCATCCGTCTTTCATTGTTTCTTTGTTATCTTTATTGCAAGTTGAAAGGAAACAAAACAAGAGAAACCAAGCCAAAATAAGAAGTTGTTCATGTATTCTCTGGTTTGTATATATCTTTTTGTTAATTATTCTAACCTCTTTATGGCAGTATACAAGAAAAGTTTTTTTTTGATGTTGATATATATATATATATATATATATTGTGTGTGTGAGTGCGTGTGGGTGTGCGTAGGCGGTATACCACTTGCTTGAAAAAGAGAAAACCTCAACTAATAATTTTCACCTCTTTGACTTGTTTAACTGTAACCTTTCTTTATAGTTGATACTTGCGTTTGTTCGGCTCCAGTATGGTGATAATTTGTCTGGAAATTTGACAAGTTCGGCGGTCAAAGCTCAATCTTTAGTTAGCCTACCGCCAACTAAACAGGAAGGAACGACAGCAAAAGCGATATGACGTTTTAGAGTCGATGACGTTCAGCTTATATTTATCGCTTGGCCTGAACTGACAGCTATGAATTCTTTGCGCTTGGACAGATGTCTATGTCGCATAGGCTTTGGTGAATCATTATCGTCGCACACGGATTTTTTTCTGATGAAGACTTTGCTTTGCTGAAGTTTATTATTCGTTTATTTTTCATGATAATTCTTGACTGCAGTGACAAAATGGAAGAAGAGGATATGAATTATTTCTCTTTTTATCCGCCTGACAAAAGAAGAAAGAATATTACTTGTCAGGTAATATTACATAAATTTATGGTTTTGCATCTAAATGGTGGTACGCACTATCATATACATACAGACATATATATATATATATATATATATATGATAAAAATATAGTTTTAAGGTATGATATATTTATTGCTTAAAGTGCTCAGTATCAGGAATAGGGCCTATGTAAATATAAAAGTGAACATTAAGGTCAACATCTAACGGAGACAGTCTGCTTCACGCTTTAACGCGTTCTTCAGGCCTGAAGCTTGGGCTTAAGCATGTAACGGATTGTTGCCGCAGGATGCTGACCTTAATGCACACACACACACACACACACACACACACACACATATATATATATATATATATATATATATATATATATGCTATTATATACATATATACGCTATTATATATATATATATATATATATATATATATGTATATATATATATATATATATATACACACACACACACACATATATATATATATATATATATATATATATATATATATATATCAAAGTAAACATTGAAGTCAACACTCAATGGTAACAGGCTGTTTCATGCCTAACGCAGTCCTCAGGCCACCGAGTGGTCGAAAAAAGACAATTATAAACTTATTTTTATTTTTCTTCTGAAGAAGAATGTCTTTTTATAGGTGTCTCTTTATCTCTGTGTAGGCTTCATTTACATTTTTATGTTTTCTCTGGAATTTCACCCGTATTTCATTGTTTGACTGTAACCTTTCTTTCTAGTTGATAATTGGCGGCCTGACGATTGCGTCCAGCATGAAACAGCCTGTCGCCTTTCAGTGTTCACTTTTATATTTATATTTACATACGCTCTATCTCTGATATAGATCACATTATTCCATAAATATAGCACACCTTAAAACTATATTTCTTCATATATATATATATATATATATATATATATATATATATATATATATGTATGTATATATGATGTTGCTGAAAAGCACTTATAAATATGATTTTGCTAACAATGTACAACGAATGAATATCTTTTTCAAAGAAGTCAACCCCTTCTCTAATAATCTTGCATCCAATTTTTAATATTTTATCCTAGCCCGGAATTTCAAAATGCGCTTATGTGTGCGCATGTGTTAAATTTCAAATACAAATAAAAGACAGTATGAATAAAATCAAAAGGAAAACTTTTCTTTACCAACACGTTTCATCCGCTATTTTTTCCTTTACACACACGCACACACACGCATATATATATATATATATATATATATATATATATATATATATATATATACAAAACAATGACTGACCACTCGCATCTGAGTATGTCTGCTAATGCTGTGGTTAACCAATTACTGTTGCAGTCGCTTGTCATATTTGTTTCTGTACAGCACCCACAGAGCCCACCTGTTGCCTAATCTGCAACTATGCTGAGTGGACCTTAGTTACAATTTCTGGGTGAGAACGCGTTATCTCGCGTGATCAACAGTCTGAACATGGATAGTACACTTACACCCTCGGTCGTCATGATGACTTGTGACTTCATTCTAGGACATCCATCAATGGCTCCCAAGGAGTTCCATCTAACAGATTTCATACACAAGCCTTGGGTCAACCCGTGGTATGGTTTTCAGGCACTTTCCAAAGGTGTCGCACGCTGGCATCACCTCCTCCCAGATCGATAACATCAAGAAGGCAATTTCCTGACAAATCGAACATGGTTAGATTCGAACGCGGGTCTCATGTTGAAAACCTTCTAACCACTCGGGCACACACACACACACATATATATATATATATATATATATATATATATATATATATATATATATATATATATATATATATATATATTGGGTGGGATGGGTAAATTTTCGCCATTTTGTGTTTTTAAGTTCGTGCGTGCGCTTTGTTTTTGATTTTGTCGAGTGCAGAGTTATAGTAGGGTGAGTTGAGCAGAGATTCTGAGAAAGGAGTATCATAACGCTATTTACTCCTCCAGAAATTTGGAAATGGCATGCTATATATCTTGGCATTCAGGCCAAAACCTCCAATATGAACACTTCACATTGTTTGGGTGTCAATCTGAAGACAGTTCAGAGGATTCGGAAAGAGTTAAATGAGTCTAATGGTGATTATGCAGGTGTTTGGAGTGATCACTCGTGTTGGCAGCATTTTCCTTCCATTTATCTTTCCACAGTGCCTGAGATTCAACACAGAGACCTACATTGTACAGTGCCTTGAGGATGTATTGCTGTCTTGGCTCAAGTGAGTGGTTGCTGGAAGGCCCTATGTCTGACAACATGACTTTGCACCATTCCACACAAGCAAGAGAACCCAGTTCGAGCTGTCAGACAATTTCTCCGATCATATCACCCTTTACATCTATCCATTTTACTCCTCAGGCTGAAACCCCACCTTGATTATTATGTGTAAGGCGCAGTTGAGCGAGCGACCAATAAAACTCCTTTTAACACCAAATTTGAACCGAAGGCAATGATTAGGACAGCATTCACCAACTTAAACAAGAAAAGATGCAGGAGATTCTGAAGCCGTCTAGCGGCCTTGGTTGAAGCCAATGGCCATTTTATTAGATAAATTTACTCTTTAGTATTTCAAGATATTTTTGTGTAATTTTAGTAAATATATATGTTAAAATGAGATGTTAGTGTTAAAAGTGTCACTTAGACGACACTTTATCCATCGCGCCCTGTATTTTTTGACTGCATTTGAATCAGGTATGTTTAGACAAGATTTCTGGTTTTCATTTTTGCCTAATTTAGACGACAGCTATATCACCGTTTCTCGTCCGATCACCGAACTTGATCAGTATCTAGATGGGTGAGGACTACCGGGTGCTGGAAACTTACATGTGCTGGTTGTATAATGAATAACGGCTTTGAATGAGAAATCGGAGAGCCGAGTTCGAATTCTAGTTGAGTTTCTTAAATTCACTAACGGAAAAAATAATCACTTGATGGAAAAGTATGAATCCAATGATTCTCTTCCCCCTCCCCAGCTATGCGTAAATAGCAGGAAAAAACTATGCCTTATAGAAATGATTGGCAACCAGTCTGAGAGAAGAAAAATCTGAAATCAAACACCTCTGAAGTAGATCGGGAAAATGTAGATAAGCTTCTTATAGGAGCCAATGACCAACATTCTGCTGAGATAGTAAACTCCAATTCCCCAAATACCTGATATTGTAGTACCATCTGACACGTCCCACTCAGTGCGCCAGTATTATATTGCTTATTTTAGTATATTAAATCTCTTGATTTAATATCCTAAAAAAGCAATATATATATATATATATATATATATATATATATATATATATATATATATATATATATATATATATATATATATATATATATATATATATATATATATATATAATATTACTATATTACTGTGTCGGCTCAAATGTTCCTATTTTTTCAGATCATGCATAATTTTGACTTCCCTCTGAAGAGAAGCGACGATGAGAAACCAATGGACAATTTTATCATTCGATTCGCTACATCTCTCCCCACTTTATTAACCTGTCGGTATTCTATATGTGTTTTCATTTCAGATTTTCGGACGAACTATTAGGTTGGTGCAAAAATAATGACGGATAATGTCGTTTTTTGACGTATTTTTAACGTCAAAAAACGACATTATTACGTCATTATTTTTGCACCAACTTAATACATTCTTGATTCCACCAGTTCAGACCTTCACACCTGGAACCCGTCATACCATGTACACTTAGTCCATTTATTAACATTCCCTTCATATTCCACTGGTAAGGATGAAGTTCGGTTATACTTTCTTCCCAAGACAGACGCTCTAGTGGATGCTTTCCCAATCACTAGAATGTTAAACTATTAAAGTCGAAAGCTAACTGTTACTTATCATACATATCCTGATAATATGCATTGCTTGCTCACTCTTTGTGCGCCCTGACAAAAATCAAATTTAGTAACCAACTATCTTAAATTGATTTTTGCTTTATATTTGTGAACGTAGTCAAAATTTAGAAATCCATTGGATTGCAACATTTATCCAAATCCACAAAATAAAAATAAGGTCAAATCGTTGGATTTATCGAAACTGTTGTTCTCATTTTGAGTGTTATTAATGCTATTATAGACACGACGTTTCAGTCAAGTCCGCTCTCTACTTAATTGAAATGTGTTTATACACCGACTGCTTCACCTGTGGAATGGTAACTCTAATATCTAAATATCTAAGTGGCCAAGACACTCTCTCTCTCTCTCTCTCTCTCTCTATATATATATATATATATATATATATATATATATATATATATATATATATATATATATATATATATATATATATATATATATATATATATATATATATATATATATATATATATATATATATATATATATATATATATATATATATATATATCAAACGGTTACCATTCTGGCTACCTCGTAATAGCACGACTAGTAGGGTGAACTGCTAGTAATGAGATCGATTCTAACTTGGAGCCCCATACAAAATCCACTATTAAATAACACAAGTTCTGCCATGTAAAAGCAAGAAACCAATGTTTACCGTTTAACTCAAGCATTAACTGAACCATTTTTTTCCACTTCACACAGCATAGTTGGTGGATTTTTTTCTTCTGATAAAGATATGAAGTTGACCAATGTTTACCTTTTGACTTTTGTACAATTCGGACCACATTTTACTTTTTGACGCAAGAACAAGCTGAACGAATAATAATATTTGGCTCATGTACAAACCGGGCCATTTTTATTATCAGACATACCTACAATCCAGACTATTATTTACTTTTTGACTCTAACACTATTCGAAGAAATAATTGCCGATTGAATGAAGTACAATCCGGTTACCGTTAGATTCAAGTACATTCCGAACAAATTTACTCTTTGACGAAGTACAATCAGGTCCAAATGTTTATCGTTTGATTCAAGTACAATTCTTACCAATATTTACCCACTGACCCAAGTAAAATCCGGACCAATGTTTTCCTTTTTGATTCAAGTACACACCACACCACACCACACCAGTTTTTACCTTTTGACTCACAGAAAAACCTAACGATTTAACTGAAGTAGCTTTTGATTACGGTACAATGTATATCCGAGCAAATATTTCCTTTTGACTCAAGCACATTTCAAAACAATGCTTAAAATTTGATTCATGTAAAACCCAGTTCACTTTTCTTATCATTCAAGTAAAATATAAAAAAATATTTATTTTTTGATTCCAGTGCGATTTGTACCAATATTTACCTTTAGAATCAATTAAAATCCGGAAACCGCTTACCTTTAGACTAAAGAACAATTGGGACCTATGATCACCTCTTGATTCAAATATTAGGTTGGTGCAAAAATAATGACGTAATAATGTCGTTTTGTTACGTATTTTTTAACGTCAAAAAACGACATTATTACGTCATTATGTTTGCACCAACCTAATACAATATGGACCAATATTTATGTCCTTACTCAATTACAAACTTAAGCAATATTCAGAATCAAGTAAAAACTAAAGTGTTTAATCCTTGCCTCACGGATAAGCAGGGCCAATATTTACTTTTATCGTTAAATTAAACAAAAACCATGATTGGTTCATATCTGTTTGTGTAATTCTTTTCGTCTATCTATCTATCTATCTATCTATCTATCTATCTATCTATACACGCATGCAAACTTTAATTCTGTAAGTAATATTTTTGTTTTGCACAGTGTTTTTTTTTTACATGCATAAAAATCACAGATATAAACAAAACCGGACACCAATTTCTGCGTGTAGGGTCTAAAAATGACACTCATCCGGAAAATGCTTATCGATCACTAAAATTAGTCTAAGAACAAAATTAAAAAAAAAAATATTTCGACATATCTACGCCATCTTTTTCAACACGACGAAGAAGTGGATAATTCATTCACACGTTTATAATTTGCATTTTGGAAATCCTATTTGTCTGTGCGCGTCAAAATGTTTAACACATTTCTAAAGAAGTGAAAAATACTTTTATGTGTCTTGATATATATATATATATATATATATATATATATATATATATATATATATATATATATATATATATATATATATACACACACACATATATATATACATATATATATATATATATATATATATATATATATATATATATATATATATATATATATATACAGACACACGCACACACACACACATATATATATGTGTGTGCATGCACATATATAACGTTTGTAGGAGATATCAGATACTGATGTAAAATAATTAGGTATTTTTTTTTCTTTTTTACCTTAAATTAAAATAACTTTTTGGATGAAAAAGTTATTACTTTCATCGCGAAAAAATACCCTCAAAATATTGCATTTTAGCAAAGAATATAATTTAAAGTCTTTTGTAATTGAGAATCTTTCTTGAGAATTGCAGAACATTACTAAGTATATTTTGAGTTCAAATTCTAGAGACGTTTCGCGCAAAACGAGAAAACTTGTCACAAGGTACACGGAAAGAAACTTTTAATAAGTAGTGTTTCGAAGAACACTATTATGGGGCATGAAATGTATCTCTATTAATAGCAAGGCACATTGGATCGGCTAATCAATGCAACTTTTTCCCCCAATGTCGCAAATTTACAAAACTATCGCTACTCCAAAGCAAGATGTTCAGACGAACTCCATTCTTTAATATCACCAATTCAGACATTCATAGCTAATGTCCATCTTGCTACGTCCGCGACGTTGAACTCGTCTCATTCCATCTGCATTTCATTGCTAAGATCAAAGTTCCACTCAGACAGCTTTTTCCCGTTTATTTGTGGTACAGACACCAACTTTCACCTCTTCAAGTCAAAGGTCACTATCTATCTAATATATATATATACTACTGACAAAACACGGGTTTCCATACTATCACCGAGTTTAAGCAATCTAGAGCCTGGTCGGTAACTAGATGAGTGACTGCTTGGGAATACCAGGTGTTGTAAATTTAGAGGTATGGCTGGTGTAATTGATAATGACTGGGAATAGTTAACCGGAGCAGAGTTTCAATTGCAGTTGGGTTCGTTATATTCACTTAGGCACAAATATCCTTGGGGAAAGGTATGAATCCGCTAACTACCCCTAGTCCTGTATCACTAAATCATTATAAAACAAAAACAAGCAATCAATCTAAACATATTTAAAAACTTCACTTCTTACTTCCTCTTTTAACTTCATGTTACACATTTCATTCAGTAACTATCAAATTGAGTAGCTCTTGAATTTTGTATTATGGGAGTATTACCAGATTTATTCAACCTATACAGAGAGGCAATTCTGTTAGAATTAGAAGTCCTACCAGGATTCATTATTGGCGATCACATGATTTGAAGTGTTGATAGCAGACACGGAGAGGAAACTGCAAAAGTTCTTACAGAAGGTAGCGAAGGAAAACGTGAAGAAAGGACTTATAAACTACACGAATACAGAATGCCTAGTTATCAGCAAAGCGATGAGTGCAAAACGCAAATAACAAGTCGGAAATACTAAAATCAAGCAAGTACAGAAATTTAAATATCTGGCACGTTTTTTAACAGAAGACGGAAAGTGTGACACTGAGATCCGAAGAGGTACTGCAATGGCCAAAGATGCATTCCAAAAACTAAGCAGAGTATTAAAAGACAGAGAATTTCGTTAGAAACAAAGAAACGAGTATTGAAATGTTACGTGATATCTGTCCTCCTGTATGGCAACGAATGCTGGACAGTCTCCTCAAAGATGAAGAAGAGACCTAAAACAGCAGAAAAGTAGTTCTACAGAAAGATGCTGAGGATATCATGGACAGAACATGTGAGTAACGACTATGTTTTGGAGAAAATGGAAACAAAAAATAAACTAAATGTTAACATCAGGAAGAGGCAGTTGACATTTATGGGACACGTAATAAGGAAGGAGGGCTTGGAAAATCTGATACTCACAGGACAGATTGATCGAAAGAGGGACAGATAAAAACAAATCATAGCATACTTGATGAATTTGAATAAATGGATGATAGACCAGGGTTTGGGAGAAATAACAAAAAGATAAAAGATACAAGGGGCAAGAAGATGTGGATGACCATGATCGCCTACGTACTGAAAGGATATGGCACATTAAAGAAGAATTTAAAAAAGTTTTTGATTATTTTCTCTTTTGGAATGGCATGGATCAACTTCAGTCCATTGGTTAGGGACTTTCAAAATTTCTGATATTATATAAATAAGAAAACTTCTTCGTATATTACATGAAAAGAGGTCAACACCCAGTTTCTCGAGAAATGCCATGAGGGACCCATTAAGCTGTACCAACAATTTATTGCATCGTGGGATAATATAATCAATATTTTGCAATATGAGCTTTCGAAAAGCTTTGCCCCAGACGCCCAAATTCTTTCTAAAGTTAGTTACCTAGCTTAGAGCTATCTTAAGCAGCAATTCGAATTCATAGTGATAACAGTTTTTCAGACTTGCTTGTTAACCAATATCATGACAACTATTTTGGGTTTATTTTTGACTTTGGATTTAAAAAATATTTAGAAAAAACTGTTGTAAAGTATTGTTTTATGACATGTGATCATTAGTCAACTTCCTGTTGTCTAACTCTTTACTCTATCCTATAACCAACATATGCAAATAAGTAAATTCTTATTTGCCAATTTCACTACACCTACCTGAACCAAAGAGGTTTAATGCATTTCGTTATTAATGAATTTCTTCAATCTTTTTTTTCCTCTTTCTTTCTTGAGGTTCATGTCGTGTTTTTACGCACAGAAAAGCTAATGTTATCCGTTTAGTCCTGCAAAATACGTGATGCCCATTAACGAAACCATGTACCTTGTTAAACTAATTTTATCAAACATTTGTGATTTCGATTGGTTTAGACCAGTCACATGACCCTGTGCCGTAGTAAAGCAAGATCAGTAATCATGTGTACAGTTGTGCTCTGGATGTCTTAATTTCCGCTTGGCTTGTGGTTTCTTTTTCTAAATCTTCAATTAACGGACAAATGATAGATTTCTTAAGAGATAGACATTTTATTTGTTTCATATGTAAACAAAATTCTAGCAGATTTATGATATAACAAATGACCGCTTATATCCGAGTATTTCTCTCTGCTACGGCTACTAGCCAATCGCTACTCAGGCACATTTGTGTTTGCTCAACACCTACAGAACCCACCAGTGATTTATACTGTAGCTAATTATGGAATATTTTTTCAAAATAATATTTAAGCATGAAGGCTCCGATGATGTTTTTCTCTTCAAGGTCATACATAACCAAATAAGACAAGATTTGAAGTTATTGAATCGTTTTGTCAACATCGAGAGAGAGAGAGAGAGAGAGAGAGAGAGAGAGAGAGAGAGAGAGAGAGAGAGAGAGAGAGCGGGAGAGAGAGAGAGAGAGAATCTTGTTCACCAAAATGAATTCTTTGGCAAAATCTTGAAAGTAAATGCTTGTGATGGAATTTACCTTCAAGAGGCTCTCAAATCATAAACGGAATAAACGTTTTTTTTTTTTTTTAAATTTAAAGATATTTTCTTTTTTGTTAAAATATATGGAATATTTCATTTCGCCTTCATAAATATATACCTTGGAATTTCCAATGGCCCTTCTAGTTTACACAACTCTCACACGGAAAGAGAAAAAAAATCAAAAAAGAAATGAAATTTAGATCCTGTTTTTAAAATCTTTACATTGAATTTTTTATTTAAATTATCGATTACTAGTTTAATTCCTATAAAATGGGGTTTGCAACGAACTGAGGCTGAGTATTTTAAGTAGAAAGAGGCAAAGCCAAAAATGCGTTAAAATATTTGATCGATTAGTTCTGAGAAAGAATAAACAGTAAACAAATTCTTGTATTATTTTAAGCGAACATTCTTTCAGAAAGAGAATCATACCGAATAACGCAGTTGCTTTTTTTTTTTTTCATTCGCTTCAATGGACAGCAGAAAAATAGATTTGTTTGTTCTCTTAGAGCGCATATGATGTCGGATTCAATCAATTTAACATGATTTTGATGTTAAGATAAATCTATAAACCGAAAGGAATATTTAAGTTGTTTGTTTTTCTTTTGTAAAAAAAAGCAAGCGTTTGGGAATCTGTAGATTGTGTTGCAAATATTGCTAGAATATTAATAAAATAAAGTGAAAACTAGAGACTATTTTTTTTTAAATGAATCAAGTTAAAATAGACAAGAATGCATATAAACACGCACACTCCTACGTATAAATATATTTGATTGAGGGAAACATTTCTAGCATATTTATGACAAAATAATCTATCCATATGAAAAATTCAACGTATTATGATTCAGCCATCAAAGTATCTTCCGTGGATTTCTAAGATCTTATATTATCAATTTCTATCATCTTTATGCAATCATTTTCTTAGATCAATGATTAAAAATTACTTCAAAGGAATAAATTCTTTACATCTAAATGAAAACGATCATTCATCAGTCCTTACAGAATGGCGCTACAGAATCACACAATTATTTACCACATACCAAAAATCGAACCACTTTAATTTTCCGACGGCAGGAAAACAAATATGTGTAACATACGTACACCTTTGTGCAAATTACTTGAAACAACCGCTTTAGTTTGCTTTCTTTCACCATACGGTCATCTTTAGACCAACTGGACTGACAGGGTGTAATTGATTTCTATTTTTTCCTCAGATTAGGTCATTTGTGTGCAGTAATATGAATTTATTTTGGTGTGTATGATGAAATTTGTTTGACCTTGAAAAATACTGCTTCATTCGTGAATGTATCGGATTTTTATCATGCTCAGACACCATTGTCTCGACTGTCGATTAGTTGTCCTACGGCCTTTGTCTGCGGTGGCCGTTACTCCAAGGAAGTTTACGAAAATTGTAACGATGCACGAATACAATGTCAAGCCTAACCAGTGAGAAAATCAAAGTACTATCTACTGGCACGGAAACTCTCCTGATTTAAATCCAACCGAGAATCTGTGGTCAATCGGCAAGGAAATACTTCGTGGAATGGACATACGAAGTATTAACATGTGCACTGCGTCATGTTTCATTGGAAAAATACGAAAGAAAGTAAACAATAACGGAATTATTCGTTTTGTTTCTATTAATTTGTACAAGGGTATATCTAAAAATAAGCATATAATCAAGCTAATAAATTTTCGCGCTGCGAAAAACAAAAGATTTGGAAGAAATCTTCGATCACTGCTTGAAAGAGCCATAACAATTTAGCTGTTATGTAAAACTGAAGGACGCATGTTTCCGATATTGAAACGTCTAATTTCATCATTACCATTACGAGTTACATTGTGTATTATATCATAAAAGACTGAATGCAGATTTATCTTGATAAATTTTTATAGGACTGTTTTGATTTCCTGAAATTGAAAGAATTGATATTAGGAATAGAGATTTGTCCTCCTACAGTTGAATGCAGACATTTTCCTAGAGAATTAAGTAACGAGGAAGTCACGAGGAAACTTGGAACAACAAGGAAAATTATACTTACAATCAGATTGAGATGAAATTTCCCGGACATCGAATAGAGAAATAAAACACTAACAAGACAAAGTGAAGGCAAATGGAGAAAGGGCAAACAGCGAGTAGTCGATTGAACGAGTTTGAGCGTATGGTTGGTTGGTTGATTTTGTTTAGCGGCCCATTAAACTCTATGCGTAATTAATGCCGAAATCTATCTATTTTGAACACAATTTTATGGCTCTAACTACAGATAAATTCTAGTCATAGTAATTTTTCTATAAATAGTTATTGTTGGTAATGTTGCTATAAATAGGTATTGTTGGAATTTTTTTTATATATAAAAATGTGTTGCTGCTATTTTTACTATGAAAATGTATTTTTATAATTTCATAGATGTTTTGTTTGTGAGTTCACTATTTGCCCATATCTGAGACCCTAACAAACGTTGCCACCTCCAGTTAGGATGTACCTGGGAACAATAACAATGAAGAGGTGGTTCCATGCTCCTCGAAACCTCACAGAGTCCTTGCTGCTGGATGTAGTTTATCGTTATACCTAAGAATATTTAATGCATGGATAGCAGAAGAAGAACAAGAAAAATACTCGTCATAATTACTTAGGAAGACAGAAGAAAGAAATTTGTGGAGAGCCGTGTTCGCTTACTTAACGAGTTTGTATCAATGGTTGGCTGGTTGTGTTTTATGGCATATCAAGCATTGTAGGTCATTTAATGTCAAATTTAGTTATATATATATATATATATATATATATATATATATATATATATATATATAGTACTAGTAAACATATATATGGTAACATTTTTTTTTCAAAAACGTATAGCTGGCAACATTATTTTTGGACGTAGTTTATCGCCATACCCAGGACGGGGACGTAGTTTATCGCCATACACAGGACGCGGATGTAGTTTATCGTCATACCCAGGATATAGATATATGCTGAGAAAAACTGGATGTTCACTATTTTTCCATAGCTAGGACCCTAACGGGTGCTACCACCCTATGTCAGGGTGGATCTGGGATCACCAGGAATTAAGAGGTGGTTCCACGCTACCTCAAAACCTCCTGATCAAGGCATTGCTGTTGGGTGCAGTTTAACGTCATACCGAGGACGGTTGTATCAATGAATAGCAGGACAAGAACAAAGATGGTTGGTATAGCGGTAAAAGTATCATAGAGCAAAAAAGCAGGATGTAATGGAATCTCTTGATTGAAAACTTCCTGACAGAAGGGGCCGTTCTGTTGTTTTATTAGCTGGTTGAATCATTAGGTTGGTGCAAAAATAATGTCTTTTTCTCTTATAGTAACATATGTGAGAAAACGACATTATTTTTGCACCAACCTAATAACTTACAAGCAAGTTTATGCAGTTTATAACCATCTTTTTCATCTAAAAGTTAATTAACATTCTATCATTGTGTTAAATCTTCTGTTCATCACCATTCTTATCTGCTGTGATTATTTTTACTTACACTAAGGCCTCGTATTCATGCATTTCAAATAGAGTCCAGCTCCAAGTCGAATGGGCAGACAAGTAGCGCCTCATAAACGGTAGATGGAGCGTAACAGGCAAGGAAGGCAGTCCATCTAGCGGAAGGAAAGCCCTGGTTTTAAATCTCCGTTACCTTGCGGTTATATCTAAACAAGAAAAAAACCGTGGAAGTAAATCCAGACAAAAAAACCTGCAGTGGAACTCCGAAGGTGGTTGTCTGTAAACATTGATAACTTAAAAAAAAAAAAATCCTGCAATCCAACAGTGTCCAAGTTCAATGTCTTGCATTCTTTTGGATATCGTCAGTACCACCAAGAGAGAGATACGTAGTTTGAACAGCGGATGACCTCCATATAACATCGTCCATGTCTGCGTCCTGAAATAGTCAGTCCAGTTTCACCATTAAAAGACTGAATTTTGACCATACAGGGAATTACCTCTGCCTCGAGAGATAAACAGATACCTACTTACACTAAGGCTTCGTTGTAGACGAAACGTAAACTTTGTATCAGTATATGTATGTGTATGTATATATATGTATATGTGTGTGTGTGTTTACTTATGTAGGTTTGCAGTTGTATATATGTATGTTGACACCTACTGTATATGAAATTGTTTATGTGTACGTGTAGGTAGGGAAAGATGTTCTCTGTCTCGTCCCTTTTTGTGTATATATATATATATATATATATATATATATATATATATATATATATATATATATATATATATAATATGTCTTGGTGCTTATATATTAGAATCTGATTGCGCTTGTTTTACGCGTGAGTTTAGGACCCCATTCACACACTATTAGGATTAAAATGTATACATTGTAAAAAGACCGGATATGATATTAGCTAAAGTAACTTCAATGAAGAAATAAATTGAATAACACATATATTTCTTTTTTTCTCAGTAATTTTATAGTTGTAAACTTAATAGCGAATAAATTTTAAATTTTGATTTTGTAATTAGCGGTTTTAAATTTTAATATTAAATTTTATCATATAATTTAGTAATTATTGGTTGGAATAAATTCTTTTTTTTAATACTACCCATATTTTAAACATCTGAATAGATATTATAACATGACTTCGTTATCAAGCTTTTTGAATTCTCCTGTACTTGTGTTTTGATTGGTCCATCTAGCCTTTGTAACAACGTTTTCCACTTGCGAAGAATTGTTAATTAATTTGAAAATTTTAAAACTATTTATTTTACATTCAACGTCATCACTTGATAAGACACCGAGGGTGTTGAAACAAAATAGCTATTTTTGTAGTGATTTTATAACATATTTATGTTATAAATTTTTTTTTAAATAAATAATTATATCTGCTCTACTTTGTATTGAGCACTCTTTTAAGAATAGTAATTGTTGGTTATTGGAATTCATTCCATATACACCAATCATATACTTGGGTGTATATATATATATATATATATATATATATATATATATATATATATATATATATATATATATATATATATACATACACGCCGAAATAAGCAAACACTGAAATATTTGTTAAAATCGTACACGTTAAAAAACGCTCAATTTCAAGTAGGAAAACCAAACTTGCAGAGCGATTTAATATCTTAAAAAAAATAAGAACGCTGACGGAATATTACCACTGTTTTGACCGCCATGGTCTCGTCAGCTGTTTTCTTCAGCGAATCAATCATAGGCAAGGCAAAAACAGAATTGCTTTCATTCGACACCGGAAGTAATGGGCGGGGTTATAATGGGGACAAAAGTAAAAATAAAATAAAAAGAAAGTGAAATGGAGGGAGAAAAAATATATAAAAAATATAATATAATATAATATCATATATATATATATATATATATATATATATATATATATATATAATTCGATGAGTAAACAACATACTCTACAGTTATGATGCAAACATCCTCTCTCTGATTATCTTCGTCATGTTCATATTTCGTAATGAGTCATCAATGAAAGTCAGGCTTCCGAGGTTAACGACGCAATTTAATGTTTCATAAGAAACTACAGATTTTTTACGATTTTACACTGTTTTCTTCAGCTATTCCTTTAAGATTTTACATTGTTTTCTCTAGGAGGGAATTTCGACACAGTATATTTTGGTTAAGAATAGCAACATTAATCAAAACTAATATTATAATGAAAATAATTACTTTGGCTGCGATGATTTTGTTGCTGCTGTAAATGAGTTGTTTCTCACCATCGCCAATTGTTATGCATTGATGAACCCCACGGTGACCATTTAAGCCTATATTAATGGACGCATCGTCTCCTTTGTGTGCGCGTGCGCAGCTTTCATAATATTATAAAAATGAAGATATTTTTTATTGTTAAATTTTATTTAGTTTTGTTTTTCTCATTTCTGAAAGCAATGAAAGGAAGATGAAAAATAAAACTAGTCAAAAGTGAATAATGACCGTATTTCATCTAAGAAAATTACAAAAGACAATCATTTTTAATTAGTGTTTTGGAATTCTATAGAAGAGAAAACAAATAAAAAACGAAAGATTTCCTTTTTTCTAAGTTGAGATTAAAGACGTAAAATCATCAATCAGTATTGATTCCTGGCGTTGTTGCTTCGTTATTTTTGAAAGCTTTTCAAACCCCTTACATTTTGGCGCAAACATCTGACGTTTCAGAACGGAAGGAACTATTGACTTTTCCATTTTCTGCATATACGAGAAATGATAAAAAAAAAATATCGTGACTGTTGCTATGGTAACAGAGCAAAAGTACGTAAAGTGAAGCCGTTTTGTACGGACGGACCTTCAACTTTGTCGCACTTGCATACTAAGCTATAATGTTCTCACTCATTTCATCTACATATAACATTGCTTAGAAAGAAAGTGTGTAGAGTGTGGCCGTTTCACCATACCACAGAGATTCCATCATTGACCATGGTTTGTGCTGCTGGTTTTGGCCAAGCACGATATTCCTCAGATCCAATAACCAATAACCGCCATATTCTTCAGATATCGCTCCACTGCGTCTTTTTTTTTCTTTAAAAATCAAATATCACCTAAAAGGAGCAAGATTGTAAGACTCCAAGGAGATCCAAGAGAATGCGACAAGACAGCTGCTCCCTATTCTAAAACAGGAGTTCCAAGAATGCGTCCATTAATGAAAATGGAGTTGAATAAAATCTGTGTCTTCAAAAGGGGACATCGAATATATTAAAAGTCGAATTATGTGTTTTAGTTTTCTTTTTATAGCACCATTTCTGATAGTTCTTGATTAGACCACGTATAGTTACAGGCAGTTATTGTGTATAACTTGTTCGAAGAACATTTTTATCTGAATTTCTGGGAAAATGAGTTATTATTTACACTATTTACATTCGGACTATTGTCCTCAGCTTTATTGTTGCTATCGCAACAAGGCTCTTCGGCCTTCATCAGATGTATATCGATCTGGGTAATCGACAGGGAATTCCTAACTAAACGCCATATTTAATCTACGGGGAAAGACTTTTCTATTTCAACTGCCCAAGTCTAGGGATATCTCGTCTAGTTCATATTGTTAGTACTCCTCTGTTATTGCACGCGCGTTTCCACTGAGTCCATGTACTATTATTTTCTTATAAAATTCATGAACCAACTCTTTATTTCACAAGGCTATTGTCCCATAGGACAATTACCCGTATTGAAATTGGAGACTTAAACATAACCTTCCTGCTGTATAGTGCTTATGTGATCCTGTATTGTATTTCTTTCTATGCTAGGCCTACCACGGAGCTCATCATAGCATAGAATATACTTTATGATGTCTAACTCTCCAGTATTTTTATCTTGTCCAGTATATTCACATCACCCCACAGGAGCTGATGACAACCCTTTTCCATCCATACATGATCAGTCATTCCTGATGTAATTGCTTCATCCCTCATTACGTTTTTTTAATATTTCTCCAACCTTACTTTTAGGAGCAGATTGTTTTACCTTTATATTCTGTCATAAATGGAGGAAACCCAGTTGTCGGTCATGTTCTCTCCCGTGTTAGGCTTTACTCGACACAGATTACTCCATAGAATAGTTTACTGATGTGGTATTGACACAAATCTTCTTAATCCTCCTATAAGCCCTTGGAGCAAGATAAGACAGACTGTGGCAATTTTATGGTCTTTCTCCTCCAACTTTCTATTTCCATCTGAACTGAACCCTTTATTTAATCTACGGGTATAGTTTCTTCTTGTGCCATTGCCCTTGCTTAGGGATATACATCAGAGGAAGGCGGGAGGATACTAAGGTTGAAACCTTGTGATAATAATAAGAAAGGTGAGGATAATAGTCTGAATATAAACAGTGTAAATAAAGAAGTAAATTTTGTTGGAATTCTTTCTGTATCTTATTTGATTTTAGATTCTTAAATGCCCTTTTCTTGGGAATCGTCTGGCATCATTTCTTTTACATGCATTTTTCTAACATCGTCCAGCTGATATGGAACATTCTTGCAATGTTGAAAATATGTTGTATTTCCGTAGTGGGTACGTGACATTGTAACGATCTGGATTATTATTGGTGAGGAATTAAGACCAACCTAAGGCATTATATAATTGCACTGCTAATAATTTCTCGGCGAACATGCATTAAAACTTGTTTTATTATTGTTAATAATTTCATTATAGAAATCTAATAGTAATTGTTAATAACTTTATTATAGATATATATTATAGTATGGAGGCACGGTGGAGTAATAAACATCGGCTCGGACTGAGGAATCGTAGTTCGAATTCCAGTCGAATCAATTACATTAACGTGCTAATACCCTTGAGAAAGATATGAATCCTTTTCTCCCCCCCACCAGCTATGGGTAAATAGCAGGACAGACTGGGATCTATAGCCTTGGATGGCAACTGATATAACGCAGAAAGAAATGGCAACCTACTGCGGGAAAATATCCGCCTCATCAATTATGTATCGAAAGATACATGATTGTCTAAGCGTGTATCAAGCATGTCAGATAACTGACTGATTATAGAAACATAGAAAAGAGCTTTCTTCTATTCTACTTAGATTTTATGAATTTGAGCGCAGTAAAAGATTGCCGGTTATGTCTCTCCCATTTAAGGTTGAAATGGCAAGATATAGCCATACGGTCTTTGCTAACAGATTATTCTCTCGCACTCCTTGCTTGTGAAACTATCTTCTTTTTTCCCTCTTAATATTAGGTTGGTGCAAAAATAATGACGTAATAATGTCGTTTTTTGACCTATTTTTAACGTCAAAAAACGACATTATTACGTCATTATTTTTGCACCAAACTAATAGTAAACCCTGATCTTCAAAAGTTTAGATGCGATGTCATTCATCCTGTTTTTTCCGTCTTCTTGAATTCTGATATTTCTTTATCCTCTTTTCTTAATAATGATTTTTCTCTGATACTTTTAGTTTCACTATCTTCCAGAGTCTTAGTGGTTTTATATTTTTTTCTTGCGATGAAATTAAAATAAATATGCCAGAATATAATAATCATTTATTGTCAATCGTTAGCTTCTTTCTTCTTAATGTCTCTCCATACATTGTTCTTTCTCATAAATAGTTTTCTATCCCTCTCAGTAACGCTTTGCATCTTAGTAGCTTTATTACCTTTCTTGGGAGGAAATGATTAAAACAATATAAAGTGGTTTGGAATTAAGGTAAGAATTATTCATAGAATTGTTATCTATCATCCATATACATTGCTGATATTTTATTACAGAAAGTATTACAAATTAATTTTTCTAAAAACAAATGCTTTTATTAGAAGAATTCTAAATCAAGAAGTAATTGTTAATATTTTTTGTATATTAAAACTATTAGGAGTTATAAATTGAAATCTCTTGGAGACGACAGAAAATGATATACCGAAATTCGAAGGCGCATCAGAATAGGGAAATATGCCCTCCAAAAGCTAAACTAACATAATAAACAATTTAGAAACAAAGAAAAGAGTACTGAACTGCTATATAATTTTAGTCTTCTTGCATGGTAATAAATATTGGTCAATTTTCCCATAGATAAATAAGAGACTTGAAGCAAAAGAGATATAGTTAACAAATCGATGAAACCCTGAACTGAGAATGTGAGCGATCAGGAGATATTAAGAAAACTAGGAACAAAAGGGACCCTTAAACTTAGAATAAGAAAATGACTTGAAATTTAAATTCTAATGAGGAAAGAAGGCGTGGAGAATTTGACACACCCAGGATATACTTAAGTAGGGCAGACGGAAACAACGAATAACCTATCGAACGAACATTTTTGGATGAATTGAATAACAGTGATTAATACAGTAAAAAAGACAAATATTAATTAGTGTTAACAAGGACAGTAAGTTGTAGAGAGTCACTGTTCACCCATGACCTGAAAGGACATACAACGTAAAAGACGAAGCCTGATTTATAGTTATATAATTATTGCTTCACTGTCTCGTCCTAGACAATTTTTCTCTAGAGAATCAATTTTAAATATTTATAAGTCTGCCATTCAGTCATGCATTGAATATTGATGCCACGTATGCTCTAGTGTTCCTGCTATATATTTAGAGATACTTGATAAAATACAAAGAAGAATCCGTAATGTTATTGGTCCAGATCTGGCATCTCGACTTCAGTCAATTTCCCACCGCCGTAACATGGCTTCCTGATGCTTTTTTTCTATAAATATGTTCATAGTAATTGTTTCGATGAATTTTCCACGATGGTATCTAAACTTTATGGAATTAAGCGGAGCACCAGATTGGCAACAAGATTTTCATTAATTTAAAGTTGAATTGACTAGATGCAACCGTAAGTTCTATGCTAGCAATTTCTTGGAATTAATGCTTTCCAGTCAAATTTGATCTTCAAAAATTTAAATACGACAGTGTATTTCAATTTTTGAAGATCAAGTCGGAAATATGCTGCCTTTTTGATTCTTATTTTTTCTGTTCTCGCTCCTTAATGACTTTTCTCTTATGTATTATTCTTCCACACTCAGTAAATCCCTTGTGTCTTAGTAGCTTTATTGCCTTGCTTGGGGTAAAATGATTAAAAAATATAAAAGGCGTATACTGAATAATTACTTCCTAGTTAATATATGGTTTATTTAAAAAAATCATTTTCTTAACATAATATTTTAGAAGGTGATAAAGCTCCTTACTCTTTTAATAAGCAAATAAACATGATATATTGTGATCTTTGTTCTTGTATTAAACCTTTCAGTAAGAAAGAATGATTGATGTTCAGATTTAAGTTACTTACATAAGATCAGAAACATTCAATATATCGGTTACTCTTGTGTAACAAACAATTTTAAAATCAATAATAGCATATATTAAGAAAATTATGTCTCTCTAATGGCTTTGAATGGCTGATAATGTTTATATTGGTTGAAAAGGTTTGATGGGTGAACAATCAATCAACCAACAAAACAATCTCTCTCTCTCTATATATATATATATTACGTTGGTGCAAAAATAATGACGCAATAATGTTGTTTTCTGACGTTACAAAATACGTCAAAAAACGACATTATTACGTCACTATTTTTGCACCAACATTATATATATATATATATGTGTGTGTGTGTGTGTATATATATATATATATATATATATATATATATATATATATAAATATACATATATATATATACATATCTCTCTCTCTCTATATATATTTATATATATATGTATCTATCTATCTATCTATCTATCTATCTATCTATATATATATATATATATATATATATATATATATATATGTGTGTGTGTGTGTGTGTGTGTGTGTATTTAAATAAGAGTTTTGTGGTACAGAATTTAATAATAGGACAAGACAAAATTTATAAGGCATTTTTTATAAAAGAAAAGCTAAAAAAACAAAAAAAAACAAAAAAAAAATTACAAAAAAACAACCGGTTTCGTCCCAGGACTTATCAAGTTTATTTTTTGGGGAATTGAAAATTTCATAACATTTATAAAAGCGTGTAAATTAAATTAACGAATGAAATGGAATGGGAAAAATAGTAGGAAATGTGTGGTTAATTTTAGTGCGGGCCGTTTTTCGATTTTATCTAGGGTCCACTCCTCATATCACCTGAAGGTTCTAGAGTCCTTGTATATCAGATCCCGTGAGCCCTTCCCTTTGTTAATAGAGGGAATGCTTACTGGGTCTGAATTATATTGGACTCGAGTTTCTTGAAATTCATATTTTTTTTCTTCCATTCCATTCGTTAATTTAATTTACACGCTTTTACAAATATATAAATTTATAGTCACATATGACGCTACCATTGCATTTAGCATGAAACACGCTGTCGCCTCTTATATATATATATATATATATGGACAGAGAGAGAGAGAGAGAAAGAGAGGGGGATTCTATTGTTGTTGGTAAGAATGGCGGTGAATAGCACAATCAATTTTGACAGGAAAAGTTTTATAAAAAATGAAATTGGCCAAGGTTTTATGGGACAGTCCATCGGTGGCCTGACCCCTGGCATGTTCATTTCGGAAGTACAAAGATGATAAGCTTCGAGCATGGTTCTCTGGTTAGCAACCGATGGTTGAGGTCAGATTCGAAAACTGTAACTCATTCGTGACCAAAAGTGCCTCGGCGCATTTATATATATTCAAGAGACCCACCTTATTTCAAGCGAAATTCTGTCGTGGAGGTTCCAACTCTTCTCAGTATATTTTGATAGCCGATTCTTGTATAGTCAGTCGTTATTTGTATGCGACCTGTTCACTTGTTTCCGTGAATCCAGCAAGCAGATTGTGCCTGCCAGATGTCACCACAAAGGAGAACGCGTTTCTTTCATTAGAGTTTGTGCGCCCAATCTGCTGTGGGAATAGGAAGCCTTTTATCGTCGGATCGATCAGATTATGGCATCGTCGAAACTGGTAGTGTTTTTGCGGGTGATCTGAACGCCATCCTTGAACCCGATTTAGACTCCGGAGTGATAGGGAGGGTACTTAGATTCTTTCAGATGTTAAATATTTCGTGAATTGTCGCCAGACTCGATCTAGTCTAAAATTTCGAAATAAACTTACGAAGCTTGTAGTGTGGATTTGGGCAGATAGGGATAGCCCAGTTCAATGTGGGTTCGCCTCAGTTTGAAAACAATATAGCTGGCTTTCTATTTATAGCAATATGATCTCGCTGTTGGACAGCTGGAAACACTGTGTTCTTCTGCCCTTGCGAGCCATGATGCGCATGGTGGTATGTACAGCAGAGTATTGCCTCTTTCTTCTAATCGTCTGGTTGCGTTCTTCAAGCGCCAGCAGAAGGTCAAGATCATGATGCAGAAGGAGAGATTTACCTCGGAGGACTTCATTGAAATGTGGATGACTGTTGCGCGCCTAGTGCGATCGAATGGTGTTAAGTGAGTTACATCTCGAACAGACAAGTTGAAGAACTTATTCTTTTGAGAAAAAATAAACTGCCTGCATAACGGACCCCCCCCCCCCCGAAACTATACGCTTCAGTTTCTTAGGAGGAACGTGGGCCTTTTTCAGCATTCATTATTCACATCAGCAGTCAAATTAAAAAAAAAAAAAATCTTCATTTTGAACATTAATCAATCCAAATAAATAACAAAATTTGATTGAAATCAGGGAAAGGACATAGCTAAATAGTTTAAAAAAGGTGACATTTTTTAACAAATATTTTTAAATATTGTTGGCTAGTTTTTTTCCATTTATCTTTGATTGCAATCTACGGTTAGACTAAGCGTCACGATGTCATCACATAGCCATCTTAATTGCAGTCGCCATTGTTAAAAATGGAAGAAAATCCGGATGCTAATTTCGTCTGCTTTATTCAAATTAAATTGTTTTTTCGTTTGTTTTCATTCATTATTTTTTCTTCATTTTTTTACCGATGACTTTTTCTCGTTATAGTTATGATATCCATTAATTTAAATCAAATAATTTACTTTCCCTTCACTGAGAGGAATTTAAAACGTAAAATTAGGTTTTTAAATTCTTACCATTCATTCAATTACAGTTAGATAGTTTTTTTTTTCAATTATAGTTAGCTAGTTTTTTTTTTTTTTTTTTTTTTTTTTAAATATCTCGGTGGCTTTTTATGTAAAGCTTCTCATCAACTTTTCATCATTTTCATTTTTCTTATTCAGACTACTAAGCTTTTAATTTCTTTTCTTATTTTTATCCCAATTTCAAAATCTTATGAAAAGTAACTCTTGCTTAATAGGAGAAGCGGTTTTCGATGGCCAGCAGTATTGGGAGATGAAAAGAAACAAAAATCTGGAAGCTATGAATATTAATACAATGATTATATGAATAAGCAAGTCCGGGTCAAAATGCAATCATTATGCAAATGATTTAACTGTTGAATAACGGAATGAAGGAATTGGTTAGCGAATGCCTAATTATATGGTATTAGGTTGGTGCAAAAATAATGACGTTATAATGTCGTTTTTTGACGTTAAAAATACGTCAAAAAACGACATTATTACGTCATTATTTTTGCACCATCCTAACAGTAACATACGATAGTTCGATGGTTGAAATTCTTCAATGGAATCATTTCGGTTTGTCATTAAGAATCTAAAAACATGCTGGTGTTAAAGAATAATATTGAAAAGCTGAACAGAAATAAAAGCAAGAATAAGAATATTAAATCTATTCATATTGACGGCCTATTGGTTATGAGAAAGCTGTTTGCTTTTTTTTTCAGTCCTTGGCAAATATGGAGACAAAAGAAGAAGAAAAAAAACAAGCATGCGTGGAATAAAGAAAAAATAACTCCGTGAGAAATAGAAAATGAGAAGAAAAGAGAGGAATGAGCAAAGAGAGAGCAGAGAAAAGAAAGACAGAATTTGTCAGCTAGAAGCAAAACAAAACAAAAAAAAATATTGGAAGGCAAAAAGATAGGTAAACTGAGAGAAAGATGAAAACAAAATCTGTTTGC
>OZ010582.1:25365331-25380331 GCA_963932145.1 Acanthosepion lycidas
TCTATTCAAAATATCGTAATATATATATATATATATATATATATATATATATATATATATAATATCTCGTAATGTATATATATATATATATATAATATCTCGTAATATATATATATATATGTCGTAATATATATATATCTATATCTATATATATATATATATATATATATATATCGTAATATATATATACATATATATATCGCAATATATATATATATCGTAATATATATATATCGTAATATATATATATATATATATATATATATATATATATATATATATATATATATATAGTCGGCACCCACTCACATACGAGCATCGAGATCGTCATCCTCTCTCCTTACCCACTTTCTCCCTTCTGGTGGAGTAGCGGGGATATTTCTGCAGCCCCACCTACTTGTGAGCCGGAGTCACAGAAGAGTGTGGGAGATGAACACGGTTGCTTGACTCGGGACCTCCAGACAGTACGTGGCATATCCTCTTCATGTTGATGGTCGGGCTGGAATATATCAGCCCTCAATGCTTCTCCAGGTATGCGTAAAGATATAAAGCATAAAGATCTATCTATCTATCTATCTATCTATCTATCTATCTATCTATCTATCTATCTATCCACACACCCATACATATATATATATATTTCATTAATTCAAATTATTTCTTATGTATGTTAATATCTTAATATGAGATATATATCTGATATAAATACACGCACGCACACACCTCCTCTCTCTCACAGACACACACAGGCAAACACATACACATATAATGGAATATTTCATATATGGATATTTTGTAAAGATAGAAACCACAGAGGAGGACTTCAAACAAGCTGAACAGGAAGGATTAACGTGACATTTATTGTAAAGTTTTGGTAAGAACCAGAGCCGGTTCAGGAACACATTTCTTTAGGAAAATTGCACGGTTACCACCGAATCACGCAATCTTTCTGTGGCTCTAGTTTAAAAATGATATCACGAGACTGAAACAACTATTTAGACCTGGCTTAGCAGAAAATCCTACAGAGTAAAATTAGAAATTTCTCTCAAAATGGACCCCGCAATATGTGCTTACCTGAGGCAAAGAATGGCTTGTACATTTTAACGTCTCTAAAACGAAACTGCTTTCATTTAATCCTGGCAGATAACCTTTTCTGTCTGCCATCAGTATGGCTGATGCTAAACCCTAGAAAAGTAACACTTTGCGCCTAGTTAGACTATAGAAGTTGTTTCGTTAAGGGATACAGGTTCAATTTCTGTTGTGATGCACACCTTTCTTTAATAGGACTTTTCAATCTAGTCCGGCTTTTATCAATTTCCCTGTTGAAAAAAAAAGCACCGCTTGTAAATCAAACATGCATACCCACTAAAATGACTTTCATAGTAATATATACATACATATATATATATATATATATATATATATATATATATATATATATACACTCCGTGCCAAATTATTATCGAGATATCTTTTTTTCTAATATTTCAAAAACCGTCCAATCAAAATTTTCACACAATATTGGCAACACTGACCTGCGCAATCACTAAAATTTTCCACATGATCTTCGCAATGTAAACAAACTGGCGCCATATTTGTTATCAAAACGGTGATTTGAGCGTGCCAAATTATTAGAAAGGTTTAGTACAAATCCCAGAATTGAGCACACAAAACGTTTATTAATGTTGCACGTGAATGTTTATGATCAAAAGAAGCTAATAAATAAGATAATCAAACAAATAATAACAGATACAAACAAAGGCACAGTTTTAAACAAATTAATAGGGAATGTGCTTTCCCTGTTTTGAAATTACTTGAAAAAGTCGACGATCCATAGAATTTGTTAATTGTAGGATGTCATCTGCTGTAATGCCACGAGATATGTCAAGAATTGCTTCCCACAATTCAGCGTTGCTCCTGAATTGTCGTCCGTTGGCGTACAGTCTTCGCTTCATGATGCTCCAATGGTTTTCGATTGGGTTCAAATCTGGAGAATTTACTGGCCACTTCATCTTTCGAGGTCAATCGAAGCCTAACTGCTTCAAATATTCAGTAGTCTTGTGAGCAGCATGTGAGGGAGCATTATCTTGCATAAAATCAATGGCTCTTCTGAAGGCAACTCTTTGCCTTTTCATCCACGGTTCAAGATGCTCCTTCATAAACGCTATGTATGCATCAGCAGTTATTTTGACGCCATCTGGTACTCTCCATGGGCCCACTAATGTATTTTCTAATAATACAACCGGCTTGTTGGCGTCTCAAACGCTGATGGCGATTCTTTCCGTTCATTACCCAGCCTTTGCACCATCTATCTGGCCCATCTAGTGTTGCTCGAGTTTCGTCTGTGAACAAAACTTTAGAGAAGCCAATCTTCATATTGACCTCGGCCCATTTCAATCGATTTTGAATGTGATTTCTCGTCAACGGAGGCTTCGATACAGGTTTTACTGCTGTCGATATTTTCCTCAGATACCGACACCGAGTACTTTTAGACACAGTAGGATCACCAATGCGACTGAAAAGCTCTTGGCCAGGGTTCTTTGTGGCCACTCGTTTAAGTCGTGACATGAGACGACGTGGCTTGCATTTATCTGCCCTTTTGCGTACCTGTGTAGGGTCGGCGGTGAAACTTTCGCTGTTTGATGACACCTCCCTATCATTTTAGAAATTTCTAGGGTAGATTTACCTTTTGAGAGTTCTGAGATGTTAGTTTTTTTTGCATTACTTAAACTGCTTTTCTGGACCATCTTTTTACTAAATTCTTACACTTTTCTAATAATTTGGCATGCTCAAATCACCGTGCTGATAATAAATATGGCGCCAGTTTGTCTACATTGTGCAGATCAAGTCGAAAATTTCAGGATAGTGTTGCCAACATTGTGTGAAAATTTTGTGTGAATTAATTGGACGGTTTTTGAAATATTAGAAAAAAAGATATCTCGATAATAATTTGGCACGTAGTGTATAATTTTCCACTTTTTACCCACTTAACAAGACGTTTTTGGAACTTGGCCTCAATAGATAATGTAGAATCAAATTTATCTATTAAAATACTTCCTAATAATAAAGCTTTGGTAATTACGAAACCCGACAAATGTTCTGGCGTCGTCATCCTTGACTATCATGATTATGTTAACAAGATGATGACAATTCTTGGAGATTCCTCTAAATTTGTCCGGTTAGGCCCAATAGATAAATCTGATTCTATATTATCTACTGAGGCCAATTTCCAAAAACATATGGTTAAGTGGGTAAAAAGTGGCAAATTGCCCACTGATATTTCAAATTTGATTTGAACCTCGGCCTCTATTCATCCTCGTCTCTATGGCGTACCCAAAACTCATAAAGTTGGTGCACCATTGAGACCTATTCTATCTATGATTGGGTCTTCTCAACACAGTGGGGCTAAATGGCTTTCCACTATACTGCAACAGGTTTTGGCGCAGTATAACTCTGCTTGTATTAAAGATTCATTTGAATTTTCCCGTTTTATGCAGTGTTATTCACCTACGGATAAATTTATGTATTCATATGATATCACCAGTTTATTTACTTGCGTTCCACTTGATGAGACTATCGATATATGTGCTGATGCCCTATATCGTAGACAATTGTATCCGCCTGTTATTCCAGAAGACGTGTTTGTTGAACCGATGAAATTTGCCACGATGGTCAGTTGAGTTCAGTTTCGACCGCATCATGTAGAGGCAGATTGATGGTCCTTCGATGGGTTCCCCTTTGGGGCCCATCTTAGCAAATATCTTTGTTGGGTTCCAGGAAGAGAGTGTACTACTAAAATCTGATAAACCTGACGTTTATTTCCGTTATGCTGATCACACTTTTGGTCTCTTCGATAACGAGATTAAAGCGGACCAATTTCTTGCTTCCCTTAACAATATACATCCGAAATTTACACAGGAAAAAGGAGGTTGATTCATCTCTTCCCTTTCTCGATGTACTCGTCAGCAGATCTACATCAGGTTTTATTACTTCTGTGTACCGTAAACCGACGTTTACTAGTTTATATATATGTTGGGATTCTTTTTGTCCCAGACAGCGCAAAATCAATTTAATTAAGACCCTTACGCATAGGGCTCTAATGATCTGTTCGGACATCAAGTTGAATGATGAACTCAGGTTTATCACTTCTACTCTCTGCAACAATGCCTACCCATTGGGCATTGTTCAAGCAATTATTAAGAACAAAATTGCTGAATTTAACAAAGTGAAACCCGCTATAGTAGAGAGATGTCCTGTGTATCTCCGCCTTCCTTGGCTGGGTAGTATCAGCGATAAGTTTGCTAAGCAGGTTTCACCGCAGTTCAACATTGTTACTTTGCCGCTAACACTCGTGTTGTTTTCTCTGCCAAGGCCCATTCTTCCGTCTGGACGTAAGGATGGTTCTCCCACCACACCATAATAGTTCACTGATTTATTCCTTTAAATGTAGTTGCGGTTCGCACTACATAGGGAGAACGACGCAAAGGCTAGATGCTAGAATAAAACAACATGTTCTAGCGAAAATCCGAAAGCGGAGTACACTCCCTCGGCCATTCTGACCAATACGTCTGGGTCTTCCATCGCAGAACAACTTATAAATAGCCATATTTGCGCTGTTAGTTTTAGTGCGGACGCTTTTACCATCCTTAGCAAGTTCCCCTCAAATTACCACATAAAAGTGTTGGAGGCCATCTATATTTTATCTTTAAAGCCTTCTCTTTGTAAAGAGAAGGACTTTATATTAAGCCTCCAAGTAATTAGCATTTAATATTATTTCCCACCAATAAACTTTGTCTATTGTTCTTTTTTTTTATATAATTTACTCTATTTACCTCGATTTAGCTCTGTTGAGCGAGGTACGAAACCGGTTAGCCAGCCTGTTTTTCATTTTTACTTTTTATTTTCATGAGTGGTAATATATATATATATATATATATATATATATATATATATATATATATATATATATATATTGGGAAAATCATGCGACCAGAATAACATCTATTACAGTGCAGATGTTATTATAATCGCATAATTTTTAATAGTGAAGTATTTTTTATGCTACATCTGGCTCGTCTGGAAGGCACGATATGTTAATATGGCGTCCTGTAGTTAAAGACAGTAAAAACGAGACGTTGTGTGTGTCTGTTCGTTTGAGTCTGTGTGTCTGTTCGTTTGAGTCTGTGTGTCTGTTCGTTTGAGTCTGTGTGTGTGTGTAGGGGAGAGAGAGAGAGAAATTATGAATTTTCTTTTATACTTGATATACAACGCCACCTAACGGGCGTTAAATGTTTTCTGGATGAAGAATGGGGTAATAGTATCAAGATAAATGAAGAGCATTATTGTAAATTCTCCGATATTTTAACTTATGGACTTATTGAAAACCTTCAACTATGAAATAAATAGTCTCACCAACCTGTAATTGGCCAATCGTGGTGTGTATGGCTCCGCACTTGGAATCAGGGTCAATCATGGAGCAGTTCCCTTAAAAAGAGTGACAAGGCTATTGATTTTGGTTTTGATTTAGATATGTGATAACTAAATATCTTTACTCTAAATGTACGCATGCATGATTTTCTACCTTTTTAAAAATAAAAATGAAAATAAAAACAAGGAAAATTAAGGGAATATTACCCAATTTCTCTTGATGTTAATACAATAGAAAATGTGTGGTCAATTATTAAAAGAGTTGAAAATAAGAATTGGATAAATAGTCAAGTTAAGAAATCTGGAAAAAATAATAATCATTGCAAACAGTATTAAAATGCAAGCTGTAGTAAATTTTAAACATCAGTGTATTAAGTTGATAGAATTAGCAAAAAAACTATATTAAAACGTAAAATAATAAATATATATATATATAAATTATTCAGACATATGTGTCAAGCAAGTATATTTTAGCGGGATATATGTTTGGGATTTGTCTGTAAAGAAAGACTAATCAAACATGGATTTGTCTATAATATTATTACTGACACGACATTCAGATATTATTTACGGTTTAATCTTAAAAAAATGCATGTAAAAACGTATTCAACGTAGGCAAATAAACGGCGAGAAGTAATAAAAAGAAAGCGAGTAGAATAGAAAGTAATAAAAAAAAATGAAAGGAAACTAGAAGAAAAATAATTAAAAAGAAAAAGTATAATAACACAAGAAACATCAAACCTGAACGAGATGAACGACTGAAGGAAAACAGAATATAATTATAAGAAAATGGCATTTGCAAAGAAACGCTGAAATAGGAAGAAAGGGAAACTGAAAACGAGGCTGTTGAGCTTAATCGAAGAGTTCCAAACGAGAAGAAAACCGGATGACGATGATACCAATTATCCGAAGAAAAGACATCAATAAAGAAAATGCATGAAGAAGATATCCAGGCTTCTTGGAGAACAACATCTTGTTAGCAAAGCAGCTATCTGTGTAGAACAGCAGAAACCTGTGTGTTGCCCTGGAGGTCGTCAGTTTTTTCTTACTTTTCTTTGCTAATTTCTTTTTATAGGATTTTGATTTCTTTTTGTCTTTCCTGTTTTTTAAGCCAACCTCACTCTCTCGTAGCAGACAACCAAAATTCTGCTCTAAGAGATCTACCAATATCCATTTGAGCAAATGCTGAGTGGAACTGACGACGGATGTCAGATTCCATTAGTCTTTCTTGGAACTTTGAGGATATTTTTGAGGCAGGATTCTTGCTTACATTACTCGAAATAAAAGGAAGACAAAAATACATGTTTAGCCCATATATATATATATATATATATATATATATATATATATATATATATCTGGGAGAAACATATACATATATATATATATATATATATATATATATATATATCTGTGTGTGTGTGTGTGTGTGTGTGAGTGTGTGCGTGTCTGCGTGTGTGTCTGCAGTCTGTCAGGTGGGGCGGGGATGTTTATGTATGCGCACCTTTAAATATATTTGCAAACTCCTAAAGAAGGTGCTTATGAATGTGTATGCGCGTGCATCTCTCTGTGGTAATACCCCCTACACACACGCGCACGCATACACACTCACAAACACACACGTGCACTCACACACATATACACAAACGCACAAAGACGCAGACACATGCGTACACATACACTTACATATATGTATATATATATATGTGTGTGTGTGTATATATGTATATATATATGTGTGTGTGTATATATATATATATGTGTATATATATATAATATATAATATATATATATATATATATATATATATATATATATATAAATGCTACATCATATTATATAAACATATATGAAATATCCTATTGTATATATATATATATATATAAAATGGGATATTTCATATACCATATTATATATATATATATATATATATATATATATATATATATATATATATATATATATATATATATATATATAGACATCTATATATATATTAGGTTGGTGCAAAAATAATTTCGTTTTCTAACATATGCTACTATGTGAGAAAACGAAATTATTTTTGCACCAACCTAATATATATATATATATATATATATATATATATATATATATATATATATATATATATATATATATATAATAGGATATTTTATATACGCTTATATAATAGAATGTTGCATTTATATATATTTTTTAAATACATTTTGGAATCTTTCTTCCAATATATATATATATATATATATATATATATATATATATATATATATATATATATATATATATATATATATTATAGGATATTTCATATATTTTTTTTTTCGAAGTTTTCGGTTCAGAAAAAAGGTTTCTTGTGCATTCTTATTTAGTAGAAGTAAACAGATAACTTTGTTTTCGTGTTTTTTTTTTTCTTGGTGTGGGAAATACAAGCTGATCTTATTTCATAACTTGACTTTTAGACTCGGACAAACGCCATCCACGATGCTTACTTTTAGTATTTGTCAGTTAGAGTCTATTCTGCTATTATTGACAAATATATCGCAATCTGGAAAAGCTGCATTCAATGTCACTCATTATTTTTTTATCAATGACCTATTTTTAGTTATATTATAACAGCTTTTGAAAGTCTTAGTGCGTTGAAATATCAAATATACATGGAATATCGTTGAACATGTTAAACAGTTACACCCGGAAATATTTGATCCCTTTATGCTAAAGTTACTTTTTTATCATTTTAAAATCAATTTTTAATTAATTTTCTGTAATGTATGAAAACAACATGCATTACGTAAAAGTTTAAACCTTTATATAATGTGATTTTCTTTATATTTCTACAATATAAATTTGATGCAAATATTTTCAACCTCTTGATATATTTTCCTCGTAGACATTCTTAGAACCAATATTCACTTATCTAAGATTTTTTCTGGTTTTACGTGAACTTTTGACAATTTTCAAGTAAGATTTGTATTTTTATCATAAAAATGAAAGATTCCACTTTTTATACGACGAATGTTCAGTGTTATCAACATTCTTGGGACTTGTTACTGGTATCTGGGATTCTTACACTAAAATGTTCTTTTTATGTTGCAAACGCGTCACTTAAACGAGACAGTTTCTTACTTAATTTAGCGTAGTAACAATCTGTCTAAGTTACGGGAAATCGTAACAAACTCTTCTAGTAGAATTAACTTCAAATACCTCGGTGTATGAATCAGTTATGTCAAATTTAGCATAAGAGATAAAGAAATTGAACAAAGAATCGGCTGCATACCATTTGCGCCTAACTCCGCGAATGGTAAAAAAACAAAAAAATTAACTTTAAAAATAGAGTTGTGTTCTTAAATAGAATATTCAGATATTTACTTTAATATGAATGCTATGAGGTGCACTAAACCCGTTTATAAATTATCCAAACTATCAGCTGTACACAATCACTTTCTAAGATCAATGGTTAAAATATCTGAGCGAGTGAAGCCTATGCGTCTTGGGGACGATCACATCTTGTGACCTAGCGATACAGAATCAGAAAAACTGTACCAAATAGCAGGGATCAAATCACTTGAGGACATTCGACAATAGCATCAACTAAAATGAATATTAGATATAACTCGAAGAGAAAATAATGACATATTGGATCCCGCAATACTTAAAATGAAAAAGTCATGAAGTAATCCCTTATCAATATTAGAAAGAGCGAGAACAGATAATGCACTTGAGGAAGCTATTTTCTCGGAAAAAAATGTTTTAAGAAAAACATTTTATAAATTTTAACCGAAAGTAGTATTTGATACACGGTAAATGTATGCCGAATATTTTCTTCTAAGGAAACGGCTAATATTACCATTATCATTACCAATTTTTTTTTTCACTCAGTACTTTCCATTTGCAGAATGTCGAAGACATTCGTGAAATTAGACACAGCTTTCTTTGCTTTCTCTGCTGATAACAAACCCATTTTCCACGAAAGCTTTTTTTTTATTATCTGAAAATGACATTTTTCAATGTTAAGCCTGTAACCCACCCCCCCAAAAAAAAAACAAGCGTCTCGACACTGACAATTGTCTGCATCCAGGAGTTCAAATATAATCCACTTTCTTAGCTTCTTATCTTCTCTAAACTCTATAAAGAATATGCTGCTGTTGACTGCCAACAATAGCAGTCGAGAAATGAACATGTTTTAGGATTAAGCGTCTAGTAGTGGAATAATGCGTTGATTTGGATTTTTCGAGATTATTCTGTCATAGCCTCTGATTAGCGAGACGCAAACTTAAGAGAGATAAGAAAGTTATTTGTTTTAGTTGACCGATATGCGACGCATGTATGATCGAAAGTAAGTGATCTTTCCCATTCAATACAAAGAATGAACGAGAGACTGTATTTCTTTCCATCGTACATGCCTTGATTCTCCTGTGGGGATTTAATTACAGTTACAACAGTGAGTTTGTATTATTTTTCTATTCTCGTGTATATTTCTAGTCTGGACTTGTGGGCCTTTTCTTTTTAAACATTTCACCCCAAGCAAGGAGGGAATGCCACTAGCACACAAGGGGTTACAGAAAGTGAGAGCAACAATAAAAGGAGGAATGTCTGAGGAAAGGATAAGGGCGAGGATCAGGATCAAATCAGCAGAAGATTTCGATTAGCATTACATTTGAATATTTGAAGATTATAGCTATCAGGAAAGCAAGTAGGAGGAAGGGAATTTCACAGTTGGGAAGTGTGAGAGCAGAAGATGTTGGCGTAGAAGAGGCGGTTACATTTAACTGTTTCAACAATGAAAAGGTGGGACCGAGATCCAAACCTAGTAGCACGCTTAATTTCATGGAGATGGGATAACAGTGAAAGTAGCTCGTCAGTGCAGCTGCCATGAAATATTTGTAGAAAAGACAGAGGGACGCTACATCACGTCTGTGAAAACGTGACTGTAGACGAGATGCCAGATCACGACCTATCACACTGCATATGCGTCTCTGGATTTTGTCTAGAACCTCGAAATAAACAGCGGGGCCACCAGGCCTTATATGGCAACAGTATTCAATGCAAGGTCGAATGGTAGATTTTGTAGAGTTGAAGGATGGAGTCAGAAAAGAAAAGCCTTCTGGCGCGACACAGAGAACCAACTTTCCTTGCGGTAGTAGAAGCCATTGATTCAATGTAGTTGTTCCACCTTAGATCAGTGGAAAACGTGAGACCAAGTGGGCGCAGAGAGACGCTCTCGTGGAGTTGGGCATCAGCTCTACTTATAATAAAACCAGAAGTCGGTCCTTAAATTATGGAGGACTGATAAAAAAAAAAGAGTGACATTGAATATAGTTTTCCAGATTACGACATATTTGTCAATAATAGTATTATAATAATGACGTAATAATGTCGTTTTTTAACGTTAAAAATACGTCAAAAAACGACATTATTACGTCATTGTTTTTGCACCAACCTAATAGAATAGTCTCTAGCTTCTAAAAACTCAATATTTTTCGATACACCTTAAAACTGCAACATTTTCAATAACACTTCTAATATTTGCATGTCATTATGCTAAACATAGCAATCAGTCTCGGTGAAGGACAAAAGGAAAAAAAAAAGTTAGTTCCAGGTTAGCAATACCCTCTTAAAATCTACTTGAAATCGCAATGCTGTTGAACTAGTATGCTTCACGGGTTGTCTGTGTTCAACGCGCAGTACAAGATTGGGTACTCGGACATTTGGCCTACAGACATTTAACCGAATTGACATTTAACCGAAAATGTAGTGGCGTACTTACATGACTATCACGCTCTTTATCGTAATGTGCTATATATATTTATAATAATTTATTGTATTAATTTATAATTTTTCGTTCTTTTTTGACAGGCTTTTTGAAAATCTATTCTGTATATATTATATTTTACTTCGAGTATTACTGTAAGATGATAAGTATTTTGAAAAAAAGCACATTTTACTACAGCAAAAATCTTTAAGCTTTTACAATATGAAAGATCTTTCAATTTCGCATTTAAAGATCATTGTCTTAAAGGGATGAACTAGATTTTATCTTACTGTTAAACACAAATTTAATAATTAGATGCTCCTTTTTACTCAAATACACTGAAATATTTTAAAAAATACTAATTACAATAAACAAATATTGAAATAAGAAAACTTTTAACTTCAAATTTAGATTTAGTCACTTGGAATTCATTAGTAATTATTTGTTCAATTCCACCTTATAAAACTAATAATTAAAATACTTCAAGTATTTCTTGTTACTATTCTTACTTTTTCGGCCAAATGTCCGTCTATCACTAGATTGACAACTAGGTGTCAGTGCGAAAATTGAAATCAGTGAACTGAGTTCAAATAGCGTATTCGTCTGTTGGGTTCATTTTTGCATAAATATTATAGGAAAATGGATAAATCAATTTCTTTTTTTTTAGCTATAAATTATATAGCAAGATTGACGTTGGCCTGTATTTTGGGCTGGTTTAAAAGAAGGAGTGATCTGAACGTAAAAACGTGTAGAATGCAATGGGAAACCACTATATTTCTTAAGAAGTCATGAAAATGCATGTAAGTTTTCCCAATAGTTATGCCTAATGAGTAAGTGTGGTTTAAATGAAATAATAAGTGAAATATGAAGTGAAGGTTTTGAGGATATGAAGGCTAGATAACGATGGTAATAAATTAAAGGTAATAAAGGAATTTAATTTGTGGTAAGCCTTGATTGTCTACACTTTGAAGGCATAGAGGATTAAAAGGAAACTCGATCAGTGTTTTGAAATCAAGAATTGGCGCAAAAAAATAAAAAAAATAAATAAAAAAAATAAGATGCAATATCTTTGATAGTGTCGTGTGTTCGTATTGGTGATTTATACAAGGGAGGGATTACGAGCCTGGTGCAGAAATTTTGCTTCCTACCGAACATATAAACCTAGGAGTTCCACTTTCATGATTCTTTTCCGATGAAACTCCCTACAAACACTTCTAACGTTTGAAATTCCCAGATAAACATATTGTCATTTCTCTAAGTATTATTTAAATGAATACAATCAAAATAAACCATTCTGGTAGTTACACTCCCTAGCCATATGAAGTATTGTCATAATTCCGTAAAGTTGTTCACTATGATCCTCATCTTTGTTGCTTCTACGACAAAACTGGAATAGCGAACGATGCCATACAAGAGCTAAAAGGACAAGAAAGTTTCGTTAAAAAGACAAAGAAAAAGTAGCTGAGTCGCTATGTATTAGGTTGGTGCAAAAATAATGACGTAATAATGTCGGTTTTTGACGTATTTTCTAACGTCAAAAAACGACATTATTACGTCATTATTACGTTAATATTATCCGCCCTCCTATATGGCAGTGAATGCTGGACAATTTCTGAACATATGTTAAGGACACTTGAGACGGATGTTCTACAGAATGATGCTGAGAATAACAGGCACATCGTTAGCAGCGAGGAAAATAGGAACAAAATAGACACGTATACTTAGAATCAGAAAGAGACGGTTGGAATTTGTGTGTCAAATAATGAGGAAAGAGGGCTTGGAAAATCTGACAGTCGCAGAACATATTGCACGCAAGAGAGGTATATGGAATCATCAATGAACTTACCAAACGTGTAAATGGATGACAGAACAGGGGCTGGAAGAAATTGTAATGGGGCGAGTATTGCTTAGAGTGTTTATTTTACTAATTCTTCACCCAATAAAGACTCAAGAGCCACTCATGGTAGGGTGTTACTGCCTGAAGCTGTTGCACGTAAAAAGAGGAGGAATTAAGTTCATTTTAATATATATAGGAAATATATCAGTAACCCTCGGCTTAAAGAATTTAAGATTATTGATTGGTTAAGCATCGTCCAAAGAGTCTGTTACAAGAAGCAACGGTTCTTCAGAAGAATAATCTGATTGGAACTTCCTTCTAATTAACGCAATAGAAAATGATTCTTATCACTGTACAAGACATTATTTGTTTGAGCTGTAACTGTCAGGGCTGATGGAACTAAGGAGTGTAGCCCGTCAGAATATGAAAGACATTATATTTCTTCAATTGTGACACCAGTGACGGCATTTTCCCGCTATAGGGAAGGTACAGATAAATGCTCACCGCCGATCGAATTAAACAAACTCGAGAAAGAAACTGAATTCCGAAACGTAAGGGGCGTAAGGCAAGGATGTGTCTTCTCACCGGACCTATTCAACCTAAACAGCGAGGTAATTCTTAGAGAACGGGAAAGCCTACCAGTATTCCTCATTGGGGTCCACAATATTAACGACATAAGATACGCAGATGACACTGTACTGATAGCAGACACAAAGATATTTTACTATGAAAATAGTGATAGATTAGCGAGAGGCTTGTGACATTTTGGTTGTGGGAAAGGGGTTGTAGTGTGGAAAATAACTCAAAGGATGTTGTGGAGAGCCTGATGAGCAATTCACAGAAGTTCTATGACAGAATTAGCGGGGACACGAATTTTTATGATTTTTTATCATTAGGATTAAAAGTTATCTGCCATGCGTGATACACGCTTAAGCGAACATGTTTGATACATGACTGACGAGGCAGATTTTTTTTTGCAGTAGTTTGCCATTTCTTTCTGCGCTAGACCACTTGCCATCCAGGGCTATAGAACCTGGTTTGTCCAGCTGTTTACTCATAGCTGAGGGGAGAAGAAGATTCATACCTTTCCCAAGGGTATTAGCACGTAAGTGAATGTATCTGACTGGAATTCGAACTCGGCTCTCCAATTCCTCAATCCGAGCCGCTATCCATTAACCCACACTTCGCGTTAAACTAATATAATTAACATGAATTTACAATGGTTTTTAAAGTATCTTAAAAGATACTTTAAAAAAAACCGGGCAACATCGAGTGACACTGTAGAGATAGAAAGTCAAAATTGTTAGAGAAATAGTCGCATATTTATTATAAAACGTTCATTCATACATAATATCAATGTTGAATAAAATTCCTTAAAACCATCAGATCAGACATTCACATCAAGAACAAGCCATGCTACGCACACAGCGCCAACACATTCTCATTACTTTTAAGTTCTTTTTGGTAAAAAAACTCCTCTCCAGAACTATCGCTTTGTGAAAAAGACTCCCGAGAGAATGCTTCCCTGATTATTATAATCTTAGCTGCTTCGAGCCTAGGGTCCACTGTTATCTGTCCTACATATCCGAATAATATGCACCATTCTCCCTCACTTTACACCCTTACAGCAACTTTATTCACAAATAGTTGAGTGGTTATTTTCCGTGTATTTTGTGAGCAGCTGTTTAGGAAAATAGATAAACTGAAAATATGTGGATTATTGTAAATTATCCACTGTCAACCAGACACTTGGTTTATTAAGACAGCTGTTTTGCAACAGGTTTATTCAGCCTTTTCAGAAATGCACAATTCTGTTGATTTCTAAGACACAGAACGTGCGAGTTATTACCTGACATCACACATCAAACAACAGCAAAAAAAAAAAACAACAAAAAAAAAGAACCCAAAAAACAAACTAAACAAAAAACAAAACAAAAAAAAAAAAAAAAAAAAAAAAAAGAAGATACCTCAGCGACTGCATCTTTCT
>OZ010582.1:25385331-25492831 GCA_963932145.1 Acanthosepion lycidas
TGGAAGGTTAATCCTTTGACGATTCACAGTAGGTAATTTTCAAAAGCAGACAATTCCTTAATTATTGGTTCTGTCTTTATACTCTTAAAACCATAATTCTCATGTTTGTACAAATGGTCTTGGTCATGAAGAAAAAAGTATGCTTTCCATCTCATTCTTCTGATAAGGTTTTCCGTTTGAAGACGAAATATTCCCGTTTTTTATGGTGGGAATGTTTTTTAAAGATAATCCGAAATTCATTCTATCCATGGCATAAGAATGGAATAGACAGTGCTCAACAGTAATAGGAGTTAATATCCAAGCATAGGATTAGTGTACACGGAATGAATTCCAATAAACAACAAATACTATTCTTAAAAGTGTGCTCAATCCCTTTATTCCACATTCAACCCCATCACTTGATAAGACACCAGAAGTGTTGAAACAAAATAGCTATTTTTGTAGTGATTTTATAACATATTTATGTTATAATCTTCGAATAAATAATTATATTTGCACTACTCTGTATTGAGCACTTTTTTAAGAATAGTATTTGTTGGTTATTGGAATTTATTCCGTATACACCAATCCTATATATATATATATATATATATATATATATATATATACATCTCCCCACTCTCTTTTTCTCTCTACATATATATATATATATATATATATATATATATATATATATATATATATATATGATCGAAATAAAAAAGCAACCGGTTTCCAAACCGGTTGCTTCGCCCGTTTTTAATATGTCTCGTAATATTAAGTTCTATACTTTTATTTCGATCATTAAATTTTGTAACTACAAAAATATCTTTAAATATATATATATATATATATATATATATATATATATATATATTTACCCCTCTCTCTCTCTCTCTCTGTTATAGGACCTTACTCATAATAACAAAATGGACTATTCCATACGTAATAAATACTGCGCCTCAAGAGAAAGCAGGGAGTTCAAGCTGAAGTATGGAGTGTAGTCCGTCAGGAGTCTGTCAGTCAGTGCGAGTCAGTCAGTCGAGTCAAGAGTCGAGTCAGAGGCAGTCCGAAACAGAGTCGCGTTCAGACAATTACTACCAAACCTGATTGTTCGTAATAACCCTTTCTACTTCTCTGTATATATTCCTGTTTTTAATGTATCTCTGTTATTCCTTGTCCGTCTTCGAGTTCTTCTTTATTGGTTCTACCTTGGACTATCACCGTGGTACAAGGAACCGGACCATAACAGTGGCGACGAGAAAACCAACTCTCTACGCGGAGGACATACCTAGTTTTTGCTATCCGTCGCGCATAACAAGTGGCGACGAATATTCGAACTCTCACATGAAGAACAAACGACAAAATCCTCTGTCGTCAACATAACAAGTGACGACGAAGAAACCCCTAAAAAGGAAATACGAACTCTATACACGGAGGATAGTTTTTTTGCTATACGTCACACATAACAAGTGGCGATCTGGAAAACCCTTAAAGAAAAATAAACTACCTACTCGGAGGACATTTTTTTTGCTATCCGTCGTACGTAACAGTGGACGACGATTAAATTCTAAAAAAAAAAGAAAAATTTTCTTTTCTTGATATCAAATTTCACTGACAACAAAGGAATTTTTTTTGCGTGCACAGGCTACAGAATATCAGATTACACAAAAAAATACGTTAACATGGAAGATCTTAAGTCAACCATTATGGAACTTATCAAAATCCAGTTTAAACAACAACAAAGGTACGAACAAAAACATCTGGAAATGCAAGAATTATTGATACGTGCAATGGCAAATAAGGAGCAAAAACCCGAGAACGAATCAGTTCTCTCTCAAGACGCTATTTCGAGTAATATTGAAGATTTCAAGTACGCATCTGACGAAGATAAAACTTTTGCAAATTACTTCCGAAGGTATGAAGATCTATATGATTCTGACTGCAAAGATTGGTCAGACGCACGTAAAGTACGCCTTTTATTAAGAAAATTAGACACAGGCGAATATACCAAATTCGTTGATTATATCCTTCCCAGAAAAACAAGTGAGTTAACGTTCAAAGAATCTATAAAATTGCTAACGGAACTTTTCAGCCATAATACTTCACTATTTCATAAAAGATGGAAATGCATGAACCTTACAAAAAAGGATAGCGAAGATTATGTAACTTTCGCATCCATTGTTAATAAATATTGTGACGACTTCAAATTATCGGAACTCAGCGGTGACACCTTCAAATGCTTAATTTACGTCCAAGGTCTGATTTCAACCAAAGACGCAGAAATGAGACGTAGAATACTTACTAAATTGAAAAATGAACAAGATCTGACACTTCAAAAACTAGCCGAAGACTGCCAGAGATGCGCTAGCGTTAAAAAAGACTCTAAAGACATAGAACAAGCTGGCTTCGCATACATACGCAAAGTACGAAGACAAAAAAAAAATTCTCTCCTCACAAAAAAAAGCAGACAATTTGTCCCTCCTCACAAACAAACCGAACTGATTTTCCCGCCTCAAGAACGGGTAAAACAAAATTTTCTAATTATAATCAACATAAAAAGAAACTACCACCAAGTCCATGCTATCGTTGTGGGTCTTGGCATTGGGTTAAAGACTGTACATATGGTGCTAAAACTTGTCTATAATGTAAAAAAAAATGGTCACAAAAGTTCTCACTGTTGGTATGGAAAAGAAAGCAGAATAAGAATTACGAGGACCGACCAAACAGATGAGACTAATATAAGAAAATATGTACAAGTGGAAATGCAAAACAGAAAAGTTAGTTTACAGCTCGATTCTGGCTCAGACTTGACTATCATAAATCTACAAACATGGAGAAAACTGAACAAACCTGTCATGTTAGAAACGGATAAAATTACGAGATCAGTTACGAGAAGAAAGATAAAATTCGAGGTTGAAATAATTACAAACGTAACATTTAACGGAATGACGATAAAACTAAAAATGTACGTCTTAAGAAATACCGAAAACCTATTCGGGACAGACTGGATGCAAAAATTTGAATTGTGGGATCTACCTATTAGCACATACTGCCAGAATGTAAAATGCTTATCAACCGAGGCAGACAAATTAAAAGGAAAACTAAAAACGAGTTTCCCCGAAGTATTTTCGACAGGTCTCGGAAGATGCAAGTAAATGGCAGCTAATATCAAAATAAAAGATAACGTTCAACCTATTTTCAAGAAAAAAAAAGGAATGTACCGTTTGCGTCGATGCAAAAGACTGACCAAGAATTATCTAGACTCGAAAATACGGGCATATTGAAAAAAGTAGAGTACAGCAAATGGGCCGCACCGACGGTCTACGTTAAGAAGAAATCAGGAGAATTTTGAGTTTGTGCTGATTTTTCTACAGGTTTGAACGCACCTATAAAAAACTACCACTATCCGCTGCCTAGTCCTAAATTAAATGGCGGAAAATATTTTTCAAAAATTGACCTAAGTGAGGCCTACCTGAAATTCCAGTCGATGAAGAAAGTTCAAAACTACTATGCATAAACACACACAAGGGATTGTACAGATACCAAAGACTACCATTTGGAATTAAAGCAGCGCCGGCTATTTCCAGCAGACAATGGATACGATGCTGGCAGGACTAGAATGCACAATAGCATATCTAGATGACATATTGATTAATAGCGAAAGCGTTGAACAACACTGGCAACATGTACAAGAAGTGTTTAAGAGAATTCAAAGCGACAGATTCAAAGGGAAAGAAAATAAGTGTGATTTTTTCATGAAGGAAATTAAATATCTTGGCCATATAATAGACCAAGAAGGTAGACGTCCAGACCCTGAAAGGTCTACAGTAATAAAAAAAAAGATGCCAGTTGCTAAGAACATAACAGAACTAAAAAGTTTTCTTGGATTAGTGAATGACTACCAGAAATTCATACCTCAAATGCATAAACTTCGCGCACGATTGAACGAAATGCTAAAGAAAGAAAAAGTTTGGCAGTGGACAGATCAATGCCAGGAAACATTTGAAAAAATAATCAAGACATTAACATGGAATTTATTTTTGGCACACTATAATCCTAAACTAGAGATTATTGTAGCAAATGATGCGAGCGCCTACGGTGTCGGAGCGTGTATATTACATAAAATGCCAGATAGAACAATAAAACCTATCGCACAGGCTTCTCGAAACCTACTTCCAGCGGAGAAAAACTATTCACAAATTGAGAAGGAAGCTCTAGCAATTATCTTCGCAGTAACAATATTCCATAGATACGTCTATGGTAGACACTTTACTCTGCAGACGGATCACAAACCGTTAATAAAAATTTTTGGTTAAAAAAAAAGGTCTACCGGTGTACACGGCAAATAGGCTATTTAGATGGGGAACGATTTTTCTGAACTATAATTTCAGATTGGAATATTTACCAACGAAAAGAATCGGGTACGCGGATGGTCTGTCGAGACTTATACCAACAAAGACAGATCCATTGGAAGATACGGTAATCGCAGCCCTTAGAAATGGAGAAGACATAAGAACAGTACTATGTTGTACAGTCAGAAACCTGAAAATGAAGCCAAAAATGACGAATATATTAATGAAACAAAAGCAAAAATAGCAGAAAAAAATGAGAAAATTTCGGACAGCTTTTCTCTATGCGATAATGTGCTACTTTACAACGAAAGGGTTGTAATCCCCAAAACTTTACAAAAATGGACACTAAAGGATTTGCACAGAGGACACACAGGTAAAAATAGAATGAAGTCGATAATACGAATCTATGTATATTGGAAGAATATGGACCAGGATATTTCTCAAATGGTGGAAATGTGCAAGGGTTGTAATTTAGCAGCTAAAGCACTGCCAATCATACATAAGCTTTGGCCCGAAACTGATCGTCCATGGTCAAGAATACATTCAGATTATGCAGGACCAATTGACGGTTTCTACTATTTAATCATAGCTGATAGCTACAGTAAATGGCCGGAGGTGTTTCGGTGAAAACATCCTACTACAGAAACGACCATACATTTCCTCCACGAGCTATTCACTCAGTTTGGCGTAGTGGACTGTTTAGTAACAGATAACGGAGCGCAATTCACGTCAGCAGATTTCCAAGAGTTTTGCGAAATCTATCAAGTAAAACATATAAAATTCAAGCCTTACCATCCAAGATAAAATGGACAAGGGGAGAGATTCGTGGATACTCTCAAAAGAGCATTACGAAAAGTGTACGATGTGCCGACGGAGAAAGCATCACAGCAATTCCTACAGGTATATAGAATAACGCCAAATAATGCGACTCCATCAACATTATCACCAGCAGATATCATGTTTGCTAGGAAAATCAGATCAGCGTTCGATAAATTACTACCAAGTAAAACAAAACAAGTAACACAGTCCTACACACCAAAAAGAAAATTCCTTCCAGAGGAAAAAGTTTTTTTAAAGCATACAAAAATAATACCTCTTGCTGGGAACAAGGGGTAATTGAGAAAAGAATTGGCAATATGATGTCCACACCAAGAAGAGGTATTGGACATGATTTTCGACACATTCAATAGAACAAGACCGCAAATATTGCCAGAACCAAGAAAATCGTCTAGAAAAAGAAAATTTACTGAATCTTTGGAAATAGATCCAAAGAAAAAAGATATTAAAAAACCCCTGCTACGCAAAATCTTTGGAAGTGGGGTGTTATGGGACCTTACCCATAATAACATAATGGACTATTCCATACGTAATAAATACTGCGCCTCAAGAGGAAGCAGGGAGTTCAGCCTGAAGTATGGAGTGTAGTCAGTCAGGAGTCTGTCAGTCAGTCAGAGCGAGTCAGTCAGTCGAGTCAAGAGTCGAGTCAGAGGCAGTCTGAAACAGAGTCGCGTTCAGACAATTACTACCAAACCTGAGAGTTCGTCCTAACCCTTTCTACTTCTCTGTATATATTCCTGTTTGTAATATATCTGTGTTATTCCATATCCGTATTCGAGTTCTTATTTATTGGTTCTACCTTGGACTATCACCGTGATACAAGGAACCGGACCATAACACACACACACACACACACACACACACACACACACACACACACACACACACACACTCTCTCTCTCTCTCTCTCTCTATATATATATATATATATATATATATATATATATATATAGAGAGAGAGAGAGAGAGAGAGAGAGAGAATACCTGGCAATATTTTCAGTTTTGTAGGCGTCATCTCTAATCGCCACTGTCTTAATGGTCGAGTAGTTGGCGGTCGTAGTTGCTACCTATCAGTTAGTTGATGAATCATATTAGGAATGTTTTGACATTTGAAGATCGATTTATATCGTGAAACTGGCAGCAATGGTAGTATGCTCGTAAAGACCTGAATTTTAAACGCCTTTGAACATTTTGAAAGCCGTCTTTAAATATATTTGATTTCGGGACTGTCCATCAAATACTGAGCACGGTTAAAAAGTTGAATTGTAAATAGTGATTAATCTTGACATAAGAAATGCTACTTTGATCAAAGAAGAAAATAATTCACTACGACGTAAATGTTTAGAGAGTGTCTTGATCGTATATTCTACAGTAAATTGCCACTGTGGCTCTTCCAAATTTTCACCATACCTGGTAGAAAAAGATAAAAGATTTTAAGTAAATTTGGGTATATATATATATATATACCTCAGAAGCCCTCTTCCTCGTTCGTGCGCATGTGTTGTCGTACCAACATAACAAATTCAGTCGAATGAAGACATGGCGGACGAAAAGCGTTGCAAGTACACTTTTTCCACTTTGTCATTTAATTTCCCCAAATATACATATATATTACAATATATATATATATATATATATATATATATATATATATATATATGAGGTTTTAAAAATGAGGTTTTATATATATATATATATATATATATATATATATATATATATATATATATATATATAAAACCTCATTTTTTCTCCAATTTTCTTCAAACATGTGGCAAAAAAGTTACATCATGCAAGAAATAAGATAGTATACTTTTAGTTCTGCTCGTTTCCCTGCGGTTAATGTAAAACCACGAAAAACAGGTCAAAAAGCCGTTTTTGTCCGATAAATTTCTGGTTTTTCCATCCCGTGCTTTCCAAATTTGCCATGAAAATTGCATATGACACCAAATTGCCTTGCATGAAAGTTTGGTTTAGATTTTTTTTAGTTAAGCGGATGAAATCTGAGACAAATTAGTAGTCCCAGATCGGCTTTTGCGATTTCGCCACTAATTTCTTCATATGATTCCAACCTAAACTGGCATTTGAACAACATTATGCATATATATATATATATATATATATATATATATATATATATATATATATATATATATATATATATATTTCGTAAAATACATATATTGGATGCTTTAGTACACATCATCAGTGATGTTTCAAGCCGAGGTTCATTAGAGGTTTCGAATCTTTCAACATCATACCCCCTTTCCACGATTACCCAGCCGATACTGATCGGGTATCGACTTGTGTACCTTCCGTCAGCTACAATTTTTCCCATTTTCGAAGTGCACACCATACGACTCCTATATATGCACAGATACACACACATAAATATATATATTGTGTGTGTATTTAGGCAGTAAATATTATTTTAGGAAAATTAAAGACATGGTGCGTTAACTAATTGTAATGATGAAATTTTACAGATTACACATAATCTTTCTATATTCTTAAATATTCCAGTTGCATTTTCATCTTCTTTTTCTTATATTTTATGCGTATGGGATATATAAAAAATCCTCGCAAGTGTAGGTGGAGACAGTTGGTAAGTTTCGAAGAACTGGTGAGTTTTTTTTTTTAAAGAAAAACAGTCGTCACACCTCGCTTGCGTCACAACACATTTTATCTTAACACTCAACACTCACTCGCTTTGATATGCGTTTAGATCGAGTGATGGATTAAAATACACACATTTTACTGCTATACAAATAATGAAGGCAAAATTGGTCAAATTTGCATTCCACTAATACAGTGCCAGACTAGTTTAAAATTCAAGACAAAAAGATTTAACTTGACCCTTGCTTCAAGCAATGATCCGTAACTAGAAAATGATAAAATGTCATATATTTCGGGCATTACGATGGCATTACGAGAGAATGCATTCCTAAAATACATTCACTATCTATCTGTCTATCTATCTGGAACTTTTCGCAATACGCGAATGTAAATTATTTCTTTTTCTTTTTTTTTAAACAGACATAATATTTATAGAATGAAGTTACGTGAACTTTCATTTCGAAAATATTGTCTTCCTTGCGGTTTTCTTGTAAATTTCTAGGTAAACAATCATTGCAATGTTTTCTCTTGGGAAAGTTGTCGTGGTCTTGTCAACAATCTTTCCAAATTTCTGCTTTATTCCGGTAAATAGTAATATTAACCAAAATATTTTGATCAGAAAATGTTATCCACGGAAAGTATATAAAAATAGACGATATTTGCTGAAGAATGTCAATAACATCAAAAAAGGAAATAAAATGGAAATTAAATAAAACAGTGAATTAAAACGATAAGACAAGTACAATAATTGAATAAGAAAATAGACACACACTCGCACACGCATATATATATATATATATATATATATATATATATATATATTTGCACATTCCGCATTAAGCTGTTATAACTGTCTCTGTCTCTGTCTCTGTCTCTCTCTCTCTCTCTATATATATATATATATATATATATAGTACATGTAATAGATCCATTTCTATATGGACCAGGTGGATCCTAGTAATATCAAATATTAAAACTGATTCACAAAGAGAGCTCAATGTATTTATTATAACTGAGCTTATATATTATGAACTACGATTGATCACATTGGGACATTTTTCAATATTTTCAACTCTTCCTTATTTCATTTAAAAATTCATCACTTGTTCATTCATTGAAATACGTATATATATAGAGAGAGAATTAATCTATCTATATATCTATCTATCTCTCTGTCTGTCACTGTCTCTCTGTCTGTCACTGTCTCTCTGTTTCTGTCTCTCTCTGTTTCTGTCTGTCTGTCTGTCTCTGTTTCTGTCTGTCTGTCTCTGTCTGTCTGTCTATCTGTCTGTCTGTCTCTCTCTCTCTCTCTATATATATATATATATATATATATATATATATATATATATATATATACATATATAGTACATGTAATAGATCCATTTCTATATAGACCAGGTGGATCCTAGTAATATCAAATATTAAAACTGATTCACAAAGAGAGCTCAATGTATTTATTATAACTGAGCTTATATATTATGCAGCAAAAAATTCCAAATTACCTCATGTTTTTATAGCTATTTCAAACTGGCGCAAACTGGCAAAGTCCACACCTGGGTTGTCAAGACAGACGGCCGATATTTTCGTATGCCGAAATAGGGTATTCTCCATATGGGGTGATTTTTTATTTTATTTTTTACTAATTATATATATATATATATATATGAATTTGCAAGTTGTCTTTAGCAACAATGTTGGAGCGTTTCTTGGGTTTGTCACTGAGTCGTTTACCATAGCGAGCTCACTGTAAATAAAGTGCTTAGGCAATCTCTCATCTTCCATGTTCTCGAATAATCTCCCATGATGCCGAATAACCAGTTTATCTATAATGTGTCAGTTGCTGAATAACTGTGTCTGGTGTAAAGAAGTGCCAGTTGATATTTAAGATATACCAAAGGAGCTTTTTGAGGAAATCTTTCCATGATAGCGATATATAGTCTATGTCTCCGAAGAATACAGGAGACCAGTAAAGACATACGTTTGGTATGCACTGATCGTAGTATTGATTGAGATATTTCTGTCTAACCAGATCAGGTTTTCCAATTTACCGAAGGCTTTGCTGACTTTTCGATTCTAAGATTGATTTTGGAATCCAAAGAACTATCTCAAGTGAGAATACTTCCAACCCTGAACAAAGATGTTTTATATATATATATATATATATATATATATATATATATATATATATATATGTGTGTGTGTGTGGGTGTGTGTGTGTGTGTCCGTGTTAGAACTTAAAACTTAAATAACTTGTATCCCTCCTTTTCACTTAAATTTATACGTCTATGTTTATTGGTGTACCTGGGTCTATATTTGAGTGACAGTATCATATGAAGATAAAATTTAACATATCACCTTCGATTTTCTTTCCTGATAAGGTTCCAGATTGTTATCCGCATAATGTGTCATTTGTTCCTCTCACTACGACATGAAATTATCGTCTCCGAGTGGTAATGTTTTCTTTGTTTCCTAGAGACAAAATAAAATCAACGTGTTCAGTTAGAAATTAGACTCTTTTAGCACCTTCCACACCCACATAGCCCCACACACATGCACACACAAAGACACATGCACAAAAAAAAAACGCGCACACACACATATATAATATGATAAAATAGAGTTTAAAGTATGCTATATTTATGGCTAAAAGTGCTTAATATCAGAGATGTAAATAGAAAATAGAATATGCATGTAAATATAAAATATACAAGTGGAAATTGAGAACAAAGCAAAGCAGTGACAATCTGTTTCGTGTTTTCAGTCATGAAACAGACTACTGCTACTTGGTTTTGACCTTAGTGTCCACTATATATATATATATATATATATATATATATATATATATATATATATATACATGTATATTATATATACATATATATATATATATATATATATATATATATATATATAAGTGAACATTGAAGTCAACACTTAGAGGCGACAGTCTGTTTCATGCTAGACGCAATCGTCAGACCTGACGTGACCTGACGATTGCGTCTAGCATGAAAATCTTGATAAACTTTCGAAACATCCATTAATAATATAAATCCTAGCATCCAATTCGATATGGAGTACAGCAACAAAAAACTTCCCTTTTTAGATCTATTAATAACAAAAACGAACACTAAACTAGAAATCGACTGGCTCCCGACAATATCTTTTTACATCTTCTATACCGAAGCCCACTTGTACTAACATCACACTCAACCTAGTCAAGCCGATATGTACAATAGTCTCAAACACAACCTCCCGAGACCACAGATTAGAAGAGATGAAAAAAATACTCATCAAGAGAAAAAACCATCAAAGTTTGATCGACAATATTATTGAAAAAGCAAAACAAATTAACATCCATACACTCCAAGAAACAAAAAAAAATTGTCATCCCTTATATCTCAACTTTCAACCCAAAGAACACACAAATCTACAGACATACAACTAAATCTACCAATCCTACTAAAGGAGAGAGAAAAAAAAAAACTATTACAAAAATATCCAATCATACAAAGCAAGCAACAACCTAAATCACTAGAAAATATGCTGACGAGTGCAAAACTGTAAAACACAATTAATGACCCATAAGTGAAAAAAAGCAACCGACCACTCTGCAGAGTATGCAACTACCTATTAGAGGAACATGAATTTCAGTTCAAAGAGAGATCAAAATTAAAAATTAAAAATGATTTCTCATGCGATTCAGAGAATTTAATATACATAATTACATGTAAACGTTGCCATGGGCATTACATAGGCTAAACCAGCCGGTCAATCCTGCAAAGGGTGACAGTCCATGGTCAACAAATTAGAGACCTCCACACCAGAAAAATACCATTTAGCCAAGATATAGAGGAATGCGGAAGACAAATATATATATATATATATATATATATATATATATATATATATATATATATATATATATATATATAAGTGGACTTGGAAAACAGCGCAAGCAGCGATTGTCTGATTTATGCTTATACACATGGAACTGTATGTATAAACATCGATGTGACTATCGCTGTACGGTCTTGACTTCAATGTACACTTTTTATATTTACATACGCTCTATGCCTGATAGCGAGTACTTTACTTTAAATATAGCATATATATTATGTACCGTGTTGGAATTATATTTTTAAATAAATAATTATATATATATATATATATATATATATATATATATATATATATATATATATGAAATGAAGCAGCAAACGACATCTGGTTTCGACCAAGCTCACAAAATGGTATCACATTAAGCCAGAAGCTACATTAGAAAATGCGTATAATATTCTCTAGTACTGGGCATCCAATTAGCCACATTACCAAACAAGGAGACGATAAAAAATATTCATGAGAAAAGAAAGAAGGCTCTCTCATATTGCTGGTTATGCAAGCTGACCACATCTTAAAAAACGAAATAAAATTTCCGGCTGAATTGATGTTCTTTAAAGATTGTCGTCAACTATTTCCAATGGATATAGATACATAAAAGTAAAAAGTTTCTTCTCACTGTAATTTTTAAGTTCAGCTAAATCATTATCGAATAGTTTGATGCAACTCTGGAAACCTTTTTGTAGAACTGCAGGCTGGTATTGAAGACAGAACTGCATCTACATGGAAATAGTGAAATGAGAAATGAAAAAAAGAGAAAAAAGAAAAAAAAATGAAGTATTAGCAATGGGAAAGAAGAAGAAGAATTAGAAGAAGAAGAGTAGGAGGAGGAAAAAGAAGAGGGTGAGGAGATGAAGGAGGAAAAGAAGAAGGAGAGGAGGAGGAAAAACAAGAAGAAGAGGAAGGGGAGGTGAGGGAGGAGGAGGAAGAGGAGGAGGAAGAAGAAGAAGAGGAAGAAGAAGAAGAAAGAAATTGGGAAAAACGAAAGAAAAGCTGAAAAGGGAAAGCTTCATAAAAGTGACGTGAGATATCGAAAAAGATGAAAAACATCATAAAAAAAAGACATACGAAAAATAGAAAAAAGATAAGCCAAGGCAGAGTATGATGAGGAAACAAAAAGAAAGCAAAATGGGGAGGGGGATTAGAACTGGTAGAGGAAAATGGGAAAAGAAAAAAAGGAGAAAAGTAATTTAGGAAAGAAAAAAAGAAAGGTACAAGATGAAAAAAAGAAGAAGAAAGAATGAAAGAGAAGAGAGTTTAACAAAAGGAGATAAACTGAAATTGGATAATAAATAAAGACTAGAAGTGAAGAACGAAAGAAGAGAAGACGAGAAACAAAAAATAAATAGAAAACGAAGAGGAATATTTAAAACGTAGTGAGATTTGAATGAAAAAATACGATAAAAATACAGGGAAAATATAGAAGTAAATATATAAAATAAAATGATAGGAAAATAAATAGAAAAGAACGCTTCTATTGAAAGACAACAAAAAGAAAAAGTAAAAAAAAAAACTATATATATATTTTTGTGGAAACAGCAACAAAAAACACACTGGTATTCTTTTATTAAAAAATAACAATAGCCAGTCTGATATTAATGGTTATATAACATTTTATGATAGAAAAGACGTGCACATATAAACAAATTAATAAAATGAAGCCACAAGAATTGTCTCGGAGAGTTTTAGAGAGAATAGTGCATTTCTGATATAAAACATGGGGAAAAGAGAAAATTATCATATTTTAACAAAAAGAATCAGGCTATTCTTGTAAGACGTACACACAGATAAACTTTATAAACAAGACCTTTTATATTTTCTATACTTAAAGACATCATACAGAATTACATTTAAGTTATATGCGTTAAATGTATAAGAATACCGTAATATTTTAAAAGATTTAGAATATTGTTCCGTATGAATGTGTATTGTTTATATATTACTTATGTCAGCGTCTGTCTGTCTATCTATCTATCTATCTATCTATCTATCTATCTATCTATCTATCTATCTCAGTCTGTTCACTATCTATCTATCTATCTATCTATCTATCTTTGATTTTACTTAACTGAGAACGTTTTCTACTCAAACGTAAGATTACTTCCGTAGTTACGTTATCGGGTTGGGTATCCTTTATACGAAATTCCCAAATCCGAAAACCTCCAAAATCTGAATGTTTTTCAGATGCTAACATGATAGCCACGAAAGGAAAATTTCAGTAAGCAACATGGCTACACGTAGCCTGATTATCACATTAGAGCATTACAAATAAAATGCTGCCTTCTTTCAGTTTTCATTACATTTAACCGTTATCAGACTCTATCTTTTGTTTTTATACAAATACCATACCTGTATGTATTGTAACATTTTAATGAAAACACGATATCGTTGGTAGAGACTGATAGCTTACCGAATTTTCCATCTCACAATCACAGTGATGTCATCAATGATGCACCCTCTCTCTTCCTTTTTTCACACCTTATGTAGATGTGGTGTTTAGTACTGTATTTATGTATTTTTTCTATGTAGTGATTATGCTTTTGTACACGTACAGAAAGTACAAAACAATTTTTACTTGATATCTTAATTTCACGACTTAAAAATTCCTATCTGATCATTACATGACTAGCGTTATTACCTTTATCTGTCTGTACACAAAATTTAATACATTTCATACAAAACTACTTTCGGGGTATGTGTTATTTACATAAAACTACCGTCAAGGTATATGTATAAGCTGTGTTATGAAATGTAAAAGGATATCTTGTTTATGTTTGGGTTTTATTCTCAATCTACCGCATTTTAAGCATGCTATATACAAATTAAATAGCCTGTATTCCAAAAAAAAAAAAAAAATACTCTGTTTATAAAAAAACAGTATTAAATAACATTCCGAGAAATTTTAATAGAAAATATTAGTCCTCCGATATACGGAACCGTCATATAGCCTGATGTGCCTTTTAACCGATTCGGCCACAGAGGATCGTTCGGTTGGCGAAATCAAATTTACTGCTTATAAACTTCAATCATCCATGAATCTGGCACGCGCATTCATACCTGCATATGGTATATCAAATGTAAACAAATGACGTCACACATTATGAAATGGACAAAGTCAGACAATTATTTTAAGACATTTTAATGTGGGTATCTCCGAGCCCGTAGGCCCAACCAAAAATAAATAACCATCCAAACACGCCGAGGCGAGCCAGTTCCGTCAACCTCCCCCAACGAAACCATATCCTTCGGCGGAGCTTCGTCCGGGTTCCTCTGCAAGCAGAGAGTTCGACAGACACCCGACCCGGCAGCTCACAAAGCGCAGATACTACACTTTGATCCTAGCCACCGGGCCGAGCGGGTATTCTTTTTATGGATGGTATTTATCAATCCACCCACGGGGATCGAATGTGGTACAAGGCCTTTTTAATGTGCGTATCTCCGAGCCCGTAAGCCCAGCCAAAAATAAATAACCATCCTAACCCGCCGAGGCGAGCCAGTTCCGTCAACCTCCCCCAACGAAACTCTACCTTTCGGCGGAGCTTCGTCCAGGTTCCTCTCTGCAAGCAGAGAGTTCGACAGACACCCGACCCGGCAGCTCACGAAGTGCAGATACTACACTTTGATCCTAGCCACCGAGCCGAGCGAGTATAATGCTCTGTTTATAATAAACAGTATTAAACAACATTTACCGGCCTGAATGTCCGAGAAATTATCACAGAAAATATTCGTCCTCCGATATAAATGTACGTGACAGATTCATGGATGATTGAAGTTTAAAAGCAGTAAATTCGACTTTGCTAACCGAACGATCCTCTGCGGCCGAATCGGTTAAAAGGCGTCTCAGGCTATTTGGCGGTTCTGTATAGGATGCAGGTTGGAATCCTGTCGGAAGGTGAATATTTTCTATGAAAATTTCTCGGACATTCATGCCGGTAAATGTTGTTTAATACTGTTCATTAAACAGAGTATTTACTTAAATATTTGTATCTATAAAAAGAATGTATAAACACAAAATGTCTTAAAATAATTGTCGGACTTTGCCTATTTCATAATATATATATATATATATATATATATATATATATATATATATATATATATATATATATATATATATATATATATATTGATTTAAACATTCAGGAATTAAATATTTGAAGATAATTCCAGGAATTATAGTTACCGACGTGAGTAAAACCTTATAGACATTAACAGAGTACTGTTTAGTCCAGCATAATCGTCTTGGTTGTTAGTTTTGGTTCGTACTAATTTGAGAATTTATAGAGAGTACATAGGCATATGTTATTTATATAAAACTACCGTCAAGGTATATGTATAAGCTGTGTTATGAAATGTAAACGGATATCCTGTTTATGTTTGGGTTTTATTCCCAAGCTGCCCCATTCTATAGATGCTATATACAAATTATATAAATAGCCTGTATTTCAAAAACTGAAAAAAATATCTGAAAACTGAAGCACTTCCGGTCCCAGGAAGTATTATCAATCTTATCATTTTTCCTCCCAAATTTTAAATATTCGTCTTTTCTAAAATCACTCAAAGCGATTATGTATGTAAGTATGTAAGTTATTTTAAAATCTTTGTAGCATTTTTGTTTTAAATTTGTGTTTGTTTTTTTTTAATCATTTCAGCCCAAGCCAGGCGGTAAGGCCACTAAGACGCAAGGAATCACCGAGAGTGGAAGACTTTAGTTAGAAGAAAGGACAATAAATGAACAGAGTTTTCAAAATGACAGAAAATGACAATTGATGTTGCATTTAGATTTTGGAAGACTGTTGGTGGCAGGATGAAAGAAGTCGGAAGAGAATTTCACAGGTGAGAAGTGCGAGAAAATAAATTGTTAGAATAGAACTCACGGTTACATCTAGCTATTCCAACTGTAAAATGACGGGACCTAATAGCCAATCGAGTAGTACGATAAATCATGTGATCGACGTAACAACGTGGAGAGCTCATTAGAACAATTTCCATGTAATTATTTATAGCACAGACAGTAGGAAGCCACGTTACTACGCCAGGAAAGAGACTGATGTTGAGATGCCAGATCAGGACAAATAACACTACAAACATTTCTTTGGATTTTCTCGACAATGGCGTAATATATAACCGGAGTACCAGACCAGATATGGCAGCAACAGTTTTTCTTATAATTCAATGTTTTGTTATTTTGAAGCACAACTATTGCACCCTCCGTGATCATGAATCTGTGGGTAAATTCCCAAAGTAACTCAGGTGATATACATCAGCAGGATGTCCGGAGTGTATTGGGTAAAACATCATGATATAATTAACAAAATCGAAACAAACACTTGAATATTCTTTCTTTTATTTAGATGAGCATTTATCAAGAGATCATGCTAAGCAAGCACTTTTGAAATCGAGGCTAAGTTTATTCGTGAACGTTAACAATAAATCCTTCCTTATATTGTTAAAACCTCGACCACACATAACTTGATTAAACAAAATGGCAAATTGACTTTGATTAAATGCACTCAGTCGATTTTCAAAATGATGCTATCCCAGATGTGACCACGTAACTAAACATTAACACGATAAGCAGTCATGCATTTATAAGGAACCTGATTTGATTTCCCAGGAGGTTAAATCCCGGATCAAATTTGGGGATTGGATCCCCAATGTTCATGTTTTGTTCTGTTATTATTCAAGTGCTTGCTTATTATCAAGAAGTAAATGTAGTAAGTAGATATGTGGGTGGTTAACTCCTCGAGACAAGAAATTGGCGAAACGAGTTCGAATCCAGGTCGAGATCGTTACAGTCTTTTGTGAAACGTATGAATACATCTCTTATCCCTATGTAGAGCAGACATGTCTCTTCAGTCAAGGAGATGTAGGAAAACACGCAGAGCTCTGTGAGAAGGAAGCTTCAATAGAAAACTTACTCTTCCTCAGAATACTGAAATTGGGCTTGTAGTAAATCGCCCCAAACACCGTTAAGAACGATATGATTACAGAAGCTTTAATCAAGAGGCACCTGTCAAAGAAGACACAAATGCATTTAGTATTGTAGAGAAGGGCTTATGATTTGTACACTGGCGATTTTGTAAGGTTGCATGTCAAGTTTAAATATGCGTGTATCATATGAATTGACAAAAACAGAAAACATTCACACGAGGTGCGTTCAAAAACTAATCGACTTAATATTTCCCCACCAAAACTAATACTCCTTTGGCTGGAATGTGACTCACAATTCCTGCGCTTGCGTGAAAATTTTCTGGCTATTACGGCTAGGGAATCAAACGTGTCGTGCATGTTTGTTTTCACGCAAGATGACCGGACGCATCAAGCAGAGATATTGCATGAAGTTTTGTCAAAAGATGGGTGATACTCAAGCTTAAAAAATCCAAAAGATTCAGTAGGTCTTTGGCGACGATGCTCTGGGCAAAACAAATCAAGTAGCGTTACAACCACTTCAAGCACTGGAGATCAGTAGAGAACGAGGTATATTCAGGTGGGGGCATCCAGAGGCCGAAACAAGGAGCCAATTCAGAAGGTTCGGCGATTAGTCAGGAAAGATCGTCCAGGAAATTGCTCACGAAGTGGGAATAAGCACAGTATAAGGGCATCGCATTTTTAACGGAGGATTTGTTCATGTGGAGAGTGTCCCCAAGATCATGGTAGAACAACAGAAGAAAGTCCGCATTGAAATCGCGCAGGACATGCTGGATTGCGTAAACGATAACCAATATTTCATGAAGCCCATCATCATTGGTGATGAGACATGAGTTTTTTGTTACGACCCGGGATCCAAGTTTCATTTCTTCCAAAGGGAGCATTCTTCATCACCAAGGCCCTGAAATACACGACAGGTTTGCAGCATTGTGAAGGTAATCTTGACCTATTCCTTCGGTTTCCGTTGTATTGTTCATCATGAATACAGACAACAAAGCCAAACAATCAATAAGGAATGCTACCTTGAGTTTATTTACGTCCCCTTCGTGATGTTCTGCGTCGAAAGCGGCTGGTCATTTGGTGGGTGAAGAACTGGGAACTTCACCATGACAATGCTCCCGGTCATTCACCCAACTAATCCATAATTTCCTGGTTAAAAACGGCCTGAATATTCGAGAGATCTTATTAGACAAAAATAAATAAATAAATATACTGTTTAATAAATGAACGGAGCGTCTATTCGAGTACCCATTAAAATAATGTTTAAGTAACAAAAATCTGTCGGATATAAAAATCCATCCGTTTTCTTTACAAAATTGCGTTGTTGACATTAGGATACGTAATTGAGCAGATATGTGAATTTCATCAATCAGAGAATAATCTGTGTTTAAAGCACTATTCGACTTTCTATTGTCATCAAAGCACTTGGCGGCCAGGAGGTCAAGGCATGTCAGATCAAATGATGGTTTCTCCAGGGGGAACGCAGGTTCGAATCCTGCCGGAGTAAAAAGATTTCTGGAATATCCAGTACAGTAGATGAGATTAAATAAAAATACGTCTATGCAAATTTACGTAGGCTCGATCCCTTCTATTTGGCACTTTTACCCATAAATACACCATACCCGAATATATATATGGCTATAATGGATTTGATATAACTATAGCTATTTCACTTGCATTGCTTGGCTTGATAAAGTTGGATGACGAAACGCGCCGGGAAGAACTAAGAATTATTCCAATCGTCATTTTTAAACCAATTTTTCTTGTCTTTAGAATCCTGGGAAATTTAACTATACTAAACATCTACAAACAAGCTACTGCTAATGTGATTGGAACGGCGTATAGACTATCTGTTGAGAATACTAGAATAAGCATAACACACACACGCATATATATATATATATATATATATATATATATATATGTTGTGGAGTTATTTCGCAGTTGAGGCTTGTATTTGTACTAAATCGGTCCTAAAATAAGTTCGACGTACAAATACGTTAGGAACTTAATATGATAGGTATTACGCAGAGTAATCTTGTTGTGGTCGTTGACTACTTTCGTATTCGACTGTCAACTACTGTCGTCCGACATCGACTATATTTAGTCACCCTCGCCACGTGGGCATCATGTGGAAAAAGGCGGGTTTAACGTGGGATCTCCGAGCCCGTAAGCTCGGCCAAAAATATGCCCATTGAACCCGTATAATTGGGTTCAGGGTCGGTTTACCTCCCCGAAAGAGAATCCGCCCCTCGGCGTAACCTCTTTTGGGTTCCTCCCCGCCCGAAGGCAGAGAGTTCAACCGATCAGCCGGTCGTCCGGCATCGACTAGTATTTAGTCACCCCCCCACAAGGGTATCATGTGGCACAAGGCCGGTTTAATGTGGGATCTCCGAGCCCGTGAGATCTCCGAGCCCGTGGGCTCGGCCAAAAATATGCCCATTGAACCCGTATAAACGGGTTCAGGGTCGGTTTACCTCCCCGAAAGAGAATCCGCCCTTCGGCGTAGACTCCTTAGGGTTCCTCCCTGCCCGAAGGCAGAGAGTTCAACCGTTCAGCCGGTCGTCCGACAGCGACTAGTATTTAGTCATCCCTCCACAAGGGTATCATGTGGCACAAGGCCGGTTTAATGTGGGATCTCCGAGCCCGTGGGCTCGGCCAAAAATATGCCCTTTGAACCCGTATAAACGGGTTCAGGGTCAGGTTTACCTCCCCGAACGAGAATCCGCCCTTCGGCGTAGCCTCGTTCGGGTTCCTCCCCGCCCGGAAGCAGAGAGTTCAACCGTTCAGCCGGTCGTCCGACATCGACTAGTATTTAGTCACCCCGCCACGAGGGTATCATGTGGCACAAGGCCGGTTTAACGTGGGATCTCCGAGCCCGTGAGCTCGGCCAAAAATATACCCTTTGAACCTGTATAAACGGGTTCAGGGTCGGTATACCTCCCCGAACGAGACTACGCCCTTCGGCCTAGCCTCGTTCGGGTTCTTCCCCGCCCGGAAGCAGAGAATTCAACCGGTCGTCCGACATCGACTGACCTCCGTTTCTCTTACCACTTCTACTTATATTAGGTGGGAGAGTCTATTAACTATAGAATAGGTGTGTTTCACTATAACACCCACCCTCCTAAAACTTTACTTCGCAGGAATAAAACAGTTTTTTTTATTTATTTTTTACTGGAAATATGAAGAAAAAACAAAACAAAAAAACTTCCTTTTTTTTAGCAACATCGTAGCGTATCTCCTACGTTTTGGACCCACTTTTAAATGATCAGTTGCCTTTCTCTTTCTCCTGGATAGGCGTACCTCAGGTAAAATTGTTGCAGGCGTTGTTACATCAAACGTATCGAAAATCACCTTCATCAGCGTTTCGTCTGATCTGGTTAATGTGCCTTCTGCACGTGAATTTTTCGCCTTTCTCCAAGTACATCATATAGACAATCCTCTTTTCTATTTTTTGGTTCCTCCATAGTGTTACCAGAAACAACCTTCCGCTTTGAGCTTCCCTTTTGTTGATCTTTTGCTTCTTAACGTTTTCAGTGGTGACTTCAGTTGACTTAAATCATTTAATTATACTGCATGTCCTTGGCTGCGGGTAACTTGCTCCCCAGTTTTTCTTGGTGTCGCCTTCATCTTTACTTTCTGGAGCTTGTTTTTCACGTATACCGTCGGTGTTTCCCATTCACTAAACTTTTTTTAAGTACACCGGTTTTCTCTAATCTGTCCAATTCTTAATCTATCTGTTCAATTGAGGCAAACGGCACATTCCTTTTCTTTTTGAATACCGCCTGAGCCTTTTCTTTTAGCTGGAATTTTGCCTCCATCTTGGTACACGTTACCAACCCTGAAGAAAAAACAGTAGGATATATTTCCTTAAGTTTCCTTATTAATTTTTGGGCTTCGGTGTTTACCTTGTAACAGAAGGAATTTATCTGCTAGCTTGAATTCTTCACAATGCTTATTTACATTGGCTGCGTACGTTTTATAGTCTTGTTCATCATCTTTCATCTGATTCAAACATTTCCACCTCTTGTGAAACATAGATGTCTTTTTACTAAATAATTCACTTAATATATTTACCGCCTCGGTAAATGTCAACTCGTTAGTTTTTTTTCGGTAAAATGTAGTTTACCAATTTGTTATGCTCAGCAGTTCCTAATTTGCTTAAAAGAAGCCTAACCTTCTTTCCTTCAGACCACGAGTGGCAGTCCTCGTTATACACGTCCGTATATTTTTTATAATACTCCTCAAAAGTTATCTCTTCATCTGGACTGTAAGTGAATATTTCAGTTGAATTCCATATTGTATTCTCTGGGAAAGAATCATTTTGTAGATTTTTCGCTTTCCTCTTTCCAGAATTTTGTTTTGAAACTCCTTATGCATCTGTTTCATTTTTTGTTGGAATTGCATTTGTCCATTGAAAATTTCCTCCTGTAGCAGCATCTGGAATGTTTTTTGTTGCTCTAATATTGTCATCTGTTGTTCCGACTGGAACTTAAAGAATTCCCGGAATATATTTTTGCATTCCTCCATCTTCGCAAAAAGTTTACACAATGCCTAAATACTGTAGAGGTGTGGGTGTGGTCCAACGAATTTGCAATTCGTGACCTATTTCAGCAATATGTATTATCGGGGAAAAATATTTCTTTTCTCAGTTGAGAATGCGACAGATTTTTTCGTCACTAAGTTGACGTCTTGGCTTGCGAAGTTTTTTATTTCTTTTTGTTTTGTTTTTCCGGTCAATTCAAATCCTGTCCTGGGTATGACGATAAACTACATCCGGCAGCAAGGTTTCTGAATGGGAAATTGGAAGTTTTGAGGAGCATATAAGCCACCTCTTAATTGCTGTTGTTCTCAGGTCAACCCTAACCTGGGGTGGTAGCACCTGTTTCGGTCCCAGCTATGGGCAAACAGTGAAGCACCCAATCAAAAATAAACTGTACAGTTTTATTATAAAATGACCATCAATAGATTTTTTATACTTAAATGACCAATAATATATTTTTCTAGTGAAATTTCCAGCAATACATTAAAAACTTGCCAACAATACATTTTCTCATCTACAAACTAAATATCTGAAAATATACGTTTATCCTAAAATTATGTACAAAATATCAGTAGTTGAAGTTACAAAATTACGTACAAAATATTTAGATTTTGGCATTAAATAACACGTAGATTTTGACATACCGTAAAACAAAATCAACCAACCAACAATTAAGATCATGCGGCAATGTCTGTTGATATTTTTTCTCGAGCATGATCCCTCTATTCAAAATACTTATTTTGTTATCAGCTTTTAATTTGGGATTTATTTTGTGATTTCCTCGCGGCATCCCTTAGATTGAGATCTTAAATTATCCTATCGAACTTAGACTGCTTCATGGTTGAAAGGCTGCTTTGATTTTTTTTGTACAATAACTGAAATAGCCGGGAAATACTTCTTACATCTCTACCAACGTAATAGCTGTGATCGCAGCAGAAACATTTTTAGACAGCTCGTAATAATTGCAAATGTGTCCTTCATGAAGCTAGGTGTATGTTCTCTGATAGTATGACGCACTGTATAGCCTGTCAAACGTTTTGTTTTTGTGACTAGTGGCCGCTCTGTAGTAGTGCATTACGTTATGGTAAGTCGCCAGAATCTCTTTTTTTCATCCAGTTCGACATGTTATAATTTTCTATTGATAAAGCTGAACGTTTTGCACGAAGAATCTCTTCAAATTCTACTCTTGATTCATCTGGAATATCTTTTCCTGACTTCTACTTTGAAAGCAGTCCCTTCTGTGTGATATGTACATAACTCTATCCATGGTAACTGCTGTCATCTGTAACCTTGATTCCTATACAGCATGCGGACTCGATGATATTGTCTTAAAGAAATATGCTTCTGAATTGGCTCATGTTCTCTCTAAGGTTTATAATAAATACATTGCTGCTATTTCCTTTCCTGCTTGTTGGAAATTCTCTTCTGTTGTTCCTGTTTTTAAGAACTCGGGTGAACTTGTCTGATCCTTTGAAATATAAACCTATTCCTTTTCAACAACATTTTGGTAAAGAACTAGAAGCTCTGATCAATTCTGAATTGGTTAAGTGTCTCACCCCAGAGGGTCTTCTTTCAGACAAAGAATATGGTTTTTGCTTCTCTAGGCAAACGGCCAAAATGTTACCCGTTAATGCCGAAAATGTTTGTCAAGCTTAAGATGAGAATGGCGAATCTGGAGCTGTTTCTTTAGATATCTCAAAAGCGTTTGACATACTAGATTCCTTCGGAATTTGAAGGGCTTGGATGTTTCTGGTGGAACTTTTGATTTGGCTTTTATATGACCCATGTGACCATCTCGACGCAAGGGAGATAATCGCCTTTTGTATCCTTACAATGTGTTTGATAAAATCAAATTGGCAGCTGATCTCGAATATGACCAATCTGGTGCTAACGTTTTTGCCCTCCGTCAGTATACCTGATGCTAAGCTTCTGGAAAGTAGCGCATTGTTTTTCATCCGTCTAACATTTTCTAATTATATGAACGGGAACGATTATATTGTGTCAGTTGCTAAGTCTGCTGCTATGAGAGTTCGTTCCCTGGATCATGCTAAACACATCGTTGCGACAGAATGTATCTTGGAGATTTATAAGATTACCATTCATCTGTGTCTTCAATACTGTTGCCACAGCTAATACTAGTTTCATAGATAGGTTTCGTTATTTTATGGTTGAAATTGGCAGATGGAACCGCAATTTCTATTTTAATAGTTTCTTCTCTCATTATTCTGGTATGTGAAATTCTTTTCCGGTTTCTTGCTTTCTATCCAGTATTTATTTACAACGCCAATCGTTATCATCTGTCATTTTGATGCTTGCTCTCTTATTCCTCTTTCTCTTCTATAACGTTTTCTCAATTTCTTAAACTCGAAGTAATCCCTTGTATCTGAGTGTTTCGTTGCCTTGTTTGGGGAGAAATAATTAACAAAATCTTTGATAAGTGCCTATGATAAGTGTGTCCGTAAACAAGAAGCCGTTTTTAATGTAAGAAAAAAGAATAAAAAAAAGAATAAAATATTAACCGACATTAATTGGGATTTAAACAAACGCATAATTATTTGATTTGTTTATTCACACATTTTAACTCTAAAAATGACAAAACACTAAGATTAACAACTGTTACACTATAAATTTTTTATACTCGGCACGCATATATATATATATATATATATATATATATATATATATATATATATGTGTATGTGTGTGTATGTGTGGAAATTAGGAATCTGTGTAAAAAATCTCTCATCTTCATCTCTCACTCTCTGCTTTTGTCTTCATCCCCACCTCATATATATATATATATATATATATATATATATATATGTGTGTGTGTGTGTGTGTGTGTGTGTGTGTGTGTGTGTGTGTGTGTGCGTGTGTATGTGTGTGTGTGCGTATGTTTGTTGCGTTGTGTTGTGATTTTTCGGCCTGTCAATCTTGGCTGGATGATCATTTTCGCGTTGAAAATGGCGTGGAAGTGAGCCTTAAAATATTGTTTCTAAAAATAAACATATCTCTGTCCCTCTTCCCTTTTAATCAAGGAATATAGTTCCCTATATCTCAACATAGCAAAATACTGAATTTAAAAGCAACTAAAATTTGCATTTTACCAGCCATTTTTCATCGGGATAGCAAAACGATGTAATATGCCGTCGAAAGATAGTCATTTTTGGACACTAATAGGCGTTTCTAGGTTTCATATAGAAAGAATGGCTCTGATAACGATAAACAAACTTTACTAAGATGGAGTATCGAAAGGACGTAAACATTTCCCGATAAGGAAACATATCCCTAAGGCATAAACATCACACTGTGAAATATTTTATCAAGCTGTGGAAAGCGTGATGAATCCTATACAATTTTTGTGCATCTTATGAGCGTAAACCAAAGAGAAATTATCAAAAAATTAACGCTAAACCTTTCTATATATTTATCCAGCTAAATTAAAATTATTTGAATAAGATTATCTATCTATCTATCTATCTATCTATCTATCTATCTAGTTAAATTTATTTGTATTAATGAATATATATCTAGTTAAAATTATTTGTGTTAAAAACTATCTATCTAGTTAAAACTATTTTTATTAAATATTATCTATCTATCTATCTATCTATCTAGTTAAAATTATTTATGTTAAAAATTATCTCTCTATCTAGTTAAAATTATTTGTGCTAAAAAACTTATCTATTTAAGATATTAAAGATTATCTGTCTATCTGTCTGTTTATCATTTTCTTATATTCACATACGTACTTGTCACGGAATGACGGTTTTTCCCATGTGTTCTGTCTCCTAGTAGAGTCAGAGGTCAAAAGGCCAAGATTGTGAATACTGAATATCGCCCTCCCATTTAGAAGTATGACGTAAGACAATCTTTCTATTCTCCTTCTGTAATGTAATTATGTACTAGACTAATGGAACTTAAATATTTAGCTGTTCGTAAATAATTCCTGTATATTCGTGTATAGGTCGGAACAGTGAAAAAAAAAATTGCAAGAAAAAATTCCTTTGGACGAAAAAATTCTCTTGGGCTCTACTAGAAAGGATTGGGAATGACTGTTGTCTTCGTCGCTTCCTTAAAAAACGGTGGACAATAGCATTTGAAACAAAGATAAAAAAGATTGTAAAGTGGCTTCACAGTTCCTGTATACAAATTAAGATATAGTTTAGGACATTTTACAAATATACGCCCAATAAAAACAAATCAAGAAGTACACAAGATAGAGAGTTATAGAAATAAAATGTAATATCAATGTGTAAGGATATGGAAGTGAATATTATGAGTAAGTTGAGGATAGAAAACAATTCATCTTTGGAATGAAGTGGTTAAGATTGTAATATTCGGAGGAACATCTACGTTGCTGGAAGAGAAGAACTGTCTGAGTGAAACCTCTTTTTCACAATTAGTAAACGGAGGGAATGAGGAGGATTTGACTCTGTGGGCGTAACGTGATGATGAAACTCTTCCGAAATAGCGATATAGAAAAGATGCACTCTAGTCAGCAGAAACGAGTTTGCAGTGTGGGAAATAGGAAATCCCCAACAAAAACACTGAAATGATTTTGAACTCTGTCAAGGCAAAGAAATGAGGATTAGCACCCTAGTAGTGATAGGGTAACAAAAGTACATTTACTATCTAATATGATACGTACAGAGGAAGATGTAATTTAATAACACGCTTTTGTTTATCATACCATATACTATATGTTAGTACCTATAAAACAATGGAAAAGAATTAAAGTTATTTCAATATATTCCCACTTAATATTATAAAAGTAAAACAAGACTGTAATATCTGTCTTAATTTCTGGTATGAGGATTTATCATTATTTGTATTATTTGTATTCGGACTATTGTCCTCAACTTTATAAAATACAATATGGGAGCCGCTAAAAAAAGAAAGAAAGAAAAACTATGACAGAAATGACAGCAGAAATCAAGATGTGGTCAGCAGCAACAGTCAAAGCATTACCTACAGCAGCAATCAAAATTGGCAGCAGCAGTAGCAGTTGCAACCTAATCAGCAGCATTTTAGGTAAAATAGCCGAGTGGATATAAGTCTGGCTCGTGAATTTAGTGACTGTGCACTTGATCCTAGTGGTAACGAGCGAGCAATAACTGAACAATACTAAAAAAAAAAACAAGAACTAGACGATATCAACAGACATGAGCAGTAGAACAAGAACAGCCTCCAACTGTAGGTTAAATAAAGGTTTCAATTCGGAATGACCTGTCAGTCATTTATTTGCCATGCGTGATACACGCGTAGGCGATCATGCATCTTTCTATACAGATTTTTTTTCCCGCGGTAGTTTGCCATTTCTTCATGTGATAGACCAATTGCCATCGAAGGCAACCGGATCTTTCCTGGGAGAAAAAGAGGATTCATACTTTTCATAAGAGTATTAGCACGTAAGTGAATGTAATGGATTCGACTGGAATTTGAACTCGGCTCTCCGATTCCTCAATCCGAGCCGCTATCCATTACTCCACCGTATCTCCTAATGCCTTGCAGGTAACCCAGATCGATATACAGCTGAGGAAGTCTGGAATTCAGAACGGTCGATCAATAAAGAAAATGAAAAATAAAAAAAGCCCTAATATAAGTAGTGTAAAAACTAATATTATCGTGCGATGTCGCACCAGTAAATTTCAAATTTTGGCACTCTTGCTTAGTTAAATGTTACTCATCCGAAGGTAGATATAGCGTAATTTACGGACAAAGTATGGATGATTTAATAATAATAATAATTCCTCCTCAAAACACTGGAATCGGGATATACGTAGTGCATTTAAAAGCAGTATCAAAACATTTCCATTTGAGTCCTGTATTCTCTTACTGAATGTCAAATCAACATAACTTAGTGAACCTCACAAAAACGAATGATAAAAAAAGAAACAGATTTTCGTATGAAGCGGATAATTTTTTTAAAGATTTTTGAATCGACAAGAGATGAGAAAATTATTTTTTGGTAATTCCTGAGATCCACACGATCCAGAGTTTTCTCGTGACTTGTCTCATAGTTTTTTATGCTGAAGGGTGGATATTTCCTTGGAAATTTGAACAAAATTGTGGTGGATCTACATAATAATCACAAATTATACAATACAAAATGTTTATCTCTCTCTAATTAGAGAATATATATATATATATATATATATATATATATATATATATATATACAAATACATATATATATATATATATATATATATATATATATATATATATATATGTTGTGTAATTGGGCAGCAAGCCTTCATTTATGCATGTTTCATTAAAAACGACAGGCAAAGTACTACGATTAAGCTTTTTTATTTAAGTTTTCTTGTGCTCGAACAAGTGTTCTCTTTTCTGGACACACGGTGTGTAGAAACTGTTCAAATGTTCTATAATTCCAAGCGCTTTCGGCTATACTTTTAACCATTATCAAGAATGAAACAGACATATAATTAACAATGGCTTTCCTAACCACCTTACCGATCACTCAATTAGACTATTTCTCCCCAAAGTAAATAACAACGATAATGAACATACAGTCAAAAATAACAAATATTTTCTACAAAAAACAAGTCCACATTAACTACAAACGAAATGAATCTTCACTTAGAAATTTTATAAAGAAATACACTACCCAAATTGACCCGAATAAAAACATCAAATTAATTACCAACTACGAAAAATTTAAAAAAGTTTAACCTTATCATAAAAAATAACACACCAGCAAAGTGAAAATTACAACGAACGAACATTATCTATGAGTTAAAATGCCCCTTAAGGAACTGTGTTCCTGACCAAATCAAATTCCTATATAATTATATCGGTCACACGACTACATGTCTACATGCCAGACGCCTAACGTTACCCCTATCTGACCACATTTCTATTAGAATCCATTTAAACATACACACAGAATCTTACCAGACTCCATTCCAGACAGACTAGTACAAAATACAAACATAATAACCTCATGCACATTTAAAAAAAAAAACATTAAAAATAATGGAAACCCTAATAACAAAAAAAAAGCAAAAGAACAATACTTAACAATTTTAACTACGAACACAGCAACAATGTGTTCGGAAAATAAAGCATCCCTATAACTCTAGAAACATACACACAACCCACACAACCGATTAAATCAAAAACAAAATAAAATCATCCTTGATAATGGCTAAAAGTATAGCCAAAATGGCTCGGAATTATAGAACATTTGGACAGTTTCTGCATACTCCGCGTCTAAAAAAGGAAACACTTGTTCGAACACAAGAAAAATTAAATAAAAAAAGCTTATCGTAGTACTTTGTCTGTCGTTTTTCATGAAACATGCACACACACACACACACACATATATATATATATATAATAATATTAATACACAATAATATATGTATATATATATATATACACACATTTCTCAAGAAATCCTATCCAAATAATATATATATATATATATATATATATATATATATATATATATATATATATATATATATATATATATATGCATATATAATTATTTATTATATAAATATATGCAGTGTAATATATATATATATATATATATATATATATATATATATATATATATATATATATATATATACATATAAATATGTGGGTGAGTGAAATTATATGTGAAAATATAATTATATATATATATATATATATATATATATATATATATATATATATATATATATATATATAAGTGTTGTAATGAAAGCTTTTTGGCAAGAATCACTTTCCAAAATCGATATTTTGATATTTAATCATTTCAACGCTGCTCCCTCTCTGTTTATTTGTCTGTCATTATATTTTTCTCTTTCTTTGCTTCTTTCTCTCTCTCTCCCCACCTCACTCTCCCTTTTTATATATATATATATATATATATATATATATATATATATATATATATATATATATATATATAAGATTGAGAGTGAAAGCGGGAGATAGATAACTTCCTTTCATTGTTTAGAAGGTCATGCAAAATTATAACAATAGCTTTAACACATTAAATTTTTCCATTAAATATATCAGGATTCATGACATTTATAATCTGCATATTTAAACTTCTCGCCTAAAATATAAAATGATTTCAGAAATAGTTAAACGAAACGTATATTATTCCTATAGAGTATATGATAAAGTTTTTGATACAATTCATATGAATTTCTCTAAGTTTCAACCTCAACCCTTGTTTTATGAAATGCATTGATTGGAGGAACCAATTGACAAAAACGGTTGTAGCATTACCGATGCCATCTGGAGAATGCTGTGGTCGTAACCTGATAAAAAAATGTAATTGGATTAGCAGTATAATTGTATAATATTATACTATTAATTAATACTAACCCCTTTTTTCCACTGCTACTCGGCTTGGTGTAATGGTTAGCCAGCCTGTCTTGCTAGATCAGTTACTACTGAAATGTGAGTTTGATCCGCATTGGATGCCCCATACTTTCGGTCTTGTGCCACATCTAAGCTACGCTTGGAAAATATCTAATCGAAACGCCGCGTACTATGAACGTTATCATACAACCGAAACATGTTTTGGCTTTAAATAACCCAAAACAAACACAGATCAATTAATCAACCACCGCTATTAGGAAGTAAAGCCTTCTTATGAAACATTCTGTAAACAGAACAGACGAAATGCGAAGAAGAAATTGCATGATTTTAATCGGCGTCACCAATTCCCCAAAATCACCTTCTGTATTTGTCTATGATTAAATAAAAACACTCTGTTGTAGTAGAACGAACTGTTACTTCCATAAATTTCAAGATTATTTCTTATCTGTATGTAAATAGTAGAGATTGTAGTTGCAGATAATTTCAACACATGCAACCTAACTTTATTTCATTCACTACGATCGAAACGGTCAATTACATCCCGTTTTAAGCTAACGAGCACTTTTAATTAAATCGGATACTTTAGGACACATCTTGCTATCGGATGCACAAAATAAATCGAATTAAAGTACAAGTGTTCACCGATGCATTTCATAGTTATGGCAGCTTGATACTGGTATATTGGATGGAATTCCCGGGGAAAGAGCTTGATGACGCCACTTCAGCTGCATGGGGTGTGGACGACTGGTTGTTGAACTAATGCCAAACGCTGTTTTAGCGGAATCATTTTTATAAAAGTGGAAGTTTTTTTTTCTATTTCCTTTTACTTTGGTAAAAGCGATACTCGTGTTGTCCTTTTATAATAGCGAAAAGATGTAAATCGAACTTCAGAAAAGCAATGGGTTTCCTAGATTCACAATTTGAACCTAATGAATTACAATTATTTTTAATTTTCAAGATGTTAATCAAATTTCCTCTTCTCTATTTCTTTAAAAAAAAAATTACTTTACTGTAGTTGGTTCGTAATACGTTTTTACTCTCACGAAATATGGTGGGGTTTTATCAGCCTTACAGAAATGTAGAGAGCTAGTTATTTTTGAAGACGGAACAAAAAACAATTAAGATTTTTTAATTCTTGAAAAATCGGGGATTTCTCTTAATAATTGTTATCTTTTTTTTACTAAACCCTCTTCTATTATCCATTTACTCAAGTTTGCTAAATAGGTTATGCGTTATTTTTCTCTGTTCTCTTGCTTTCAATGTAGCCTGCGAGTGTAAAGTTTGCCGAGCCCTTTTTCCTCATTATATGTCCTAGAAATTTCAATTTTCTTATTCTGGTGCTAAATTTAAGTGTTTTTTTTGTTTCAATTTTCTTTAATATTTCACCAATGATGGTTTTCTCAGTCTTTTTCTCTGGAACTAAATTTATATCAACGCAACATCTTTCTTTACTCTATTGCTACTTCCATAGTAAATGTTCTGATGAGCTACATTTAGAACTTAACAGCTAAGGAACGCCACGCCACGTACAAAGAGCCGAATCGTCCACATTCCCTTCGTATTCCATTCGTAAGAAGAAAGTTCTATTCGGATGGTGGTTCCCGAGTACTGCTACTTTATGGAACAATCTCCCGAGGAGATGTTCCCCCGATCTTTAAAATCTTAACCTCTTTAAGTTACGGGTCAAGCGTTATCTACTTTCAATAAACCTAATTCAATAGCTTATCTAGTTTAAGTGTCTTTTAAGTTAAATATTGTGTCAATGAGTGTAAAAAAAAAAAGACATTTTATTTTCAAAATCGAAAAAAAAAATATACAAATAAGAAATAGGCACTACTTAAATTAATTAGTCCACCAGTAAAAAAAAGAAAAACAATTTGGAGTGGGGTTAATTACTGAAAATTAACATTCATTAGACTCTCCATTACCCTCGTCATTTGTTAGAATCGTGTAACATTCGTTTATCACTTCAGAAGAGAGGTTTTGCTCATGATTTAAATACAGTTAGCACGTAAGTGAATGTAATGGATTCAACTTGAATTCGAACACGTACATGCTAATACCATTGGGAAAGGTATCAATCCTCATCTTCTCCCCGCCCAGCTATGGGTAAATAACGGAACAGACCGGGCTCTATAGCCTTGAATGGCAAATGATCTACCGCAGAAAGAAATGGCGACCTAATGCAGAAAAAAAAAGCTGCCTCGTCAATCATGTTTCGTGAGATACATGATCGCCTAAGCATGTATCACGCATGGCACATAACTGACTGGTTGATCAAGTTGATCCCTGAACTCTTAAACATATATCTGTACTTTGTTTTTATTTACAAATGGCAGGTTTGAAAATGTGTCTACGTCATTGATAACTGAGCACTACAAGTTTTGTCCCTTTTAGCCAATTCGAAATAATGTGTAGTTATCAATGGCGTAAGAACACTTTCAAATTTAACAATTCTTCACAAAAATATTGTACAGATAACGCTTGTAGGGGATTTATAACTCTAAGTAAATAATTATAAACCACTTAACATTTATACATACAGAAATAATCGTAGAAAATGGCAAGGAGTAGAATGAAAAAAGCGTGTAGTATATTATTTGGTTGTTATGTAGTGATATAGAAACGAGAGACAGTAATGCTGAGTAAAATTGTGAATTGGGATCAAATGTCGATCAAATATGGATTGGAATCCGATAAAATGATAATATAAAGAATTGTATCTCTCGTATGTTTTTTTTTTATTCATGCGTGTAATGAGTGTCCAGATAATTTAGTTGGTAAATAAATGTCAGGCGTTTCTTACTTCTAAATTTTGTTGAGTGTTAAGAGATTGATGTTATCATTGTGGCCTGAAAAAGGAAAGAAGCCGGCATTTTCGTTGACTCACTTACTGACTGCCTGACCGTTTGTGAGAGATGTCACGTGTTTTTGTGTGTAAAGCAGAAAAATAGGATTGGTTCGCATTGTTTTAGAAAGATTGAATTAATGATAATCATAATTGTTAAAATTATTTTATATTTTTTTGACTCTATAATTAATTCTTATTTATTTTATTTTTTTTATGGACACGACAAATTGACAGTATAATTTATTTTTATTTATTGATTTTTTATGAACACGAGACTCTTAAAGAAGTCAGGGATCGATTTGATATTGTACGGATCCCTCTTTCTAAAATGATGAAAATTATTATATTTCGATCCTGACAAATGCTGTAATTTCAGGAATGTGTAATGAATGTTAATCTACAAAAAATATTCTCCACCAAAATACTTCCTATTTTTTTTTAATACCAGAAGTCCAGTCAATTCCAGCAATGTCATAAAATACTATCATTTGCGCACCAGAAAATGTTTAATTCTTCAGAATGACGTTGCTAGTTCCACATTTAAGAAATTAAACTAAGAAAGCCATCAGATCATTAGGTCTTGATTTTTTATCACATTCGCATTTAACAGATTTAGCGTCTTTAAATTTCTATTTAATGAGATCACTGGGAATTTTTCTTAAATGGCAAGACGTTTAAAATAAAAAGAAAGTCAATTTAAAACATTTAAAACTAAGGAAGAAATCATTTTGAAATCGTTAAAAGAAAAGAAAGGCCAATTTAAAATCCTTATATTCCAGAAGGAGCCAATTTAAAATCTTCAAGAGTAAAGAAAGGTCAATTTAAAATCTTTAAAAATCACGAAGGAACTAATTTAAACTCTTTAATTATGAAAGAAAAAAGAATTTAAAATATTTAAAAGTAAAGAATTTAGAATTCTGAAAAGTGAAGAAGGGACAAATTTAAAATTTTAAAAACTTGTTCAATGGATCAATTTAACATTTATTAGAATTCGTTTCCACCGGAAATCCATATTCCTACTAAAAGAAATCAAAGAATGAATTTCACATTCAGCGTTTGATATTGCTATTAGGTTGGTGCAAAAATAATTTCGTTTTCTCACATAGTAACATATGTTAGAAAACGAATTTATTTTTGCACCAACCTAATAATAATAACGGATATTTTCTCGAGAATTATATTTTCAGATTAATTTAAACGTTTCTATTGTCGTCTCCAAGTATGCGATATATTCATTAAATACTTCAGATTCTCGGCTATACGATTGCGGTATCTGTCGGAAGTAAAAAATGTCTTTAATAAATAAATTGTCGGACTTTGTCCATTTCTTAATATATATATATATATATATATATATATATATATATATATATATATATATATATATATTATATATATATATGTAGCCTTTGTCTGTTTTTTATCGAACTCCCCCTAGGACTTTGGAGATAGACCCCCATAACCATATATATATATTCTGAAACTACATTACCCAGGGATAAGTATATTTCATTTTGATCAAAGTGTGTCCCCGGGAGCACAAGACTCCCCAAATAATATTCCCCTTTGAAATTAAATTTAAATTTGAACAAGGGAATGGCTCCTATCCAAAAAATAGGAGAAAGCCAGAAGATGGCGGTCACATTGGCAAGATCATTTTAATAAAAAGGGGCCTCACTGAAATGTCTCCCCTTTGATTTAATTTAAATTTGAACAATGGAATGACTCTGAGAGTACTTCGATAAGTATATTTCATTTTGATTAAAGGGGGTCCTCTGGGGATACAAACCCCCAACTGAAAAAATTTTCCCTTTAAATTAAATTTTAATGTGATCAAAAGATTGACTCATATGCAAAATATAGAAGGAGAAATCCAGAAGATGGAGATCACATCGGAAATATCAAAATGAGATAATATGGATATTAAGTTGAACGAGAAATCACCAATCAGTGGATAGTGCCGTACAATGCATATTTGTTGAGACAATTCAACTGTCATATCAATATTGAAATCTGTCCATCAATTCATTTACTCAAGTATTGCATCAAATAAATATCAATGGGGTCAGTTCAAGCTGTTTTTTGCGCAAATCCTCCACTGGAAATTTTTTGCCTTTGAATTAAATTAAATTTAAAATTGCTCAAAGGAATAACTGCTATCCAAAATATAGAAAAGACAGTTTTATCGGTTTTAATCTGCTCTCTTTTTAGCTTAATAACTCAAATGGTTACCTCTGAAAACCTGGTAAAAAGAAACTCAATTAGTTTAGTGTTTTTTTTTTTGTAGATATTAAACATTTTGAGGGATGGATAATTATGCTGTTCCTTAATTTGGTAGTTTTACTGTTACACCCGGTATGTTTAAATTGTTACTAAGTTTAGATTTGTACCACGAATATTTCGATGACTCAGACCTTCAAGCACATTAAACACTCAGAATCATTGTTTCTACCTAGCCTAGAAAATCTGCCACAGTCAGAATTAAACACCGAATCAACTTAACGTAAACCCTTCACATTTAAATAAACTGGAGGAAAGGCTGTTTTACGCCTGTTATTCAATGAGGAAGGTCCTTCTTGTATTGAAATTAAATTTTAATCATTTGAATATACCAAAATTAAAATAATGAATTATTTCAGACATTTGTCGTGACTTTCACAATTATACGATGACCAAATGGTAAATAATTTCTGTCTATATTTCTGAGATGAGATATTATGTAGACTATTTACATTATTCGGACTATTATTAACTGACATCCTCAAGGACATATGGCAGAGTGGATAAAGTCGTTAGTTAGATCCGGTGACAGGACCCAAAGGGTGTGGGTTCAATACTCGCTTAAGACAGTGGAGAACTTGTAGAGGGGAATTAACAGGATATAACTGATAACTAAGATCCATTAGACATGGCACGTGGAACTAGAACAGTCTACCGCAGCGAGCGAAATAAAGTGTTCAGTTCAACATTCCATCCACATGAAGAAGGCCGGAGCGTACAACGGTCGAAACGTTGTAATAAATATGGCGACAAAGATAGTATTTATCAATCCACCCACGGGGATCGAATGTGGCACAAGGCCTTTTTAATGTGGGTATCTCTGAGCCCGTAGGCCCAGCCAAAAATAAATAACCATCCAAACACGCCGAGGCGGGCCAGTTCCGTCAACCTCCCCCAACGAAACCCTACCCTTCGGCGGAGCTTCGTCCGGGTTCCTCTCTGCAAGCAGAGAGTTCGACAGACGCCCTACCCGGCAGCTCACAAAGCGCAGATACTACACTGAATTTGGCGACAAAGATGAGGACAATAGTCCGAATGATGTAAATAATTATATTTATTATTATAAATTAATAATTATATTAAATGCTGGGGAAATACGGGGAGGGTCAAACTGACTTTGTTATTTGAAATATTTGCTTTTCGTAGCCCGAACATAAGTTACTGGAGCCGAGGGCATATAAGTAGCTATATCAACTAAGGAAATCTTTTAATAATAAATATATAAGCAAACAGGTTTTAGTCTTAAGTAACCTGGTGAGCTGTCTCGAATGATAAATAATTCTTGCACTCGCCTGAAGGTATATCACTTCCCTATTTAGATTTCTCACTGTGACGCGGGAAGAAAGCTATCTTTTGGCATCGATTCAAACGCCATCGATGTTAAAAGAAGTGTCTACTGTTAAGAAACGATCCACCGGACATTTTGATTATTATTCTACTTTCACTTTCGCTTTCTCTTTTAGTTTCATTTTGACTTGTGTTTTGTAGGAATATATAAGATATCGTTTGTCCAACTGATCGTCAGTCAAAACAGCATAATCAACAACAGAAGATCTTCATTAAGTCATTATTTACGACTTGGTCTATTATGACGTGATAGATACACCGCCAAAAATAAAAAGCTATCTGAAAGGTTCGTTAGAATATGTAAGGCTTTTTAATAAATTTGTTTCTCCTGCATCATTAACGACAGTAATGGGGCGTTTAAAAAATTGTTTTCATCGTGATTAAAACTCGCGGCCTTTTATTGTAATTGAAGTTCTGAGCGATTGGTTTTATTTTTAATCACATTGTTTATAATCTCTGTATCAGCGACATATTAAATAAACGAAATAGCTTTTATTGTGTCAACCTTCTTTTCCATAACAGTATAACTTTCTTGTTATTATTATGCACATAATATCCGAAAGAACGTACTTAAATTCTATATAAAATATTGACAGTAAAGCTGTTTAATTTCTGACTACAGACAATACCTTTCTTCTTCATTTCTAGTGAATTTCTGAAAAACAATTTTCAGAAACGCAATTTACATTAAAGATATATAAAGGGCAGTTCATTCAGTAACGTTAGAATTAAGTTTTAATCATTGTAATACATATTGTAATGCTATTCAGACTTAATGTGATTATATATTATAAAAATTCTACGCTAAAAGGCAAAATTTAGACTTTATCTACAATCAGAAATATTTAGTTCATTAATGCTTGCCATATAATCCAGTATCAATTATGAATATAAAAGTAAAAAAAAAAATACATTGGATTAATTGCAGGTTTCTAAAAATCCCAAATTGATGAAGTTTTCTAGGAATCCATTGTTAATTATAGGTTCCTGCTTATAACCTATTATTGTCCACAATGCCAGAGCATGGACGACCAGCATGCACGGATTAATGCGGTAAATTTATAAATCAGAATAGATGAAAAGTGAAAGAATGACATGATCATTTCAGAGCGATATGAAAACTGATATGTTGCATTGATATTCGGAATTAAAATGAACCTGACACTAATATCTATCTATCTATCTATCTATCTATCTATCTATCTATCACCGAAACGTGTCTTTGCCAATTCGGTTACATAGACACAGTAAAGGCATGTTTCGTCTGTAGATACAGTTTCCCTGATGGAAGAGATGATGCGTTCGATTTCTGTCGAAGGCACACAATTTCTTTAGTAGGAATTTTCAGTCGAGGATGGTTGTTATTAATTTCACTCTTTTATATAAACAGATACACACACGCATCACACACACACATATATATAGATAGATAAATATAATTTCTATATATATTATATATGCGCGGTACTTTTTGGAAAGCGCTCAATATCAGCGATAGAGCTAACATATTCAGTTGTAACTGAATATATATATATATATATATATATATATATATATATATATATATATATATATATATATATATATATATATATATACTGAACATTAAAATATTAAAAAATTAAAATTTTCTGACACACTTTCTTTTTTATTAATATTTCATTTAGATTCCTGGACTAGTTTCGACCAACCTGCCCATCATCAGGAGAAAAAAAATTCTGCTTGCTGGTAGCAGTGAACTACAGAAATGAATGTCTTGATGGAGAAAATGAACTTTTGTCTGTCGTTTTCATTTGTTTTTTTTTATTTTTTTAAAATGAATTTTGGTCAGCACTTGTGTTGGTCAAACAGTCTCTTTTAAGTTTTTATTTAAGATAAGAGCTGGATTGAGTCATGCTGCTCTGAATTCCCTTGGTCATTTTGACATTTATTGGTTCCTGGAAAGGGAATGTGTCTCTGTTAAGTGTGTGTGTGTGTTATTTGGTTCTTAGGGAGTGAGTATGATGTGTGTAAGCGTATATATTACTATTGGTGTGTGTTATCATTTGTTTCATTACGGAGTGAGTGATTATAAGTGTGTATATTCATGTGGGCGTGTGTATAAGCGTGAGGACTCAACTCCGCCATATATATATATATATATATATATATATATATGATTCCCTAGCAGAAACCGATCAATAGGCTTCTCTATTTGATTAATATCTTACCTTCTCTCTCACTCATACCGAGCTTCGCAACAGTATCCTCTTGGTAACTAGGACGTCTTAGTCGTAGCTATTGATATTTCATTCCAATCATCTATTAAACAATAACATCTATTAATAAGACCGCTTTCAGTTACAAGCATGCTGATTAGGACCCACTTCGTGGTACCTCTGAGACTGACATATTTAACCTCCCAAGTGAGAAGTGAACTGCTGAGGATTCTTCTTGGGTCGGAGCCGGCATGGTCGGAGCCAGCTTTTGTCAGATGGTTAGAATGTCGAGCTGAAACCTTTATTCCGCTCACTGGGGTAGACTGTTCTTGATACATGTGCCATGTCTAATGGATATCACCTGTTAACTGACATCAGTCAGACATGATAAGTGGATCTAGAACAGTCTACCCCAATATACGAAATAAAGGGTTCAGTTCGACATTTCAACCACCTAAAGAAGGCCGGAGCGTACAACCGCTGAAACGTTGTGATAAATATGGCAACAGAGATGAGGACAATAGTCCGAATAATGTAAATAGTGTACATATACATCATCTCAGAAATATAGACAGATACAGCGTGTATTACGTATAGAAACCTGTAAGTTTGTGTCAAACCTGAGCACCAGTTCAAACCCTATTAGAAAGCATATGTTCTGTATAAGGTAATTTTGAATGCTCAGGTCGGTAGACGTAATGCACAGTGTTTAAAAAAAAAACAAAAAAAATAAGTGTCTATTTTAAACATGGTTAAAAAATTAAAAATTATATATATATATATATATATATATATAGGAACATGGAAAAATCGGTGAGTAAGTAATCCAAGTAGATCCTATTAATATAAAAATATTAAAACTGATAGACAAAAGAGTGCTCAATATATTTTTTATTATACATCATATAAGTGAATTAAAATTAATGAGGTCCAAACGATTTACCTCATACAGATAATTTCGTCCAATGGGAAAGTCATTTTTCCCTTGATTTATCAATGCAAATACATTTTAAATAAAGTTTTTCCCTGGATTTATCAATGGAAATATATTTACTAAAAGAAAAAAAGATTTTAGTAATTATTTTTAATATTGACAAGTTCAGGGAAAAAACACTTTTCCATGGACGAAATGATCAGCTGCATGAGGTAAATCCCTCGGATCTCATTAACTGTAATTCACACACACACGCGCACACACGCACACACATATATATATCTGTGTGTTTGTGTGTGTGTGAGGGAGAGAGAGAGAGAGTACTGTCTGTAACAGTAAAATTGCCAAAATCATGTAAATGCAAAATTGTTCATAGGTTATATTAGGCTCTGAACCGTTGTATCTTAGAACTATCTTACTTGACTTCCCGATGTGTTTATAACACTTTTGAACTTTATGTTAAGCAAAAGGAATGTATAACTTGTAATGAATATCCTTCTTCCTCTTGTGATGTCCGGATCCAGTTTTCCTCTCTACTGTTCCCTCTTAAATTTATTCACTAGTCTCTTGATGGAATCCAGAGTGTGAATGATGGTACCATTACTGAATGATCTTTCGCCTCTCACCATTGCACATTAGGGAACACAGTGGGGCAGATACAAAACGATTTTAACGTGTTTTCTTTCTGGCTGAGTGATTCAAATGGTTTTTCCGTGATTCCTGTGACAAAGCGTACCAAAATGTCTGAATCCCTTATTTGAAAACCTGGAAAAAAGAAACTCAGTTAGTTTGGTGTGTTTTAGATAATAAACATTTAATACACGATTTGGACACTTTTGCTGTTACAACCTATATATATATATATATATATATATATATATATATATATATATATATATATATATATATATATATATATATATATATATATATTTCTGTAGTTTAGTGCTAGCAGCAAGGAGAAATATTTCTCCTCCCGATGATGGTCATTTCGGCCGAAACTAGTCGAGGAATCTAAATGGAATAATAATAAAAAAACGAAAGAATATTAATCTACAACCCAGTGTGTCTGAGGATTTTAATTTTTTAATTTTTATTGTTCAAAATATATATATATATATATATATATATATATATATATATATATATATATATATATATATATATATAAGCGTTTCGGTTTGCAAGGTCGATTTTACATAAAAATGTCTTAAAATAATTGTCGAACTTTGTCCATTTCATAATTTTTGACGTTGTTTACATTTGTATAAGCATAGGGCAGATATGAATGTATGAAAATCATGGAAAATTGTAGTTTAAAAACAGTAAAATCGACTTTGCTAACCGATCGATCCTCTTTGACGAAATCGATAAAAGCACGTCAGGCTATATGACGGTTCTGTATAGGATACAGGTTCGATTCCTATCGAAGGACGCATATTTTCTATGAAAATTTCTCGGACATTCAGGCCGTTAAATGTTGTTAATACTGTTTATTATAAACAGAGTATTTACTATAAAAAGAATGTTAAACATAAACATATATATATAATTTTATTTTATTTTAAAATATATATATATATATATATATATATATATATATATATAGTTGTATATTTAGGCAGCAATCATTCCTTTATGCATGTTTCATTAAAAACGACAGACAAGGTAATACGGTTAAGCCTTTTATGTAATTTTTCTTGTGTTCTTGCTGGTTTGAGTGTTGACTGTTTTTCCATTCTTGCGAAGTCACACTCCGCATATCATTTGAAGGTTCTTGAGTCCATTTACATCAAATCCCGCAGGCCGTCTCTCTGTAAGCAGAGAGATTGTTTGTTGGGTTTGAATGTGATTGGGCTCTAGTTCTTTCTATCATATATATTTTTTCTTGTCCCCCCCCCTCATTGAATAGTTTTTTGTTTTAAGTTTATGAATAAATAATCCCAGTGTATCAAACCTGAGGAGTACTGGGACGAAACCGGTTGTTTGTTTTAGTTCTTAGTTTTCATAATTATGTCCTTTCCATTCCGCTTATTCCTTGCTATAATAAAATTTTGTACCTGGAAGAATCTTTTCAAATATATATATATATATATATATATATATATATATATATATATATATATATATATATATATATAATGAATGGCGAATTATTCGTACACCCATCAATTATGAATATTTTTATCCATTTTACAATATCTAATGCCCGTATGACGCCAGGTGTTTCCTATGTTAATAAGCACAAAAATAAATATAAGACTCAGTTTTCAGAACAATAGGTTAAATAAAACAAATTTGACAAAATAGGAAAAAAAAATATTCGTACAGTATGACAAATAGAAAATATAGAAAGTTTTTCACAATATTAATAGTCAATAGCATGGCCTTTCATCTTTATAACTTATGGCAAACTTTTTCAAAAATTTTTGATTAGATTTGAACGAGTCTTTTCGGGGATTTTCTTCCATTCTTCAATGGTTACACGTTCCAATTCCTGAAGGTTTTTTTGGTGACCGACGATTTATTCGAACTTTCAAATCTTGATATAGATTTTCAAGTTAAGACTCACTGAAGGCTATGGCAGAATTGTAATCTTTTCCTGAAGCCACGCAGTCATTGATTTAGTCATATTTTTGGGATCTTGCTGGAAAGTCAACTGACAACCTAGATGAAGATTTTGCGCTGGAAGTTGTAAATTTTCATCCTTATTTTTATATAGTCTATCGATTTTATTATTCCTCTTATTTCAATTAATTATCCAGTCCACCTTGAGCTAAAACAATTGCAAAATATCATTGAGCCGCCTCAATGTTTTAATGTTGCTACTGTGTTCTTTGGGAGGAAAGTATCACCTTTCTTGCGCCAGATCTTCTGTATATTATTATGTCTAAAAAGCCTTGTTTCATCACTGTTTCTGTTTCAGCACATAATCACAGAAGCAATTTTCTTTGTCCAAGAACGTTCTGGAAAAAAATTTAAACCGAGCAACAGTATGAAAAGTTTTTTGAAGAGGGGGCATATCGTGGTTTGTTTCTATAGAACCCATTTGTATTTAAACAACGTTGTATTGTGCTATTACTGATACTAATCGATCCATACTTTTTTGCGATGTCTTTCAAAATTACTCGTGTTTATATTAACTTGGCGACACAGTTTTCGTGCAGCTCTCGGTGACAAGTTGGGTTTTCTTTCTTTGTCGTGCCAATCAGTTTAAACTTCTTTATAATGGCCTGTACCATGCATCTAGGGATAGTTAACCGGTTTGAAATAGTGATGCAACTATTTCCCGATTTGTGGAAGTTAATAATTCTTTGTCTCAAGTTAATGCTAAGCTCCTTTGTCTTCCCCATCGTGTTGTTAACGTAAGAATAAAATGGTGACACTCTAAGCACCACGTCACGTTCATTAGAATCTGCTATAAAGTTATCCGTTCGGCTCATTTTTCAAAAGGCAAGTATAGGTTCTCACATCCATTCTTGGAAGATAACTTTTTATAATCTCCGTTGTTCATGGCCCCTGAGATGACTCGTGATATCGACATTCGAGTAGCAGACATCGCTGATTGGATTGACTGGATTTGCATAACCTACAACTCTCCTGTGTACGACCATTTGCCCTACAGCCGAGATTATGACCCAAAAACTTTGCTGCAATCTTCACAGGTATTGTAAGCAGGAAGAAGATACAAGTTGGCATAGTTGGCCTGCTTCTGGTTGGGATCATGATCTTTCAGATGGTTTCTATATCCTGCCCTCAGTAACAGCGTTTCCCCACACGACATTTTCAAGACGGCATATTAGTTGGCAAATCAAAGTAATTGCCTTTTCGAAGATCATGCTTGATCTGAGCTTGCTTGAGACATTCCCTAACTCTATACGATTAAAAGTTAATTATAATCAATGCTACACATCCAAGTGTCTTCCGATTGTTTTTAAATCTATTCCGATGCTTGTGTTGTGGACAAAATGCTGTCTTCAGTTCTCCGTATAAAGGTTGCTATCTCTCTTTTTCACAACGAGTCCAGCCCATCGTTTCTAGTTGTGGAGTATTAGTGTTTCAACGCTGTTGCATTCAGATCATTGGCAGCAACAGTATTTGTAATCAAATACATTTGATGTTAAGAATTCGTACAAGTATTTTTGGTGCAATCACTGTAGTCATTTTAGATGTCTCCGTTAAGTTGTTAATGTTTCCAAAGAGTTAATACACAGAACGTATACAGACTTACTTTAGGCTTGATGGCAATGCTTCTATATGACCACACTTTATTTTCTAATTTCTCAAATGCAACACTTGACTTCTGATTACGTAAAAAAGTTCTCAGTATCCAGGTCACCGTCATTCAATATAAATATACGTCCTTTGATCGGGTTTCGATCCCGGCTTGAAGCAATCAGATGTCTAGCCAAAATGATAATCAGTGATACAGCGAACTAGGTTTGTATGTGGATGACTATATTACGCTCTCGTTATTCGATCGAGTACTATAAAGAAAAGAGTAATTTCAAAAGAGTTATCCACCGCCGCTATTAACGAACCGCTCTTCATTAATGAATTGGGTACTCTGGCTGCTGGCGTTTGTATACATCCGTATATAATACGTTAAAATTCCCCTTTCTCTGTCGTGCGCAGATATCTTAGGTGTAGGATTGATGCCAAATCGGTCGGGTATCTATCCTGGTCTGAAGAAATCGAATGTCTAGTCACACTGTTGATATTATGATACTGAATATATATATATATATATATATATATATATATATATATATATATATATGGGTAAAAGTGTTCAGTGTTAGAGATAGAGTGTACGTTAATATAAAAGTCGACATTGAGATCAACAAGAAACAGGGGCAATTTGTTTTATGCTTCAACTCAAACGTTAGGTTGTATATAATACATTATGGTGAAGCATGAAACAGACACTCGCTACCTGATGTTGGCCTCATTTCCCCCTATATATATATATATATATATATATATATATATATATATATATATATATATATATATATATTAAGGGCAGTTGTCTGAGTGTGTGTCTGGCTAAAACTAAAAAAGAAAACAATAGTAATTAATAACAAATGAAATATAAATACAGATTCTTTATCACCCAAGCCAGCCTTTGATAAAAAATTATCATCATATGATTTGTATTTAGGAAGATATTTTAAAATTAAAATACATTAGAATGCGTTCGAATTTCTCCGAATTGAAATGTAAAAACGAGCGGTGATAATTCTTATTCTCGATAATGGTTACCGTTCGGTTTTACGTTTTATTCTCCTGATACTTTCGGAAAGCTCTAAATCTATGTATTTTTAAAATTTCTATTCTCTTGAAAGTATTTTAACATCTATATCAAATAAAATTTAAAAGAAAAATATTAAATATAATTATTTGATAAAAAGTTTAATATTTATTTACTCGAGTATATATGCATGTGTGCGTGTGTTGGTGTGTTTGCGTATGTGCGTGTGTGTATCCGGCTACAAAATAAATACGCAGACAAACCTTCCATCTACGGACCGCCATCACCGTATTTCGGATGCAAAGGACAAAATCTACAGGCAAAAAAACAAAAACAAAAAACAAACAAAAAAAACAAAAAACTGCAGACAAAAAATCATCCAAATCTTCAACGTTTTATTTCAAAATTTGCGCGCTGAGCGGAACGAGTGTTATTAGTCCCCAAAGTGACCACTTGGCGGCAGTTGCGGGCCTTTCGGTTGTAAACAAAAATAGGAAAGTACGATAAATTAGCGCGTGCGTGAGAAAGTACCTGTGAAAAATCTATTTTGTTATTTTGATTAGTATATCTATATTAAGTATGTATTTATTTTTGCCATATTTACCTGTTTATAGAATTTACATTATGATCATAACTACTGGTAGTTACTATAGTGGTTTTATAACTAAAAATAATCCCTTCCCACCTACCGACAATCGGACCACCTCTCCATACACTAAGTCCATTGATGAAAGTTTTTTTTTGTTCTGTAGAATACAGACTCAGTATCACCCTAAAGGGAAGTTGTATGTAAGTGTATTATTGACTTATTAATATTTTTCGGCCATCTTATAGAAAATAATATTTTATTCAATCTTTAAAAAAATAAAATTCATTGCAATTTGGTTTATTAACATATAAAATAAATAATTTGATTTTTGATTAAATTTTATTAAAGCAGAAAACTATAGCGAGCCTTATTTTTCGAAAAATAACTCAAATAAAATATAATTAAATTCCGAAAACAAATATTTAACACGACTAATGCTAACCTTAACTCATGTCTGTCTCTCCTAATTTTTATTTAACTAAAGTTTTTCTTTTCTTTCTAAATACAAATATAAATTGAAATTAAAAAAAAAAAAAAATTCAAAGTTTCTTAGTCGAGTCTACTCTTTCAAATAGTAATTAAATTCATTTACAGAGAAATGTTTGCTTCTTTAATATAATGTTTAAAAGTAAAACTTTACTAAAAAATCTAAATTCCCCTCCAAAATAAATAGTAAGTAATTATTTTTCGAATAAGGAAGTTGCGCTATAGATTTTGCTTGAAAAAAATAATTAAACTCAATGTTTAAATACATCTTAATTTAAGCTTATTTACTTTTTATTAATAATAATTTGGAAAAAGTTTAATTAACTTTTATCTAAGTTTGATTTGTTTGAAAACAACATTAAGAAAATATTTATGTTAGTATTTAAATTGAAAAAAATAAGGTGTCCTTTTGAATAAAACTATAGGGACTTTCAACCCCCTAAGCCCCCTCCCTCCGACTGTGTGGTATTTTCCTAAATTTAGTTATTTTATAACAAGCCAATAAAACAATGAAGTTTATTTTTTAAAGATTGAATAGGAAGTTATTTTCCATAGAATGGCTGAAAAATATCAATAATTTGTCAATAATAAAATATTATTCAGAGATCTTCCGAGCAACGCCGCGTTTCCCCGCTAGTGTATATATATATATATATATATATATATATATATATATATATATATATATATATATATATATATATATATATATATATATTGTGATTGTGAGTGTGAGTCAATGTAAAAATGTGTAAAAAATCTTTTGAATGAATTTTGTTGATTCCGTTAGATTCTCATGCAACTTTATTCATACATAAGCACCCACCCACCCACACCCACACACTCATATATATATATATATATATATATATATATATATATATATATATATATATATATATATATATATAGTACAGGTAATCGACCCGTTGGTATGTAATCCGGGTGGATCCTAGTAATATTAATTATTAAAACTGATTCACAGAGAGCTCGATGTATTTATTATAACAGAGTATATGTATTTTTTAGAGCAAAAAAAAAAAAAATACAACATGGGGTAGTCTTTTTCAAGCTTTTAACTACGCGGCTGTCATCAGCCCCTAAGTGTATGTCTCGGAACATTGTTTTAAATTTATTTTTGATGTCAGTCCTCCTCTGGTAGACGTCTTGTTAATGGGAATAGGCTTGTGTTAGCGACTGGTCGGGTGGCTGCGTAACATATCATCCCGGCGGAAGCGGTCTGAGGTTGGAGTTTATTTATGGCTAGAACCTTTCCTTGTTTGTAGTTTTCAGTTATCCTATTAATATCAGTTCCTACTATGTGGCCTTTCTTATACGAGCTCCAAGCGTATTTTTCTGGGATTCAGAGTAAATAGATTTTTTACTACAGGTGTCCAATACTATCAATAAGCGATAGCGGATTTAAACTTAAGCCCGTTAAGATTAATGTAAATTAATAGAGTTCTGGATTTATAGACTAGGGGTAAAACCAGAGCAACCAATGTAATAAATCATACTGTCCAACACACTTATATGCGTACATATCTTCATACATATATATATGTACATTTACATGTCCATCTCATATATGCCACTATACGCTCACATATGCCCCTTACATATAAACACATGTATTCTTATGTAATTTTGAATCTATTTCTATGTCTACATTTCGTGATTAGTTCTCTCCGTTGATTTAATAGTTTGCATTGAACTTTATATTTTATTATCTTTATTTAATTTTTTTCTTCTGCTGGCACCTATCCCTAAAACTATTGGGGTGTTCGTGAAACATAGAATTTTCCAATTTATTTAAAGATTCAGACCCTTTTCTTTCAATTCCCCAATTTTTTCGAAAGGGCTGTTTGGTGTTTTAATTTTGGATTGGTGAAAGAGTGACTATGTGTATTGATTCTCTTTTTAAATTCTCCTGCAGAAATGCCGATATAAATATTAGGTTGGTGCAAAAATAATGACGTAATAATGTCGTTTTTTGACGTTAAAAATACGTCAAAAAATGACATTATTACGTCATTATTTTTGCACTAACCTAATATTATGGTTTGTCGTATTTTCTTTAGGGCTAATGGTTGTCTGGTATACTACGCTAGCGGATCTGCACTTGCCCTCTACAGGGCAGATTTCCTTAATTCTGCAATTACAGGGGATTTCCATGTTAGATTTAGTTTTTTTCCCATGGAATTTACTTTTTTTGTAAGTGTAATTGTTATGGGAATTAATAATTTGGTACATATTATCAGTGCAGGAATAGCTAGTTTAGATTGACTTCCTGTTGAATATCTTATTTAGACGATTTTAGTGTCTGATGCGGATACTTGACACTTTGCAGACGTGGAGGGTGAACCAAGCTATTTTTCTTTTCCTATTTTTACACCTACTTTCAACTTTCCGTGTATCAGTAGTACTAATGGTCATCGCGTAAGACAGCTTATTTTTGAAACCACTTTTTTGGAGGGTCTGGTGCAAACGGTAGTGGGTATTTGTCTTAGGATTGCACTGGCGTGGTTAGAACCAATATTAAAATATTTGGGGGTTTCGTTCTCTTCATGGTAAGATTTAAAGGTTTTATGGTTAAGATTAAGGGTGATATCTCGGTAGTCAACTATCATAGGAAATCTCCATCTTAAACCGTTGGAATTTGAAGGCCCTGATAATTTTCTGTGGCTCTTCTTCATTATATTCCGTTTTATAATACAAATTTTGTTTTCTTTTTCTTTATTCTCTAACAGGTGGGTGCTATTTTTATTTTTCGAAAGTTTAAAGGATGTTTTATGGTCTGTATAACCAATATATTCGTTCTCATATTTTCCTGATATTACTCTGGTCTCACACACAACGTTTTCTACAATTCAGTTACTATGAAGGTAACACTTTGTAGTATCTGTTAAATTACACACATTTGCTTTTTTCTCTCATGTTCAGCATTCTACCGTTGTGTATTTTGATCATTATCTCCATGCTCAGCATTCAGCTGTAGCTTATTTTCATTCTTTGCTAAATGTTTTATTCAAATTGGACTGTCTGGAGAGATGCTTATTTAAGAATTCGAGAAAAATAATTTTCTCTTGTTACTCTGTTTCTCTCTAGTGGTTTAAAATTCCTCTTGAGTAATTACTGTAGAACAAAGTATCATTAGGCTTTCCGTAAAGGCAGACAGTTTTATATGTAAGGACGATTTTCACATTCCAACTTTCAGATAAATCTCGACGTCTATATTGAAAACAAACTCTTTGATTTAGTTGAACAGTTTTTTTTTTATTATATTAATTTGTATTCTTTATCTTTCCTCATAATTGACACGTCATACGGACACGGTCCTTTATCCTCAATGTGGAAAATTCTATTTAACTCTTTCAGTGTGTACTGGCTCATATAGTTTTTGATTACTCCGCCACGTCAAAGGGATGATAATGGTTGTCTTTTAGAAGGAATAGCCTCTGAGTTTGGTGTGTAAGAATTTACAAAGTTCCATACCCACCCTGTCGACATCCACTCTAGATTCTACTTGCAACATGTATTAGAGAATCAGTCGCTACGAATGGCCAGATCTTACGCCTCAACACACTTGTTTGAATTCAAACTTTCCCTTCACTGGCACTGACGGCTACCCAATGCAATAGAGTGTATTCTGCACTGTCATGCAACAGATAACGAGTATTTTCCTCGTAACTGTGAATGGAATAGACTTCACCACTATGATTCCACTTTCCTCGCTGATATCATTCTCTCTCAGTCTGTCGCTCTCTCTCTCTCTCCATCTCTCTCTCTCTCTCTACGTGGTGTAGTGGATAGTGGCTATGGATTGAGGAAACGGAGAGCCGAGTTCGAATTGCACTCGAATCCATTACATTCACTTACGTGCTAATACCCTTGGGAAAGGTAGGAATCCTATTCTTCTCCATCCAGCTAGGTGTAAATAGCAGGACAGACTGGGTTCTATAGCCTTGGATGGCAACTGGTCTAGGAGAAGGACAACTCTGAACTCAAAACCTGCAGAGGGTCGTTTGGGGACTTTGTGACACGTAGTGCACCAGATCTCTGTATTCGTCCCTTTAAAAAGTGCGGTTGATCCTGCACAAAGCCTACACCACTATAATAAAATCATGTGTTCTGGTGTCTGACTGTCGGTTCCTAGGAACTGACATATCTGACCCTCATAGGGTGAATCCATCATATATATATATATATATATATATATATATATATATATATATATATATATATATATATATTAAGAAATATACATATATTTTTTTTCACCGGTAGCACGATTCGGAGTTTCATGCACAACGCAATTATCAGGTACTGAGTACAGACTCACTGTTAGTAATTCAAATTTTAATAAAAAAAATATCTCGTTAGCTCCATGCTGGAGCAGTCCATATATTATATGTCGATTATTTTTTATTGTTTTTTTTAAATTGTATCTTAAATTTATATTTTATATTAATATAAAACGTAGATTAGTTGTTTATTTTATATCTAGCATAAACGAGGATTAATGGTATTTAAAACAATGGGTTAAAATAAACGCACTTAAAATGATATAAAAATATTTTCTATTTAAGATAGACTTGACTGAAGCTTTATATTTAAAATAAAAGGAGATTAAAGGTTTTATTTTCGTGTTAAAATAATCGGGGATTAATTGCATTATTTAAAATTGACAGTATTTATATTTTAAATTTAAAAGGTCAAAAAGTATTTAAGATCAACGGGATCTATGTTTTATATTTAAAATAAACATGGAGTAAAGGTTTTATTTTCTATTTAAAATCAACGGGGATTAATTGATTTAAAAAAAAAATTGTATTAAAATAAAAAATAAATGGACCTAAATCTATAAAAGTGTATATAAAATAGACGGGATTAATATTTTATATTTTAAATAAATGGGGATTACTTTCTTTTTAACTGTATGAAAATAAACGGACCTAAAACTATAAGAAAAATTATATATGCTCAACATAAGATAAGTAAACAGAAGAAAATGAGAAAAGGAAAGGTTACAATCTACAGTGGAAATTAATCTGAATCAACATAATAATTCAACATATATTTATTTTATTTTTTATTCTCTAAATATACAATTAATCCCAGTTTATTTTAAGTATAAAATAAAGCCTTTAATACCCGATTATTTTAAATATAAAACCTAAATCACCTTTATTTAAAATATAAGATATAAACCCTGCCTATTTTTAATACAATTTTTAAAAACCAGTAATCCACATATAATATAAGGACTGCACCAACATTGCATTAATCAAATATTTTTATTAAAATTTAAATTATGTAACGCCAAGTCTCTACTTATCACCTGAAGATTGCGTTGTGCGAGTATCTTACCCCCCCATATATATATATATATAGATAATTTACACCCCCACACACACACATATATATATATATATATATATATATATATATATATATATATATATATATATATACATACATACATATATATATATACATACATATATATATATATATATATATATATATATATATATATATATATATATATATATGTATGTATGTATGTATATATATATATATGTGGGGGGGAGTAAATTTTCTATATTCAAATGAGAAATTGTTCAGTTTCGCAGATAGTGTTTATAAATATAGTGTTGACATAGGAATCAACACTGGATGGTGTCTGTCAGTTTCCTGATTCAACAAGTGTCCTGACTCATTCAGAGATCTTTTGGTAATTAAGGAGATCAAGAAATAGTGGTTATATAAATTTGTAGTTATTACATCTAGTTTGGTTATTTATATACCTATTTTATATTCATTATTTTATTCATTTGTTATTTTATTTGTTTTGTTCTTTAATGCATTTATTTTCGATTATAAATGTTTTTATTTGGAATAAAGTCTTTATTTTCTCTTTTAGGCAAAATTTATATAATTTTACGTTCTTGTTGTAAACTAGTGCTGTTTTTCATATTCCCCATATTATTTTGGTGTCTTTTGGCTTGCAAATTATAGTTGCCATATTATGCGTTTTCACATTTTTTTCCTGATAGTGTTTTAGATTGAGTAGCTTAAGTGTTACTATATTCAATTTTTTTGCGTTTTTTTTCGTATCTTACCGTATCTTCGTACATGACGTTACATTTTTGGCAGTTATGGTTCAGTGGGCAATCCTATTTTGTTCTTTCGTTAGTGGTGGCTGTAGCGGGTGTTTGTTGTACACTTGATTTTTCTAGTGTGTCTATTTAATAATATGTAGTAAATCTTCATTGCTGCTATATCTCAGTTTTAGATTTGGTGAAGGGTTTATCAATCGGTTTGATGAAAATTTGACCTATATGTCTTTTAACTTTTTATTATATGGGATTTGACGCTTATAATGCTTTACACCTATAATGGATTTTTTGAGCTTCATTAGAAAAGTTGTTTGATAATCTGCAGCTGCTAGAGATTATTATTCGTTTGATTATGCTGAGTGGGCAACCGGAGAAAATGCGTATTTAAAAAGGGGTGTCATTTCGTTTCTCATATATATGTATATATATATATATATATATATATATATATATATATATATAGGTAACTACACTTGTCTCGGAATATATATATATATATATATATATATATATATATATATATATATATATATATATATATATATAATTCATAATTATTTACATCTGACTCACCAGCATACCCATATCAAGACGGCTGACACTACATCTCTCAGGCCAGATTTCTATGCGCACATATTTCAGCCAGCATGGGAATTTAATAAACTCGTAAAACAACATGCTTATCGAGAAAACAATTGCGATATGCACCTGCAAAACAGCGTTTAAACATAATAGATGGCCTTAAAATATAACAAAAAAATTGCTTAACAACATCAGCTAAGAATACAAACACTAGGTACTAGCCATTTTTAAGAACTGAGATATGTCTAAATTTCAGTAATATTTACACTATTTAAAGTAACACTTACACAACATTTACAGTAGCACAAAAACTCTTGAATAATGTGGTCGGAATTTACTGGAAATAAAAAATGATTTGGATAATTCCTACACTAAAACATGAAAAGAAAGATTTTGTTTGCATACAAGCAAAGCAGGTTAAGCACAATCTAAAGTAAAAATCTTTGACATTTTTAACTAAATATGTATTGTTACTCAAGTCCAGGACTATATATATATATATATATATATATAGTCATTCAGGGACAGATTGTTTCGCAGCTCATCAGTGTGGCTAGACATCCGATAGCCTTAAGCTGGGATCGAAACACCGACTGATTTTGGTACGACTCGGAGATTTTACCCCTACGCCATTGCTGCAAGGCAGGGATGAACGTGTATTTAGGTGTATTTATTTTTTCTTTTTTTAAATATAGCTTATTTTCATTTTATCTTTATATTGTCAGACCGGAAACTACCTACACAATAGACACTTCCAGGCCTATATTAAGTAGGCGACATAGCACTCTACAGAGAGTGACAGAGAATGACACAGAGATACAGTCTCCTACGACTAATACTATCTCTGTAACCTGTTGTTAATATATCTTTCCTACAACTAATTCGTGTTCCGTGGTTTACTTCTGTGGGCCCATCTTTGGCACCCACATCACTGGCGACGAGGATTCTAGAAACGCACTCACGACGAAACCTAAATACCTTACCAATCCCACATCTGGGTCGACGAAGAATTCTAGAAACGCATTCACGTCGAAAAACCGTAATACCTTGCCAGTCTTACAACAGTGGCGACAGAGAAGATTCGAGAATTTCGTGTTCAACGTATCAATAGCGACAGTACTCGAAAAATACACAAACTCCACGCGTTCTCACAGCAGTGTTGAACGTGAAATTAAGCTGGTATTAATACATTAGCGAATTAAAAGCTAAACACCCAGCGTCTATATATATTCCAATACCAAACAGCAGTGACAAACTAGCGATTGGACATCTACAGAATATTAAAGTCTGTCCAGTACGAGAACGATTTCTACACACCCACACACAGAAAAAAACAGTTGTTCGTAAAAAAACTGACAACACAAGATCAAGTAACCCCATTGTACTCAAGTTTTCGGAAAAAACTATCGAAATTTTTTTTATGTAACTGAGTTGAACTCGGGCATAAAATTATTCTCCCCTCAAATCCACTGAGGTGAGTTTTCTTCTTTTTGTACCTCTATAAAAAAAAATACATAAGTGTGGGGAAAAATTATTCAATTACGTTAAAATTAAAGGAACCAAAAAAAAAAAAAAAGCTAAACACACATAATTAGTTTAGTTTAACTATTGTCTGTCCGTATTTTTTTTTTCTGTAAAAAAAAAAGGAACAAAAATCTATCAAGATTTTTTTGTGTACCTCCTCTTATTACACGTGTTTCAAAGCAACAAAAAAAGCGCTGTCATTTTTTAAATATGGAAGATTTGCAAAAAGTAGTTGCCCAAATATTAAAACTAAATTTGGACCAGCAATAAAAATTAGAAGAAAGACAACAACAACTATTTTTGGATTTACATAAACAGCAAATGGAATTCCAAAAAAATACGCTTCAGAATGCTGAACTACAACAGAAACAACTTAAAGAATTACTCGTAAATGCATTAAAAGGCTCAAACTCTGAAAAAGATACAATATTCTCCCAGAGTATAATCTACAATTCAATGGAAACATTTGAATACGTACCAGAGGAAGACAAAACATTCCAGGCATTTACAGGCGCTACGAAGATATTTTCGACGTAGACAGTGAATAATGGCCCAGTAAAAAAAATGGTACGTCTTCTATTGAGAGAACTGGGAACTACAGAACATAGTAGGTTGGTAGACTTCATACTACCCAAGAAAACGACTGACTTGGATTTTTCAGAGACGATTAAGCTCCTATCGTAATTATTCGGGCCTAACACAACCTTGTTCCACAAACGTTGGAAATGCCTGAACACAGTCAAAGACAACCAGCAAGATTTTCTAACGTTTGCAGCATCGATGAACAAGGTATGTACTGATTTTAAACAAGCCGAACTGACTGTCGATGATTTTAAGTGCTTAATTTTCGCACAAGGTCTAGTATCTGCAGAAGACGCCGAAGTCAGACGACAGGTACTGACTAAGCTTGAGAACAAACAAAGATTGACTCTCCAAAAACTGGGAGAGGACTGTCAAAGAGTAATATCTGTAAAGTGTGACTCAAACACTATCGAAGAATCAGGTGTGACTCAGATTAATAAAATCAGAAGTAAGTCTACCTCCTATTCCCCTCAAAAAGACAAAAGGCAAATCTCATGTCCTAAATTACGTAGTAACAAAAACTCAAATAGGTTAAAGACCCGCCCGGACCATGTTACCATTGTGGTAAATGGCATTAGATGAAATTCTGTCCAGTTAAGAACAAAAAATATTGCAAAAATTGCAATAAAAGTGGGCATACTTTAACTTCGTGCTGGTACGCCAACAGAACGAGGAAACCCAAAAATAAAATTGGGAAATGTACTAAAATGAAAGCTAAGTTCAAGGTGAAGGACGGTGCACAACCGGTATTCAAAAAGAAAGGGAATGTCCCTTTCGCTACTCTCGAGCAAATCAATAAAGTGTTAGATAGACTCGAAGAAGCAGGTATTCTGTCAAAAACAGATTTCAGCGAGTGGGAAGCACCTACGGTCTACGTAAAAAAGAAGTCCAATCAAATACGAGTATGCGCAGATTTTTCCACAGGGTTAAACGATGCTTTGCAAGATCACCACTATCCTCTCCCAAGCACAGAAGAAATTTTCAATAAACTCAATGGTGGAAATTTTTTTCTAAAATGGACCTCTCGGACGGATAACTTCAGATAGAGGTGGAAGAACAGAGTTCCCAATTGCTCTGCATAAACACACATGGAGGGTTGTACAAATACAACAGGCTGGCTTTTGGAGTAAAGGTTGCGCCTGCAATTTTCCAGCAGGTCATGGACGTCATGCTGGGCAATCTTGACTATGCAACAGCCTATTTGGATGATGCACTCGTTACTAGTAAAACTACGGCAGAGCACCGGAACCACATAATAAACGTATTCGAAAAGATACAAGAATACGGATTTAAGGTTAAGGAGGCAAAGTGTGACTTTTTCTTACCAGAGATTAAATACTTAGGTCCCATTATAAATAAAGATGGACGTCGGCCGGATCCAGAAAGAGCCAACGCGATCAGAAACATTCCGGCCCCAGATAACGTTCAAGCGTTACAAAGCTTCTTCGGCCTAGCTAATTTTTACCAAGGGTTCATTAAGACCATGCAAAATTTGAGAGGGCCTCTAAACCAACATTTAAAAAAGGACAAACCATGGTCATGGACCCCGGAATGCCAAGACGCATTCGAGAAGATCAAGAAAACTCTTACTTCAGACCTCTCCCTCACACATCTCGACCCTAGTCTCGACATCATAGTCGCAAGTGATGCAAGATCGTACGGCATAGGCGCTTGCATATTATATAAACTGCCAGACGGTTCGCGAAAAGCTGTGGCTCACGCATCAAGATCTCTACTTCCACCTGAGAAACAATATTCTCAAATAGAGAAAGAGGCTCTAGGGTTAATATTCGCTGTCACAAAGTTTCACAGATATCTACATGGTAGACGGTTCATACTGCAGACAGATCATAAACCTCTGATTACAATTTTTGGGTTTAAAAAAGGTCTACCAGTCTATACTGCAAATAGACTACTTCGTTGGGGAACGATTCTCTTAAACTATAATTTCAAGATAGAGTTCCTAACAACCAAAAATATTTTCCATGCAGACAGTTTATCGCGACTCATTCCAAAAAATACAGAAGTCTTTGAAGACTCCGTCATTGCTGCTTTAAGGACAAATTGTGAAATCAAAAACATGATCGCGAGTACCATAAGTGAGCTCCCAGTTACTTTGGCCGACATAAAAAGGGAGTCTCGAGAGGATGAATTCATTCAATCCATAAAAAGCAAAATTCGAAACAAAGACCCCAAAGTACCTGAAGTTTTCTCCCTCTGCGATGATGTCCTAATATATAATGGCCGCGTAGTGATTCCAAACAGCCTACAAAGAAAAATTCTCAGGGATTTTCACATGGGACATCCGGGGAAGAAAAGCCTCATGCGCTGCTACGTTTATTGGCCAAACATGGACAAGGACATAGCAGACATGATAGAATCATGCAAAGGATGCGCGCTTGCAGCAAAAGCTCCAAACGCGACGTGCAAAACATGGCCCAAAACAGATCATCTTTGGCAAAGAATTCATGTGGACTTTGCAGGGCCTATGGTCAACATGTACTATCTCATTGTTGTGGATAGCCACTCAAAATGGCCTGAGGTCCTACAATGTAAAAGACCAACCACAAACTGCTCGATCGGATTTCTACACGAGCCGTTCGCGCGTTTTGGCGTCGTAGATTGAATAGTCACTGATAATGGAACTCAATTAACATCAAGTGAATTTAGAGACTTCTGTAATTCATATCAGGTGGACCACGTTACAACGCCTCAGTACCACCCTAGGTCAAATGGCCAGGCCGAAAGGTTCGTGGACACTTTAAAAAGGGCTTTAAGAAAGGCACTAGGCACACCGACAGATAGAGCATTGCAACAATTTCTGCAGGTGTATCGGATAACCCCTAATCCGAACACGCCTATGGGAAGCTCGCCTGCAGAAACTATGTTCGCAAGAAAAATCAAGTCTGTGTTCGACAAACTTATTCCACGGCAAGCAAAGTTAAAAACAACCTTATCGCCTCATAAGAAAATATTTCAATACTGGCGATAGGGTCTTTTTCAAGGCGTACAAGAACAATATGACATTCTGGGAAGTGGGCACCATAAAGCAGAGAATTGGCGAACTGGTATATATGGTCCAAGGACCGAGAAACATTCACAAACGCCATTGGAACCAGATCAGAAAATGCCGTTTGAAGGAATCACTACAAAATACCTGTGAAGAGCCGATCGACGTAATTTTTGATCATTTCGATCTCGATATGCCCCAAGTCTCTCCTGAAGTGCGACGCTCAGGAAGGAAAAGCAAATTTACTCAACCGCTCGACGTAAATCCCAAGAGGAAAAAGTATTAACAGTTTTATTTTTTCTCTACTTTTCAAAAAGAAAACTCTTTGGAAGTGGGGTATTGTGAGACCGGAAACTACCTACACAACAGACTCTTCCAGGCCTATATTAAGTAGGTGACATAGCACTCTACAGAGAGTGACACAGAGAGACAGTGAGAGTCTCGTACGACTAACAGTGTTGGACACTAACTTATAGTAAGCTCTGCTTACACTATCTCTGTAACCTGTTGTTAATATATCTTTCTTACATCTAGTCCGTGTTCCGTGTTTTACTTCTGTGGGTCCAACTTTGGCACCCACATCACTTTATTAAATGTTTTATTCAACTTGGACTGTCTGGAGAGATGCTTATTTAAGAATTCAAGGAAAATAATTTTCTTTTGTTACTCTATTTCTCTCTAGCGGATCAAAATTCCTCTTGTGTAATCCCTGTAGAACAAAGTAATGTTAGGCCGAGATCTCGATTCGTCATAACAAAGAGACTTGCATTAACAGCAGTAATTGTCCCTGTTTACAAATTCTCTTTATTTCCGTAGAGCTCAACCGAAATAATTTTTTCAAGAGCATATATATATATATATATATATATATATATATATATATATATATACTTATTATTTAACATGATTTATCTTTTTGTTAAACCTATTATGAATATTAATTACGAATATTAAAGATTATAAAATGAAATTTTCAGATGAAATTTAAATGAATAACTACGTGTCACTTATATGGCTACGTCCACATGCACACAAAGACACTGACGCCTCTGACATCTCCATACATAATTAGGCAGACGTCAGTACAAATGGATAGCAATTAACTAAGCGTCTTCTCAATTATAAAGTCCTTCCCAACGGGTATATTCCGGAAGGTAATTCTTTACAGTCATCTTTCGAGAGCCACGCGATCGACGCACCTGCTTCCTTACAAAGCTCTTTTCTAGGTCCGCCCCTCCTCTTTCTTCACATAAATGATCTGCCAAAGAATATACACTGATAATTTGTGAATATCTAAGCCTGGTGATACAACGGTATTTAGGTATAACTCTAAAACTAAAGATGACCAGAGATTGGAAGCTGATCTCTATTCTGACCTAGTTTTAACAGCTCAGTGGGGGAGGAATAGTTGGTCGCATTCAAAGGGGTTTAGTGAATAACCAAGCAGACTCTGATTTTTAACTTATCACGGCGAACAAGTTTTCTCTCGGACAATTTCATAGTCTTGAGCGCCTGTTGGATCTTAAACTCAATCCAGATTTCGTTAAAGATGCTGAAGAAATTGTCGTTTCCCTGTACCGCTTCAATACGTACCTGGTTTCTCCTGCTATCCTCTACCTTTACAAGAGAAAGATCAGGCTGTAAAAGGAGAGCAATTGGCATATATGCACAGTCTTCACTTTTCGCTATCAACAAAGTCCAGAATCGTCTCCGCTTGATGAATTATTTTTTATCCTACAAACCTTTTCCAACAGACAAACCCTTGCAAGACCCTCGCTGCTCTATTGCTATTTCTCTGGAAAGTGATACACCAATTCTAACCTTCACGGCTAAGACCCACCACCCCAAGCATATTGTAGAGAACCACCCTCATTCACTTCGTATTCCATTTGTGAGATGTAAGTTCTTCTCTAGCGGATTCTTCATACTAGTTTATAAAACGACTCCTAACAGTATGCTTCCTGGTTCACTACAATCTTAAACTGTTCAAATCAAGAGTTAAATGTTATTTTCCCACATATCCCCATGAAATGTGCTTCCTTCTCTATAAACTTTGAATGGCTTCAGGGAGTCATACAGAGTGAACATCATTGTAAAATAAAAAATAATGTATAATATGTATTAAAATAACATCGTCTCTTCTCCAGCGTATGAGGTGATCGTCCACTGAACTAGACGTTTCCTTTCCGTGTAATCAGTGAATGTCTCAAGTTACTGACACGTGGGATTTAAAGTATAAGGAATAGTAAAACTTGAAACTTTGGAAATTACGTGTGAATCAACTCTATTCTGGTTATTAAATGATCTAGATTATCAGAACACCCAGAATTTTCTTATTGTGACTTATCATTAAGCTCGAGTTTGTATTTTCAGTACGAAAATGTAGAAAAGACCAACAGCGAATTGATTGTGTTTATACATTGCTTGATTGGAGAGCATGCACCTGTTGAATAGGAAATTTGCACGAACTTTTTTTTTCTATCCCGTTTAAATTATGTTTAGTTTTAGCCGTTGAAAAAGATCTTAGTTGAAGTAAAAGTAGAAACTGCATTACCGCTAAAGTGAAGAGAGAAAATTAATATGATTCTTTAATGCAAGAAATCGCAATTAAATTCTGTATGTTTTCAGTGATTAATTATTTGTATTTAAAGAGGAATAAAAAAACAACAACAAAAAGAAAAAATACAATCCCGTACTCCGTGGCACAGTCGAACTATCAACATACACTAACTCATCTACATTGATTCATTTTCTTTTGAGGCGCCAGTTTCGCCGCCGGTGCATGGGTTTATCTTTGTCGGCAGAATAGGATTTTGTGATATTTCAACATTTTGCAAACTATCACCCATTTCAACTAAGATAGATGTTACCAACCTCGTCCAGTATTCTCTGTAACAATTTAATTGTGTTCCTTTTTAATTATGAAATTTATTAAAATAATTTTAAAGAATTTGTTGCGGTAAAATTGGACCTTTTCTCATATTGTCGTAGTAGTTTGAAAATTATAAATAAATTATTTGCCGGTTAATAATAGTTGGCATAATGTTACGCATATCAGGCAGAGCAATTTATTTTCATAAAAAAATATTAACTACATAATTTTAAAATTTTGAATATTAAATAATTATAAACTAAATTTAAATTTATTTTGGAGTAAATCATCAGAGAATATATGAAAATATAACAAATTAATTGACTCATTTTTTAAAAAGTTGCTAAATCGTGAAGCTATCATTTTTTAATAATAAGAATACTTCAGGGCGTAGATAATCATGGCTCTTCATGTCATCACTTTATTTAATACACAGGAGTGGTCGTTGGAAAAATGGCAGAGTGGTCGTTGCTTTGTTTACGGCTTCGAATTAAGAGTTGTCCATTTAATAGACTGCTTGCCCTACACCAGTCTACGAAACTGCTCACCCAAGTAACGCGTAAAATGGCTTTATGTTGTTTTTTTTTACTCAAGGCCATGTGTTAAGCAAATGCAACGGTGTCGGTCGAAATTTGAACACGACATCTTTATCCCATTTTCCACATCAATGGCCATAAGGTCAACTTTCATTATTTAACAAAAAAAAAAAAAAAAAAAAAAACGGGAATAGATATACAAACCCTTCTTCTTATATAATGATAATAATATGTAGAGGAGGATCAGTTCTATGGCCTGCACATTTCTCCGAACACAATTCTTTGGATTTTTATGTGTGGGGCCACCTAAAATAGAAGATAAGTTCGACCTTATTCGTGTCTAGCCCAACTACCATTACATGCGTTGTTTATATACGCTTACCTCGAGTAAAGTAATGCGCAGAAGATTACTTAGTTAGTGACCTTTTTATTGATCTTCTTATCTTCGTATTTGTCTTGATTACTGCACAGTTCGGGGAATTTAATTTAAAGTTCGCGAATTGTGCAGTAATCAAGACAAGTGAAACTTCCGCGAATAATTTTATTCGAGGCAAACGTATATAAATAAGGCTAGTAATGGCGACCGGGCTGTAACTGGGACGCGAATGAGGCAGAATTTATATTGTCTATAACTCTTACACGGTTTTATTCCACAAACTTTTATTGTTATTTTCGAAATAAGCATACAATGTCTACCAGACATTTTACCTTTTTGTCAGGAACTCGCCTCCAAAATTTGTAAAATTTAATTTTATGCACAATATATATATATATATATATATATATATATATATATATATATATATATATATATATATTATAAATTAATTGATTTAAAATCTGTTTTTTCGCTACACAGTTATAACCATGTTTCAAAATTGGAAGCTAAAAGCTTCGAATTTAATTTTGTAATCAAATTAAAGACATTAGTTCCATTTTATCCTCAAGCGAATTTTGGAGTAACTTATTTTTAAAATTACTGGGGTTTAAAACTCAGTAATTTTAAAAATAATTTACTCCAAAATTCAGTAGACGAGTAGTCAGAGTCACGTGCAATAAAGCTTTGGTATAAGTTTATTCACTGGTTGTTTTTACTACAATTACATAAACATTTTTTGAAGAAAGCAATGATTTTTCCAGTTACAAGTTCTAGTATTTAATCCATAGCTGAGGAGAAGAGACGATTTCGTACCTTCCACAAGGATATTTTCGCGTAATGTGAGGAATCCTATTGGAATTCCATCCGGATCTCCTAAATAAAAAAAACCTTAAACTTTCTGGCTTAGAATTTAAACGTTATATTCATTATAAATATTGAAAGTATTTTCGCCACATACTTTCGTCCGCAGACTTTTTTTTTTTTTTAAATCTTTATCTCTCTAATCAGTAAAAGTTCCTGCTGAGGTAACCGTATTACTCGCAGAAGAAATCGATAGGAGAAGCGTCAGAAACAAGCCACGTTTTTACAACAGATAAATGTCTTGTACAGTTTTTAAGCTGACACTGCATTCTCCGTCTATTCGAAAAATATAGGTTATTTCGTCTTTTTTCCTTGCTCCTCCCTTAGGGATTCGATAACGTATCATTTTCGATAGTAAAAACGGATTTTCAAAAGATAATGAAAAAGTATCAAAGAATTATGACTCCGAAGCAGAGAAAAAGAAAATAATTAGATGAAAGTAGTGAACTTAAAACATTATCCTGGGAGTTAGCGGATCTGAAAAGGTCACTATATGATTAGTCTTTGGTAGTGAATAATAATATGGCTTAAGATTAAGGGATAACTTTTGATCAAGACAACAATAAAGAAAATAACAGAAGGAAATCAGAAAAATCTTTGTTACACTCAATACTTTTCTTCAAGCAACAAGTTTGTTCTGCGTGCACCGCGGCTTTACGTAATTATTAGTTAGCCTGTCTAGTTGTGCATAAGTAGTGGGTTCGTTCCTGTCGGTCCCATACGCATAGCCTTTTGATAAAATAAACATAGCAGGTTTTGTCAATAAAGTTTTCTACGTTTTAGCCTAAAGAAAGATTGAAACTCAGACGTTATGAAATCATTGAATAATTCTATTTAGACATCCTGATGGCATCTTGAGTTGAGATATTTAGCTCTTGGGTTTCATAATTTCATGTGTATTTTTAAACTAACATAAACATATGTGTTCTTTAATCCAATCTCGTGCAACGTATTTTGTAATTGTGAACGGCAATGATGTTGGCTGCGTTTCTTTACCAGCCAAGTTTAAACAGAACAAAATAATGACTTACATTTTTTTAAACTTTGTAGTATTATTCGACCTTACTATTAATTTTAATTTTCTTTATATGCTTTGATACAATAATTTAGCAAGTCATTTTCTTCGTAAGTTATTGACCACATCAGATTGAGAGAGCATTTTTTTCTGATTATGTAAGTGGTACTCAGGTATAATGATAGTGATGTATTTTCTAGGAATTTATTAATAATTTAATCATTCCTATTACTGCTATTATTATTAATTATTAGAATAATGATTGTATTTAAATCCGATATTGCAATTTATGTTTCCCTTTCTTAATGATTTGAAAATTTATCAAATTCAGATGCTAATACATTATTAAGATTTCCTTAGATTTCTTATGTATATTCCTTTCTTTTCAGATCCCAAGCATTGAAATAAGGTCAGAAATATTATCATGACATTTTCCACTGATAATCTTTGAGAAAAAAAAACAACAAAAAACACACATTTGCATAGATAAAGTCCCTTGTAAGGTGTGCGCAGTACTTGAGACTACTTTAAGGAATTTTCAACCAGGGATCTCTTCAATAAGTTGGAATATTTTCTAATCAATCCGATGGCTCTAAGTACAACTGCAGTTCTTGAGGTCCTGATGTGCCACATTTTTAAGATTTCAATTTCAAGGTCCTTGTATTTTAATATTTTTCTTCTTAGATACATTACTGTCAGTAGGGACTGCCATGTCAGTAAGAAGTCACGTTTTGCTTTTGCGGTCTCTTATCATGATGTCTGGGCGATTAATTTTGATTGTTCTGTCTGTGTGTATTGTAAAGTTCCATAAAATTATTACAGATTCTATCTCCTTAATCGGGTATGGATGGTGTTCATTCCAATTTCATGCAGTTTCCTTTCTGTAAATGTTGCAGATTTTCCAATGCAGATATTGGTCCACTCTGTCATACCGGGTTTTATATACAGTGGGTGCAAATACAATGCAACCTGATACAAGATGGTCAATTGCTTCTGGATATTTATCACAGAATCTGCATTTTGGGCTAACATAATTTTTCAGTATGTGTGCTTGGTAATTTCTAGTTAGTAAGAATTGGTCATGTGCAGCAAGAATAAAACCTTCGTTTTCAGCTTTTAACCCTGCGCTAGGGAGCAACTGATGGGTAAGGGTTTGTCTACATCAGCTTGTTTGTTACGGCAGAATATTGACCGTGAAAACATTTATCATGATATCGTTGCTGTATTTCTGTCGTTTGAATTTGGCTTTGTTTTCTTTTTTAAGGTTTTTCTAGCTGCAGTGGCTGATTTATGTCTTAATATCTTTCATTCATTTATTATTATTATTTCTTTTAAATCATTGAAAAAGAAGGATTGTCATAAATTTTCCGGATATGAAAATTCCGACGAACACATTCCAAATTCTGACCGACTCCGTTTAGTCATCAACTAACATCGAAATTCTGCTGGCGTTCTGAAATAATCGTACGACAGTTATGAACACATTTTGCAAAAATATCAGGGTTTTAAGGAGATTTTCACCAACCCGCCTGTCCTTACTTTCAAACGAAAAAAAAAGAACAAAAAAAAACAAACAACAGAGACAGTTTTACGAATATAAACGAACACATTCCAAAGTCAATTGGGGTTTCCATTTTTCTATAGTCATAAAAGGGGAAAAGCCTGTCCGGTGGGCATAAGTCAAGTAAATTCTCTCACAAATTCCAAGAGGAACATCACGATTTCTTCAGAAGGTGACAAACGTGCCGATTCACATTTGACATAGACCGTTCAATGCATCAAACTTAACTTGATTTAAGTTGGTTGCACAACTGAAATAATCAAATAAATGATTTAATCGTCATGTCAAGCATAACAATGCAACACCAACAGAACATACAGAACAATTTATTACAAACGACTACAATTTCGACAAACCCATTTAAGAGAACATTCGGAAAAAATATACAGAATCAAGCGACATTTCAGCTCTTGAAACTCATGAATATACTTACATACATAAATTAATAACATCTGAGCACGAAGCAATGAAAAAATACAAGAGATTTCCATAAGACTTATACTGTTTGCCTAATTGCTCTTACTAAATAATCAAATTTCAAGGTGAGCCAGATCCCATTATATCGGATTTACATTCCATTGATTACCAGTACAACTGTTTTTTTCAAGACAAGCAGCATTTATACAAAGACTTGTATTATTATTATTATTATTATTATTATGATTATTGTTGTTGTTTATGTAATTGTTGTTGTTGTTATTAGCTTGCATTATAACTATTTTCATTTTACAGAAATTTAGTCTAAATCGTATGTCTACATATGGCTCTACTCCGTTATTATTATTATTATTGTTGTTGTTGTTGTTATTGTTATTATTGTTGTTGTTGTTCTTATAATTGTTGTTGTTGATATTAGCTTGTATCAAAACTATTTTCATTTTAGATATTTAGTCTAAATCGTATGTCTACATATGGATCTCCTCCATTATTATTATTATTGTTGTTGTTGCTATTGTTGTTGTTGTTGCCTTTACAATTGTTGTTGTTGTTATTAGATTTTCTCAAAACTATTTTCATTTTACAGAAATTTAGTCTAAATCGTATGTTTACATATAGCTCTACTCCATTATTATTATTATTATTATTGTTGTTGTTGTTGTTTTCTGTCTTTTCTGTACATATTATGAGTTAGTCACATGTGTTAAGCACAGACTTCAACAGAAAACATTTTTGTTTATCAGACAATCCAAGGAGATCAAATATTTTTATACTAATGCTCACTCAATATACGGTCCAATAGCCACTTTAGATAGAAGGTTAATGTGGGCGGTTGTATGATCGTAAGAAGTAAAATTCATGGGATTATGCAGAAAAGATAACGGTTAATCTTAGATTTGAAGAGGCGGAGATTTTAGTAATTGGGGAAAACATACTACAGAGAGTCTTGTCCACAAAGCAGCAGTTCTTGGGAAGAAGCCCTTCGAGTGGAACTTACTTCTTACTAATGGAACACGAAGGGAATGTTGATGATTCACAATTGTGTTAGTGACATAGCTGATCCTAGCTGCAAAAGGTCAAGGCGGTGGAATCAAAGTACATATCAAACATAGTAATTCTTAGTAATTAGTGTTGCTGTTTTTGGTTAGAATCGCTGCTTCGAATCGTAATGATTTTTCTTTATTTTCTCTTTTCCCTGTATACGATTCTGGCTTCGCATATCTAACTCTGTCATTCCACTTCAGCAGGCGCTAACTACCTCTCTATTGAAGCCTGTCTCTCCCTTTCTACTCAACAAGCGATAACTCCCTCTTTATTGAAGCCTGTCTCTCCCGTCCTACTCAACAAGCGATAACTCCCTCTTTATTGAAGCCTGTCTCTCCCTTTCTACTCAACAAGCGACAACTCCCTCTTTATTGAAGCCTGTCTCTCCCTTTCTACTCAGCAAGCGATAACTCCCTCTTTATTGAAGCCTGTCTCTCTCTTTCCACTCAACAAGCGATAACCCCCTCTTTATTGAAGCCTGTCTCTCCCTTTCTACTCAACAAGCGACAACTCCCTCTTTATTGAAGCCTGTCTCTCCCTTTCTACTCAACAAGCGATAACTCCCTCTTTATTGAAGCCTGTCTCTCCCTTTCTACTCAACAAGCGACAACTCCCTATTTATTGAATCCTGTCTCTCCCTTTCTACTCAACAAGCGATAACTCCCTCTTTATTGAAGCCTGTCTCTCCCTTTCCACTCAACAAGCGACAACTCCCTCTTTATTGAAGCCTGTCTCTCCCTTTCTACTCAACAAGCGATAACTCCCTCTTTATTGAAGCCTGTCTCTCCCTTTCCACTCAACAAGCGACAACTCCCTCTTTATTGAAGCCTGTCTCTCCCTTTCTACTCAACAAGCGATAACTCCCTCTTTATTGAAGCCTGTCTCTCCCTTTCCACTCAACAAGCGACAACTCCCTCTTTATTGAAGCCTGTCTCTCCCTTTCCACTCAACAAGCGATAACTCCCTCTCTATTGAAGCCTGTCTCTCCGTTTCTACTCAACAAGCGATAACTCCCTCTTTATTGAAGCCTGTCTCTCCCTTTCTACTCAACAAGCGACAACTCCCTCTTTATTGAAGCCTGTCTCTCCCTTTCTACTCAACAAGCGACAACACCCTCTTTATTGAAGCCTGTCTCTCCCTTTCTACTCAACAAGCGATAACTCCCTCTTTATTGAAGCCTGTCTCTCCCTTTCTACTCAACAAGCGACAACTCCCTCTTTATTGAAGCCTGTCTCTCCCTTTCTACTCAACAAGCGATAACTCCCTCTTTATTGAAGCCTGTCTCTCTCTTTCCACTCAACAAGCGACAACTCCCTCTTTATTGAAGCCTGTCTCTCCCTTTCTACTCAACAAGCGACAACTCCCTCTTTATTGAAGCCTGTCTCTCCCTTTCTACTCAACAAGCGATAACTCCCTCTTTATTGAAGCCTGTCTCTCCCTTTCCACTCAACAAGCGACAACTCCCTCTTTATTGAAGCCTGTCTCTCCCTTTCCACTCAACAAGCGACAACTCCCTCTTTATTGAAGCCTGTCTCTCCCTTTCTACTCAACAAGCGATAACTCCCTCTTTATTGAAGCCTGTCTCTCCCTTTCCACTCAACAAGCGACAACTCCCTCTTTATTGAAGCCTGTCTCTCCCTTTCCACTCAACAAGCGATAACTCCCTCTCTATTGAAGCCTGTCTCTCCCTTTCTACTCAACAAGCGATAACTCCCTCTTTATTGAAGCCTGTCTCTCCCTTTCTACTCAACAAGTGACAACTCCCTCTTTATTGAAGCCTGTCTCTCCCTTTCTACTCAACAAGCGACAACTCCCTCTTTATTGAAGCCTGTCTCTCCCTTTCTACTCAACAAGCGATAACTCCCTCTTTATTGAAGCCTGTCTCTCCCTTTCTACTCAACAAGCGACAACTCCCTCTTTATTGAAGCCTGTCTCTCCCTTTCTACTCAACAAGCGATAACTCCCTCTTTATTGAAGCCTGTCTCTCCCTTTCCACTCAACAAGCGACAACTCCCTCTTTATTGAAGCCTGTCTCTCCCTTTCTACTCAACAAGCGATAACTCCCTCTTTATTGAAGCCTGTCTCTCCCTTTCCACTCAACAAGCGATAACTCCCTCTTTATTGAAGCCTGTCTCTCCCTTTCTACTCAACAAGCGATAACTCCCTCTTTATTGAAGCCTGTCCCTCCCTTTCTACTCAACAAGCGATAACTCCCTCTTTATTGAAGCCTGTCTCTCCCTTTCTACTCAACAAGCGACAACTCCCTCTTTATTGAAGCCTGTCTCTCCCTTTCTACTCAACAAGCGATAACTCCCTCTTTATTGAAGCCTGTCTCTCCCTTTCTACTCAACAAGCGATAACTCCCTCTTTATTGAAGCCTGTCTCTCCCTTTCTACTCAACAAGCGACAACTCCCTCTTTATTGAAGCCTGTCTCTCCCTTTCTACTCAACAAGCGATAACTCCCTCTTTATTGAAGCCTGTCTCTCCCTTTCCACTCAACAAGCGACAACTCCCTCTTTATTGAAGCCTGTCTCTCCCTTTCTACTCAACAAGCGATAACTCCCTCTTTATTGAAGCCTGTCTCTCCCTTTCCACTCAACAAGCGATAACTCCCTCTTTATTGAAGCCTGTCTCTCCCTTTCCACTCAACAAGCGACAACTCCCTCTTTATTGAAGCCTGTCTCTCCCTTTCCACTCAACAAGCGATAACTCCCTCTCTATTGAAGCCTGTCTCTCCCTTTCTACTCAACAAGCGATAACTCCCTCTTTATTGAAGCCTGTCTCTCCTTTTCTACTCAACAAGCGACAACTCCCTCTTTATTGAAGCCTGTCTCTCCCTTTCTACTCAACAAGCGATAACTCCCTCTTTATTGAAGCCTGTCTCTCCCTTTCTACTCAACAAGCGACAACTCCCTCTTTATTGAAGCCTGTCTCTCCCTTTCTACTCAACAAGCGATAACTCCCTCTCTATTGAAGCCTGTCTCTCCCTTTCCACTCAACAAGCGATAACTCCCTCTCTATTGAAGCCTGTCTCTCTCTTTCCACTCAACAAGCGATAACTCCCTCTTTATTGAAGCCTGTCTCTCCCTTTCCACTCAACAAGCGATAACTCCCTCTTTATTGAAGCCTGTCTCTCCCTTTCCACTCAACAAGCGACAACTCCCTCTTTATTGAAGCCTGTCTCTCCCTTTCTACTCAACAAGCGATAACTCCCTCTTTATTGAAGCCTGTCTCTCCCTTTCCACTCAACAAGCGATAACTCCCTCTTTATTGAAGCCTGTCTCTCCCTTTCCACTCAACAAGCGACAACTCCCTCTTTATTGAAGCCTGTCTCTCCCTTTCCACTCAACAAGCGATAACTCCCTCTCTATTGAAGCCTGTCTCTCCCTTTCTACTCAACAAGCGATAACTCCCTCTTTATTGAAGCCTGTCTCTCCCTTTCTACTCAACAAGCGACAACTCCCTCTTTATTGAAGCCTGTCTCTCCCTTTCTACTCAACAAGCGATAACTCCCTCTTTATTGAAGCCTGTCTCTCCCTTTCTACTCAACAAGCGATAACTCCCTCTCTATTGAAGCCTGTCTCTCCCTTTCCACTCAACAAGCGACAACTCCCTCTTTATTGAAGCCTGTCTCTCCCTTTCCACTCAACAAGCGATAACTCCCTCTCTATTGAAGCCTGTCTCTCTCTTTCCACTCAACAAGCGATAACTCCCTCTTTATTGAAGCCTGTCTCTCCCTTTCCACTCAACAAGCGATAACTCCCTCTTTATTGAAGCCTGTATCTCCTGTTCTCTTTCACTGCTTTTAGCAATTACTCCTGGGATTTCTCGTTTCAGGTCGCCTAGGCCATTATCATATTTACTGGAGCGTAATTCGACGTTGGGAGTCCCTTAGTTTATGACTCCTGATTCAAGAGGCTTTCCTTTCGGGGGTTTGGGTAACCTTATCCCCACCCATTTCTCTGCATACATGCACTGTCTGCACTGATACTCCAAGGACCATGCCTTTCTATTGAGGTCGTCTTCTTCCTCCCTCCTCCTCTTGTCGCTTTTCCCACTTTCTAGATTTTTATTCCACACCGGGGTTTTTCTTGCCCTTATTCTGCCTGCTACCTAACCCTTCCAGACCTAGAACTCGTGTTCCATGAGTTTTCGTCTATTTCATACCTTTTCACTGTCTTTTACCAGATCTATGACCACTGACAATCTGATTGCGGCCTTCTTAATCACATCGCGTCCATTCTCCAGCGCATCAATAAATAAATCCTCCAAATGGGCCTGAATGGTGGCATATTTTACTGAAAGGAAGGCCAAGGCCGACAATTTCGTGGCACTGGCTCCTAATTTCCCTAGATTCTCATAGCCCGCCTGGGCGTGCTCTATGGAATTCTCCCGGCAACAGGTCACTCGGGGTTTGGTAGCAGCTTGTTCGCTCTTCGTCGCTCGTTTCGCCTCCCTCTAACTCTGCCTGGGTCGCGAACGCGATCTGCTTATATCGAGTCCGGCTCAAGATTTGTGTGGTTTCCACTGGTCTGGGCTGTCTGTATTTCGCTAACTTTCGGATTTAGTTGCAGGTATCCCCTCGCCTTTATAACTTATACTTTCTTCTATTTATATCTTACACCATTACTTCCAAAATGGCCAGAGGTAAATTTTCTCTTTTTATATTAGGTTGGTGCAAAAATAATGACGTAATAATGTCGTTTTCTGACGTATTTTTTAACGTCAAAAAACGACATTATTGCGTCATTATTTTTGCACCAACCTACTATCAGTATTCTACTTGAGACTATCCTCACGGAGAAGTTTTGACTGTCTTTTTGACAATTTTGATTTTTAAACCGAGTAGGTGATAGGGCAGTCTTATTTTAATCATTGATTTTCGGTAACAAATATTATGTAATAGACTTTCGTTTGGTTTGTTCTAGTGCACTTTAATCAACCACATTTCTCCCACAGCTCTATGGTTATCATGCAGACAACCCTGGTAGGTTGTTTCTCATTTCAATTTTTGTCTCTCGAGTTGATTACATTACCACAATTTTATTTTAAATAACCGTTTGACCTCTCAATATATTCCATTTTTTGACGGCCATGCATTCTGTTTTTAATTGTTACGGTTAGCGAATAACTCGGAATATACCTTAGCAATTTCCTCCTGCACGCCGGTTCTCTATATTCTCTCTTCCTTCCCTCTCATATTTCTAACACATTTTTACATTAACCCCTTCAATTTCTCTGTCACCTAATGTCACAGAGTAGCATACCCAAAAACATTTGCAGGACAGTATATGTTGTGCTTCTAGTCTATATAGATTTTGTTTTGTATTAGTAAAAGTTCTTTCGTTCAAATCCTTTCTTACCTGCTCCGATCGATTTAGATCGAATGTCCAGCCGCGTTGAATAGGTGAGTTTTGAATTAGCTATAGATAAATAGCAAAATAAAAAGGGGGAAAAAATCGATCGCCCTTTACTATACGCACATCACTCAAGTTGTCCAACTGAGTGCTCTGAAGTAAAATGTCTTTTAGTGTCCGAGTTTCAAAATATAGGAAAGGAAGGTTTTGTAGACTGACCGACTTGAACCCAATCTTGATCTTCGATTCGAATTGAGTCTTCATCCTTAACTTCAACATAAAATTGATGCTTCTATCAGTTGGCAGCTTATCGATGAGAAGATATTTCATCTGCTAAATCTTTTCTTATTTTAAAATCTAGAACTATATTTGCTATCATCAGATGTGTTTCACTCGACGTTTTTGTTTGCTTTCTCTTATTTGCATATTTTAGTATTTTTATATCATTATGCCAAACTTAACAGGAAAAGAAAAATCATATTTTTAAAACATTCTGTATCGCGCCACTTTCTGCCATCACAAAAGAAACACATATTTCAGCTCTATCGATCTAAATATCTATTTACATTCTTGTCACACGATCCGACACAAATATATTAGGAGGCGCAGTAAAGTTTTCTTTCCGACCGATTTCTTAAAACCTGACCAAATGACCAATCAGGACTTGCTTTAGAATTTATTCCTGGTCGAGTTGTGTACTTTTTTAGCAACTGTCTGTATCTATTATTGTGCATCCGATTTCGTATATGTGCGTAGCGTTGTGGATAATAGCGTGGAAACGTAATTATTTTAATTCAACCCAAGATACTCTTGAAAATTCTCCTAATCCTAATTCTGTCTAATAGATAGTATTTGGGTAAACTAGGCTCTGTAGCCTTGGTTGGCAAACAGTCTAAGAGATGGACAACGCTAAAGAACAAATACAAATACATCTGCACACATACAGACTGCGTCTTATATATATATATATATATATATATATATATATATATATATATATATATGTGTGTGTGTGTGTGTGTGTGTGTGTGTGTGCTTGTGTAAAATGTGTATCTATGTATATATATATATATATATATATATATATATATATATATGCAATTTTTTTATATATATTATTTATATATTTTATATGCGTGGTACACCAATCCAACTAAATATATATATATATATATATATATATATATATATATATATATATATATATATATATATATATGTCTTCGTCGACTTACGACCATGATTGGTTACGACCGACAGGTCAAAAATCGGTCTGGTCGTAAGTCAGCCTGTAATTAATTTTGCATTTTTTAAATCTATCTTTAGGCATTATTGTGATAAAAGTGAACATTGTAATCAACTCTCAGAGTCGACAGACTGTTTCATGTTAAACGTAATTGTCTGGACACATGTCTTGTCTTTTTTTCTCAACTATTTATATATACGGGCCAGTGATGCATCGTGGGTAATCTGTTGCATTGTGGATAGTTTGTTCTAACGGTTAATTTGTCGGGCATGCTTTGCTAATTTGTTTATTATTTACTTTATTTGAATTAATTTATTTTAATTGTTTTCGCTTATTCATTTATATTATTTATTTTTATTTATTCTTTTCAGTTTTCAATTTTTAAGTAAGGTAGTAAAAATTGTTTCTGTTTCTGCATTTTGTGATTAGTTCTGATCGTTTATTTAGTAGTTTGTTTTGGTCTGGGAAGGTAATTATTGCTATTTTTTTTACTTCAAACAGAGTCTTCATTTTGGATTTATTGTTGTAGGATGATGTTCTTTTCCTTATTTTCCATGATATTTTCGGTGTGATTTGTATTTTGTTTTTCATTTCCTAGATGTACTTGGAAAGCATTGTGCTGTACGCGTATTTACAATTTGTGAAAGACGTTTTCTGTGATGGACTTCTAACTAACAAATATAGCATACTATATTCTCTCTGTCTCTATCTATCTGTCTGTCTATCTCTCTCTCTCTCTCTCTATATATATATATATATATATATATATATATATATATATATATATATATATATATATATATAAGAGCTAAAACATTTTAATGAATGAATTCCCAGTGTGTTATTACTATCCAGCTTCATATTATAAGTAAGTGCGAGATCGTATGATCAGTTTGTTTTTCGTGAGATTTAAGATTAACCAATCTGGAAATTCTAGAATATGCTAACATCCTCTTAATGACTTTACATTTCAGTAAGACTTTGCTGCCCAATCTCCAAAATGAAACTAATTAGTAGTTGTACGACTTTTTGATACACGGGACTAAACATTTGTGAATGAAGAAGAAGCTAGAATCTTTTAAAATCTCAATATAATTTCAAATATCCACTAGAAAAATCAGCCATGAATTATGTTTCCGGAGAAACGATTTTTGTGCATGTTTTCGCCATTATAAAATCCAATAGTCCAATAATCCGTACGACAGAGAATGTCCTTAAAGAATTCAAAAATATCTAAGAGAATGGTGAAGATAGATCTTGATATTGAAACTGTTAGAATACTTTCATCCCTGAAACTCAAATAAAGGTTATTATTACACCAGCATAATTTAAATATGTTATTAAAAATCCCGTAAAATCTCGATTACATAGATATCTTGATTCTGATGAATAAAGAGCTGTGTTGGACTGCGAGAGTTCGGTTAAACAATTATTAATGGGTAGAATATTTCCATGATCGTAATATAATGCTCTGTTTTGATTCACACTTTTTATCACTAACGTAGGTCAATACAGATAATACATTCATAAAAGCAAGTGGCTTTAGACTATTTAAAAAGGCAGATGAAAGTTAAGGTCTCATTGAAAAGCACATAAAATCCCAAAGCCAAAAACATTCTTATGTAGCAAGTTAAGACTATCAATGCAATAAAGTTCTAAAGGTTTCTGTAGTACAATAAGTGAAACCTTAATCTATTCTAAGCATAATTTCACCCAAAAGACCAATTTCTTTTACAAAACCCAAACATTAGACAATAAATCCGTCATGTTTAAAATAACCTCGTCAAATCACAATGAATGCCACGCATGTCGGCAAACACGTTCGGAAATACCTAAACTGTCAGTTGTATAAAATCGCTTTCAATGGTTAAAAATGACTCTGAGCGAATGGATCCTGTAGATGGACTATCCTTCGAACTTTTTCTATGGCGATACAGAATTACAAAGAAATTGTTGTTGCAACTAAGAGACATCACATCGCTTGAGGACTTTCAACAGTAGCAACAAAAAAATGAGTGCACATATAACTCGATGAACAACTAATGACATAATCAAGTTGTCAACCATACACACTATTGTAAGCAGACAGTTAGGAAGGCAACCTCCATTAATATTGGAATAAACAATAACAATAAATGGACATCTTGAGAAATTGTTTTAAGGGAAAGATTTACTGCTCGACCATGCTGAATATTTCCTTATAGGGAAATGGCTAATATTACGAGTATGAAATTAAAGTCCATAAAAATTGTTATTAGACACTGTCAGAGAAATTATCCTTGACACAGAGAAGGAAATAATGAACTGAATCTGGGTAATGTTCTTTAACGTTTATTTTTTTAAATACTGCTAAATATGATCCTGTTGTAGACGATTTTACCAATGAATGAGGAAGTGCACTGTTTTTTGTTTTGAATTGGTTAAGCATCTAACTTCACACAGACTCCTTTCAGATAACCAACATGACTTCTGTTTCTTCCGGTCTAACGCTGATGTTAATTAAGCTTTAGATAAGAACGGCGAAACTTGGGTTGTGGCTTTAGATATCTAAAATGCATTCGACCGGGGGGTTCGATTGATGTCCTCCACAACCTCAAAGGCTACGGTGACTCTAGGCGAATATTTGGTTTAATAAAATCTTTTCTAACAAATCGTGTAATTAATGTAGTGTTAAACAAACACGTTTCTTATTCTTTTCAAATTAAATCGGAGGTCCCCCAGGGCTCTGTCCTTGGACCTGATTTTCATCAATGATATTCCCGGTGTCATCACTTCCAACTAGTAATTTATACTGATGACACGTCTATTTACAACTGTCTTCGTAGCCAGTCGGACGGGTTCTAAATGTAAAACTGACAACTAATCTAGAAATCGACTTCCCCTGATTAACTGTGCAAGGAATGACTTGCAAATTTTAACGCCTCCAAAATTGCTTTCATTTAATCACCATGAAGAACCTTCTCTGCCTGCCATCAGAATGGCTGATGCTAAATTCCACAGTAGCACCACTTTCTGCCTTCTAGGCATCACGTTTACCCCTGAAAGGAAGTGGGTAGATTATATTGAATTAATTTCTATGTCTACTGCGAGAAAAAGTTGGTTCACTGTGTCGTGCCAGACATTTTTTCTTGTTTGAATGAATCTTGCACATTTATAAATATACCATTCATCCGTTCATTGAATATAGCTGCCATATCTGTCTGCTGCTCAGACAAAATGTTTCATGATTATTGACAAAATTAAAACAAGGGGCTGTAATGTAATCGATCCTGACCTGGCAAATCGACTTCCGCCACTTTCTCACCGACGTGACGTAGCTTATCTCTGTCTTTTCTATAAGTATTTTCATGTCAGTTATTCTGATAAACTTTACTGTTTAGTGCCTGGCTTGCGGCCATAACATGTTAAAACGTCGGTTCGCATAAAACTACGAATGACGAGTTTTTCATTTCCTGAAATGTGTATACATTTTTGTGTTAGACTCTGTATATAAGTTGGTGTAGCATATCTAAGTGTGTCATACTGAAAAAAAAACCCCAAAAAACTTTTAAATCGCTTTTCACAATTTTAAATATCAGAAGTCATAATTTGATTTCTTCCTTGTTTCTTGTGCTGAAAACGGTGATGGTCGTTGATGTTGTACTAAAAGGCAACAAAAATAAGAGTGGAGTAAAATTAATAATAATAGTGACAAGTGTTTGTATATATCTGTTTAATAGCGATTACTATTTAGATTTTTAAAATACTGCCTTGAAATTAGCTGTTTTCTTAAGAAAACTAAAATAAGAAAAGAAGTTAGGAAAAGTTGGGCCTAATTGCCAATCGATTGCCTTCTCCTGAGGCATACGGACACCTGCCTAGTTGATTGCATAATGAAAATGTTTATTATGCTTTTGTACTTTTTGTGAAGTCTTTATAATAATGACGGGGCTAATGAGGAAAACATTAGAGTCAAGAGATTTGGAATTATCGACAAATAATAAGGCAAAAGAAAACGTTTTAAATTGATTTCTGAACAACTCTACAAATCTGCAGGAATGGAATTCACTTTTTCTCTTATTTCTTAATTTTCATCTCTTTAAATTTCTCCTTTTTCCAGTCTGGCGGACCTTATTTATTTTCGACTTTAATTCATTATGCTCTTCTCTTTCTTTTTATCAATATTATTATATTTTGTTTTTCGAATTTCGTATTTATGCTTGCACCTTTGTTTTTTTTTTTTAATTTCTTTCACTATCTTATTATTTTTATTCATTTTAGTTTCTTTAACTTTCAACGTGTTATTCTTTCGTTCTTCCTATTATTTTCATTCTCTCTTTTTCATTCTCTCTTTTTGATTCACAGTTGAATTCCGTGATATTATTCGTACTCTTTCTTTCTTTCTTTCTTTCTTTCTTTCTTATTATCTCCGCATTATTTCAATGAATGTCCGTGATGCGATGTTATTCTTCCTTTCTTTCTTCTCCATTTTTGACCATAAACCGTCCTTTCATAATCTCAGTTCATTTTTCTTTTGTCATTGTATTATATTATCTTACTTTCTTTTTCTTTCTTTTTTCTTTCTTTTTCTTTCTTTCTTTTTTTCTACCGCCATTTCGTTTCCCTTGTCTTTTTTTCCATATTATTTCCAATCTTTCTTTTCCATTCACGATTGCATTCTGTGATGATATTCGTCCTCTTTCTTTCTTTCTTTCTTTCTTTCTTTCTTTCTTTCTTCTCCTATTATTTTCAATCTTTTTCTTACATTTACGATTGCATTTCGTAATGTGATATTATTGTTCTTTCTTTCTTTCACTATTTTCTTTCCCTTATTTTCTTTCTTTCTTTTCCGTATTATTTCCAATCTTTCCTTTTCATTGACGATTCCATTTCGTGATGCTATTGGTCTTCTTTCTTTCTTTCTTTTTTTCTTTCTTTCTTTCTTTCTTTCTTTTTGATTGCCTGCAAGCGTAAGAATCTCACAAATTGTCGTCTGTTGCCCTATGGTAAGCAGCTTTTTGTCCCGTCAGCGTATGATATGCCTGATTATTTGGTAAACTGTATCTGTAGCCACGAGTGATACATTTGATGTATTAGGTTGGTGCAAACATAATGACGTCATAATGTCGTTTTTGACGTATTTTTTAACGTCAAAAAACGACATTATTACGTCATTATTTTTGCACCAACCTAATATTAACAAGCTCGTTTTGCAGACCATTACCGAAAGATTGGCTTCAATCCCCATGTATCATTATAAATCTCCGATAAAAATGTTAACTTAGTAAATATTTATTTTTTTAATCTCGTCTCCCATAATTAAATAGATATCGTTACACTTTATTCTTTTTTTTCTTTCATATTCTTTCATTCTATTTACAGTGTTATATTTCTCCTCATCTCTTAACTCTGTCTTGTTCAGGTGTCAGTATTTCTTTCATATTATTTATTACGTTTTTATATTAAACGTGTTACAATATATCCGTATTGAATATTGATAACCAAAAATAATTTAGTTGGTATTCCGTAAGCCTTGACTATTTTCATAGATTTTCTCCCGTGTAAGAATCTAAATGTCAGTATGTTATGCGCGACGGATAGCAAAAAAAAAGTATGTCCTCCGCGTAGAGAGTTGGATTCCTCGTCGCCACTTGTTATGCTATGGTGAACGAAATTTTTTTTTTCTTCCACCGAATGAATTCGAATCTTCGTCGCCACTTGTTATGGTCCGGTTCCTTGTACCACGGTGATAGTCCGAGGTAGAACCAATAAAGAAGAACTCAAACACAGGTATGGAATAACACAGGTATATTACAAACAGGAATATATACAGAGAAGTAGAAGTGTTAGTATGAACAATCAGGTTTAGTAGAGAGAACAATGTAGTCTCGACCAGTATCACTATTCCAATGTCTTGCAGTAATTGTCTGAACGCGACTCTGTTTCGGACGGCCTCTGACTCGACTCTTGACTCGACCTGGACTACTGCCTCCACTTGAACTACTGACTCCCTTGAACTACTGACTCCCTGCCTACTAGTGAGGCGCAGTATTTATTAAGTATGGAATAGTCCATTATTATTATGGGTAAGATACCCATAACACAGGAAGACTGGGTATTTTTAGATTTATAACCCCAAATGTCCCTTTTTTTCCTTCATGTTGGAGCTTAGGAATTTCAAATGTGGGTTTCTGCTTCTAAGAAAAAGTGGCCTATTGGTTCTCATTTTTCTTGAAACTTCCTTATTTCTCCATATTCCATTTATGTTATTATCAATGTCCTTATGTAGAAATATCTCTCTGCTGCCTCAAGTCCCCTCTTCATCTGTGAGGAGATTATCAAGCAGTAGGATTGTTATTATATAGCCGTTCAGTACCTTTTCTTTTTTTTCTAACGAAATTTTCCCGTTTCTTAAGACTTCTTATGTATCTCTCTATTTATGTTCCTGATTCCAGCGCTGCTGTTTTTCTGTCACACACTCCCATCCTCGGAAGTCAGCATTCGTTATAACAATGCGATTTTGTATTTTGATGTCACATTTTACATTGTCTATTTTACCAATTTCCAGATAAAATTTGTCTTTACTTGGTTAATTCTGTCATTGGTATTCTACATATCTTACGAATTAAACCAAAATCACAATTTTGTAGGAGATTTTGGCATGATATGGTAATGACATTATAAAAATTGTCTAGTGGAAAACATCACTTACAAACAAACGAAAGATTTCAACAACAAAAATTAAGTAAATGGATAATTTATTGTGTACCGACTTTTTTTTAAAGATCACGTAGATGAATAAAAAAAATAGTATACATGGTAAGCTTCTCTCTTTTATTTTGCTTTTCAACTTCAAAATTTAATTTAACAGATTTTGTAAATATATCTTGGTTCCTTCAGGTTATTTTTTTCTTTCTTGTATTTCATTAATTACTGCACGGAGAGAAAGTCCAACTGACGATTTCTGATTCGAAGTAGAAATATCTTTTTTGTTTCTACTTTTCCTAAAACGTTGTCGTTGCCCACTTGTTCAAGTCCATGGTATGCTCAATATCCTTCTGAAGAACCTCATTTCTGTTACATCAAGTCTCTTCTTGATCTGTGAAGAGATTGTCCAGCATTCACTACCATTTAGGAGAATCTATATTACATAACATTTTAGTAATCATTTCTTTGTTGCTAATGACATTTTTCTGTTTCTTAAGACTTGCTTAGCATTTGGAAGACATCTTTTTCTATTACAATGCCTATTAGGATTTCGGTGTTACCTTTTGTCTCTTTTGTTAAAACACTTTGTAAATAATTAAATTTTTGCACTTGATTGAGATTTGTGTCCTCAGGTGGTAGTTTTTATATGGGTTTACTCTTTTTGCTGACCACCATACATTCTAATTTGATACTCAAGGTACAAATTGAAGGCAAGAACGACAGTGGAAAGCATCCTATAATCTACCTAGCCAGTGTAAAAGTTTAACAGTACGGAGATTAAGACTGACAGCAAGAACACAAAACATGCTAACAGCTATAAAGAACACGAAATTATCGAGAGCCATGATTTACCACGTCTGAACTGATACGGCACATAGAAGAAGATTGCACAAAGCCGTAATCTCATCAACTGATAGTGATGAATTTTCAGCTCTACACATAATTATAAAGTCGGGTTGCTTGCCCAACTAAATATTCTTCAGAGGGGTAAGATTTTTTTTATTGTCAGTTTAATCCCTGGATATGGTAGTATAAAATTTTGGTTTCATTTACTTTCTTGTTATTCATTGTTTCTGTTTATTCACGATTAAATTATTGTAGGATATATACATATCTTAAGACCACCTCGATCTAAATATTGAATAAATCCAGCGAGAAGATATAAGACTTACACCACATTCCGTATTTGTCTCCTTTCTTAATTCATTTTCTATTCGTATGTCGTTAGTGTAATCTCAGTATAATTTCCAGATTATTCTAATATCCTTCCCAAATAAGTCAACTTTTCCTTGTAGTTGATATTTCTAAGACAGACAATGATGAAAGACAGGCTTGGAAAATTCGACACTCAATGGACATACTAAAGGCAAAAAGGGATAGAAAGAAAACAGCAAGTACCCTACCTAATGAGCTTGTATAAACGTTTGACAGAACAGGTAGGGGAAAGGATAATAACAAGAACAACATTGCTAAGTGCTACAAAGTTTAGTATGTTGTGGAAAACTATGATCGCTCATTTCTGGAATGGCCCAAGCACATAGGAGAAGAAGCAGAATAATAATAATAATAATAATAATAATAATAATAATAATAATAATAATAACAATAATAATAACAACAGCAATAATAATAATAATAATAATAATAATAATAATAATAATAATAATAATAATAATAATAATGTTTAATTTTGTTCGCATAACGACATTTGACATGCAACTTCTAGGGGTATCTTGAAATAGATATTTATTTTTGTGTAAGCATAAACAAAAGATATATAGTGTGGGGTGATTAACAGATGGTTTTTAAAACAAGAAATAATATTGAATTCTGTAAACATGTTTTCCTATTTCATCTGGCAAATAAAGTAAGTGTTTATCCTGGCTTCTACATTTTGCAATATACGTCATTACAAAAACAAATAAACAAATAACTACAAACAATAAAAATTAATTTGCATTTATATTGCCGTTCTGAAATAATTTTTGTATTTATTGGAACGTTTGTTTGTAATGATTAAATCTTACTTTATCTTTAACAAAAAATCATCCGTCAGGAAAATATGTTACAATAAAATTTCAATTTTGACGAGTTTTTCTTTCATCTTTGTTGTTTCATTTTATCACAATGATAGGGTTATTTTCGACATCTGATTGCAGCATAAACACCACAGAACAGAAAACACAGAAATATGTTAAAAGGAAATATGAACGCGAACTCCATGAAAACCAACCATCAGGCAAATCTCAAACATGGTATTAGAGGGAAATTTCCTTTCTAACTCAATTATCTTAACTCCATATTGTTTCTACATTTTTTTTCAAATATTGCTGCATATAAATATTTTTTCTTTTATTACGACACTGATTATAACGACCAGAAAGACAAAGCTAAAACCTTGGAGACACATGCTAAGGAAATAAGGCTTGGCAATTGTTACACTCGCAGGAGATACCGAGGAAAAACGAGACAGAGGGAATCTTAGCGACAAAGTTAGTTCAACAGACACAAGACATGTTGCAGGACATCGTGATCATCCAGGTTCTGAAAAGAAAAGACATATAATAGAAGATACGACGATAGAGTGCATTATTTAAAATCAACCAGCTACTAGCTCATCACGTTCAATATACTTAAAAAATGTTTCATATTCCTTACATATATTTCAACAACAGTTTATTCTCTATTTCAAATGTGCTATCATCCGAGCTTGATTATGACTTAAAACCATTTAAAAACTATGACCACTTTAGGAGCGAAACTTAAAAGATCCTTGACTCATTTTATGTCTATCAATTATTTTAAACTTGTCAAATAGGACGTGCTATTTCCAGAGGCAACACATTTCGAAGTAGTGACCAAGAAAGATGGTTGGTTTGGATCTTCTGTCACTAAGCCTCCTCACACGCAGTCATATTTCATTTATTGTTATTTCAAGAAGCGACAATGTGTCAACTTTTTCCTAAGAATGAATCCATTATCTACTCAATATAACATCGCCTACTCTCAGAGCAAATGGAAAAGTGGTCTGACAAAGGGATGGAATAGCGAATCTTGCGAACTTTGATCAATGGTAACTCATCTTATGTATGTATCGCTCTATTCATGTTCACGATCTCTCTCGCTCCCTCTCTCTCTCTCTCTATATATATATATATATATATATATATATATATATATATATATATATATATATATATGTTTGAGAGTATATATGTGCGTATTCATATAAATATATGTATATTCACACGCATACACACACACACGCCCCTACGCACATATATATATATGTGTGTGTGTGTGTGTGCGTATGAATATACATATATTTATATGAATATATACATATATGCAGTCAAACACGCAAATACATACATACACACACATATATATATATATATATATATATATATATATATATATATATATATATATATATATATATATATATGCCAGCTACTCCATTCCGTGCACACACATCTTCTTCAGCGGCTAGCTAGACCATTTTGCCGACGCCTAGTCAGACATATTTTCCTTTGTTCAACAACCAGGGATCCCAACTATAACTTATACTGCAAATATTCTACTCGAAGCTTAGTTACACTTTCTTGGAAAGAGCACATAATTTCACATCCACACTCACACACGCCCACGCGCACGTGTGTGTGTGTGTGATAATTCTCCAGCACTTTTTAAAAACAACATATATTCCTATATATCATAGTGTCACTACGCAGGTACTTTGTCTTTTTCTAGGTTGCAAGCTTATTTCAGCTTCATAATATTTGATGATGCAAAATGGGATTCCGTTTGTGTACTACATCATAAAAGAACGATTTCCTTTATATCTTTCTTGAAATCGTTTATTTGCATTTTCTGAGACAACAAATCAAATAAGCAGTATTTCCTGAAGCAACTTAATGATATTCTGAAGTTGACATATGAAGTGTCCATCGTATTACAGAAGAACATTCCAGCCTATAAAAGTTTATTGATGTTGTCATATAGAATAATCTCCGGTCGACTACGCATAGAAAAAGTATTTGTCTATCTTAATACGTCATACAAATAAGCCATTTCTTAACTGTGTCATAATGCTGTGGTGGGCAAGAAATAATAACTCTCTTTATCCGCTCCCTTCAAATTCGAGTGAACTGAGGAAAAAAACAAAAAACAAAAACAAATTAGCAAGCCCATGTTAAACGTTCTTTACTCCAGTGAAAATCTTGTTTTCACAAGGATTAGCCATTGAGCCTACAAAAAGAAAGACAATAGTGAGCCTATACGAAATCCGTTTTCATATATAAAAAAATGAAAGAGAAGTTAATCTGAAATCATGTGAAAAGTGTAATTTCTCTTCACGCGTCCAGCATTCATATTTTTACAAGTTTCAAATTACTCGCTAAACAACCACGTAACATTTCAACAAAATAAGAAAGTTAATCGCTTTTGAATATCTGTCTATATCTCTGAGATGGGGTATTATGATTATTTACATTATTCGGACTGTTATCCTCATCTTCATTGCCATAATCACGACAATTCGGCCGTTGTACGCTCCAGCCTTCTTCAGGTGACTGGAACTTCGAACTTAACCCTTTATTTCATACACCGGGGTACATTGTTCTAGTTTCACATGTCATATTGGAATTTAATATTTAAATAGTAAATGCTTTGGTAAGGAAAGACCTGCGGAAAATAATACCTAATACAGAAAAGGATTCTATATTTTCCTTGTGGTGATTCATAATTATACTCTTGGTTTTAATATATTATCCATTTAATTTATCTAATGCAAATATATCATCTTTATTGGAATTTATTCTTGAAATAGTAAATGCTTTGGTAAGGAAAAAACTGCTGAAAACAAGTATTTCAGTACATTTCTTAAGATGATCTGTAACACTAAATGTTCTAGTATTAATAAAAGATATGAATCTAACCTTTGTTGTTAGTACTTACCAAATCAAATTCCAGCTTTTGTTTCTAGAGCAATGTTGGTTTACTAAAAAGATCTGAAAAATCAACCTGACTTAATATACAGTAGTCAAATTGCATTGAATAAAGTTTCATTACAAGTTTTAACGTCTGTCTGTTTTTCTTTACAGATATATTTCACTTTGTGGTCTTCTAATTTGAAAGTTCCTTACAAGGAAGCTTTTTCAGTCGACAGAATCAATTACCAGCTGATGTATCTCCATGTACATCTTCTTTTGCCTATTTTATCATTTATGTTTCTCAGTGGAGTACTATTACCTTGACCAGAAGTAAGAGAAGCCATTTCTCATTAAACAATAGGCTAGGGAATATAGCTGTTAAGTACGGGTACGTGGGACCCTTCTACATTTGTAACTAGAAACAGGCTAGCATAGTTAAGGAGAGAAGTAAAAAAAAAAAAAAGAAAAAGATTAACGTATGTTTTATTTAATGTTTTTCTGGTAACTTATTTCTAATTTGAAGCTCATTTCTCATCAATCTGATTAAGCTAAATCTTTAATATAACACCCATGACATTGGAAGAACAGGTTGTTTTGAGCAAAAATTCTTAGTGAAAGAAAGAAAAGGCAAGGAAAGAGATAAAATGAATATATCATACGAACGAGGAAAGAACGAAAAAAGAAAGAAATGTCGAAGAAAGGAAATAAAAAGAAAATATCAAGAGAGCGACGAAAGAAAGAAAAAAGGAAATCAATAGAAAGAAAATATAAATATCACACGATCAAAGAAAGAAAGGTAAAAGAAAGGCAAAGAAAATGTCAAGTGAGCGAGCAAAAAGAGAAAAAAGATAGATACGACAAGCAAAATAATAATAGGAAAATATCAAGTGAGAGACGAAAGAAAGGAAAAAAAGGACAAGGAAAGAAATAAAAGGAAAATATTAAGCAAACAACGAAAGAAAAGAGAAGTTACAGTTAAAGCTGTAGCATCCGCTTTTCAACTTGCTGGGCCAAATCAGTGCATTGGCCATTCAGTCAATGTAAAGAGACAAGGTGGTTTATTTTTTAAAATGACCACTGTTTTTTGGCGCCCTGCTTTCTTTACAAACTTCAGTGCGTACCAGACTAATCTATGTCGGCATGTTTATACAACAAACATTCTCTTTTGATGGATATATTTAGCTTCAAGTAAGGCATAAGATAACATAACTGAAAGAGGAAAAAAAAAACACTATCCTGTTGCATGTTAAATATTCGTTTAGTTCTTAAAGTTGACATTTACATTTCAATGTTTGATGGTTATTGAGTTCATTTTGTATTTAATGTCGGTTCCGGAATATATATCACTCTTATTTTTCGAAAATATTTCGTACAATTTTATCGTTCTGTTTTTTTTTCTTTTTCTTTTCTTTTCACTTTTTTGTATTTAATTTGGTTTTCTTGTCCTTGCTCTTCTTCTTCCTTAGACTTTTTCTTTTATCCATTTTTAAAAATCCTCTTTCTATTTCCACATACCCAACTTAACCTTTACGTCTCCAATGTTTGTGGCATTCACTTCAACTTCAGCAGTATAGAATGATTTCTCATGGAACTGTCGGCGGATATCTTTGCACTTTGTGAAACAAAATTCTGCCATTGCTACCAATGAATTCTCTGTTTCAGGCTATTTTCCTCTTTGCCGAAAAGATTCCAGTATTCACATGCATGACCTTTGTGTTTACAGTCGCGATAATCTTCCGATGGCAAGGAAACTGTCTCTCGAGTCCCAAGACAACTCTTTCATGCGCTTTCGCCTTTCATTATTATATTCTGTTAGCTATCCAATTTTTATCGCCCCCACTCATTTCAAGACTGCAGTATATGAGACATAATCTCTGACAGTATAGAAAGACACTTTTTCCATCCATGTGCGAAAATCTTTGTCTTCAGTGATTTTAATCTGCACCATCACACGTGGGTTGAACATTATGTTAAATTTTTCTATTACTAAATCCATTACACAAAACATCGATTTCCCTAATCGTTTCCCTAGCAAAACGAGCAACAGGTTTCTTTACTTGATTTATTTCTTATCTCATCTCGCTCATGTCGAGCATCTTAACACTGCCCCCTTAGAAACTAGGATCACTCTATTGATATTTTGTTCAAAGCATCGATTAAACAGGAACCTCCTATTCATAAAACCTCTTTAAGTTACCTGCATGCTGACTGGGACTTCGTCAGTGATTTTCTTTATTACTCATCTTGCACGGACATCTTTAACCTTCAAATTTAGAATTGTGTCATTGAGGAATCCTCTTGGGTCAAAGCCTGCATGGATGCTTTCATTCCTTCTTGGAAATACCAGGTGAAATCTCAATCTTCTCTATGGTTCACACCAGCATACTCTGCAGCTATATCCCACAGAAAACATTATTTCCAGCTATACCAGCGCGACAGATCCTGTCACAACAGACGCCTATTAATTAGTGCTCGTAATAACTGTAAATGGGTCCTCAAAAACTAAAACTCTTTTTACTGAGAGAATGCGGTAACATATTACATCTAACAATTTTGGCACTTTTGATTACTGGCGGCTCTGTAATAGTGTATTAAATAAATGTAAAGTCTCTATTCCTCCTCTCTTCAATTAATTTGAGGTGTTAACATCTGCTGATAAAGGTGAATTCTTTGACTATACATTCTCCTTAAACTCTACCCTTGACTCATTTGGAGCATTACTTTCGTACTTCCCAATTACAACTGAGTCTCTGTTGAGCGACTTCTAAGGCTACTCCTAGCATCTCTAACCTGTGTCCCACAAAGCATGTCAACTTGATTGTATTCCTGTAATAGTCATTAAATAGGGCGCTTCCGAACTGGCTCCTGTTATCTCTAAACTGTATAATAATAAATGTTCCGCTGCCTGCTTTGCTACCTGATGGAAGTCCTCGTGTCTTGTTTCAGTTTTTACGAACTCCGGTGAGCGTCCGACTTCCACAACTATCGGCCTTTTATCTCTTGTTGGGATATTCCTAGAGGCCCTAAACAAGCAATATGGTTTTCGTTTCTCCATGAACACTGATGTTTTGACGATAATTGCGGAAAGAATCTATCAAACTCGAGATAGTAATAGTGAAGCTCGGGCTGTAACTTTGGGCATCACAAAAGCTTTTGACAGAGATTGGCATTCTACACAAGCTGTAAAGGAGATATTTTTGGAGAAATTTTTGAACTGATGCAGTCTTTTTTGTCAAATCGTGAACTGTAAGTTATCCTGAACGGCCACTCATCTAGATGTCCCTCAGGGCTCTCACAATTTCTTTTCGCTTACTTTCTAAACTGTTCTTTCTTTCTTTCTTTCTTTCTTTCTTTCTTTCTTTCTTTCTTTCTTTCTTTCAAAAACGATTTTTTTCCCTTATATTTTATTCTCTTTTTTCAAACAATATTTTCTTTTCCTTATTTTTATTCTTTCTCTCTTTTTTTATTTCTTCTTTCTTTTAACCATTATTTTCTTCACTTATTTTGTATTCTTTCTTTCCTTTTTCTTCCTTTCAACCATTATTTTTTTACCCTTATTTTCCCTTCTCTCTTTTGTTTTCATTTTTCTTTAAACCACTATTTTTTTTTACTTATTTTTTTTCTTTTTCCTTATCTTTATTAGATTTCTTTCTTTCAGTCACTTTATTCTTTTCCTTATTTTCTAATCTTTGTTTCCTTTCTATTTCTAAGCCATACTTTTCTTTTCTCTTACTTTATAAGCTCTTTTCTTTTTTCTCTTCACTCCTTCTCATAACTCCCACGTTATTTAACTGTCTTCGTATATTTTTTCGTAGTAAGTCTTTAGGAAAAAAATTGATGATTGAAAAAAGATTTCTAATCGCTTTGCTTATCGCTGTCCATCGATTTTATTGCTAGACTACATATACCTGGCTTCCCTTTATTAATTCACTCAACTAACAAGACAAATGTTTCGAGCTCTATACAATACATCTGAAGATTAATTATTCAATTTTTAAATCTATTTCTTAAATTCTGAGCAGAAATACGTTTAATCATTTTTTATGGTGGATGGTGAAAATTAGTAAGGAAGATACTATCAGTGGTCAGGAATTAAGGCAAGCTTTATTGGTATAATAATGTTATTATATGCATATATCAGAAATTAAGAGAATTTGTACTGATATAGAGTATTTATATGTATATGTCAGAAATTAAGACAAGTTGTATTGATATAATAGTGTAATTATATGTGTATATCAGGAATTAAGACAAGTTTTATTGATATAATAGAGTTATTATATGTATATGTCAGGATTTAAGATAAATGTTATTGATATAATAGTGTTATTATATGTATAAATTATTTTACTATGACCCTCAATACAATCTCAGGAATAAAATGGTTGTGAGTCTGAGGAATTAAGACAGGATATAACTATGACGTACAGGAGCAGCACATTGTCGCCTCGATCTCGTTTCCCACTGACTTTAAGTGAAATGATTATATTGAATCAATTTCTAGGTCAGCTGTTAGTAAAATTGTTTCACGGTGTCATGCCAAACAGTTTTCCTCATCAGAATTAATCTTTCATGTTTATATCTACCATTCTTCCGTTCGTTGGATATTGCTGCTCCATCTGGGATGGTCTTCTTGCTATATATCTCGAGATAAATTCCAAATAAGGGGTCTGTAATATTATCGGTAACTAATTATCGGCATCTCGAATTCAATTATTTTCCCACTCCAGTAACGTAGCTTTCCTGTGTCTTTTCTGTAAATATTTTTTATGGCACACATTGTTCTAATAATTACTCTTTGGTACCACAATTTGTTTAATTTAAGCATGGTATTAGAGTGACAAGTAGCTCTCTTCAATTTACTGTGGAATGAGTTATATGTAACCGTAAGTTCTATTCTAACAGGCTTTTTCTTGCACTTCATCTGTGGAATTCGCTTCCGGTTTCTTATTTACCTGTTAACTATAATTTTCAAATACTTAAAAATCAACGGTAATCGTTTATCTTTATAATCCTGTTCTTTTATTGTCCTTTCTTCTCAATAACATTTTCTTTCAGTAACCCATTGTGTTTGGGTGGCATTATCGCCTTGCTTGGGGTGAGAAGATAAATAAAATACCTTTATAAGATATTCGTTTATTGGTTTGGTTTATTTTGTTTTACAGCATATCAACGTCAATAGGTTATTCAATGCTGACAAAAATTCTTTAGGATAGGTTCGTATGAATAGAATATGTATTTTTTGTAAGAAATCAATTTGGAGATGAAGTTTCGTTGAAGCATTTTTGTAAAGAGGATTTTTGTCGATAGTCAAATTTGTTTCTGGGAAAACATACATATATATACATTATTTACATTATTCAGACTATTGTCCTCATCTTTGTCGCCATACTTATCACAACGTTTCGGCCAATGTACGCTCCGGCCTTCTTCAACTGAACCCTTTATTTCTCTCACTGAGGTAGACTGTTCTAGTTTCACGTCCCATGATTGTTGAATGTCAGTTATCAGTTATCTGTTAATTTCCCTCCGAAAGTTCTCCGAGTATTGAACACACACTCTTTGTGTCCTGTCACTGGATCTAACCAACGCCTTTATCCACTGTGCCATGTGTCCTTGAGGACATCTGGGTCTGAATTTCTGGGTATTATAAACCTGATGTCATCAGATACCATTTTTACCAGTGCTCATATTGCAATTTTTGCTGTTATCAATACATGCTTTTACCAGAGCTCATATTGCAACTTCGTTGTTATCATTGCTTTTCTCTGGCACTCCTTATTACTGGTTCCCATATTGTATTTATTTCTATGCTTGGTCGGCTCAGGAGATTTTTGTGGCCTAGCAATTGTGCTGATTCCGTAAGATTACGAATTTTCCAATGGTGTTCCATGTCTATGATCTCAACATGATCCCACAGAGGGTGGTGATCTCCCTTCTCTCTCCATATGTGGTCAGCCACGCCTGATTTTTCTACTTCCCCTCGTGTTACAGAAGGCTTCAAGAACACCAGAAAGCTTTAACACTAAAAGAAAGTAGAAGTAGTGGATTTTCATACTTTCATAGTATTTTGACACAAGTGGAACTGGAACAAACAGTAATCAAGAGGTCGTTCCCCGCAGCCGGGTGTAGTTTATTGTCATACACAGGACGATTCGTTTATTGCTACGAATCATTATTTAGAAAAAAGTCTATCTATCTATCTATCTATCTATCTATCTATCTATCTCCGGTCTGTTCATGTTTATATATATATATATATATATATATATATATATATATATATATATATATATATATATATATATATATGTGTGTGTGTGTGTGTAAATATCCCTATTATAGAAAATAATTTATTTAAATTTATCAGGACAACTATCACAGCTACTTCTAAAAGAATAAGGGACTTAATTAATACAAAACAAAATGATAACCTAAAGCCTGAAGTAGGATTTTACACAAGAGCTTATAATGCAGTTACAAAATTACGTTGCTGAATGATTTCGAGGAAATTCAATAAAACAAAACAACACACTCAGTGTAAGATTTACTCATCATAAGGAGTATCAACATAATTTCCATTGAAAAATTACTGCTTTAATTAAAAGAGAAATCAATTTGCTAAGACAGAAATGTATAGAAAGTGTACTGATATTTATAACATGCAGGGTAAATTTAGTGGAAAACTATTTTACGCATTTCGTGCTCTAAAAGGACTTAATCGGACAATAACAATATTCTTATTGATGGACTATATATATATATATATATATATATATATATATATATATATATATGTATGTGTGTGTGTGAGAAAACGACATTATTTTTGCACCAACCTAATAACAGTAACTTAAATTTTATATATGCATATATACATATAATGATTAAGGTTCTGTTATATACTGTTTATATATTTATTCATTTATATTTATATACATATACATATAACAGTATATAACAGACACTTAAATTTTATATGTATGCACACACACATATATGTATATATATATATATGTATATTGTCGCATGACTTTCTTTCATGTACTTCAATTCATCTGTCTGTTTATAAATTTCGAAATAAGGATCTAAGTCTATTCCTGTTACACGTTCTGTTTACAAGAATTAAAAAGAGTATTTTAGAGATATAAATTAAGCAAAAAGAGAAAAATATGAAAATTAAGTCTGTGTCTATTTTTAGGATAAATTAAAATAACATACACCTGTTTCTATTTCTTACATTTTTTATTGATTTGATTAATTCAGGATTATTTTTAATATTTTTTTTCTTTTTCTCAGATATTTTACGCATTGTTTTTGGCAATTACAAATCTTTTAAGTTTCTTATGTAGTATACTTAGTTATTATTTTTAACACTGAACATATTACAAAAATTTTGTAAGAGAATTAAGTTAAGAAAGTTTCAAAGACACACTGATTCTCTTTTAACTATATATTGCAAAGTAGTGCACTTTGTAGAATCCGAAATTATTAGATGCTTAAAATCCTCAAAGATATTTATTTTATTCAATAGAAATGCCTTTTGAATATACAGGAAATGCTTCTACTCAAAGTATACTCAGCAATTGCAAACTAAAGTGTGACGCATTGTTTTTGTCGTTCAATACTTCTCTATTTTTATTGAAGCAAACTATGTTTAATATTTCGAACATAAGATTTGTTTAACTCTCTATATATTGTATATAATTGTGCAGTATGTTTGTGTAGTTACATTTCACACTATATATACGATGTTTGACCAAAAATATTGGTACTGTTGCTATAAATAGAAAACTACAAGACATACAAATTCGGCATTTAATCTCCCACGAAGCAGTCTCGCGTTGTTTTTTTTTTAATGGTATTAATAAATATCATGCCAGTCGTGAATCTGGTGGTTTCTGATATTAATTGATTAGGGACGTTAACATGTGCATGGCTTGGTGAATTAAGACTGATTACCATAAATATAACTTTCCGTACTTCACATTTGTGTATCAATTGACTAAACAGAAACAGTTCGTTAGAGACTGACGCTCTGGGCATCTCTACTTAGCGAGAGTAATGGGTACGTATTATGACCGATTTTAGACTGCGTTGTTTCTTTTTAAGTTTGAAGGATGAAGCATCCAATATGAATTAGGAGTCACAACTACATGCTTGGAAACACCTATAATTTGAGGCTCTCTTAGTGTGTTGTATAGCCCCCTCATTCTTGGGGTCTCTTGGTATATATGTATATGCTGTTTATCCTTCATTGAGGAAGTGTTTTTGGTTTGTTTCATCTCGTCTGGCCGGTGATTGCTGGTGACTTTTAGTTCAACCCTTCTCTTCTCTTGGTCGGTGTCGCGAAATGTTCTTTGGATTCAGAGACGAAATGGATCAACAAAGTGAACTTTTAACTTAACTATTATTTCTTTAACCACGTCGACGGGTACATCTTCTATCAAGTACGGGATACTACCCCCCTATTTGGGAGCCGCTTTCAAACACAAAAAACTCACACGTCCATTTTTTTTACGTGTAACAACCAACGCTCGGAAGACCCTTCCCCACTAAGGGGGGTGGGTGTTTATACAAAGGCAATCTGACACGTCTAGTTTGCCCAACGTCCGAACAGCAACTCCCAAAAAACCTTAATCTATAACTCATTCCCACATTCGGCTTAGGCAATCAAAATCGACTTCCCTATTTTGTCTTCCAGCTGACCGTAAAGGTCAACTTCAGAAGTTCTGAGCCAAAACACACTGCCACTAAAAATAATAGTCTGAAACTATTATTTAACAAGTGGACTGTGCTACATGGACTGAATATTCTTCTGGCGGGTCCACAGTGTTGCTCTTGCCAAGGCCTGTGACATTAAGGCCGTATATTAAGCTGTGACGCATTTGCCTGTCATACTTATTATACCTTTATCAGATTCTGTCATAAGGCTGTTACTAGGTTTCGCATATAAGTAACTCTACAATGTCACTGGTCCTGACCAAGCATCTCGGCTTATCTTCCTTTCCCATCATCGTAATGTAACTTTCCTATGTCGTTTCTATAAATACTTTTATGGTAATTGTTCTGCTGATCTTTCCTCCGTGGTACCTAGACTCTATGAATTCAAGCGCAGTACAAGATTGATGGAAAACCTCATCATTTTAGTTGAAATCGTTAGATGAAACCATAAATTCTCGGCTAACAGTTTCTTTTCTCGCACTTCTCGCTCGTCCGGCTTCTCAATTTCCAGTTAAATTTGATCTTTAAAAATTTAAATTCAATGTTAATCGTTCAGTTTTCTTAATGCCTGTTGATTTATTGTCTCCACTCCTTAAAAATGATTTTTTCTCATATTCTTTCACACTCAGTAAACCCTTTAGTGGCTTTGTTACCTTATTTGGGGCGAAATGGTTAACAAAAAACAAAGAACAACGGAAAGAGTCAATATTTGGCGGACTACGCTCTCAGTGATTATTATTATTATTAATAATAATAAAAATAAAAATAATAATAATGATGATGATAATGACGATGGTGTTGATTGTCTAATGATAACGCCAGAGAGTAACAAATTTAAATAAAAATAAATCCGATTTAGTTCCGTTGCACAAAAATATATATTTTTTCTTTACGAAGGATTATCTGCTAATCATTTCACACGAGAATTGATCATAAAGAAAAAATAAACAAATATAATGATATAAATATGAAATTCTGAAAGTTTGGGAAGGACTAGCCAAGAAATAGTTAAAATACCCATAATCATTGGAGCACTGGGGAAAATCTTGCAGATCGTGGATTGTAATTTGGCAACAGAGCTATTACAAAAAGCTTGCCTGCTCGACACAGCGATGATGCTCCGGAAACTGTTCAATACAGCTTGTTGATGCAAAGAAGAAATGATGTATTTATTTTCATAAGTCACGAAGGTTGACCTGAAAATAAACTTATATTCTTATCATCAACCAACATAGTATAATATTTATTCGGTTGAGCTAGCTCGGACATTCATGAGACTATCACGCCAATCCTCACGGTTTTCTATCAAAGTCGTAAGGTTATTAGGGTTGCATTTTGTGTCATAACTTAGTTGGTCAATGTCCCTGATTTCTGGGCGACCCATGGATAGGTGCCCAGCGCAGGAGATCACTCGCAAGTGTAGTTTAGCTCGCCAACAGTCTCCTGCAAAGAATATCCTGTGTTCATGTAAGATTATAAAATTATCAGTGATAGGTCCATAGAGCTCTGCTTTAGTTGGATGTTGTCTTCAAAAGATGTTAAGTATAGTTCTCAACATCCGAGTGTAGGTTCCATCATGCTTAAACTGTAGTGTTTTAATGTCCACGCAGTAGCACTATACATTAAAATCGCCTCTACAGTGGTGCGAAAGTGTCTCTGTTTGACGTTGTCTGGTAGATCACATTTTCAGATTACATTCATTTTATTCAAGGCGACACTGGCTTTAGTTATGGTGATTTTCACATCCTTTACAATAGAATCCAGTCACTTCTTAGGTATGTAAACGATTCGACAAGTTTGATTCTCCTGAGACTGTATTGAGCGTTGCTGGTTGAAGCTTATGAAATCAGTTTTAGACACATTATCATTGAGTTCAGTATCGTTAGTAGCATTTTTAGAGGATGTAGGGGAACTGTGACAGTGGTAATGTGTCTGCAGCGGTAGCTAGGTCATCTGCATAGTCAGTAGCAGTTAACTTATTTGCAGTACAACGACTAAAGAGTCTTGGTGATAAAGTACAAATTAGATAATGACGTTTCTCGAATGAAGTTCTCAATATATAGTCAAGAGGGATAAAGAGAAGGTGCAACGATATCTCCGAGAAGGACCTCTGCTTTAATGATGAAAAAGCTAGTGTCTCTGCTGGCGATCTAACCGTAGATATCCGCAGACGGATAACAATACTACTACTACTAATAATAATAATGATAATAATAATACTAATAATAGTATTAATAGAAACTGAGAATTGAGTAAACCCTGGAGAGTTGGCATACGGTTGAATAGATGAACCCAATTTTGACGTTAACGAAGAAAATTATTTCTTTTGAATATAATTTTTCTTTTAAATACTATGTTCATTTAGGATGTGGGAGTTATGGCCCTTCACAGTTTCGAACTGTCACTATATTAATTCAATAAGAGTTATTAACGAGATTCCTAGCGGTTATCCTCTACTATTTATGTTTTCAATATGTTCCGTCTCTTTCTGATTGCTAGCAGCAGACTCCTTGTAATTTCTAGTCTCTTTAAAATTTCCTCGTTACGCTGACGTTCCGTCAGTATTGATTGAGCGAAGTACATTTCAGTCGTTTGAACTTTATTTCTTTGTTAGTTGATTTTCCTAGAGTCGTTTTTGTTTTCCGAACCGAAAACGTAAAATTATCTAAAAATTTGAAAGTGTTCTGGATCCGCCAATCCAGAGTTTCCAATCAAAGTAATGTGAATATGTAATATAATAGATTTTACACTTAAAAATTCCATTCACATATATTAAAATAAAGACAAAATGGATCTCATCCCTGAGCAGTGTTTCAAGCTCACAGAGGGTACTTTAGTCCTCACTTACGAACATGCTAGTCCAGGTTCCACGACCTCCCGCTTGGACATGATGATTTTGATCCAAGAAAAATTTCTGCTGTCCTGTTTTCTAGGTAGACGGCACGCGTGCAATTCGCGTGCAATTTACGTGCTATTTCGGTATTTCATTTTCATTTCTACGCCGTTTGTCACTTCATTAACAGTGCTGTAGTTAAAACATTTTCTGGAATGGCGTCATCCACCTGATAGCACAGGGATTCGAACCTTAAAGTAAATTATAAGGAGTCTATCCCATCATCTGTGGTATATACCGTGTGGTTCGAATGTTTGCCTTATAGCTATGAAACCGGTGTTGGAATCTCGCAACGTTCGATTGGTAATGGAAGTGAATTCTTGATAATATCGGCCTGGGAGAGAGCTTTGGAAAATGTCTATAAACTATGCTATTAGGTGGGTGCAAAAATAATGTCGTTTTCTCACATAGCAGCATATGTGAGAAAACGACATTAGTTTTGCACCAACCTAATACCAGCTAACTAAAGCATTTTAACTGAAATCGGATGGACGATAATTGCGCGTTCAGGAAATCATAAGACATCGTGAACGAGTGTTTAAGCCTGCTGGACTTGATCACTCCAGAAGCTGTAACTAAAGTCTGCTCAGCAGTAAAAAAATCGCAGCCAGATTCTGTGGATTAAGTGTGCGTCCGTAATAGTGATCTAATAGCCAACCTGATATGTCCAGAAACTAGTAACCAACCATTTCTTTGTATGTATGTATATATGTATGTATGTATGAATGTATGTATGCTAAATCTATAGCCTCCCTTTGGAGTATAGGGTCATATCTCAAAACACTAGGTGTTGGTAGTTCGGTTTTATTTCAAAAATAGGTTTCTCCAGAGCGGCGTATTTAACCCCACAGCCAACCACTTTTGATGTTCATCTGGACTAGATGCCAAATATGGCTGGAGGGCCGCATTTGTTCATAGTTCATGGAAGAATAGATAGATTCATATCTTTTTTTTCGAAAGGTCTTTGGGGAAATCGGAACTAAACAGTTTCTAGAATTTAAAATCGGCATGTCAACTCCAGTTTTGCACCAACAACCGCTACACCAGGCACACATTTCCTACAAGCGATTACCGGAGTTGAAAATTCAAAGTGTACATTAAATAATTGAAAAGAATAAGGATAATGAAAGATATCAAGACAGTTGATGAAAACAGCTGAAACTATAATTTATGTGATTGTATACCACAGTCAAGGAAGTCGCTTTTGTAAAGAGATTCGTAGAGACAGACATCTGAAGTAAAATGAAATTGTTCTAAAGCGTCGTAATCTGAAAGAAAAGTGATTGGAATTTTGGAGATTTAAACGGACTTTCTGTCACTTTGTTCCCAGTGATGTTCATCAGGTAACTCTAATACTGATGACACACTCATTAATGAATAAAATTGAAACTCGAGCCATATTTATATTCTTGGTTAGAAAAAAGAAAGAAAATAATATTGAATAATACGTTGAAGTAAAAGTATACTACAAAAGACATTTATTCTAGGGACGGGAAAAAAAAACCGGTGGAGACGAAGCCACAATATTAATAACTGTACAAAGCATGGACTATTTTCCCGCTTCGGTATCATACAATGGCTAGGTAATCTCGTTAGTTTTGGCCAGCTTATCTAGCGTCGAACCTTTGGCTAATTGTAGCCTATAGCGACGTCTTGGTAAGTTAATCTAATTATAGATCTTAGAACCTTATATTTCAGATTGTGCGTCAATTGAGATTTGTTATTTAATAATTACAATGTACAGAAACACCTCAGAGTATACGTTTACTGGAAGAAAACTTATATATATGTACAATGTCTATTCGGATAAAATCCGACCAGTTAATATTAACTAATATGTACTTTATTTTGGGCAATAGCGTCTTAGTTGTCTACAACATATTTCACTTGACTTTTAATACGCTTACCTCAAACATCTCAGTCCAAATTTTCTAAACATCCTCTAAAGTCTTTTATTCTAGAAATCTCTCGGATGCCTCGCCGCATTATCGTTAATCTTTGTTTTTTACAGTGATGTTCACCTTGTACAAAGCCCGCCAGCGACTAGAGGTAGCGGTTTACAGAGTAAGCGACACAGTTTAAGCGGATACGTGGGTAATATAACTGTTAATCCGAGACTTGAACAGGTAAAAAAAAAAACTGATTGGGGAAGCATGCGCTTGGGAGCAACAGTTCGCGAGAAAAAGTCTCCCGAGTGAAATACGAATGTAATGAAGGTGATTTGCTACAATGTTCTTGACATGACGGGTCTCAGACCTGAAGGTTAGAACTGGTGTAATGTAGTTCGTTTGAGCACTTTCCATTAAAATAGCGATCGAGCAGGGATAGGCTTTCGATATTTCGTCTGTCAGAAAGGGGTTGTAGGATCGAAAATAATTAATCACAAGGGGGAGGAGATATTTTTGAACTCTATCAACACTGGGAAGAGAAGACTGGGAAGCTCCTGTCTATATATAGCAGAAGTATTTCATTTTAAGCCTGATCTAAAGGTGGAGGATAGCGCAAGTAGTCAGGTAAGCGGTTCAGGGAACCGATCATTTTTCCAGCATCTTTAGCGAGGGATCTTATTTAAGAGCTACACTTGAGGCTTGGGTTGAGTTGAAGGCCCACTAGGTGCTCAAGGTAAGATGCCCAACTGAGGGAACATTAATTCATCGTGACATGATAGTTCTGGCTCTGATCGACGATGATGGAATGCTTGGGTTTTCGAGGAATTTCCCACCATTAAGATGATAGGTCAGAGGTGTGATCATCTGATCATCGAGAATTTTGCAGGTCCACCCACATACCGATATATCATAAGCATAGATATTAACAAGCCCAGGGAGTTAAATCTGTACCGTAATGAATGATAGGAGGTCTGATAAAAATGTATCGCGGCTGGCGATGTAAAAAGAAAGCTATAACACAGAACAATTTGGCATTTAATCTCCTTCGAAGTTGTCACGTTTGAAGCCACACACTTTATCTGGTGTCGTTTCCATTGCTGGAATCATTCCTGGAACTCTTTTTGCAGATCGGGAGTAGATGTCTCATCACATTCACATTGATTTCCTGGACAATTCTTGTTTATTCCAATTGGAATTTGGTTTTTGAAGAGGAAAAACTTGCAAAGGGCAAGATCTGTGAAATGTGATGAATGTAGGGCCTGGGGAATATTGTTCTTAGCCAAAACCTGCTATACAAGCCAGAGTCACTTATGGAATATCTGTGGTGTAGTGAGACGATAACATTCTACACACTTTCCTTCAAAGTACTGCTATAATCAGTGAAAGAGAGCAAGAATGTTATACAGGGGTGAGGAGTCTAATGCTGATCATGAAGGTGTTTGATTATTAGTGATGGCGACATTATGCCCTCATTCATCTTCTCAGACTTAACACGGAGGTCTATATCAAGTGCCTTGAGAAGTAGGCCTGCTCAAGAAGGTGGCAGCTGGAAGACCATATGTCTGGCAACAGGAATCTGCGTCATGCCACAAACATCATACCTGTTAGACAATTTCGGCGAACACATCACCCTTTATGTCTGGCACCTAACTCACCATACTGCAACCCCCTTGATTATTATGTGTGAGGCGCAGTTGAGCGAGAGACCAACAAAATTTCTTGTAGCACCAAAGATGAACTGTAGGCAAGGATTATAGCATTCACCAACTTAAACATGGAGACCATCCAGAAGGGTTGCAGGAAATTCCGAAGTCGCCTCGAGGCTGTGATTAAGGTCAGGGCGATTTTATTAAATAAGTTCATTCTTTAGTATCTCAAGATATTTTAGTGTAATTTTGCTAACTATAACTGTTAAAATGAGATATCAGTGTTATTATCAGTGTTGTGCAATTTAGACGGCAGTTTACACATTCCATCATGTACAGTGTGTATGCGCAACAGGGTTCTATGTCACTCAGTGCCAAGCGACACTATAGCAACAGTCATATTTCGTGTATGACCAAATGCGTTGTATGACTCGTGAATAATGGGTCATCGATATATTCGCGATGATCGGAAGAAGCCTATCTAACGAAGAAGAAATGGCGTAGTCGATAATAAAAAAAGTTTGTTTTATTTGGCGATTTTCCCGAGGAAAACACACGTTAATTTAGGAAATTCTTGCAAAAATCAAATAATCGTCGGATTTTAATGAAACTTTCAGGACTTATTAACAAATGAATGAAATTATTTTTGAAATTTCTTTTTTAGAAAATCTTGTTAAAAAGAGATTTTTTTAACATGTTTCCACCCACTTATATATTTTCATGAAATTTCGAGAAATTAATTTTTCAAGCGCGGGATTTGTTTTATTAGTTCTAAACAGGACTCTTTGTAGAAAGTAAATCACCAGTTTTTTTTGTACAACAGTACCCCATATCATAGAAAATCTGCTCTGAATTATAAAAAAAAAATGTAAAAAACTATGAAATTAATTAATTAGAAAAGTTTTCACCTGTTTCTGTAAATACGTTATACTAAGGACATTATTTTGTGAAGAAATAAAAATTTTTCAATGAATAATGTAATTTTTACAATTTTTTTTCCCATTTTTAAAATTTTTTCATTAACTTCTTAATACTTCAAAAATCGTTTAAAATTCTTTGTTGCATTCAAGCACGTAATGCAATGATAACGTTAATGAAAAAATAAATTTACGAATCGAAATTTGGAAAGAACATAACAGTCGTTTGACCCATAATATTTTTAAAATAATAAAAAAAAAATTATTGAAAAAACGTTCATAATTACTACGTATAGAAATGTATACATGACATAATCCTTAAAAAATTTTAAACAATTATCTAATTAATAAAAAACTTTAAACTATTATCTAATTAAGAAAGTATGAAATAAAAAATAGATTTTACATAATTGCTGAATAAAAATGTTAATATTTAAAAACTACTAGTTAAAAACGAAAAACCGCGTTCGCTTACTTTGCAAAATTTGTCAATTTTGATCATCCATAGTAATCTGTCATCACCTCGTCACAATCGATTTCTTTGATAAATTCAGACACATCGTTAAGAAATGTTTGGATACAAATGTTTTAAGCTATAAGTAAGTACTGTTTGTTTCATATCAGATTAATTTAACTTTAAATTTTCTAATTTTACTCAAATAACGTGTCAAAAATATATAAATTTATTTTAGGAAGAAATTTAAAATCAAAATTTTGTTTGTTTACAAATTTCTTAAAATTTAAGAAAATGCCTGCTTCTAAGAAAATTAAACAAAAATCGACCATTTTACATTCCAATCTATGTAATTTCTATCTAAAAGACACCAGAATATGTTACTTACTGTAAGTAATAAATTTAATGCTTTAGCTTTCAATTAATAACAACATATTGAGACAAAACTTTGTTTTTGTTGATTTATGAGCCTTTTTTAATCGTGATATGCTGCTTTTTACGCTACCTAATGGAGGAACCTATATATATATATATATATATATATATATATATATATATATATAGTGAATAATTTAGACAAGTTTTCTCTACTTGTTTTCAATTGGATCCTTTAATATTCACGGATAAATTTTTGGTGTCATTATTAGCGGAAGAGAGAAAATTACATATTAATTATTGCAAGTACTTTTGACATTAGCACACTGTTATCACCGGCAAGATTTCATTTCAAATATATCAAAGTTGTTACGGAGCTCAGAGCAACATTAGATTTTAACATTTATTCTAACTTAATTTTTTGGCCTTTCAATATAAACAAAATAAATATCAAGATGTATGTATTTTTCCTCAATTTCTTCTTCAAATATTTTTTATAATTTTTTAAACTTAATAAAGATTAAATTCAAAATTTAAAATGGGTAATTTTGAATTTTATAATAAAATTTAATATTAATCAGTTACAATGGATTCTATTTTAGTCTAACCATAAAATTAAAGCATTAAATTATTATTATAAACAAACTTCGTTGTCTAGTTTTTTGAATTCTCATATACTTGTATTTTGATTGGTCATTCCAGCTTATGAAACAGCGTTTCCCTTAGCGAGGGGGGTTGATTGATTTGAACCTTTTAAAACCCTTTATTCTTCATTCAAACCCATTACTTTATAAGACACCAGAAGTGTTGAAACAAAATGACTATTTTTGTAGTGATTTTATAACATTTTTATGTTATAATTATATATATATATATATATATATATATATATAATAATTTTCGAAAAAAATGTTCTCCACTCTGTATTGAGCATTCTTTTAAGAATAGTATTTTTTGGTTATTGGAATTTATTCCGTATGCACCAATCCTATACTTGGGAATATATATATATATATATATATATATATATATATATATATATATATATATATATATATATATATATATATATATATAGTGTGTGTGTGTGTGTGTGTTAATACATAGAGTGGGACAGAGTGCTCACTAGGTAAACTTACATATATAAGATGAAGACGGATATAGAACGCGACAATTTTACAAAAAAGGTTCGAATAAAAATGTTCTGTGTACGAGAAGGTATTGTTCGAGAATATAGATCTGTATGAAAGGCACGGTAAGAAATAATGCAGACTACGCCAATCAAATATGGATTGACAATAGATTTTAACGCTTCGCCAGAATAGATGGTGTTTTCTTGGCACGATCCCAAGCGGTGATAAAAGAGGAATCTCTGCGAATGTCAACGGCTTGATTTACTGTCAGATGATGAATCGATATTCTGGCTTTTATTTCAAGTATCTTTTTAACTTTGACGTTTATAAAACTCAAACACAGCACAAATATATTCTATTCTGGCATTTTAAATACAAAGATATTTGCTTTATTATAAGCACTTGATTTTTGATTTGCCGGTGGGAGTTGCACTGTAATTCATATAAATGAAAGAATCGGGATCGTCTGTTTTATGTTTTTTTTGTCTGTCAACTTGAATTGCATTTACGATATATGCCGAGCCGATGTTGTATCAGAAGATTACAAAGTTAGTTAAATGATAGATGCCGTTGTATACTATGGATTTTCTTCTCTATTAAAAATGGAATAAAAAGTGGACACGGTAGTATCGAGTTATTCCATGAGACTTCTAATGAACTTTTAATGGCTCTTAGATCACGTTGCAAGAAGGAAGTATAAAATAAAATAAGATGTTGATTCCAATCCTTGGAGGATTGACTGATAAAACATCCGTTCCCGAAAAAGAGACAGACACATCGTACAGATGCATACTGGGATTTTTTCATCGCCAATAAGATAGGCTATTTCTCAAATTAATCGAGCATATTTTTGTTCGCTACAATCACTTATTGTATCACTTCTTTGTATTAACACCATTTTTACTGTTAACATTTTTGTCTTAATACTGTTGCTTTGCTTAATTTTTTCTTGTATATATATATATATATATATATATATATATATATATATATATATAGAGAGAGAGAGAGAGAGAGAGAGAGAGAGAAGGTGTATATTTATGTGAAGGAAAAATTGCATAAATAGTATTCTGGACTTATGGGATGATTTCTCAGCAGAAGCTAGGAATTAAATCATAACTAATATTGCATATATAACAACGTTTTATTGCCTTAGCAAAACCCAATAGAAACACCAAAACAGAGTTAAATAGACGTGTGTATATTAAGTTGATCTTATTTGTACATGTTTCTTTTTAGAAAGTTGGCGATCATGATTCGCCACAGATTCCTTTTCTATATTAGCCGTGAATTGATAAGCTTTTCTGGGGAAGATAGTGAATTATTAATCTTTCCATAGTTGAAATTGCCAAAGACGTAAGTTGTTAAATCTGAAAGAAAAAGAAAGAAATCATTTGATGCTTAAACTTAATTCACATTTAAAATCGGTTCAATTATTGGGACACCCTTTATTTCAGCCGTGGTAAATGGATAAAAGGTTCAATGCCTTTTTTGAAAGACAAAAAAATGTGGCTTTCGAAATTATATCTTTGTAGAGCCGTACTTTCCTTTGATTCCCTTTTACTTCTTCTCCATATTCCCTCTCTGCACCATTTACAGTCTACATACAGATTAGCTCATGTCTATAATTTCCATATCGACTTACTGCCTACTGCCGATTAAGTCAACTTCAAAGTTGGTGACAAAATACCTTAAAGCTCCCTGTCCGACTGCAGAAAACTTTGTATATGTTTTCCCAACTTATATAAAAGCAAACCTAAACATATTAAAAACATGAAAAATCAATTCTATTTGATGGAACAAGAAAATAATTTGTTGCATTATATAAAAATTAAAGGCATCCATTTTTATTAATGGTCGTAAATTATTTAAGTTTTCTTCTATCTGAAACTATCTGTCATGTAAATTCATATTTCTAACCACCTCAGATATTTTTATCTGTTTCAGCAATGGACTGTTGTAAGTGGATTTTCAAGCTTTCATCGTATTTAACTGCATGAAGAAATATAGTCTAGTAATTGCATCTTAAGTGGAAGCCACACATCAATGAGACTAACATAAGCAAGTCGACGTATTTGACTTATAACGTTTTATTTGATATTCTGTTTTTTGGTTATTTTGGCTATTCTTGATTTGGTAGCTGTCAACCTCCACTTGAAAACCCAGGCATGGAATTGATCTCGTCTTCTTAATGGTTAGACTACAACATGAATCAGCATCAAAATTGTTTTTTTTTTGTTTCTCTTGGTTTTCTCTCTTCTTGTTTCACCAGTAAACATGGCACCCAAAGATACGAGGTGATCACTGTACGGTCTGACAATAATATTAATATAGAATATTGGCCAAAAGTAAAGACACCAAGTTCGAATATATAAGCCTTTCTTTTTCATTTGAAGTGTTTATCAATAGTTTATGGTTAGCGTAAATAATTACTCGTTTCATAGTCCTCTTCCCTCATTTTTCCTTTCCTAAAGACAAAATAAAAACAGGAAATATTGAACCATTTCCATTTAACAAACAGTTGTGTTCATTTTCCATCTTTTGGGGAAAATATTAGGTAGGTGCAAAAATAATGTCGTTTTCTCACATATGTTACTATGTGAGAAAACGACATTATTTTTGCACCAACCTAATAACAGCACTTTTGGTCTTAAGATCCTCGCTCCAGTCAGAAAGCCAATGTGAATTTTTTAAAATTTCATATGATAAAACTGTACTTATTGACATTTGACACTTTTGTGCGTTTATTTTATGCATGTTCGATACTGTTATTGGTGAATAATATTTTACTATCCCCCCCACACACACATATTGGGTTCACGTTTTTTTTCTACATTTTTCTTCTCTTTCACACCGAGTAGACTTTTAGTCTTTCCATTGCTTGGAGTGAATTTATTAAGAAAATGTATGTCTGAAAAGCACCAAGCTAAAGAAAATATAGCCTGCTTAGGTTAAGGGAACCTAAGTTATCTTTGGAGTAACTCTTTGTGAACACACGGGCTTATTCATGTCCTGGGTATGACGGTAAACTACATCCGCATCCTGGGTATGATGATAAACAACATCCGCGTCCTGGGTACGGCGATAAGCTACATCCAACAGCAAGGTCTCAGATAATATTTTCAGAAAAATAATGTTGCCAGCTCTAAGGTTTTGAAACAATAATGTTGCCAGCTCTAAGTTTTTGAAACAATAATGTTGCCAGCTCTAAGTTTTTGAAACAATAATGTTGCCAGCTATACGTTTTTTTTGTAAAAGAAGTAATGTTGCCAGCTATACGTTTTTTTGTAAAGGAAGTAATGTTGCCAGCTATACGTTTTTTTGTAAAGAAGTAATATTGCCGGCTATGCGTTTTTTGTAAAAGAATAATGTTGCCAGCTATACGTTTTTTTTGAAACAATAATGTTGCCAGCTATACATTTTTTATTCCATACAAAATAGGCATTTAAAATTCATATAAACTGGATTTGGCATTAAATAACCCACAGCGGTTGATATGCCATAAAACCCAAACAAATAAACAAACGGGCTTATTCCAGTGCCATTTATTCTGTACAGCTATCCGTATGCTGCTTTTTTCAGGATCTCCATTAGCTCTCTCGCCGGGTTGTCCTTTAATCTCCTGATCGCTGTTTCCAAGTCGATTTTAGCTTTAGAAAACAAAAAAAAAAAAAAAAAAAGAGTCGTGGAATATATCTATGAAATACGACATTCTGCCAAAAAACGAAACTATGCGTGAAACGTAATGAAATAACTGTCTTGGTCATTATGAATCCGAGAGTCACAAAATAGACACGCATACTCAATTACATCTTGTTGCTGACTGTATTATTCAAGGGGAGAGTGTGTGTTCATACATTCACAGCACGATCGTCTTTGACATTATGCCACGTTTCATCAAGACCGCCTTACCAGTTCTCCAGATTTTTAGAATGGTTTTATAATTTCAAGAGAGATCTCCTGTAACCATTGCCTATTCTTGTTAATTCACGGCCAAATGGCAGCTGCTTTAACTAAAAGACGTGTTATGCATTAATAGATATATATTGTGTGAAACTATTTTCGGTGTTCACAAGAAACTTTTATTGTGCACTTTAAAAACCTTGTCTCTTGAGAATTTTGATGTTAATTCTTTCTGGCTAACGTTAAAACTGGATCTCACTGGGATAATATGAGAAACTTGGTAAAAAATAACTTCATTAAGATATTATATTTTCTTTTACTAGGTGCCGCTGTAGAGTAACTTTAGGAAAATGATCTCTC
>OZ010582.1:25495331-25677831 GCA_963932145.1 Acanthosepion lycidas
AATTGTTGGTCGTATAAGGGTCGAAAATTTCACAGCTTTACAAATTATTTCTCTGTCCTTCAATAACGTCGATATGGTAGATATTGATAACTTTAAATCACATTCACTTTCTTTCCTTCCTTGTACTGTTTAATCAACTATCATTCTTGTGTTGAGATCAAGAGTCTCTCTTTCGTTCATGGCAGGCTGAGAAGTAGAGAAAGACTATTTCCTCTTGGTAGGCAACTTGATTTTATTATTAAAGGAAAATTTGAACAAACAGACCCGAGGGAAAGTGTGTTGTACTCAGGCTGCCCTAAAACTGAGACTGGGACGGAATGCTTGCGTTGTCGGGAGCTGAGGAGGAAATTCTCGTAAACTAATCTGGGGACCCCCCCCAAAAAAAAAAACAAAAAAACTCATGCTCTTAGAAGCGGGACAGTTGTAGCCAGACAGATCAACATACCAACTCTCGCTTGTGGTCGTAATGTCATGTGTTTATGTGTGTAAACGCTATGGCATACTTCACTTAAACACATACATATTATTAATAATTAAAATATATAATATATATACACAATATAAAATTAACAATGAACTGACTGAATTGACTATCACAGCCTGCCTGAGCTGAATTGAGTTTCATATGTTAGCATTTCATAATCTTTCGTCTAATAAAACTCTTAAAAAAAAACAGAAATAAAATACTTTGGAATATGCTTTATTACTTCATGAACATTAATATTATAGATATCAAAATTGGGCAACGAGAAAAGGAAAACCGTATTAAGAAGGCTAATATTTGTGTACGTATCTGTGTTAGGATGAGACGTAAATCGTTGGATGCACACGTGTGTTCACACTTTAGTTAGTTTACCTGGAGTTTAGTTTTCCTGATTGAGAAATATATCTTTAATTTTTTTTCATTCTACATTTTTAGTGCACAAACTTAAAATTCTGGAATGTGTTAAACCTGCATACGGAGGTTATATAGTAAAACTTCTCTAATGCTTACAATCAAAAGTTAAGAAACCGATGTTTATCAATAACAAAAAAGAATTCAAGAGCGAAATATAAATACACAGAGGTTTTATCACTTGGCAGAATCTAAACTTTCACTTACACTATATATTAGGGTATAAGATGGGAACATCGAGGTGGTGTAATGGTTAGCAAGCTTGTCTCGCTAGAACATTTACGATCCTCACTGGGTGTCCCATACTTTGGGCCTTGTGCCACATCTGAGCTACGCTTGGAAAATCACTATACTCGTGTATAAGACGACTTCATGTAGAGTGCTATACCTAATTTTTTGCATGAGTTTTAACTCCTCTAGAAAAAAAATACATGTGTATAGTGAAAAGGGTCAAAGAAAATGCATGATTTTTTAACCTTTTAAAAAATTACTTGTGTATAGTGCGATGCCCTAATTTTTGGTTTGGTTTGGTTTGGTTTGTTGTGTTTTACGGCATATCAACCTCATTGGGTTATTTAATGCCGACAACCTTTTTTTCTGGTAATATTTTGTTTTCTCAAAAATCTATTTCTGGTAATATTTTTTTCTCAAAAATGTATAGTTGGTAATATTATTTTAAAACATCTATTGCTGGTAATATTTTTTTTTCAAAAACGTATTGCTTATAAATTTTTTTCCTCAAAAATTTATTTCTGGTAACAATTCTTTTACAAAGTATCTCTGATATTAAAACCCATTTTTACGCTTTTATAATGATTTTTACCTCAGTTTCCGGGTTATCTATTTTCCCATAGCTGGGACCCTAACAGGTGCTACCAGCCCGGGTCAGGGTGAACCTGGGAACAACAGCAATTAAGAGGTGGTTCTACGCTCCTCAAAACCTCCTGATCAGAAGCCTTGCTGTTGGACGTAGTCTATCGTCTTAATCTGGGCGCCCTAATTTTTGTGTTAAAAACTGATAAATAAATCTCGCACTATACTTAAGTATATACGGTATCCTGATGAACAGTTGTTCTCTCAAGGAGGCTCCTTGCTTTGGACATCTATCGGTGCTCAAGTTCATCCCAGATCTCAAGTGGAACTCATATATACGATCCATGGCTAAAAATGCGGGGGAAATTTACCATTCCTGTAAGTACCGGGCACCTCCTGATACGCTCTATCTTTGCAAGAGAGAGGGACCAGACCAAAAATAGAGTACCGCTGCCATTTTTAGGTCGCAGATATTTAGTTCTCATTTTCCAGGATCGGTAGAGTCTAAAGCGACTTCGCAGCTGATAAATTGTTTTCTGTTCTTCATTCCCCATCCCCACAAACGAAACGTTGCCAGCTTCACGCTACTCTAGCGGTAATTTTCTAACATGAGGTACATTCCTTAGTGCTACCTGTTTTGACCTTCACAACTATGACCCGTTTGCAACTAGTCCAAAACATTTCTTCGGACAGCTTCTTCCCAAGAATCGCTGCTTCATAGAACAGTCTCCAGAGGGGATGGAACGAAGGAAGGAAAGAAAGAAAGAAGGAAGGAAGGAAGGAAGAAAGAAAGAAAGAAAGAAAGAAAGGACGGAAGGATGGAACGAAGGAAGGAAAGAAAGAAGGAAGGAATGAAGGATGGAAGGAAGGAAGGAAGAAAGAAAAGAAGAAAAAAAGGAAGGAAGGAAGGAAGGAAGAAAGAAAAGAAGAAAGAAAGAAAGGAAGGAAGGAAGGACGGAAGGATGGAACGAAGGAAGGAAAGAAAGGAAGGAAGGAAGGAAGGAAGGAAGGAAGGAAGGAAGGACGGAAGGTAGGATGGAAGGATGGAACGAAGGAAGGAAAGAAAGGAAGGAAGGAAGGAAGGAAGAAAGGAAGGAAGGACGGAAGGTAGTACGGAAGGATGGAACAAAGGAAGGAAAGAAAGGAAGGAAGGAAGAAAGGAACGAAGGAAGGAAGGTAGGATGAAACGAAGGATGAAAGTGGGCAGTGGGAAGTGTTTAACGTCTTCTGCCAATACCTAATAAATAATGGAGAGACATATTAAAGATGCTACTTGGTTTCAGTAAGAAAGAAAGAAAGCAGGGAAGATAGACGTACTGAAAGTCCGCTTCAGTGAAATGCGAAAAAGTTGTAAATTTTAAATCGTTTCATGATTGTTATTGCAATATTTTGTTATAGTTATGCAGCGCAAATATTCAACTTCTTTTATTGTCATAGAACTCCAAGCTTATTCAGTCATTAACTTAAGAATTAAGATTCACAGAAAAATTAAAATTGGAAAATTGTGTTAGTTCTTTAGTTTGCACGACCGTTACGCTTTGCCATTACTATTTTATTCAGGTGATGACAAGCAGTAAAAAAATATTTTGTTACTGTGGTCTTATATACTTGCGCCGTATCATGGAAGCGGGTCCATATATATTTCTAATCGAGCAAGAAAATTACCTTTAATTTTGGAAGATTTTCTTGTTTAAAGCACTAACACCTGAAGAACCTACGTATATCTTCAAGTTATCTACAGATATTCATATTTGATTGTATTTTAAAATGAAAAGATATAAGTTTTGAAGTAACCGACTAATGTAATATTTTCTTGTGTTCTTGTGTTATTGTGAATATATTCTTGGTCGGTGTTTTACGTAGCATAAATACTAATTGTATATATATATATATATATATATATATATATATATATATATATATATATATATATAGTTCTCATAGTATTGTGTATACATTGCTTAAAGGAAAATTAAATATTTCTGAACTGAGTGTGCATATTATTTACATATTGCACATACATTAGCACCAGAGGTGTGAAACACTTGAAACCTAAGTGTAAAAATGTTTCTGTCTATATTTCTGAGATGAGGTATTATGTACATTATTTACATTATTCGGACTATTGTTCTCATCTTTGTCGCCATATTTATTACAGCGTTTCGACCGTTGTACGCTCCGGCCTTCTTCAGGTGATTGAAAAAAATGTTATTTACATATTATTGTACATAAATTATTTCTCGGTGCATTAAATGCTTAAGAAATAAGTAAGTTCACAACTATGACTGCCATTTGAATACATATGGTATTAACATCCTATTCGTATAATATATAGTATTAACATCGTGGTCCTTTGATATATAGTTTTAACATCCTGGTCCTGCTGTCAAAAAACCAAAGAGATATAACTACGAAAAAATATAATTGTAATAATGATATAAAGCGCTTACTTAAAATGTCTACATTCCATAGGGTTAGGATGACTCAAAACGATTAAATTCAATGAAAGACAGTAAAACTGTGGAATTACCACAGGTAACTTCTGGTGTTTAGCTTTGTGAATTTTTTTGTGTGACGTATCTCTTCAGGATACGAATGATAATGGATCTCCATAACTTCCTATCTTGTGCATCTCTTAATAAGATATCCTTTTTCATTATCCTTCTCACTCCCCGTTCTGCTATTCGTTTTGTTACTTGCGGCTTCTTTCTGTCCTTTTTGCCTTCAATATTTTCTGTGAGTGTCAACTTCTCCAAACCCTCTCTCCTCAATAGGCGTCCTAGAAATTTTAACTGACTCTTTCTGATTCTAAATATATGCGTCATTTTTGTTTTCTTAAAACTTTGTTACTTAAAACTTCATCGTTACATATATGTTCATTTCATTTTATTCTTAGCATCCTACTGTAGAACTACATCTTTTGTCACAAGTTTCTTTTTCATCATCGTGGAGATTTTTCACTATTCGCTGCCATATAGGAAGAATGATATTACATAAGTGTTGAATACTATTATTTGTTTATAATAAAAGTATCATGTTTTTCCATACTTTGCTTATCTTTTGGGGACATCTTGTCTTCCAAAGTGCCTTCGGATTTCAGTGTCATATTCTTCGTCCTTTAAATTTTCATACTTGGGTTATTTTTATATGTTCAGTTCGTAATTCGTATCTTGCGATGACCACTTGTTGACAACCGTAATTTTAATCTTCATAAAATTGATGATAATGCTTTTCTTATCATTTGACTTACTTCACTTATAACTTATCACTTACTTACGGAGGCACAGTGGAGTAATCGATATTTGCTCGGATTGAGGAATCGGAGAGCCGAGTTCAAATTCCAGTCGAATCCATTACATTCATTTACGTGCTATTACCCTTGGGAAAAGTATGAATCCTTTTCTTATGGGTAAATAACAGGACAGATCGGTTTCTATAGTCTTGGAGGGCGACTGTTCAACAGCAGAAAGAAGTGGCAATCTACTTTGGGAAAAAATCTGCCTCGTCCGTCATGTATTGAAAGACATGATCACCTAAACGTGTATCACGCATGGCACATAACTGACTGATCACTTTACTACTTATTCCTGCAGTTTCCTGGTCTCTGTCATCAACAATGGAGCTTAGTATTGAGCAAAAGAGGAAAGAGAAGGTCCTATCCGGTAAGAGGTGGGTGTGCCTTAATATGGAACGCCCCTGGAGAATTAAGGAGGTGTTATAGTTTAACTTTTCGTTTCGATGTACAATTCAGATCAGGTCAGAACGATGTAGCTTTTTTTTTTTTAAATTTTTTTTTTAGGTTGAAGTGTCGTATCTTTGTATAAATTAGAAACCTCTCTGTTACATGTAAAGGTTTGAATGATATCCTGTCCGTGGGGTTCACGTTGAGAGGAAGGATTCAAGACAGCAGGTTATTCAACTGTTTTTCTTCACATTCTGTTACTGGTAAAATAAGAAAAGAAAAACAAAAAAAATAACTCTACTTTTGTTTTTTTTTTAATCATTTCACCAAAAGCAAGGCAATAAAGTCACTACAACGCATAAGATTACTCAGTGAGAGAAAATATGAGGAGGAATATTAAGGAGGGAGGATATATAAAAAAAACATAAATTAAGAAAACAGAAGATAACGATTGGCATTGCATTTAAATTTTTGAAGATCAAATTTGACTGGAAAGCAAAATGCCGGAAGAGAGTCTCACAAGCGAGAAGTGCGAGAGAAGAAACTATTAGCATAAATTTTACGGTTAAATCTAAGCTGTAAGATGATGAGACTTTGCCGCCAATTTTGTAGTACGCTTAAATTCATAAAGTCTAGATGCCAAAGAAAGCTCATCAGAACAATTACCATAAACATATTCATAGAAAAGGCACAGTGAGACAATGTTGCGGTGCTGGGAAAGTAACTGAAGCAGAGATGCCAGATCATAATCAATAACTTTTCAGATCCTTTTTTGTATTTTAGCAAGGATTTTTAAACACACGACAGAAGTAGTAGGTCAGATGTGACATGGGCGAATCGTAGGCTTATAAATATATAAGATAGGTCTTGATGAGAAAGAACGACAGTGAGCCAGATTTTCTTAGCAGCTTACGTAGCAACTGATTCACTACAATCGCTCTACTTCAGTTGTTTTGGGGGCGTTAAAATCAACATGCCGTTTCTGGACCGTTAGCAACAGATTTGGTAGGTCGTCTTTTAGATCAACTGCAAATTTGACTTTATCGAACCGATCAGACTTACCATTAAGAGAGGTTGTACTAATATTTATTTGAAGTGTCCTAATTGTTTCCATTTCATAGCTTTAATATTCTGTTAGAAGTGGTTATATTAATTGCTAGTTGATTTAGTAAAAAGATTTAGTGAAAATATCAAACATTGTGTTCTCTTTTTATAAATGCTGGACAATCTCCTCGCAGATGAAGAAGTGACTTGAGGCAACAGAGATGTGGTTATGCATAAGGATACTTATAAGACCATATACTGAACATGTGAGCAAATAGGAAGTTTTAAAGAAAATGAAAACTGAAAGGGCACTTAAACTTAGAATCAGAAAGTGTCTAAAATGTTTAGGACACATAATTAGAATGGATAGCTTAGAGAAGTTTATACTCATAGAGCATATTGAAGGAAAGAGTGAATCACCTCTATAATAATCTTGTGTAAATCGATGGCAGAAGAGCGAGTGGGAAGAATAAAGAAAACACAAGTATTACTAAGAATTCTACAGAAGGATGCTGAGAATAACATCCACTGAACATATGAGGAATTTTTAAGAAGATGAAGACGTAAATGACGCTTATATTATATATATTTAATTTCAAATATCTAGGACAAATTATATGGAAGAAAGGCTTGGAGAATTGGACACTCACAAGACATATTGAAGGCAGGAGGGAAAGAGAAATCAACACCTACCTAACAAGTTTGTGCAAATGGATAAAAGAAGAGGGAGTGGGAGGGACAGGGAAGAGGCAAACGTTACTAATAGCTATAAAGACGTAATGGAGAGGATTCATCACTCACGTCCTGAAAGGGCACGACACCTTGGAGAACAAGGTCTTTTATTTGAAGGATTTATTAACATATGAGGTAAGCAAATAAAATACATTCGGTATAATTGAAAAGAAATTATGAAAGGTTCTTTCTGGTGCCAAATGACAATAATGTTATCGATATTTAATTTAATTAAATCATTTTTTACATTCCAAAGTATTTTTTCGCCTCGGCAAATAGAAAACAATCTTTAAAATAGATTGGCAATCGGAAAAGAACAATTTTCTTGAAAGCGGAAATAAAACTGGAAAGCGTATGAATGTTTGAATTTGGAACAAAATTAAAAGTAAATCATTTCAAAAATTGAAATAACTATCAATAACAGTAAATATATATTTTAACGCTGAAAGGATACGCGGAATATTAAAGTGGACTTGATAAAAAAAATGTTTCTCATAGATTAAAGAAAAATAAATATATTTATAATGAAAGGATGTCTCTCGTATAATTTCATTTCTGTGAATATCTCTGCCCAATTGAAAACTTATTTAACTCAAGTGTTCAGTAGCCAGAAGATGTCAATATTAATTGAAATTTATTGTTGTTCATATTCCTGTATTTATTTTACATTATTTCACACCGAGAATAGACGAATTTTTGCGCAATATTGACATTTTCTCCTCCGAATCGTACTGCATAGTTTTCTTTAAAATATCGCAGAAAAGTTTGTTTTTTTTTTGCGGAAAATTAATGAATATCCTATCCTGGGATTTAAAAAAAAACAGTTCCCTCCCAGCAAGGCACAAAGACTAAAGGATTTACTGAGAGCGAAATAATCTGAGAATCAAACATTATTAAGGGGATATGACAATAAAATAAAAGTAAGCAAGGAGACGGAATATGACGACTGATATTGCATTTAATTTTGTTACGATCAAAGCTGATTGAAAAGCAGGAAGCCAGAAGGTAGTTTCAGAAGTGAGAAGTGAGAGAGAAGAGACTCTTTACTTACGGCTATATCTAGCAAATTCAACTTTTAATTGATGTTGCTCGGATTGAGGAATCGAGGAGCTGAGTTTGAATTCCAGTCGAGTCTATTACATTCACTTACGTGCTAATACCTTTGGGAAAGATGAATCCTTCCCATGTTCCCTCTGCTGGACATACCGGGTCATATAGCCTTAGACGGCAACTGGTCTACTGCAGAAAAAAATGGCAACCTACTGTGGGAAAAATTCTGCCTCGTCAGTCATGTATCGAAAGATACATGATCGTCTAAGCATGTATCACGCATAGAACATAACTGACTGAATTTATGTGGACTAACTGACAATTTGGTACTTCGATTTAATTTTTAAAAACGAGCTACTAAAGAATATTTTTATCTTCGTGTTTTTACAACTAAATTTTTCTCAGCGTGGGTGAGGATTAAAGTTCCTTGTTTGTAGTTTGTTTAGATGAAAAGAAATGTGATTTATTTTCGCGTTTATATATGATAAAAAAGGGGCAAGGGAGAAAGTGAGGAGGAAAGAGTAAGTGTCACGTAGCTTGTGAGAAATAAACTAAATGTCACGTAGATTGGTAAAGAATAGTGCAAGTTTTAAGCCATGGTATCGTGAATCTTTTGCCGTATGTTGCCGCTCCTTCTTTCCTTACTAATTTTGTCCGTCTAGAAACTTTACTTAAATACTCTTCAAAGGGACCACGAAGCATATTTTTTTTATTGTTGCTGGGAACGCAATCCATTGGTTGAAAAATGTTAAATAGTTATTTTCAAAGGATTGATTTATTAACCGGAAGTATATGCGTATCGTGCAACTCAGAAACCATGTTTTAGTCATTTGATTGCCTATCTTTATTTCCATTTTCTCTCCACATTACCATGAAAATATTCATAGCAAAGACACATGAGGGATACGTTAAAGCGGATGTAGAGTGACTAAATCTAAAATGCTATGTCAGGAACAATAAGATTGCAGGTTCTTTGTATTTTTCAAGAATATATAGATACTTACCAAAACACTAAACCAGAATTCTTATATACGTGCTCCCATTAATTATATCAATATATTATTTCGTACTTGTTTGTTACGATAATTGAGTAATATGTAACGGTGAATTATGTTTTTAATTGCTTTTTCATGCTGCTTAAATTTAGAGTGAATTTAGTTACGATAGATAATGTTAATGGTGTGTTTATTTTTGTTTGCGTCAGGGAGGGTTCAGGCGTAACTAAAATTTCATAAAGGCTGTTTTTATTCTTTTCATCGTCAACATGATTAGAGGAATTATTGTTGATCTGGTGCTGCGCTTAAAGTTAAAACAATATATATATATATATATATATATATATATATATATATATATATATATATATATATATATAATATTAGTGGTAAATATACATATATATGCAAAATCCACAGGTGCATATACACACAAGTATTTTTTTTTTGAATAAAAAATTCCGAGAGGATAGAATCCAGGTAGAACTCAATGTCCAGGACAGAGTAAGGATATAATATATATATATATATATATATATATATATATATATATATATATATATATATATATATATATGCGTTTGTGTGCGTGTGCATGTCATTGAATAATTTAGACAGTCCTTAATAAAATGAGTTATGTATATTGCACGATTGTTTTAAAATATTTACAGTAAATAGTTTAAAATATCTAGATTTTAACTAATAGTTTGTCTTATGGACGTCTTATGGAAGTTTAAAAATTTAGTTACCTACCCTGACGTTTAAATCTTGAAATTTAAATCGAAACTTACACAACCTTAGCGTTTTTCACTTCACGGTTATAAAATATAGCTTCCAGGTGAACACAACAATTTTGACTTCGAAAAAAAAAAAACATCCTGATGATGACATTGTGCTAATATCGAAAGTCGTCCGAATAAATGAATATATATCAGTATGGTAATTTTCTCTCTTCCCTTAATAAGGATACTAAGAAGCTTGTCTGTCAATATGAAAGGTCCCTATGTGTAAATAAATAAACAAAACTTGTCTAAATTATTCAATGAGATATGTTTAATGAAAACATGCTGTCAAAATATACGCTATATATATATATATATATATATATATATATATATATATATATATATATATATATATATATATATATATGAGTGTGCCTACGTGTGTGTGCGTATGTAATTTATAGGAAGAGGTTACTTTCTTGTAAGATGTGTTGCGAAAGTAATTTTTACTTTTTCTTTACTTGCTTACCCAAAACAGCTGAGAGGCACAGTTTTTGTTCTACGGCATACGTCAATTCTCCGTGTGGTTTAACATTATAGGAGCTAAATCTGCTACATCCCAGGGACATCCGGGAGACGAATGGCTCTGATTTCCCACTCACTACTCGGAAGCCAAACATCTTAGCTGCTTTATGGAAATACGCTCTTTCCTATTGATAACTCGAAGAAGCACTGAATAAATTTCGTAGATGTGTTGGCTTTCCGTTCAATATTTCTTTACCTAACTTTATCTGACGAACTTCCTCTTTGACCTCAGCTGAATAACGAAGTCTCTCTATTTTATAACAATAACTACAACAACAACAATAATAATAATAATAATAATAATAATAATAATAATAATGATGATAATAATAATAATAAATGATGATGATGGATATAGTTTTCGGAAAAGATAGCGTGCACATGTTTCAAAATATACCGTCTTAATACTGTGTGATATCCTTTAAAAAAACCCAAAAAACTATTAATCTTGAATTGTAGCTGGGGTTGTGTTATCTGGTTTTGCGTTTGATAAATCCCTTACCAGGCTACGTTAATTTGGGAAGTAATCGAAACGTGCGTTAACTATTTCTGGTTCGTAAAATCTTTGTGCGTGACATAACAAAACATTGGTTCTGGATCATGGTAATCTTTATGACTACAAAGAAATGACATTAAAAAGATCATTTCAGCATCATAAGAAAATTGTTGGCTGATTCTTTTTTTATTTTTTTAACAAAATTAACTCAGACTTTCTTGACGTCATTTACAGAATAAAAAAAAATATAATAATTATTCTTAAACATCTTGTTTCGGGTTTAAATAATCAACAAAGTGTTGCAAAGATGTAAAAATATAAATCCATCAATTAACAAACACACATACATTGGCACACTTAGACATCGCACACACGCACACACACACACACACACACACAGGCACACGTATATATATATATATATATATATATATATATATATATATATATATATATATATATGCATACATACGTATATATATATATATATATATATATATATATATATATATATATATATATATATATATAATAATACTGGACTTTCCTGTCGGTTTTGACGTATGAGGATCTGCCAGCTTATTGATTCAGTTATGAAAGTTTAGACGCTAATCTTAAGTGGCATTTAAGACCCGCTAGTGATTTACAAAAGAGGTCACATATGAAGCAAGTGTGAGGATTGTGAGAATATATATATATATATATATATATATATATATATATATATATATATATATGAAAAATATAGTCTTAATGGGATAAAGTGATCAATATCAGAGATAGAGCGTACGTAAATATAAATATAAAAGTGAACATTGAAGTCAACACACAGAGGCAACAGGCTGTTTCATGGTAAGCACCATTGTCAGGCATATTGACGATTGTGCCTAGCATGAAACAACCTTCCGCCTCTGATAGATAGAAGATTAAGAGATTTAGTTACGACTGAGTAGCGAATTCCATTCTCATTGGTTGCGCCATAATTTCGGCCTTGTACCACATTTAAACTCCGCATAGTAAATTGCTCTATTTCGAGTATTTCGATCTGGTTCACAAACTTGTCAAGTCAGTTACGGCTGATTAGCGTGTTTGATCTTCACCTTGTGTTCCAAAATTTCGGCCTTATGCCACACCTGAGGTACGCGTAAATCGTTATATATTTGTGTATGTTTCTGTGCTTGTGAGTGCTTTCTTAAAAAACATATACACATTTTCAACATATACAGTGTAACCCGGATATAAGAGAGTTGTCGGGACCGGAGAAGAAGTCTCTTATATCCGGGTTTATCTTATATCTGGGTTTGGTCTATATTGTTTAGGTAAGTATGGCTCTAATTTGGGACTAGATAAAATCTCTCTTATATCCGGGTTTCCCTTATATCCGGGTTACACTGTATTCATTATTTCTTAGTATGTCTTCGTTGTTAATTTCACTAGCTTTTCATCACAGCCCGTCCGTCTATTGCTTGTCCCCGTGGCACTTTCAGGTGGTTTAATGGATTGTCTTGCTAGAGCATTGACAACTGAGCAGTGAGTTCGATCCTCGCTGGCTGCACCCTACTTTCGGCTTTGTACCACATAGAAACTACACTTAGAAAAAATGTTTTTTAAGCGTAGTTTCTATTTTTTAGAAAATCCTTTTTCGACGTAGTGTAAAGGTTGTCTCGTTAGAGCTATTACAACTGAATAGTGAATTCGCTCCTCACCGGGTACCCCATACGTTCGGCCGTGTACTACATCTAAGCTCCACTTAGAAAATCATCACCTTTATCTGGAAACGAGACACGGTCTATAAATGTACGCACCATCTTCAACGTTCCGTCATGATTATACGTCAAGCTTTCTCTCTTACTGTGGTGGTTGCTTTCTATGGATGACTATAAAATAACGGCCTGACTGGTTGAGATAGAAATGTGTGTAGGTCCAGGCAGTTGGGAAAGTCCTCCCCGAATGTCATTTTAAAGCAGTAAAGTTGATCACAAGTCGATAAAGTGTTGATGGGGAAATTCTTCAAAGCATATCAAAGTGTGAAATTGACAGTTCAGTGTTAGTTTGCTCTCGCACGATACGTCATTGGAAGAGTAATTTCGAAGGTCGTTTGTTGCCTTGATATTCAAAGAGAAAGTAACAGTGCATTCCCGAGCATGTTAGCGCGAATATCACACCTCCGACGAGGAATGAAGCCTATGTATGCCTGTATCGTTGCAATGAAAAGAACTTGTATGCTTCCACATTTATTCAACCAAGTATCTTCTTAAGAATATGCACCAAACGAAAAGTAAGCGTTGATGTTTAGAGTGTTGGAAAAGTTGCCAACGTTTGACATACAAATATGTCGAATTATGAGAAAGTTGAAGAAGACATCTGTGTAATGAACTGTCGATATTCGGTTGTGAGAAAAAATATTTATTGCAGCAGATACAGAATCGATTGCCTATTGCTTTTCCATATTTTCACACTTGTCAAAGAAAAATAAACTGGGTTAATTATTGAAATTTACTTACTCTTTTCTGAAGACGAGCTATGAAAAAAATATTTTCGCGCTACATAAATTATATGCAAAATGATAAACGATTTAAGCTAGGAAAAAAATTTAATCGAGATAGCACTTGCATTTGAGGAAGTGTTAAAGTTGTAAGTTTAAATGAAAAATTATTAATCGTTATAAATTTATCGATGGATTGATTCTTTTTTAATATTGCAATTTGTATTACATATGTATTACACAGGGAAATCGCAATACATAAACATTTGCCGCAAAAGTAAACCGAAAATTATATTAAATATGCAATATTATCGTTCTTGATCTGGCATCTCGGGGTTCAATTACAATCCTAGCGCCGTAACAGAGCTCCTCCGTGCCTTTCTATAAATAATTTCATGGCAAGTGTTCTGATGAGCTTTCATCAGTATTATCTCGACTTCATGAATCTAAGCATAATATTTTATTGGTAGATAGTTAATTATTTTACTGTTGTAATTGCAAAATGCAACCGTAAGTTCTATTCTAGTATTTTCTTCTCGCCTGTAGATCTCTCTTTCATCGTGTCCACTTAGTCAGTTATGTGCCATGCATGATACACGCTTAGGCGATCATGTATTATTCCATACATGACTGACGAGGCAGATTTTTTCCCCACAATAGATTGCCAATTCTTTCTGTAGTAGTTACCATCCAAGGCTATAGAACCCAGTCTGTCCTGTTATTTACCCATAGCTGGGGAGAGAAAAATAAGAATCATACATTTCCCAAGGGTATTAGCACGAAAGTGAATGGATTCCACTGGAATTTCTCAATCCGAACTGTTTCAACTACAATATTCAAAACATTAAACACATTGACAAATCATAATCTTCTGTTCTTTATATTTTTCCTCCTCAGTAAAGTTTTATTAGTTTAGTCACCCCTTCCATCTTAGTGGTATGATGGCCTGCCTTGGGATGAAATGATTTTTATAAAACTCGTGAGTTACGAAGATTACCCAATTGGAAATTTTTACTGCATCGAACCGAATCGACCAGTATCCAACATCGTGTCTTAGTATATAAAAGATGTTAAAATTAGAATCTAATTGGATAAAAATATTAATTTATTGAAGATTTGTCGGAAGGGACCTATATAAATTCGTGTTTTTCTCTGATATTAAAACATGCGATAAAATAAAAAAATAAAACCGAATAAAACAAATAAGATACAGAGTTGAATGACGTAGTTAGGATCTTACATTTAGATAAGGCAGATATCAGAACATTAAAAATTTAAATTTATACTTAAGCGTCAGAGAAACCTTGACGTTTTCAATGCAAAATTGCAACCTTCGTTTGTTGTATTCCCCCACAAAATATATATATATATATATATATATATATATATATATATATATATATATATATCATTAAATAATTAAGACAGATATGATTCTCTCATATTCACGGACAAGATTCTTACTATCCTCATTAAAGTAAGAAAATAAGTTACCATATTGATGCATATTCATTTATTCCAAGTACTTTCGGCATTAGCAAAATGTCATCTTCAGCGTCTTGTTTTATCAGGGTTTTGTTTTATCTAAGACAAATTTGTTGTGTTTATCTGAAAATGATATATTTTTTATTTGGGAAGGGAAACACACTAAACTTATGTACCGTACGATTTTTATATTTTATGGTGTAAGCATACCCGTGCAGTAACGTCTCTCTCTCTCTCTCTCTCTCTCTCTATATATATATATATATATATATATATATATATATATATATATATATATATATATATATATACTTGAGTTAAAAATTGTAGAGAAAATCAATAGATTTAAGTATTATGATCAATAGATTTAAGTATTATGATTATGAATGTAAGATTCTAATTTCCACATTAGTATTTATTGGCGAATCAGCGAGATTGCTTTAGATAGAGCTCGGGATCTTTGAAAAAGCAAACGGCCATTTTTGTGTCGTATGCACAAGAAAGTAAAGACTCACATCCAAGAAAATGATTAACAATCTTTTCCTAAAAATCAATATTCAAGATTGGGAAATGTATTTATTAAGCAATAAAACGTCTGAATTTAATAAATCCATCTTTTAACTTCCCGCGATTCGTTTTTTTTTACTATAAATAGCGTAACTTAAATAAATAAACTAGTCTCCAGTATACTTCGACCGGGATGTAAATAACAACGTAGATTTCGGCTTTTCATGTTACTATCACACATATACGTTCCACAATATACTCACACAATTCATTTTTCTTTTGCGTTATAAAAAAAAAATCAGTATGAAGTTGCTTGCGTTTATTTTCCTAAACTGAACGAATAACATTTTATCAAGAAAAATATTTTTACACTCAATAATAAATTTATTATCAGATTTGTAGAACTATGTTTGAAGATTATTTCATGTGTTCGCTTTTTACACATTTAAGCCTCTCTCTGTATATATATATATATATATATATATATATATATATATATATATATATATATATATATATATATAACTCAAGTGACTAAACCATTAGCAATCTGAATATGTTCATTCTTAGGAGGAAACACCTTACTTAAGAAGCTTTTCGTTGTTCGATTGCCGATACATATATACAGGGCGCGACTGGTATTTGAGGACAGATTTGAGGACAGATTTGATTACAAACAATTAAAAATTAAATTTAGCTAACTATTATTTAATTTTATTCAATAAAACCACCATTAACACCAAGAACTGCCTCTACACGAGGTCGTAATCGGCTGCAAGCTCTGATTAATTGGTCCTTATTTATATCAGACATTACTCGAACTATTGCAGCTTTAAGAGAGTCTTTGGTGTTATGAGGCTGTTTATTAACCTCCTTCTCAACAACGCTTCACACATAATAGTATAGTGGATTGAGATCTGGAGACATAGGAGGCCGAATGTTGGGTGTGATGTGGCCGTACAAATGGTTAGCCATCCATTCTTGTGTTCTTAGAGCCTTGTGGGATGAAGCCGAGTCTTTCTGGAATATGTAAGGGATAGAGCCGAGGCTAGTTGTAATATGTAAGATCTGCAGTTGCATATGTTGTCAATCCAGGGCTTGAAAACTGTTTCTAGAACCTCAATGTAAGCAGCAGCATTTACTCTAAGACTTTGTGGAAAAAAGTGTGGTGGCATAACATTCCCTTCATTGCTAACAACACCAATACCATAACACTTGAAGGAAATTTTGTGAGCATCACTCTTGACACAACAGAAAGATCTGAAAAAAGACATCTGTCATTTCTTCTGTTAAGTTTTTGATCTTAGTCAAAATTTTTCTCATCTGAGAAAAAACAAATCACACCAGCTTCTGAAGGATTTTCAAGTTTGTTTAAAAGCCTTTTGGATCTGTTTAAACGGTTTGCTTTTGTTTTGTTTTTTTTCAGACATAAATTGACCTCTTTTCATTACGTAGGACTTGTATCGAATGTCTTCATGAACACTCCTGATTGTTTTTTCAGACACATGCAGCTTTTTGGCAATTGACCTCGTTGATTGACCTCGGTTTTCATCAATTGTCTGCTTGACTTCCCGAATAAAATCGGATGTTTTTACTCTATCAGAACGTGCAGAATGTCTTTTACGTTTTGATACAGACATTGGGGAACTGTCAGCGTCTCCTAACTCTTTTCGTATCTTGTGGACGAACGATCTTGCAACTCTGAGGAAACGTGCAAAATCCAAATCGCTATGATCAACCTTTAATGCCACAACCACAGCATGCCTTTTCATTTCATTTGTTATCATAGGGTTTGCCATTCTTGATTTCTGAAAAATAAAAGCATTAGAAGATAGTGGGAAGCAGTATTCATCTTAAATCTGTATGTCCTCAAATACCAGCGGCACTCTGTAGAATGACACAGAAATCACTTTTGAATGTAAAGATTTCATTTTACATTATTCTAGGCTCCATACACGATGGAATGTGTTACTGCTTGTCTTGTGGGAGTTTGGTTTTGTATTGGAAGGGCATGGTAAGTACCTTTTCTTGGGATTTAAGTCAGGCGTAGATTTTATTTAATGTCGTGGTATTTGCTCCAGTACTTAAATAATCAGCTTTGCGGCAGCAATGGGCAAAACACATCCCTTAAAAACAGGAAAAAGTTCTAAGTTTAAGTGGTCTATTGTCTTCATAATGTGTGCATTGGTAGTCGTTAATAACTCACCTAGAGGGTGCGATGGGTAAATTGCCGCCATGTCATATATTTCATTTCGCGTATGCACGTTGTTTGTTTTTGATTCTGTTGACTAAATAGTAGAGTAGAATCAGTTGGGCACCGTCTGTGAGTAAAAGAGCACCATGATGCAATTCTCCCCGTCAGAAATTTGGAAACGGCATGCTGTACTTCTTGGCATTCGAACCGGAAGCTCCAATACGAAAATTTAAGAGTGTTTGGGTGTCAATCTGAGGAGAGTGTTAGAGGATTTGGAAAGAGTTGGATGAGTCTAATGGTGATTATGAAGGGACGGCGGCTCGGAAAAATCACTCTGACCGTTCTGATAAGAAAATTTTTCCGGAACTTCTTATAAAGAGACTCAGACTCAATATGGAGGCTTGCATCAAGTGCCTTGGATAAAATTGCTGGTTGAATCCAGGAACTTGATCCACTGAGTTGTGAATTCAATACCTGGCTACAGCTGAGGTGAACAAAACACATGGAGAGTTGAGATAAAGGAAGATAACTGATAGTAAGATATCCGGAATAGATATGGCACGTGGAAGAATCTATTCCGACAGACTAAAAAAAAAGGGTTCAGTTCTAAATTCCAATTACCTGAAGAAGGCTGGTGAGAAATTTGTGTAGATAGGCGAGCTATGATCAGAATCAAGATGCTTCTGGTAAAAAGTGGGAGATTGCCTCTCGTATTAATTTTTTTTATATGACTCAAAATTCAAATAAACAATGATAAAGAATTGAATTATATCAGCCATGCCCTAAAAGACTACTGGAATGCGTGGAAAATAGAAAATTATCATAAAGGGAATATTTATTTCCCCAGATTTTCAAGAAACGAATAGGATGTTTTCAAGTTTGGATAAGGACACTGAAACTTCCCGTTGAAAATATTTGCAAGAATTATGACATGACGGTGGACTTTGACAATTTTTTTAATCATTTGAGAGGTTTTAATTACCATGACAGCATTGAAAATCTTGTTCAGACAATCTTGTAGTCGATGTCTTCATAGACATCTGATTGCTTTGGTGGTTTTAAATTCTCTGTTTATTTGAGAAATAGAGCAATTTAATCCAGTATGACGAAGTTGAAGGTTAGTTTTCCCAAATGATCTCTCGTAATGAAATTGAGTTGAACAGCGATGTTTCCAAAAGAATACTTAAAGGATCCTCTTAGAAATCATATTCCTGAACGTTTCTGATTGACTTTTAAAACTACAGTACTGGAGATTCGTAGGAGATAATTTATTAACCAATTATTTCGCAATAATATTACCCCCCCCCAAAAAAAAACAACAACAAAAAAAAACCCAAACATTTCATATTCTGTAACATAAGCGTAAATTTCAAATTGTGGTTTACTTGAACTGTTCAGAAATTCTGTTCTGACTGATATGACTTCCAGCGATACGATGCTTTCAACGATTCTGCTACATCGTGAGAGTAAAATTAGATTGTTAGAGAGAAAAAAATGTTGCTTTTTTTTTTCTCTCTCTTGAGAGAAGCTGAGTGATTTAAGGTTTACTAGGATTGAATATTTCAACTGTTAATGACGATTGTCGCTTTTGTTACATTACCTTACACACAAATACCCTTAGCAAAGGGATGGATCCACCATTATCTCCTCAGCTGTGTTTTAGCTTTTAGGAATTGTTGTATCTGAAAATGATTATCTCTAAAATATTTTAAATAAAATATTCACCCGCAAAAACAAAAGAAAATATTCTAACAATCTAAAAGTGTTTCAACTTTAAATATAATAAAAAGGGTTGAACAGCTGTAAAAAACAAATCAATGAATTCGAATTCCATGGAAATTTGAATAGCATTCCTATATGTTATTTATGCTGGCAACAATATATCTGAAAAAAGAAAGGCCGATCATTCTGTAGTCTGTTGTAATAAAAGAGAAGCAGCCAACATTAAATAAGGTATATTTCTCCATAATGATCCATATATTGAATGATTTTAAAATAATAATGCACATAAAATTTTCAGTTTGATCGCTTAAATGACGTCATATTGAGTGAAACTGGTTCAATCAAACAGAAGAACGCCGGAGATAGGAGAAAGCAGTTGCGTAAAAATACACGAAACAATCCTTTGGAAACAAATGTAGCAACATTCGAAAGTTACCGGAAAAATAATATAAAGTAAAAAAAAAAAAGAATTTTGACGAATTTTTCGATAACATAAAACAATTAATTCGGAAATTTAAAAAAAAAAATGTGACAAAAAATTGATAGACGAAAACTGTCGATATTAATTAAGCAAACATGTTTGAAAACTATGGAACTTGAGGAAGGAGGAAACCAATCCTTCTCAGTCTCCTTTATTTAGAGATAATCCTGACTGTTATTTAAAATTATGGCCACTGGATTGGTCATTTATTCTTATTCGGGGGTTGGAGCCCGAGATTAAGATTATTTAGGAATCTGATCTTTATGTTCCTTATTTACATATTTATTTATTCATTTATAAAATGATTTTTTACTTTACATATATATATATATATATATATATATATATATATATATATATATATATATATACAGTGTAACCCGGATATAGGAGACCCGGATATAAGAGAAAACCGGTATCTAAGAGAGATTTGCTCTGGTCCCAAATAAGAGCCATACTTACCTAAACAAAATAGATCAAACCCGGATATAAGAGACTTCTTCTCCGGTCCCGAAACTCTCTTATATCCCGGTTACACTATATATATATATATATATATATATAGATAGATAGATAGATAATTATTATTATTATTACTATATTATATTATTATTTTTTACTTTACATATATAGCTATACACACACAATCGCACACACACACACACACACACATATATATATATATATATATCAAATCGTATAACTGCATAATTATACACCCCCCAAAATGTTTAAACACTAAACTGATTAAGTTTCTTTTTTTCCAGGTTTTCAGATAAGACATTTAACCATCTTGACACCATTTTTCGTAAGAATCACTTAAAAATATTTTGAGTTAGTCAGTTAGAAAGAAAACAGTTTAAAATCGTTTTGTGTCACATTCACTGTTTTCACAAATGAGGAATGATGAAAGGAGAATTATATCGAAATTCATAATCTAGCTTCTAATCTATCCAAGACTCATCAAAAGATAGGTGATTAAGTTTTAAAAAGTAGGAACTAGAGACGAAAACTGAATGGGGAGGTCACAACAAGAAGAGCGATCATCATTCCAACTTATAGCTAAAAAGATCAATTAGAAAAGATCCAACTCAATCCATAAGACGTTTGGCACGTGAAAGAAGAGTTTCAGCTATGACAGTCCAAAGAGCAGTAAAAAAAGACACGGAAAGGAAATCGTACGTAAAACCTGTGAGCCACCTTGTTACCCCAGCACAGAATTTTAGACGGTTAGAGAGGGCGAAGATCATCCTTAATAATTTGGAAAATGATCCTGGCATATTATATATTTGAACTTTATTTCAATGCTGGAAGAGCCTGCGATCCTTAGCTATGATCAATTAATGGCGGACATGTAATTTTCGTTTATGATCGATATCATTACGATTCTTCTGTTAAGCATGGAGAGTAATTATACATTCTCATTGTTCAAATTAGATTCCAGTAGTGTTGTGAAAACCTCTGAGAATTACAGTAAGATATCGTGAATCATTTCTAAGATATAACTCTTCAGAGCTTAATCTAACAATTGGATAATTTGCTGTTACACGATTTGAACAATTTTGCAGTCACACCTGGTATCCTTCTTTCTTTCTCTCTCTCTCTCTCTCAGTCTCTCATCGGCCGAAACCTTGTGATAAATATGACAACAAAGATGAGGATGATAATCCGAACAATATAAATAGTGTACATAATACCTCATTTCAGAAATATAGACATATATATATGTTGAAACTTGACTAATGCATGGAATAATAATGCAACACAAAATGTACTTAGAACAAAATGTATTGAAACAAAAAAGTGTACACAATATTTACATATAGTCTTTTGTATATTCCTGGGAAGACCGTTCCTGGAGAATGTGTTGACTGAGTCGCAGTCGGGCAGAGTCTCTGGTTGAATCGCTTGATTCCTGTATTTATCAATCCACCCACGAGGATCGAATGTGGCACAAGGCCGTTTTAATGTGGGTATCCCCGAGCCCGTAGGATCGGACAAAAATATGACCTTTCTGAACCCGCCTAGACTGGTTCAGGCCCTGTCAACCTCCCCGGACGAAACCTTGCCCTTCGGCAAAGCCTCGTCCGGGTTCCCCTCTGCTAATGCAGAGAGTTCGACAGTCGCCGAGAGAAGCTCTTGATTCCTGTATTTATCAATCCACCCACGAGGATCGAATGTGGCACAGGGCCGTTTTAATGTGGGTATCCCCGAGCCCGTAGGCTCAGCCAAAAATATGGCCTTTCTGAACCCGCCTAGACTGGTTCAGGCCCTGTCAACCTCCCCGGACGAAACCTTGCCCTTCGGCAAAGCCTCGTCCGGGTTCCCCTCTGCTAATGCAGAGAGTTCGACAGTCGCCGAGAGCCTGTCTCTTGGTCTCAGAATCTCTTGATTCCTTCCCTCTCTTCCGGGTACCAACCATATTTATGTGGTCGGTACTCCACTATGCAAATTAGGTGGATCCTACCACAACAATATATATATATATATATATATATATATATATATATATATAGGCAACATATCTTCATTCAAACATGTTTCATTGAATAATACAGACATATTGTGTCTATTTATTTTCATAATGATTCTTTCTAGTTCTCTAATCAGTTTGTTGGTGTTATGATTAAATTCCTCAAGGAAGGCTTTCGATCTTTTCCAAGATCACCTTCAGGGGTAAATTATAAATTTTATATATATATATATATATATATATATATATATGTGTGTGTGTGTGTGAGTGTGTGTTGTTTAAATTTCTCTCTATACGTATGGAAAGAATGCTCGATAATTTAGTTGTTTGGTGCCTGTCAATAAATGGTCTGAAAACTGCTTGAGTCTTGAAATTGATTTCTACTTCCAGGCATTGTTTACATGAGTCTGTGTTGGAGCCACGTTCTTGTTGAAGTCTGATTGTGGCTCTTTAGTGCTGTAAAACAGATAAATCGAAATACTCCCCTATAGCATAAGATTTATATTATAAAACACTGCTTTATTTATTTTGGGGTTTTTGCAACAGAAATTTCCTCTGCATTTGATTGTCTCATTAAGTGATAAAATGATCATTCTACATAGGATACAGTTAGTGTTTAGCCTCACAACCAGAAAGAAAGAGAACAAACGTGAAATAGAGAAGACGCAGTCAAGTATAGGAAGTGAAACGATTTTCGTGATAAACCAACCCAATAAAGGGGGATAATTTAGTATTGTATTCTACTCGGACATGTTACGTCTCTTAATTAAGGTATCATTAAGATACAAATTGCTAAAAATAATTAGGATTTCTAGATCGAATAAAACTAACTCACTGCTATATAATTTAAAGTAGTTTTATTTGGTTGATTTTAGTCTTTTGGTCTTTACAGATTCTCTGAGAAAGACATGAAGAAAATAAACTTATTTATGAGAAAATAAACCTACTTCTGAGCGTTTCTGAAGTTCGAATATACTAGCCTCGAATGCATATACTAAGTGAAGACCGAAATATGATTAAATTTTATACATATACCGTCGCATCAGCGAGAAAAAATACTGAGCATTTGAGTAAGTACCAAATCAGCGAGAGATATATTTCATATTTAATTAAGACAAGATTTTGATCTAAACTATGAGGTCCAATATATTTTATCAACCAGTGCCTTCTTGAAGACAACATATTCTTCGGTAGACAAAAAACGATTGTAAAAGATTCGCTGTTATTCAATTCATAGCAATGAAACGACAACTCAAACGGGAAATGAAGAGTTTCTTTAGTTTCCCATCCGGATAAAAATCGATTCGATGAACGTAAAAATAAGGATACAAATTTACAATGAATAATTAAAAAATGAACGGATGCGATTTATCAAAATATTTTTGTACGTCAGCATCACTAAATTAAAAAAAACAAAAAACAAAAAAAATAACAAAAACTTAAATAAGATAAAATAACAAAATATAATTTTAATTCTTCTATTTTTTCGAAATTTTTTTCGAATTCTTCTACTCACTATGATAAGAAATATGAAAGACCCATACACACACACACACACACACACACACACACACACATATATATATATATATATATATATATATATATATATATATATATATATATATATATATATATATATATAACTGATTTAAAAATATGGTTGCTTCGCTACACGGAAATTACCGTGTTTCAAAAGGGAAAACTAACAAATTCAATTACCTAATTAAATTAAAAGCAATAGTTCTGTTTCATTTTCAAGTGAATTTTTGAATTTTTCAAAAATTCACTTGAAAATGAAACAGAACTAGTGCTGTTAATTTAATTAAATAATTGAATTTGAAACTTTTAGATTCTCTTTTTGAAACATGGCAATTTCTGTGTAGCGAAGGGAGCCTATTTTTAAATCAGTTAATTTATCATATTTATGCTCTGTAAATTTATATTGAGCACTGTTTTGCAAAAATAAAAATATCAATAAGAACACCGGATCATATATCTTACAGTTCTTTCTTTCTTTACTAAAATATATATATATATATATATATATATATATATATATATATATATATATATATATATATATATATATATGTGTGTGTGTGGGTGTTTATAGAGCCAGCACTTAATAATTTTAACTATGAACACGGCCACAATGTTCTGTGTTCGGAAAATAAAACATCTCTATAACACTAAAAACATACACACAACGCAGACACTTAATTAAACAAAATAAATAAAATCATCCTTGATAATGGGTAAAAGTATAACCGGAAGCGCTCAAAATTATAGAACATTTGAACAATTTCTACAGACTCTGTGTCCAAAAAAGAAAACACTTGTTCGAACACAAGTAAAATTGAATAAAAAAAAGCTTAATCGTAGAACCTTGTCTGTCGTTTTTAAAGAAACATGCATATATATATATATATATATATATATATATACACACACATAAAGAATCAGATTACTACATTTTTTTTAAATCTTAAATTTTTGCAAGTTAAACACATAGAGGCTCCCAACCAAATATAACAACTGATGTAATTTGATTGGTTGTAAAATATTAATTAGGTGTCATCAACTACGTCCGAATGTACCGACCCAAATTTTGACCACTAGTTGACGCCATAAAATGTAAACATGTTCACGAGCCTCACCACGTGACCAAGAGAACTAATAAAAACGAAACTTCGACGCGACTTGGTCAGTGTGCACTTAAAATATTTAACGAATTTGCTTGACTTCATTGGAAATTAACACAGCAAAGGAGACGAACTTTATCTTCAATACAACAACAAACCTTGTCAACCATTTCCAGGCTTAACACTCACTCCCACAAAATATTCTATTCCACAAGAAGAATCTCTGGTTAATGAGTGATTACTCTATAACAATCAGTGAGTCAAGAACAATACTTTTTTCTACTTAATACAAAAACAAAAACAACTTTAATTTTCCTATAAAAACAAATATAGCTTACTACATCTCATTTTCACGCATACAGTACAGTAATTCAAATTCTTTTAGTAACACACAGCAAAGATACTCTATTGTATTTATCAACTTTTGCACTATATATTATGTATTTGTTGTGTTTATAAAAAATATTTATTGTTGAACAAATTCTTAATTTCCACTACTTGATTATTACTCTTGTTGTTGGCTTTGTTACATTTGATATTGTAAAAATTGTTGAGGTTTTTATTTCTATTTATAACCAATACAAATTGGCCGACCCACTATACGCACACACACACACACACACACACACACACACACACACATATATATATATATATATATATATATATATATATATATATATATATACATATATATATATATACACATATATATATCTATATCTATATACATATATATATATATACATATATACATATATATATATATATATATATATATATATATATATATATATATATATACATATATATACACACATATATATATATATATATAGCTTAAATATCTATCTAGCTATATATATATATATTTTTATATATATATATATATATATAGCTTAAATATTTTTCTGGTTTTTCACAACTGCTATTAATCACTAAACATGGAATGAAACATATTTTCCGTTAACTTTTCAACAGAATATGTGTTTAGCAGGGTGTTTGTAGATGTTGACCTATGAGATTTTGATTTCTATGGCTTATTAGGGTACATTTCGATTTATTTTAATAGCTACTAAATAAGTTAACTATTGACTTGATTTATTCTAAAATTCAACGTTGTTCAGATATGGAAATTAATGTACAATCTGTATTAAGGCAAAACTCGTTGAAATATTCATACTAAATTATGATATTACAATGCTAAAACGACAACAATTTAGAGGCATTCTCTGAATGTTTATCTTTTATTTCCTGTATATGAGAGCAAGAATTCTATAACTTTATTCAAATATATGATCGAGGTAACAACTCTGGCAGCTGTTTTCTCTGTCTAAATTGCTGCAATGATTTGTTATCATTATTTACACGCGGCTGCTTATCTTCATCTTTGTGGTTATCTCAACGATTCGGCATCTGCTTCCTCCGGCCATTATCATGTGTTTTTATCGAGCAGGGGATTTCGATCTTTTTTAAAAAATAATTTCACCCTAAGCAAAGAGATAATGTTACGAAAGCAGAAAGGGTTATTGTGAGAGGAAGAAAAAGAGAAAATTTTAACGAGGAAAATAATAAAAGAATAGGTCTCATGAAGACAGAACCGAACATTTTGTTTAATCCTGTAGAACAATAGCCTATTAAGCGTTGGTTCACGACTCTAGAGACGTAGTAAATGCGAGTTCAATCGATGGTCCGGACAGTGCGTATATGAACTGTGTAATCAATAACTGAGTGATTTATGCATAGACCGGGTCAACAGAACTAGAGCAATTTACCTCCACAGTTTAATTAAAGGGTTCATCTAGAAATTAAATGAAAGTTATCTGGATCGACCGGCTCCTGAGGAAGTCTGGTGCGAACCAATGCCGAAACGTTTTGATAGCCACAAAGGCGAGCAAAATAGCTAAGTGTGCAAGTAATCTAAATAATTTTTTCTTTTGTTAATTCAGCCAGTCTGTTGATTCTCGTTAGCGTTGCACGTTATTCTGATTCTCTCCTATTGAAATACACTTATAAGAGGACTGATCAAAATGTATCGGGATTGGTAGTATAAAAATTAGACTATAACGTATATAAGTTCGACATTTAATCTCCTTCGAAGTAGTTTCCTTCTAGAGTCACTTATCCTTCCAGCACCGTTTCCATTGATATACACTTTCTTGAAACTTATTTTTGGGGATAGCGATCAGCTACCTCGTCGCATTACGACGGCATCTTGAAATTCCGTTCCTTTCAAGTTGATTCTTGAAGAGAAAAATGTCGAATATGATAGTTGTCGTACATGGGGAATGAAGTGCTTGGCTAAAAACAGCTTCACAAGTCATGGTCACTGATGGAACCTCTGTTGTGTGGTGAGGTGATCACACTATACACATTTTCCTTCCAAGCACTAAACAACAGAAATTACTGAGAACGTAATAACTTAGTTTGTATCCATGGCAGTGTTTAAGGTCAATCTGTGCTACACCGTTTCACTCGACATACTTTGAACTCGTTACCATACAACAGTGCCGATACTATTTTTTATCAGACCTCGTATAGTAGAGATTCAGCATTAATATATCTTATCTAGTCATTTTCTTTGCCATCCAATGCAATATGCACAGTCGAGAATATTTTAAGTTATGTATATTTATCTATCTATGCTATCTTTTATCCATTCTAGACTCTTGGCTTAATGTTGTCTGTTATAACTACGAGATGCGTTATGAAAATACTGCCTTCTTTTTATTAATGCGAAAACAACAGCAGAAGCAACGATCACAGCAACACCATTGGAGAATGCCCGCTTTCATCAATAAAAAAAACAAAAAAAAATTATTCCTTTACTTATATTCTGAGGTCCTTATTTTCGTTTTTGTTATCACAAGGTCTCGGCTGTTGCGTCTTCCGGTTGTTTTCAAGGTTCTGTCGTCCCAGGACCGCGTCTTTAAATATTGTACGATAGAGCTATATGAAGCATAAGTAGTGTAAGTCACCTTAATAATATTGTTGTAGTGAAACCAACAAATATATTTACTTTTTTGATACAATCTCCCAAAGGACACTTAAATTAATATAAAAGGTTGATCTTTTGTAAAACAGTAGTTTACAGATAAGTTATTGTGGATGGTTGTAGTTGCTTGTATTAAATTTATTATAGAATATAATTAGTTTTATTTTTTACTGGGGTCAGTGGGGGATCTATTAGTGTTTATGAGTTTTTTTATGATAAAAACATGGAAAACATAATAAGTATAACAGAACGCATTTCATGCGCATTTACAAAAAAATCACAAGTATCAATTGCATTAATGTTTTTGTCTTAAAAAAAAAAAGAACTACGGCGCTTTTCTTAATGAATTTAATATGAATATTCAGAAGTCACTGAGAAATTTAGAGAGGATTAAATTAAAAATAAATAGACGTCATATATCCACATTATTCAACCAAACCTACTTGAATGAAGATATACTGACTAAATACACACACACACGCGCATATATATATATATATATATATATATATATATATATATATATATATATATATATATATATATATGGACATGTCGCTATGAAGAATGTTTCGTAGGGCAGCTGTGTAGGACCAGCATAGTAGATCTGTTAAAAATTTGTGTAATGCGAGATTAAATTGCTAATAGTCACAGTAGAATAGACTATAAAAAGACAAAACTATTAATTATACTTCGCGAAGTTTAGTGTAGTTATGTAACTGAATTTTACTTAACGATTAAAATCTAATTTACTAGCATCTTGCGAGACGCGGTTGCTAGACATTGTTCTGATGCAGACGCCCATTGCAATAATTTAGATATTTTCATGCATTAATCAGTAACTGGGCACACTGTGAGAATCAACTTCACAAGAAACAATGTCTCGAATGTATCTCTAACAATTTCTTCACGTCAAGCGACATCTCAGATTGAGCGTAACTATTAGATTCACCAAATCGGTTCAACCGAGAAATTGTTTAAGTCTCCGGAGAAATCAAATCCTAATGAAAAGTTGGTGTCGTTGCAAAGAAATTGAACATTGTCTTATACTGCTTGTATTCAAACTTTTTTTTAAAGAGCAGAATCAGTGATTTTCTTATATTGTTTGAGTGTTGTGGAATTGCGAAGGAAAAACTGTTTTATTTAATTATATTACAAGTGCGGGCGTTCGCCTTGAATGAAAACTCTTATGAACGGACCATTAGGCTCCCAGAGCGGAACTGAAAGAACAGAGCAAGTGAATATGTGTGTGTATGTGTGTACACACACACACACACGTTTGTGTGTGTGTGTTTTATGTGCGTCTGTTCGTAAATATATATATTTGCATGGTACTATCATACTCAGAAATTACAAATGGCAGATACAATTATTATATGTAGAAAAGGACATTATATATATATATATATATATATATATATATATATATATATATATATATATATATATATATAATAATAATAATAATAATAATAATAATAAAGAGAAAGAACAGTAAAATATATAATCCGGTGTTCTTATTAATTATTTGTATTTTTACAAAACAGTGATCAATGCAACTCTACAAAGCACAAATAATTATATATATGACTGAATTTTCCCGTATACTTAGAAACATATTATGAATGTATGTGCTTATAAAACTCACTAAATTTCAGAATAAGATATTCCAAATTCGCTTGAAAATGAAACAGAAATAAGGATATAATTTAATTCTATAATTGAATTTGAAGTCTTTAGTTTCTGTTTTTGAAACATGGTAATTCCTGTGTATCGATGGAACCATATTTTTGAATATATATATATATATATATATATATATATATATATATATATATATATATATACCATACTAGTCGCCCACTGGCAGAATAGCCGATGGTCACGCCAGCTGTCCTCCGGTGGCAGCCACCGGCAGTCCACCACCGGGCGTCTAGAGCAGAACACGCCGGCGGTCCGACACCGGGACACCAGCGGTAAACGCTAGTGGCATGCCACCCAGTGACAGGTTGATGGCTTGCTTATCTTAGCCAACGTGTTTCGTTCTCTTTAAATTCAAGTCTTGCTACTTTTTTCAAAAATAATTAAATAAATATATAAAATAAAAATTCAAAATCATTTATTCACTTTAGTTTATTAGGCATTGAATTGTCTCACTTGGCGTCCGTCATAGCTTGCCTAGATTTTCTGCTGACATGAGAAATTCTTAATGAGCGTTTCTTAAATTTTAAATCTTTTATAAAACAACATTTTTGCTCATGTTTACAAATACTTGTTATAAAATAAAATTCTGCCATTTGATTTGATAAATTTGCTCAGAATACGAAATGCGTTGGCTAAGTTTGCTTCTTGTCTTTTACAGATATATTCTATTTGAAAATTTACGCACACACACACACACAACCAAGCACATTGAAATATTCGTATTGGAACTTCCGGTGCGAATGCCAAGCAGTACAACCTGCCGTTTCCAAATTTCTGGTGGAGTGAATTGCATCAGGGTGTTCTTTTTCTCACAGATGGTGCCCAATTGGCCTTACTATACTGTGCAGTTGAGAAAATCAATAACAAACACAACACATACGTGAAATTAAAAATATCAAATGGTGAAACCATCGCACCATATATATATATATATATATATATATATATATATATATATATATATATATATATATATATATATATGATTGAATAAATTACAGACATTATGGCATTTTTTCATGTTATAATGTCATGGCCATGCACGCATTAAAGCTTGAAAAAAACTGTTACAGGCATTTCAGGACATTACTACAGAATGCATTCCCTTCAGTGCCGGGTTTAATTTTTTTGAATATAAATTGCTTCTAGTATCTGTAATCTGATTTTTTTGTTTTCATTGTGTAGGATAGTTATATTGTCAAATAGTAATTTTTTATATTGTGAATTAGGACAAGAATGTTGTCGGAGATGACTCGCAGTGGACGAATGATCTGACTTGTCCATTAGAAAATGAAAAAAAATTCAATAATGGATAGCTTTTTCACGTTATAATGAACTCTCAACACATTATCAACCGTTTTGAATATAAAAGCATAATGAAAAAAATACGCTAATGGATAACAATGCATAACTTTGTAGAAATACTTGTACTAATAAACAAAATATAGTTTTGCACTACTTGCACACCTGAAGATGATATTTGGTAGAAGATCGAAAGTACTTGTGAAATGAAAATAAATGTCTTTAAACACTTATAGCACATTTCCCTCATCCTTTAACATCAATACACGGAAGGTTATTCGTGAGTACGAACGGATTTTGTTAGAAATTAGCAGACATAATGTGTAAATTATTCAATCAGACATGTCTAAAAAAGAATTTACTGCCTAAATACACACACAAACACACACAAATACACACACGTCTATATATAAGTATATCAGTATGTCTAACGGTTTTATGGTGAAAAGCATCTAGTCTACAAGAAAAGTTTTTTCAACATAATCTTTTTTTTTATCGTGGTAATTAATTCAGTCGTGAGTGCTTGATGCAGTATTATAGTGAAAATATCAATGTCCATCAAATAAATACATGTCGATCCATGGACTTATTTATCGACACTCCAAAGTGCATACATATTTAGACATATAAATATGTATGTACGCATGTATACTTACGCACATGGCTAATCATGTGTTATAGATGGATGTACACACGCACACACACATATATTTATATATAAGAACATATTGTTTATGTATCTCTAAAAAGACAAAAGTGAATAAGATTATCTCTTTTAGCTTGTATGTAGTTCTAGAATTTATCATATATATATATATATATATATATATATATATTCGCATGCATGTATTTATTTTACAGGCATATATTTATCTTTATCTGCAAATATATATTTGTAGTTGTATAAGCACGCAATTGCCTTTCGACTCTGATCATCGATTGCACATCCTATACTTTCAAAAATGTTCATTCTGACATTACTATTCATCTGCATTTAGTCATGCGTCTATTTTCACGGGTTCATAAACACATAGAAATGCCTGCATCGTAGGAGGCCGAGTCTACTTGCCTTTGCGTCTTTCTTCTCTTTTACATTTGCCTTTTTGAAGTGAAATATGACTTATTTTTAAAGCTACTCCCGGCTGTCATCCCGTTGATGTATGCATCACTGAATTCTTTAGCATATTCAGTCGAGAAACATTTCGCACAATTATAGCAGATCTTTTCACGGAAAGCGGCAGGAGTATATTTTAAGCGAAGTGACTTGAGTTTGCTTTAAGTCTTTCGAAACAATTGCGGTATTTTTAGGATTCAAGAGCCACTCTATACAAATGTTCACTCGCTCTCTATGTGCGACATTACCCACACAAGAAATGGGTGATGATTGTTCTTCACAGCTTCCTCTTTTTTATGGCTCACAGCATTATTTGCTCTTGCTGTTTTAGTGGTTTTGGTATTTATTGTTCGATATCTTTGCTCGAGTAGGTTAAAAAACTGTTTTTCTTTGATTCTGATGTTTTGGATATCTCAAGCGAGTTTTAGATTTTTTATTTTTGTTTTCTTTTTATGTCCCAATAAATAATGTCTTTCTGATTTTATGGTCACAATCCTTCTTGAAACCTATTTCACCATCTGATTGGTCTGTATTATTAACATTCGTCAGAACCATTTATCCGTGTATGCTTCTTGGACGTGATTCTTCAATATTCACGGCTATAGTTCGAGATTAGTTTATCACAATTTTCTATGCGTTATTTCTAGTTCCCTTGATAGCATGTTTTTGAAAATCAACTTTTTTTACTCCAATGCCCTTTCGTGAACCTTATTTATTAATCAAATGACGCGAATCAAAGCGATAACGCCGTTACGACCCAAGCAATTTCTTGGAATGAAAGAGAATATGAAGACATTAGAAGGATCTGGAAACCCAATCCTAAACAGTAAACAAGAGATAAACCTCTCCTTCGGCTCAAAAGACCGGGGAGGATTGTAATCTGAATGATAATCGAACCTGTCTACTATTATTGAGGAAAAAAAAATTAGACTTTAAACGTCAGAAGAATAGAGATGAAGTATATTTTAGAAGGAATGGAAAACCCAGTCTGGAACAAGCAATTTATACTGAAAGTGATTTTCTGAAAGCGCCCAATGCATTAGATAAAGCCATTTGTTAACAGGGTTATATATATATATATATATATATATATATATATATATATATATATATATATATATGTGTGTGTCTTTGATTAATCCGTCAATTTCTAATAGAAAAAATCAAGATTGATTTTTCGATTCTGGAGAAAAGTATTTTCTGATTAATTCAAAGTATTCCATCCCACTTTTAATTTTTAAAAAATCATTTCACCCTCAATCAGGACAATAAAGCCACTAAGCTGAAAGATGTTACTTAGTGTTAGAGAATATAATAAAGAAGCACTATTAACGAGAGAACGATAAAACAACAATAATTAAGATTACGGAAGATAACGGCTGGCATTGCATTTAAATTTTTGAAGATCAAAGTTGGTAGAGAAGTAAGAAGTCGGAAGCGAGTTCCACAAGCAAGACATGCGTGAGAAGAATCTGTTAGCAAAAACTTACAGTTACATATATTCATTTTCACTCCACTGTAAAGTGGTGACACCTTGCGGTAAATCTAGGACTCATAGTAAAGTGGTTTAAAAAAGTGGTACTCACATGTCAAGACAAACAGTGGTTAAATATCGGGTAATCTACCTAATGAGCATATGTAAATGGATGGCAAAACATGTTTTAGGAGGGATACATAAAAGACAAACATTGTTTAAAGCTACAAAAGATAGATCGTCCTGGGTAACTACATCTGGCAGCAAGGCCTCTGATCAGGAGGATTTGAGGAGCGTGGAACCACCTCTTAATTGCTGGTGTTCCCAGGTTCACCCTGACCCAGGATGTATTAATCTAATAAAGTCCGGGTTCCATAAAGGAAAATGCATCAAAACAATTATCGTGAAAGTATTTATAGAAACGGTCGGGGGAAGTAATGTTACAGCTGTTGTAAAGTGATTATTAAAAAGTAAAATATTTTCTATCGAATAAATGGGTTTCCCTCTTAAAAATAGTTTCATGAGTTTTCATTTTTGTGTATCTTTGCCTCTTATAACTCATCTTTCATAACTAACCAGTCTTATTGCACGCAATATTTTGTATTATCTTTCACTAATTTTCATTATTTGTCTGTATTGTCTGTATTTTCAATATATATATATATATATATATATATATATATATATATATATATATATATATATATATGTTGTGAAAAACTTGGTAATCCCTATGGGTAGTCCCAAGGAGGATGAAATCCTGAGAGCTCAATGTAAATCCATAGCTAACAATTTAAAGAAAAACACCACTTTAAGGTTACATTATAATAATTTATTTCACCAGAGCCCTTTTAAGGCACGCTGGATCATTATATAACACTTCCAAAAAATGAAAGGAAAGATGAAATGAAAATTTACACTTTTGACGGGTAGTATTAAGTTTATGTAATTAAAAAGAAAGGTTAGCGAGAAGTGGTGTGAGAGACATGGTCGAGTTTAGAGACAGTTTATCTTAATATTTCTTTCAATTATACTTAGTATTGAGGGAGGAGGGACCAGACCATTACCTATTTAAATGGTTAACTTAACGGAAGTGATATATTGAAATGGGAGGGGAGAAGATAAAAAAAGAAAAGGAAAAAGGAAAGAAGGGGGAAGTAAAGAGACAGAAATTAGGTTTTACGTAGGAAAAAGAGGGATGGTATATATATATATATATATATATATATATATATATATATATATATATATACAGGAGTGGCCATAATATATAGAACGGAAACAACAAAGACATAAATATGTGTATTATTTAAAAAGTAATGCATGATTAGCAATGAAATTTTTACCGAATAAAGATTAGGGTGTAATGCATAAATATTATACAAAGTTACAAAAATTTACATAATAGTTTTTTTGTTTTTTTTTTAAATAAAGATTAAATGGAACAAAGGAAATAAGCTACTGGACAAAAGTAAAGGAACGATGTTAATAATTTGCATAAACTTTTAATTTACATTGTTAAAAAACTCGATGGGGCTTTTCAACAATAAGTAAAAGTTCATTTATCATTAGGACTTTATTTTTAAGCAATATGGAAAATTCTATACGCAAAACGCTCTCTTTTGAAGAAAAAAACTCATTATCGCTAACTATCAAGAAAAAAAGTCAATTTCAGAAATTTCTGATATTGTTCATAGGTCTAAAAGTGTCGTTCATCGTGTAATTAGCAGGTATAAAACTGATAAAACGTTAGATGCAAAACCAAAACCGACAGACCTCCAAAAACATTGCAAAGAGATGATCGAAGAATTGTTAGAATATCTACAAAAAACCGTTTTGAAACTGCTACATCAATTGCCCGTAAATTTAATGAAGAGACAGATAATAAGATCTCAATGAAAACGGTTGCTCGCAGGTTAAAAATTGCAGGATTGCATGCCCGTATTCCAGCTTCGAAGCCTTTCATTTCAAACCCAGTAATCGGTTTTGGGCATTATCTTTAAATTAGACCCCTACAAGGCTAGTGGTGGAGACGGTATACCAGCCATTGTCCTGAAGAAATGTGCGCCTTAACTGGCCCCTGACCTCTCCAAATTATATAACTACTCAAGGAATCTTGTTTTCCAGGTTGTTGGAAATCCTCATCCATTGTTCCTGTCTTTAAGAATTCTGGATACACTTCTGACCCTTCCAATACCGTCTTATCGGCCTCCTACCACTCTTCAGCAAAGTATTTGAAGCTTTATTAACGCCGAAGTGTTTAAGCAACTTACATCCCATGATCTGCTCTCCGACAAGCAATATGGTTTCCGCTTTGTCCATTCTACAGCTGATGTGCTTAATGGCCATAACTGAAATTGTTTACCAAGCACTTCATAATAACGGAGAAGTTCGTGCCAAAGCGTTTGATAGGGTTTGGCATGCCAGCCTTCTTCGCAAGCTTCAGGGTTATGGAATTTCAGGTCGATTGTTTGACTTAATACAATCATTCCTGTCAAACCGTGTACTGAAGTTCGTTTTCAACGGATTCTCCTCCAGCTCCTATCAGACGAACGCAGGTGTTCCCCAAGGCTCTATGCTAGGCCCTACTCTGTTCCTTATCTTCATTAACGATCTTCTTGATGTCATAAGTTACCAAGTAGGCATCTATGCGGACGACACTACTATTTACTCCTGCCTAAAAAACAAACCTAGTGTCGCTGACAAAACTAACCTGGCCGTTTGTCTCGAAAACGACCTCCAATCAGTTGTGGACTGGCGCAGGAATTGGCTGGTTAAATTTAATGCCTCAAAAACAAAACTACTCTCCATTACGCACCTTAGAGAACCATCCCTGCCTCCCATTACAATGTCTGACGCTCAACTCCACGAGAGCATCTCTTTGCGACTGCTCGGTCTCACATTGTCTGCTGACCTGAGATGGAACAAATGCATTGAGTCAATAGCTTCGTCCACCGCAAGGAAAGTTCGTTCCCTCTGTCGCGCCAGAAAATTTTTCTCGTCGGAGTCGATCCTTCAAATCTACAAATCAACCATTCGCCCTTGTATGGAGTATTGCTGCCATATATGGTCTGGGGCCCTTCTGTTTGTCTGAAGGTCCTTGATAAAATCCAGAGACGTATATGCAATGTAATTGGCCCTGATCTGGCATCTCGTCTGCAGCCGCTCTCTCACTACGTTCCGTTACCTCCCTTTGTCTCTTTTACAAATACTATCACGGTAACTGCTCCGATGAGCTGCTTTTGCTGGTTCCCAGACTTCATGAATTTAAGCGTTCAACGAGGCTGGCATCTCGCTCTCACCCTTTCACTGTCAAAACTGTTAAATGTAGCCGTCTCTTCTACTCCAATAGCCTCATGTCTCGCACTTCTCGCCTGTTGAACTCCCTTCCCATTTCGTATTTCCCTTGTAGCTATAATCTCCAACTATTTAAATGTAATGTCAATCAACATCTCCAGATGCCTGATCTATCCTCTATCCTTCTCTTCATCCTTTCCTCTATCACTCCTATTTGTTCTAGCTCCAACTCTCTGTAACCCCTTGCGTGATACTGGATTCCCCACTTGCTTGGGTGAAACGCTTAAAAATATGCTGATAATACCATGGGCGAAGCTTGTGAATATATTAGTAACTTGACAGAAAATAGATGTCAAAAAGGACACTTATACTTAAAATTAGAGAGAGATAGTTGAAATTTTAAGGACACATGATGAGGAAAGTGATGTGATAAAAATTGGTACTCACAGGTCATACTGAAGACAAGAGAAGCAATGGTTAGATAGCGAGTAAGCTACCTAATGAGCTTATATAAATGAATGGCAAAACAGGTTTTGGGAGGGAACATAAAAAAAAAACGAACATTGTTTAAAGCTACAAAGGATAGGTCGTCCTGGGTGTGATGATAAACTACATCCGGCAGCAAGGCCTCTGATATGCGGGTTTGAAGGAGCGTGGAACCAACACTTAATCCCTGACCGGAAATGCTAGCACATGGTTGGGCCCCAGATATGCGCAGTTAACCACCAAACTGGAGTCAAAGCACTATGAAAGTATAAAAAATGGAGTTGATACTAAAAGTACCAGCAATATATTTTCATAGTAAAAAATTACCAGCAATACATATTTGTAAAAAAAAAAAATAATATTTCCAACTATATATTTTTATAAAGAAAAAATATCAGCAAAAAAATAGGTCAATGTATATTGAAAATAAAAGAAGAAAAATATTACCAGTAATACATTTAAAAACAAAAATAACAGCAATATATTAAAAACAATTAGCGTCAATACATTTATGTAAATAAACAAAAAATATTACCAGCAATATATTTTAGCAAAAGAAATTACTAATTCTCCCAAGAAAATTAAATTTCGGCATTAAATGACCCATAAGGTGTTGATATGCCGCTAAACAAACAAACTAAGTATAGGGCATTTTTGAAGAGCCATGATCGCCTACACCATGAAGAGATACGGCACATAAAAGATAAAGATAAAATATGTAGACATATTTTCGGCAATGGAAGTAACAATTAGGAAGATAGATTTGATCCTAGTGCAGCCGAATTTGTAAAGGTATCGTGCGTATAAGTCTTGAGATAAAAAAAATATATATATCTCTGCTTAATTGTCGCAGAAAGCAAATTATTTATTTCTTAAATACTGCTAATAATTTTATTAGTTGAAACGCATTTGTCCCAGAAACAGGAAGATATAAGAAAAGGCATTAATGTGATGTAGTTTGGTCAGAATATGGTAAGTAAAATGGTTCATCCGAAAATTCAAATGAATTAAGACTAATTTTTTTTCAAGATTTATACAGACAAGAAATGTCCGAGAGAACCAGCAGTTATTTTCATGTATGCGATAATATTGTCTCTGTGGCATAAGTAGTATAACATTTCTAATAAAAAAAAACAAACAAAAAAAAAAAAAACAAGAGAAAAACGAACTCAGTGAAATGTAAGAATTTTGCCAATTATTAGGTTGGTGCAAAAATAATGACGTAATAATGTCATTTTTTGACGTTTAGCGTCAAAAAACGACATTATTACGTCATTATTTTTGCACCAACCTAATAAATTGTTGTAACCATTAATATTGAGAAACATTAAAATAAATTATTTGACATATAAACACGTCTTGTCATTTAAAATAACGCAAAATATATAATATACTGAAGTCCTTTTGAAACAACGGATTTGGTGCCATGTACCAAGTTTCCATTTGTAGAATAATCTGTCAAATTCTTTAACAATATTTAGTTTATAATTATTTTTTTTATTTCGGGGGAATGGCAAATAATTAAATAATCATTTAATATTCTAAATGTGTGGAGACAAGGTAGAAATTTTATTTACGCGATTCGAGAATCGTGCAAAAATTTCCGTAATATCAAGACCTTCAGTTTCACACATGGACACACTACTCTCAATCTGTTTGGATTTTACTTCGGAAGATTTACAATTACTGTTGAAATATGGAATTAATACAAGGAATTGATTAATATATGAAAACTAATTAGGAATAAATTGTAACCATATAAAAATTATAAAATATTTAAAAAAAAATCTAATCACAATATCTAATTATAATTGTATTTTCACAATGGAAATTTTGTCGGGTTTAGAATTAAAATAAAGTCCTTTAAAACATGAAGTATTTCTTAATTGGGTTGTAACGGGAAATCTCTGCCCTCGCACCAAACAATTGCTTTCTCACTTCAATTAAAATAAAAATTATTTAATTTTTCTTGCTATTGGTCATTAGAATATTATATCATTGTCCCTTTATAGTTGAAAAAGTATTCCATATTATTTCGTTTCTAAATTAAAATTCTGTTGTGTTCATTAAGCAAAACAATTATTACTGGTTTTACATATGTAGTTTATTTTTTGATTTATTTTAATGGATTCACGCCAAGCAAGGCGATAACATCACTAAGACGCAGTGGGTTACAGAAGGTGAAAGAGAACGAGAGGAAATTAGTGAGGAAAATGAAGGATGGGCAGAAAAGAAATAGGTTTCAGTTTAATAGGAGATTTCTCCCCGGATTCTTTTGGAGGGATTGGCAGAAGAGTATAAGGTTTTTTCCCGTCGAGATGAAAACAGCAGAGGTAGTATCTGTTCTGTACAGGAGGCCTTCTCTCCTAACTTGCGGTTCCCCACCGTTGCGTAACGTGTGTTACGTAGCTGTAGTACGACTGACTATGACTAGCTTAGACAATCTATGACTAGCTTAGATGAGCTTTAACCAGCTTATGTCACAACCTGATTCAGTGGGGGGTTAAGGCAAATCTTAGTTTCAGGAAGATAGAAGATGGTGATATATGTTGTATTATATTTTTAAAGATTGTAAATGGCAGGGAAGCAAGAAATCGGAAGGTAGATTCACAGGTGTGAAGGACGAGAAATGAAACTGTTAAAATAGAAGTGGCAGTTGCATCTAATTCAAAAGTAAAACCATGAGACCTAATTGCCAACCAAGTAGAACACTTAAATCCATGTAGTTGAGGCACAAAGAACACATCACATCGCGAAAAGCAGAGATTGTGAAAGAAGCTGCTAAATAATAATAATAATAATATTAATAATAATAATCTGTGTAGGAATGCAACTGGAAGTGCGCAACATATTTTTAGTGTCTGCAGTCAGCTTGCACAATAAGAGTAGAAACGACACTATAAAAAAGTAATCCTCAGAATACAATTGAAACTATGTTGGAACTACAACTTCGAGTGGACAGAGAATTGTTACGAGCATTCATCACCCTCGAGAAGGAGTAAGTGAAGCTCATGTGAGATAAGAATTTTTTTGATCAACAAGCGCTTGCGGAGAAATCAGCCAGATGGTACACAACACAAATCATGAATGGATCTTGATAGAAATCATGGTATCTTATTTGCTTGTAACACAAGGGACTATCTCCAAGAATACTTCTGCTACGCAGCACGCCTTGAAGATACCTGCCATCATTGGGAGTGGCCATGTGGAAGCACTGTTTGGAAAGGCTCATGTGTTGAGATTTTCTCTCTAAGAGCTGGTACGATCAGCCGGCCGAAACACGTAAGGGTCGGAGAGCGTATCAAATCAAATCAAATAATAATAATAATAATAATAATAATAATAATAATATACTACGACCGAGAAATAACGGTTTTGCGACCAGCTTTGTAGAAGAACGCAACCTGGGCAAGAGGCCCTCTTATTAAATCATACATTTTAGATGCATCAAGGGTGGTCTTTCGGGTTTCGCATCATATCGGCTCAAACAGCAACCTCGACCTGATTCTAGACGCATCAGGCCGCCTCCTTGAAAGCGTCAGGCTACGCACCGCGACATTGCAAAAAACAGTAATCATACGAAACTAGCAAGGCCGAACTTCGACCGTTCTTATTCACATATGTCAGTCAGCATCAGCCAATGAAAACAGGCCTTTTTACGCTCCTCTATTATATACTGTTGTCTTTTTACTTCATCCGGTTTAGATTTACTACTTCCGGAATCCATAACAAGGTGAGCTGGTATCTTTATTGAATTGTTTAAGCCCATGTTTTACATATTAAATACTAATCCCATAGCGATACTAAATCTTTAACTAAACCTACACGCATACCCAACACAAATCTATCCTATACTAGCACTTTCTAAAAAGAAATTCGCTATTCTAACTATCAGGTCAATCTGTAGCGCTTATTCAAACAAATTCCTTCATTTACATTCCCGCATCTACACATAAATGTAACTATGCACACACACACACACACACATGTATTGACACACGTACATAACTTCTGTCCGCCATTTAGTTTAATTCCAGATCCGGTCAACAATAAATTTAGAGAATATTGGTTGATGGATAACGAAAAAACACACGTCAATTATGAGTGAGAAGAAAAGAAATGGTTGTTCTTTTAGCGGTTGTAAATGGGATAGCAACCAATTGTGAAAGTTGACATGTCAGGTGGGCACTGTTGTAATTATAAAACGATACACGGACCAAATGCGCAAAATTGTGCTGAGCAAGCGATGAGAGAACGAATTGGAATTAAAGAATTGAATAAGTTTCTGGTCAATTGTTAAATGACTTGCAAACTAACCGAGAACGTAGACAGGAAAATAATGTTGTCTATCTTGAATGACATAAGCCTGTTCTGGGCTTCAGAACAAAAATCTAGCTGGTTAAGTAAGGAAGATCTTTCTTGTTTGAAGATAGACGAAATGTTGAGCATCACATTCCAGAATGTAATGAACACCAGACATCTGAGGAAGATCTCATATTGAATACAAATGTTATAGACTTAATGTAGGAAGTCAAGAAAATATGGAATTGCTGAAAGATAGTGCTTATTCTAATCAGATCATTAGGAACTATTTCAGAGAATATCAGCCATTAGTTGAAAGCATTAGATTTACCAATGAGATTGTACGTGTTGCAGAAGAAATGATTACCTAAGGTTTCAGGATATAGCTTGATATCCAATAAGTACAAGCAAGCTAAAAACAGACAAAATTTGAGAAACCAATAATAATAATAATAATAATAATAATAATAATAATAATAAGTGATAAATATCCAGAAACGATTGATCATCTTGTATCAGGGTGCAGTGATAAATATCCAGAAACGATTGATCATCTTGTATCAGGTTGCACGATGTTGGCACCCACTGAATATAAAACCCGACATGACATTATTTTTTTTTTTTTGTCAGTGAAAAGTGTCATGATGCCATTTCTAACCTTAGGTCCCTGGGTGGGACCCGGAAAGAAATGTGTAAACGCCAGAAAGCAAAGAAAATAAAAATAATAATAATAATAATAATAATAATAATAATAATAATAATAATAATAAAATAAGACTAGAACGATGGAACTAGAAATCATTAACCAACATTTAGATGCTAAAGCTTCTTTACCAGCTTGGGTCAAGCAAAATCCACATTCAATTGTCAAGTAGGAAAAAAAAAACCTCAAGATTTACAACTAGATAAACAAGATGAAATAAGAAAGCAAAGAAAAGTAGAAGCCAAAACCATCGAATAGAAAAGGAACATTGAAGAGTCTAACTAACCTGAGAACTAGATGGAAAGAACGTCGTCATATAGAAAATACCCATGGTAAACACAAGACACTGATGCTGACACTGGAAATTATGCCACTAAAATGTTACAGTGCTCTGGGAATCCATTACACAAAAATGGACCATAATATACAAACCAGTAAGTCAGATATAATAATAAAAAAAAAACTTTAAAAAAAGAATACGTGTTATCTCATAGACATGGTCATTCCGCCTGATAAAAATATCTCCTCAAATGAACAAACTTTCAAAATATGAAGATCTGAAAATAGAAATTGTGGGAATGCCGTATTTAAACACAATCACTATCCCAATAAAAACATGAGTACGAGGGATGATGAAAAAAAATAGTGATATACTCATTCGAAAATCCTAGGAAACACATACTACGAGAGAAATTATTATTATTATTATTATTTTGAGATCGTCTCGGATTGGTGATGATGAACATAACTCAGCTCTTACACGCATATTGTCTCTAATCTGTGGGTAAGAGCTGAGTTATTATCGTCATCACCCTTGTGGAGAGTGTATCGGAAAACTACTTGTCTGTTTAGGGTGTATGGCTTCCAGTGAAATGTCACAAGCATTCACCATCATCTCTATCCGAGAATAAGCAGGTGAATCATTAATCCGATAATCATATTATTCTTATACCCGTTTGATTTCTGTTATTCTTACTGTCGAATCATCATTCTGCTGTTCCTATCATTCACTGTGCCCTTAACATTCTTATTCAATATTCATAATATTCTCCTATTCTCATACTCTTTATTCACCTGTTCTTCACGTTTATATAAAATTGTTTTTTTTATTATTTTTAGAATCTGTAATTTTACAATTATTTTTATTCTTATTATTTGTCATTCTGGAGTTGTTACAGTTCTGTCTCTCATTCCTATCCTGATTATCTGTTTTTTTTTTCTGTTTCAATACCTCCTCCTATTTCAGTAAAACCAAATTAAGCGTCCATAATCTATTATACAATTATTATAGAAAAAATATACACGTTTTGTATAAATGGCGACTGAAAAAAAAAAGAAAAAAAAAAGAAAGCATTTTTGAAAGTATCATTAAATTGTTATTCTTCGTTACCAGCATTTTATTTTCCAACATTAACACACATTTGTAGACTTGGCACTTGAACCCCAAAGCAACAACTCGTCTCGAAATAATTTCAAAGTTATTTTTAGTGAAAATCGTGACTGGAACGCGTATCGTCTTGCCTTTAGGGTACGTCGATGTCTCCGAGCTGTCTACTTTGCTGTGACGTCAAGAAATGGTTTCTTCGCTTGCTATAAATGCAATCGTTATCAGCATGAACCGTGTCCGATAAGACGCATGGTAAATTACACAACACTAATGAGTTGAATCAGTAACCTAATGACTGTGATCGAAATCCTTGAAAAAGTCAAAAAAATAATGGCTAGTTGAAAAATGAACAGACTTCAATGGAGCTAAGAACGAGGCATATGATTTTTTGAAAATAAAATTAATTTATTCACAACGGAAGTAGCAATAATCAGTAGTTTTTTGATGACAGTAGATGTGATCGTAATTATTTGCCAAAAAATTTATCTAAATTATTTTAGAAATAACCGTCACGATTATATTAAATGTAAGATATGTTATCTGTCTGGATTTCTGGGATGAGCAGTTATCGTTATTTACACTATTTACATGCAGACGATTGTCCTCATCTTTGTTGTTGTTATCTCTATGTTTCATCAGCTTGCCCGATGACAAGTGGGTTCCTGATGGAGTGGGTTCCTAATGGAGGGGACACAGGCAACTATTTTAGTCGTAAAAAGGAATAAGAACTTTATAAAATCATCTGCATACTGTTAGTTATTTAAGTCTCATATCAGAGAAGATTTTCAAAGCAGAAGATCAAAAAAAAAGTTAACAAATTCACTGTGTGAGAATTTGGAATCTTTTAATATGTAAATTGCGCAAGAAACTATTTAAAAATATCAATCAATTTGTTGTATCCTTAAAGAGGATACAGACTAAGCTGGTACTCGAGTGAATGAAGAGCAAAACGCGCGTAGATGAAAGAAAAAGAGGTTTATTGTAAAAGAGAATGCACTACTGAAAGATAGGGAATCGTATAGCCTGCTAGTAATTCTCGAAGCAAGGATATCTACCAACCGCCCCACGCGGTCAGATGTGACACAACGCCGAATTTAATGTGGTGTATCCAAGCCCGTAGACTCGGCCAAAAATGACCAATATGAAACTGGGTCCGGTAGCTGTTTCCCGAGACGGGACTCTACCCTTCGAGATAGCCTCGTCTGGGGGTCATCTCTGCTCGGAGGCAGAGAGTTTGACCAGCTCAGCTGGAGACGAATCTCCAACTTTAGACTAATTCCGGAAGCAAGGATATTTACCTTACCTCTCTGCGAGGCAGGACGTGGCACAAGGCCGTTTTTTTAAATGCGCGGCAAAACCGAGCGTGTAGGCTCGGGAAAAATTCCCCGTAGACCCCGTATACTCGGGGTCGAGTAGCTGTTTACCATCCCAGACGAGATTCTGCCCTTCTGCCTCGTATTAGTTCCTCTCTGCCCGAAATACTAGAGTTCGACCAGCATAGTATCTCCAACTAATTTTAATGTAATTGGTTCTGACTTGACATCTCGGCTTCAGTCAGTCACTCATAGACCTGATCTGGCTTTCCTCTGTCTTTTCTACAAATATTTTCCTGGCAACTGTTCTGATGAGTTATCTTCCCTGATGCCACGACTCCATGAATTTAAGCGTGCTGCTAGATTGGCACCTTGGTCCCAAAATGTTACTGTTGAAATGCAACAGCCACTTCTATTTCAGCGGTTTCTTTTCTTGCGCTTCCCGACAGTGGAGCTCCCTTCCTCTTACTTGCTTTCCTGATAACTACAATCTTCAAAAAAATTTAATTTAACGTCAATTGCCATTTTCCGTTGCCTTGATCCCCGTTCTTCTTTTATCCTTTCCTCACTCCCCTCTATACCCTAGTCTTTTCTCTCATTTTCACTCTCTGTAACCCCCTTCCTGTTAGTGGCACACTCGCCTTGTTTGGGATGAAATGCTTAAAATAAACAAGTATATATATATACTATAGTTCACGCAATGTAAGGCTCAAGAGCAACTCAAGTTAGAGGTTTATTGAATAAAGTTGTTGTTTTGGTTAGGTTTGGTTTAAGGCATATGAACATCAATGGGCTACTTAATGCCGAAAAAATATTATTGCTGGTAATGTTCTTCTTTTCAAAAATGTATTGCTGTCTATTCTATTACAAAGTATTTCTGGTATTAAAAGCTACTTTTACACTTTCATAGTATTTTGACCCCAGTTTAGCGGTTAACTATTTGCTCATAGCTGGTACCATAACAGGTGCTAACACACCTTGTCAGGGTGGACCTGGGAACATCAACACTTAAGAGGTGGTTCAACATTTCTCAAAACCCCCTGATCAGAGAACTTTCTATTGGACGTATTTTATCGTCTTACCCGGGACGCGGATGATGTTTATCGTCATACCGAGGACGGTGTTGTTTTGGTGTAAAAGGAGAGAGAAATACATATTATGTAAGATTAACAATAGAATTGAACAGGTCAGTCATCAAGAAAGTATCATCTTGGGAAGCTGTTCTATGAAGAAAAAGTTCTGTAGACGAATCTACTTGAGCGGATCTCCCTACTTACCAGTGAAATACGAACTGAATGAGGATTATTCAGTCCTCTTTACATGGCAGGGTGAGTACTAGCTGCAAAGGTGTGAACTGTGGAATGAAGAAATATAGCTTGTCAGAACGATTAAACATAGAAATAGCGATAGAATAGTGATCTGATCTAAGTCGCTCTTCAAAATAATTGTTCTTGGGTTGAAGAGGGCGTCCGGAATGTGCGTGAATCTTGGTCAGATATCTGCGAGGCTTGCTTCAACTGAAGACTGACTCTGGGAACTGCTGGGACTCAACTCAACTCCTTTCTGCTCGTTGTGGCTTCGTTTATATGGGCGCCGACCAAAACCGGGGTGAGTTTGTCGGCGCCGGGGGGTTTCCTCGATAATTCTAAATACATATCCACCTCTCTGGTTAGGAATTTCCACCTTTTTCCATTTTTGGGAACCTTTCCTTACTCCCACCTTCTCATCATACTTCAGAGGGGCGTGAACTGCCCTCCCCACATCTTCGTAGCAACCTCTCTTACTCATCCTCCAGATGGGCTGCAACAGCCTCCCTCGTGCGTCACGTGATCACCACTCGACCAATGATGTCTCAGTCGGGCGTGGACGATTCCGCGGCTTTGTTTCAGGAAGAAAAAAAATATCTTGCTTAACTAAAAAAAAAAAATAATCTCTTCTCTTTCCCTTTTCTTCCTCTTAATCGCCGTTATAATTTCTCTGGCCTCGAACGGGACAATATGACAATGCCGGTCATAACTCTTGTTCTACACGTGGTTAACGTCAGGTATTTTATCGCTAATTATCAGAATAGGTGGTCTTCCTAACACGGTCTCAAAAAGAAACATCTCCAAAGTTTCAGTCAGTCTGTCGCCTCGAAGAAAGAAAAAAAAAACACTTCTAGGTTCCCAATCATTTTTCTTCGGTACATATTTCTGATAACATAATTTTATTATCGCAGGCCAAGGATGTTCCGTCGAAGGAAAATCGGTCAACGGACACTCGTAGGTGGTTTTTAATTTTTCATATCTGTCCAAAGTCCTTTTAGTTGCCTGTTTTTCGTCACTTATCGAAATAACATTTTCATTTGAATTTTTTTTTCTTTGGCCAGTCGGTCTGTAGTTGATAATAAGATGTCTTCCCGTACCAATAGTTTGTTTTCATATCCTTAGATAACACAGCCGATGCCAAAACATATCTGATTCTTTCTTTCTTTCCCTTTCTTTTTACTCAGAATTTCCCTGTCATTGTAATGACACTCTTTCGCCATTTGTTACTTATCAAAATATCCTTTTATCCATTGTCTCTTAGCCGTGTGTGTGTTCTTGCTTATCACCAACGATTCGGTCTTTAGCCTTTCCTTTTCCTCTTTTCTTTCTTTTCCCTTTCTGCCTCGTTAAATGGTGCCACACTTGTTTCAGAAGGAAAATCGACCATTAACATTAACTGACACAAAATCCCAAAGGTATTGATTAGAATAATATTCCCCGTCCATAAATATGTAAATTATCGTACTTTATTAAGGTACTGCCGTCATAATTCCAATCATATTAAGATATTCGAATTTTACTTTTCCACAAATCGCTTGGATTATTCAATGAAAAGTTACGGAATGTGTTTGTTTTATGGACAAAAAGATTATATTTTTATGGATAGGTTGACCCTAGATATGAAGAAGTTAAGATTGTAGGGATTAAAGAAGTTTTGCCTGATGAGTTTCTTCCACAAAGCTACAGCTCTTTAGAAAGCAAAAACCCTGGATGGATCTTCTTCCTTACTAATGGAGTACAAAAGAAAAGTATATAGATTCGACCTTGTTTACTTGGCATGACGGATCTTAGATGTAATGGTCTAAACAGATAGAACTAAGGATTGTACGCCGTTAGAGAATTTTCCATGGAAATATCAGTTATTTGAGCAAGAGGCTAGCAATCTTACTTCTGTAGAAAATAAATTCTAAGATGGAAAATAATTCATCAACCAAATGGCAACTCTTCTGAACTCTGTCAAGACTGAAAAGTTAGGTTTGGGAATGCACATCATATATATGTCAGTAATACTCCAATCTCACTCTTGTAAATGTAAAGCATTCCATGTGGAGGGTACGACCATTTTCCCAGCGTCTTTAGAGATTAATCGTATATATGACTTCCAATCGTCAACATGACAGGAGGACCCGGCTCGCCCAGCCGCGTCCATTACCCAGATTTCTGCTCACGACTATTCAGAAGTAGGTTGGGCCTTCACGGCTATTTTCTCCACCGTCACCAGAGGGAGGAAAGGGAATAGGGAAATAGGATGACGATTCCAATGCACGGATACGAGCGGGTACCGACGACTATTTATGAGTTCTATCGAAGGTCTTGGGTGGTCACCAATAGATGTTTAAAAGAAGAGGACAATTATTCATAAGTGAACCCACCCGTGAGAATTCAAGGTCAGCTCAATGACGATGAAACGTTACTTGCATTGTTTGGAGGTATTGAAAATTACAGTTATTCCCCCATTGGGATGTTACATCTACGTTGGAAGAGAGATCAGCCCTAGGTCTCTAGTCATCTCAATTCTTGAACTGTACCCATAAATTTTGGTATCACCTGAATACAGCATTTACGAGCAATTTGAGAATATACTTAAAATGTTCGTTAATATAAAACCAGAAAGAAGCAAGATAGACCCCTGCAGTGATTTTATGGGCTTCAGAAGAAAGGTTATTGACAAAAAAATTGAAGTACCTTCCTAATAAATTGGACTTGATAACTACGAAGACTCTTCCAGGTATTCCGCCGCTGAAATGTTTATACAGCGATCTCTGATGCCACACATTGTCCAATTACTTTGTGATATATAATGCGATCAATTTCGTAATGTGTTAATTTTTAGACAGAGACTAAGATCCTAGAGTTTTAATGACATTATCGCCTTGCTTGGGGCGAAATGATTTCGAAGAATTAAAAGATTAACCTATTTATATATTTCGAAATGCAAAAAATACAGTAATATTTCAATTTATGTAATTAAATTTCACGCGTATACATATAAGCAGACCTATCAATACACAGCCATGGCACCCCACGGACACATACGTATACATGGAATTTTCAGATATTTTAATATACATATATATATATATATATATATATATATATATATATATATATATATATATATATATATATAATTAATAAATAATTTAAGCCATTAATATATATATATATATATATATATATATATATATATTTATATATATATATATATATATATATATATATATATATATATACGAAGATATATATTTATAATTTATGCTATATTTATGGGATAAGGTGCTCAATATAAGAGATACAGTGTATGTAAATAAAAATAGTGACCACTGAAGTCAACACTTCGAAGTGACAGATTTTTCATGCCTGGTGATTGCATCTAGTATGAAACAGTCTGTCGCATCTAAGTGTTGAATTCAATGTTCACTTTTATATATATATATATATATATATATATATATATATATATATATATATATATATATATATATATGTGTGTGTGTGTGTGCGTGTGTATGCATATATATATATATATATATATATATATATATATAACATATAATATATAAGATAACATATTATATATAATTTATGCACAAACACAGACATATAGATATATCCTTTCTTAGATATTTTCTACAGATACGTCTTTGTGATAGTAGGTGTGTCTGTGTACTCGTATTAGGCAGAAAAGTGTAGGAATTTCTTTAAAAAGAATATGTTCAATGCTTTTTCGTTAAGTGAATGTCACGCATTTTTGTTGGTATTTGATAAGCAAATATATTTGATTCAGTCGGCAGTAAATACTGACGTCTTTAATCAACTCGGAGACCACATAAGCAGAATTAGAGACTGGATTAAAAATCTATTATCACAAAAAGAAATATGTAACTCTAGTTGTATTTTTCATTTTTGATCTCTAATAATAAAATAAGACTTTTTTAACCACACAAACACACAAACAAACACACAATCACACGGGTGCCTGAATACGCTTGTGTGTGTATATATGCGCCCCGCGCACCGACTCACACTCACTTTATACAAAGTTAACTAAATCGTACATATCACACATCATTTAAGCACATAACAATGTATATGAATACATTTATCGATTTACCAATCAATCAATCAATGGACCTCATTCTGTTTAGATTAATCAAAATCTTATTTTGTATTTGTTTCGTTCACTTTAAAAATCACATCATCTTAATATGCACAATCACTATATATATATTAGGTTGGTGCAAAAATAATGACGTAATAATGTCGTTTTTTGACGTATTTTTAAGGTCAGAAAACGACATTATTACGTCATTATTTTTGCACCAACCTAATATATATATATATATATATATATATATATATATATATATATATATATATAGTACAGCTCAAAAGTTTGAAGCAACCCCAGAATTAACATGGCTTGAATATGACAGTAGAGTGAAAAAAATGAAAAAGAGCTCTTAGAGTAATTGATAAAGAATGAAATCAATTATCAAAAATATACTTTGAGAAACCTTTCCAGCGAATGCAAAAAGTGTGTGCTGCAGTAATCAAGGCTAAAAGAGGATATATTGCGAGAGCAAAATTTAATCAAACAATGCTTTTTGTCATAATCAAAAATAAAGTCTCACTTTTTCTAACTATGTATAATAATTTTCTCTAATCTCTTTTTGGGAAAAAAAAAATACCAGTATTGTTCTCAAACATTTGAAATGGAGTGGATATGAAAATTGTCAGTCTTAAAAAAAACAATGATATCCCCACTTTTGTATATAAACACGTACAAGCAAGAAAATCCTGCATTGCCTTTGTTAAAGTCTCTCAGAGAACAAAACGCGTTGGCTAAGTATAGTTTCCCTCTTGTCTTTTTATTCATATATATATATATATATATATATATATATATATATATATATATATATATATATATATGTGTGTGTGTGTGTGTATGTGTGTGTGTGTGTGCGCGCGGTCGCGCGCGTGTGTGTTTGCGTGTGTGTGTTTTCGTCTGTGTGTGTGTAATTTTAAATAATTTAAAATTTACTTTAAATTAATATCCATTTTTGAATCATTGTTCCCATCTCCCGACAACGTAGTTTCTCTTTTTTCATGTCTTCTTTTTAAGGGCTGAAATGTTTTTCATATAAATGTCTTTTTTTTATATTGTAGTTTTTTCTGATTCTTTTAGTGTTGCAGGCATGCCGGTGTTCGGTCACGTGTCATTCAATCGGTTCAAGAGTATAATTCTAATACGCAATAGACGTGTATACTCTCACGCCCCCACGCGCACTAATAAACGCATCAATTCTAATGAATTTTTTTTCTGTTGTTTATTTTTCATTGTGTATCTTTTAAGCATTACATAATTTTTATTATATACTTTTGGTATTTTCATTATCATTTATTTTCATTGTTATATATATATATATATATATATATATATATATATATATATATATATATATATATATATATATATATGTAATGTTTCGTTTTGTTCTACGGCATATCATCCTCAATGGCAACAAAATTTTTATTGCTGGTAATTTTTTTTTCCTTCAAAAATCTATTTTTGTAATATTTTTTCTTCAAAAATGTATCGCATGTAATTTTGTTTTTGTTTTTTAAAAAAAAATAGCTGGCAATAACATTTTTAAAAAGTATTTCTGGTATTGAAACCTATTACGAAATGGACAAAGTCCGACAATTTATTTATTAAAGACATTTTTATGTTTAACGTTCTTTTTATAGATACAAGTATTTAAGTAAATGCTCTGTTTATAATAAACATTATGAGTTATGAATGTACGAGATTCATGGAAGATTGAAGTTTATAAGCAGTAAATTCGACCTTGCCGACCGAACAATCCTTTGTGGCCGAATCGGTTAGGCACACCCGACTGAATGGCGGTTCCGTATAGGATTCAGGTTCGAATCCCGTCAAAGGACGAATATTTTCTATGAAAATTTCTCGGACATTCAGCCCGGTAAATGTTATTTAATACTGTTTATTATAAACAGAGCATTTACTTAAATACTTGTATCTATAAAAAGAATGTTAAACATAAAAATGTCTTTAATATATATATGTATGTATGTATAATATTTATTCAAAAATTATAACATAAGCATGTTATAACATGTTTCAACACTTCTGGTGTCTTATCAAGAGATGGTGTTGATTGCGAAATTAAGAGTTTTTTGATAATTCAAAATCAAAACCAATCTTCTGAAAAGGGGAAACCTTTTTACGTAACCTATGTCGACCAATCAGAATACAGATTTATCAAAATTATAAAACGTGACAGTGTATTCTAAATACAAAGCGTTAGTTGATCAAATTTAATACTTGACTAAACTAGAAATCAATATGAAATAATTAAGTTTTAATTTCACAGTAAAATTAAAAATTAACAATTACAAGTTCTAAATTAAACCGAGCATTAGGTTTAAAATATTTCAAACTTATTCAAGAATGGAACGGAGGAATATGGATAATGCAGACGACACGACAAACGCATTCGCATCCTAATACACAGGCACATAAATATAACTAAACATATATGCACGCAAATATAAGAAGGACAGAGAAAATGGAAGAAGAAAATGAAAGAAAAGAAAAAGAAAGAAGAACAAAAATAGGAAAAGGAAAAAAGAAAAAAACTGCAAAAAAGGAAAATAAAAGTAAAAATAAAGAATAAAAAGTAAAAAGAAAAAAAAAATCATGACAAACAAAAACCTAAACGTAAATTACATCGGAAACAAGCATATACAAGTCAAACTAAATACAAGTAATCACACCCTCGTGCCAATGTTAAAATAAACGAACTCATCAAGATTCAAGCACAAATGCAATAATAAAACCACACAAAGAACCCAATAATATATTACATACATGAATAAATATATAGGTAATAAAAGGGGATATCAAATATCGGGTTATAAACAAACTAAATATTAAGTTGGTTGAAAAATAATGTCGCTTTCTCGCATAGTAACATATGTGAGAAAACGACATTATTTTTGCACCAACCTAATAAATAAAAGAAAAGATATATAAGCACGCATATAAACAGACACACACACACATATATAAATATATATATATATATATATATATATATATATATATATATATATATATATATATTCAGTGACCATCTAGCGCTGGCTCGGAAAAGTAGAAATACCTGGAATGATGTCCAGGCGAATGGGGGTGTTTGACCCTTTAAACTTTTCCAAGTAAGAGGAGGAGAACCCTGATATAATCCCTGCGAATTTACAGTATCTAATGGTGTTGAGTGGTTCTTCTTTTAAGTTACATGTTGTTCTTGGGTTTGAATCAGTTCAATGGATTTCTCGGTTGTAAATATTTCATGTTTAGGCATTGCTTGATATTGTAAGATTCCTAATGACAACAAATAGATGTTTATCATGTCTGTCATCTTTGTACCATACGGTTTGAAAGTTTGTCCGGTTAAAACAGCTGCAATCGTTCAAATCATAATTAGGTCATACAATGATATCATGTGATGGTCATACTCGAGAACAACCATCATGTGCGTAAGACATCTTGTATATTGGAGATACAGTCGGATTAGAAAATACTGGCCATATTTTCTTCAGAGAGGCAAAACTATCCTCATAAAATTTGACAAATACCGGGTGGGTACTTGCTGGCTCGAGTATACGTGACAAAATGTTTGCTCATAGACCCCCCCGGCCTGAGTAGCCAATATTTGCCTATAGTTTCAATATAAACTCGGTCAATGCTTACCTTTAGATCCTAGTATAAACATGAACAATATTTGCATATAGCCTCATGTATAAACACAATATATTTACCTTAGATTTAGGTATCATTATAATAAAAGAGCCATTTTGACATTAAATAACTTGACAAGGGTTTATAAGTCATACCTATATATAGAGCAAGAAACTAAAAATGGAAACACCAAAACAAATTAAGGAAGCTCCCAGAAGAGATTTCGAACATTTTTACACACTGACAATTGAAGAGTGAAATCTAAGTTATAGAATTTATGTCAGAATTTTTATACGTTGATTTATCATTTTTATTTACATTTTTATACAAACCAACAATTTCCCAACATTTCGAACGTTGTGCACCGACACCTTCTTATATGAACTGCACTTAAAAAAATGTGAAAGAACATTTAATGAAAATTGGAATTGAGATTGTAGACTTTCAAAAAACTGCCATCATTAATTCTGCGAGTATTCTTCGAAAATTTAATAAATTATGAGGAGCCTTCAGTTGCGGCATCCCCAAGAACAGAATTCGCATTGATTACCTCAATGTGCGACACGAAAATGCTACTAGTATTACTGCTGCTGCTGCTGCTACTACTACTACTACTACTACTACTACTACTACTAATAATAATAATAATGATAATAATATAACCAAGAATAATATTAGATAAGCTCTAACAAAATCCTCAAAATAAATATGCCCAGGAAATGACAAGGTACCTAACTTTTGGCTCTATCATTTTTCATAAATACCTAAAACTTATGTACCTCCACGAAATCGCTAAAAAAGAGCATAGCTTGATGAAAAAGACGCCAACCTTGCCGAAAACAAAATTTTATTGTCTAAATGCTTATGTTATTATTTAGAGGAAAGACTAAAGTTTTTTTTTAATTATTTTTTAAAAAATTTCCTTCTTTTTAGAACATTCTAAATTTCGATTAAAAAAAACATGTTTCTCTTTGTGTCAGCGGAACTAGTAAATAACATAGACAATTTTTAGCACGTTTTTTGGTATGACACACATTAATTTGGAAAATTTTGCAAAAATATAAATAATTGTCGGATGTTAAAGTCATGGCAGAAATATTTTTTTAATATTTATAACCCCCCATAACTAATTTTATAAAAACGCTAGAAATTCGATCGAGTCTAGTTTAATGATTACAATAGTTAAAACCACACGGCTTTGAGGAATGCAAATCATGTTTTTTTTTGTTTTTAATTGGATACCCCTACCTGAAAATCATCTCTGAATTGCAACATACAAAACGCAATAAAAACAAGATATTATTTAATTTCAAATGCTTTTATTCACTTTTAGTTGTTTTTATGAATATGGACAATATCTTCTGAAAGCAAAAAAATTTTTACGAGGAAAAATGAATTTTTAATACAATTATTTGTTATTTCTTAATTATAACAGATTTTTACATTTAATTTTTTAAAATATTATAAAATTAGTTAAAAGCAGCATCCACTTTCGTAAATTTCCTTATGAGATAGATCTGTTTTTACCATATTGTATATTGTATCCTTTTGGCTAATCAGAAGACCCGCAGTAATTAAGAAATGTAATTTTGTGTTTATAATTGGGCTGTAATTATAAAGTACGGAAGACCAACCAGAATACGCTTAAGTTGTGTTATTTCAGTTAAGCATTGTTCTCCGCTGTTAAGGCCTTTACTTTTGCGAAACACCTGTGGAGAAGTTAATTTGATTTTTCAATTTCAACAGAGAAGGTTACCTACAAGTATCAGTATCATCTTATGAAATTTATACGATCTTATTTTTATATTAGTCTCAGTTATAACATTTTTCCATAAATGAAATATCAAAATTAATAATAAAATGAATGAAATACAAATAACACGGTAAAATGTAATAAATATAAATAAAATTACAGTATTTTATGTACACTTCTGATAAAATTTCATAAGAAAGGTACCTATAAATTAATTAGATACCTTTCTTATGAAATATGAAATTTAATCTCACTCATAACAGTCTTATTTTAATTTCTTTATAATATATTTTCTATAAAGCATCGTAAACGTAAAGGTGAAAACTAAGTAAAAGAAAATAGAGCGCTGAATTTTTCCTTAAAAATAACGAGGTAAATAATTTGTTCACTTAAATGTAAACTATTTCCCTTTTCTCCTTCCGTAGAACAAATCCTCACGGAATCCGTCAATATGTCATTCATCAACTGTCAAATGACGGGAAAGTTTATGACATGCTTTGTTTTATTTTCAAATTACATCTTTTAGGCGCAAAAGCTAAGTTAAGCTTGGTTCAAAATATTTTAAATAAACATTATAATTTCTGATTTTCTTAAAATAAGTTTTGAAAAAATGATAATTGATATTTAAAAGAATTTCAAAGTGAGATTTCCAGTTTTTTATAAAATGGAAGAAATGGTCAATTTTGCTGACTAAAAAAAAAACAAGATTTTTAACGAAAATTTCGGACGTGCTAGGAACGATTAAAAAATGTAAAAAATACCACCAAAATACTTTCATCTTTCTTCTTAATAATAACATAAACATGTTGACGATAAAATTTTGTTTCCGTCAGGTTTGGCGTCTTTTTCATCATGCTATGTTCTTTTCTTAGCGATCTCGTGGAGCTAATAAAACTCTTGCGCAGATTTTATCAATATTAATTACTAGGTTGGTGCAAAAATAACGTCGTTTTCTCACATAGTAACATATGTGATAAAACGACATTATTTTTGCACCAACCTAATAATAACCACAGTGAAATGCCTGAATGGATGACTGAAGGTATTACATATATCCTAATATAAAATATTTAAACAGATGATCCCAAAAATTATAGGCGACTAACATGTCTGCCTACCACATATATGATCGCGTTTGACCTGATGAATTGTACTTACTCTTTTCTCGATGAAAACAAAAATGTTTTCCCTGGAACAAAAATGATGCCAAAGACGTTCATATGGTGACAATGATCAACTACTAACAAAATAAATGGCCGTTCTAAATTGCAGGAAGAAAGGTAGAACTCTCAGCACCGCTTGAATAGATTACCGTAAAGTCTTTGATTGTGTGCCACACTCTTAGACCACCAAGGCTTTAGAATTATACAAAGTCTCCAAGGTGATAGTAACGTTCCTTAAATATAACATAGAACTGTGGAAAATGGCATTATACCTAAATTCCCACAAAGGAATTGCTACTTCCAATTATTTGAATATCTGACGAGGAATTTTGAAAGTGATTCCCTGACGTACCTTCTGTTTTGTCCGTCCTTAATCCCGCTTTCGCATGAAATAAACAGTAAAAATTATAGACACAGTAAATCAGAAAGTGTTTGATCATCTATTTTACATGAATGATAACAAGCTCTATGCAAAAGACGACAATGTATTGAAGGCTATCCTCAATACTGTAAAATGTTTCAGTTATGGCATCGGTATTGATTTTGGATTAGAGAGATCTGCAAAAGTAATATTGAAGAAAGGGAGAATTACAGAAAAAAATCAATAGACCAAGATTTCCTCAAAACGATTAGGGAACTGGAATTAAAAGAAATTTATCGATAATTAGGAGACAGCGAAGAAAATGGAATACATCATACCGAAATGAAAGAGGAAGTAAGAAAAATACTAGACGCCTGTGTTTCTAGTGTTAAATACTGATTTGAATTCATAAAACAGAATATCAGTCATAAACACTTTGGCTGGCTGTGGTCCAATACAGTTTCAACATTCTTAACTGGACCGTAAGTGACATTAAGCAAATGAATGTCAAAACAAGAAAGCTTCTCTCTTACCAACGCTTGCAACATCCTTAGGCTGATATTGATTGTCTGTATATGTCCAGACCCGAAGTTGGCAGAGGATTACTTCAACTAGAACTGTCTTACAAAACCACAACAATGAGCCTTCAAAGATACCTGGAACATACAGACCTGTGTATGATCCGTGTCAAAGAACAAGAAATAAATAAGAATCTTTATACATCAATAAAAGAAACGAAAACATTCAAAAACCATTTCAAGTGGGTGAAGCAGAACAAATAAACCATAATACATCTACTGCAGCAGCAATGAGCCTAAAAAGAAAGCAAAGGCAAATGTCATGTGGAAAATACAAAAAACGATGACAAGATTAGCGTCTTTATGGTTAATACTTTGGCCGTAGCCAACCAGATGATGTAGACAAACTCCATACCCATCAGTGGTTATTTAGTGCAGGGTTAAAAGTTGAAAACGAAAGGTTTAGTTTTGGTGCACAGGAACAATGGAGGCTAACTAGAAATTACCAAGCACATATACTGAAAAACTGTGCTAACCCAACATACAAACACCAAGAGAACAATACAATCTAATCGCCCAGACATCGTGATTAGAGACCGCAAAGACAAAATGTGCCTCCGTATTGACATGGCAGTCCCAGCAGACTGCAATTTATGTTTGAGAATCTTCAAAATACTATCAAAATACAAGGACCTTGAAAACAAAATCTCAAAACTGTGGCACATGAGGATATTAACAATTCCAGTTGTAGTTGGAGCCCTCGAATTGACTGGAAAAGATTCAAACAGACACATTGAAGGAATCCCTGGTAGGCAATGCGTTAAAGAAATACAAAGCATTATACTCCCAAGTACTGCCCACACCTTACGAAAGGCTTTATCTATGTAAAATATGTGCCATTTAAAAAAAAAAATACTCAGAGAAAAATGTTATGGTGCCCTTTCTGATCTTAGGTCTCTGGTCGGGACCCGGAAAGAAATGTGTATACACCAGAAACCAAAGGAAAAATAATAATGAACTATAATAATTTGAAAAAGAAAAATGAAAATGAAAACTCTATTTCGGAAAATAATATTTTGGAAGAAAACAGACTTAACAGCAAACATTGAATTACATAGTAGCATCTATAGTATGTTTATCGCTTCCTTTACTGGACGAAACAAAAGAAATGTTCTGATAAGAGAATGGGAATATTGATCGCCATGCGTTGAAGCCTTACTCAGCTTTCAAAGACAATGAAGAAACGGATTCATCAATGCTGAAGACTATGTCCCCTCGTCTATCAAAATCAATTAATAACTGATTGATTATGATAAACAGATTTTACCTTCGAACTAACAAGGGAGCATGCATTACATCAGAATTATCTGGAATAAGAAACTAAAAATGGAAACAACGAAACAAATTGCTGGCGACATGAACGAAGCCCAAAGAAGAGATTTCGAACATTTTTACACATTGACAATTGAAGAGTGAAACCCAATTAATAGAATTTATGTCAGAATTTTCATCCGTTGATTTATCATTTTCATTTACATTTTTATGCAAACCAAACATTTCCCAACGATTCGACAGTTGTATACCGAGGCCTTCTTTAAATGTTTGTTGCCATACAAGGTAAATATTTTGGAATTTTTAAAGAAACGTTTTATTTAATCCATGAGTTTGATTTTTAATATCTCTTCCATTCGTACGGTTTATTTCGTATCAGTTATTGCCAACTTTGTTAATCTTTGTATAGCCTGATCGTTGATCGTTTCTTCGAATGAAACAAAATATCTAAGTTTTGAGTATTGTTATACTGGAACACACCTATTCTATAGTTAATAGACTCTCGCAGCTATAATAAGTAGGAGTAGTAGTAGCAGTTGCTCAGCGAGTGGTTCAGAGAGTTGTTCAGTCAGTCGATGTCGGACGACCGTTAGTCGGATATTAAAGTATCAGGCAACTAGATTGCAGCGTCATTACCTATTATATCAAGTTCCTAACGTTTTGTACGTCGAACCTATTTTAGGACCGACTTAGTACAAATACAAGCCTCCACTGTGAACCCACTATATATCAGTTTGGCGACGAGGGATTCGAAATTCATACGGAGGAAGAAAAATCTTTTTCATACTATATAACAACTTGGCCACCGAGGATTCGAACTCATACGGAGGAAAAAAAACCGTTCGCCATATATACAACACTTGGCGACGAACGTATTCGGATTCATACGAAGGAAGAAAAACATTCGTACTCCATAAAACACTTGCCCACGAGGATTCGAAATTCATACGGTGGAAGAAAAAAAAAATTCACACGCCATAACAAAAAAGAAAGTATGAGTATTCAAACTCATACGGGAAAAAAAAATTGCGTTCGCCACAGTATTATTCAGTGAAAAGATTCGGATTCATGCGGTGGAAAAAAAAATTCGCTCGCCACATTATTTGGTGACGAAATTCGTACTCATACGGAGGAAAAAGAAAAAAAATTCCTCGTCAAATTTTCGGCGACAACATCTCGGATTCACATTAAAAAAAAAAAAAGAAAAAAAAAACGTGGCAAAGTTTTTCGAAAGACAAGACGTCAACTTAGTGACGAAAAAACAGTCGTATTCTCAACTGAGAAAATAATTTTTTTTTCTCGATAAGACAGTTTGCTCAAATAGGTCACGAATTGCAAATTCGTTTAGGACCGACCTCTACAATATTTAAGCATTGTGTAAACTTTTTGCGAAGATGGAGGAATGCAAAAATATATTCCAGGAATTTTTTAAGTTCCAGACAGAACAACAGATGACAATATTAGAGCAACAGAAAACATTCCAGATGCAACTACAGGAGAAACTTTTAATAGACAGATACAGTTTCAACGAGAAATGGAACAGATGCATAAGGAGTTTTAAAACAAAACTCTGGAAATAACTGAGAAGAGGAAAGAGAAAAATCTACAAGATGATTCTTTCCCAGAGAAAAATCTACAAGATGATTCTTTCCCAAAATCTACAAGATGATTCTTTCAATTGAAATATTCACATACAGTACGGATGAAGAGATAATTTTTGAGGAGTACTATAAAAAATATACGGACGTGTATAACGAGGACTGCCACTCGTGGTCTGAAGGAAAGAAGGTTAGGCTTCTTTTAAGCAAATTAGGAACTGCTGAGCATAGCAAACTGGTAAACTACATTTTACCGAAAAAAACTAGCGAGTTGACTTTTACCGAGGCGGTAAATATATTAAGTGGATTATTTAGTAAAAAGACATCTTTGTTTCACAAGAGGTGGAAATGTTTGAATCTGATGAAAAATGATGAACAAGACTATATAACGTACGCAGCCAATGTGAATAAGCATTGTGAAGAATTTAAGCAAGCAGAGTTAAGCGCTGACAATTTATGTGCTTAGTGTTTGTTCAAGGGCTGGTATCGGAAAGAGACGCAGAGTTGAGGAAATTAGTACTGTCAAAATTGGAAAACGAACAAAGTCTTACGATACAGAAGTTGTCAGAAGACTGCACAATATATGTTAGCGTAAAGAAAGGTTCGAAAAAGATAGAACAGTCTAGTGTTTCGCATGTAAGGAAAGTACGCTACAAAAAAGAAAGTCAGTCTACAAAAAAAAAAAAATTCTAAAATTGCGAATTATCAAACAAAAAGTGAAATACCAGAGAAAAATAAACAAAAACTCCCGAAGCCATATTTTGCCTGCAGTGAACTACACTGGTACAGATATTGAAATTTTAGGGATTAAAAAAATGTTTCAATTGTAATAGAGTGGGTTATAAAAGCTCGCAGTGCAGGTCAAAAAATAAGAAGTCAATAAAATAAGAAAATTAAAGTCCGACAAGGTGAACGATGGAATAACCAGAAAATTTGTTACCGTCGAAATAAGTAATAAAAAAATCTATCTATCATAAATTTGCATACGTGGAAGAAGTTGGGGAAACCAACTTTAATGAAAACAAATAAAATCGCGAGGTCAGTGACGGGAGAAAAAATACAATTTATTGGAGAATTTGTTACAAACGTAACGTTAAATAAAAAACGCGAAATGCTAAACTATTTGTCATAAAAAATACCACGAACTTACTTGGTACAGATTGGATAACAGAATTCCAATTATGGGATCTACCGATAAATTCTTACTGTTACAAGGTAGATTTTTTAAACTACGAAGCCGAAAAATTAGTAAAGAAACTTAAGGGATCTTTTCCTACTGTTTTTCTCCAGGTTTGTGAACGTGTACCAAGATGGAGGCAAAATTCCAGCCAAAAGAAAATGCTCAGGCGGTATTCAAAAAGAAAACGAAAGTGCTGTTTGCTTCAATTGAACAGATAGATAAAGAATTGGACAGATTAGAGAAAACCGGTGTATTTAAAAAAGTTGAATGAGTAACAGCGACGATATATGTGAAAAACAAGCTTCAGAAAGTAAAGAGGAAATCGAAACCGAGAAAAACTGGGGAGCGAGTTACCCGCAGCAAAGGACATGCAGTATTATTAAATGAATTAAGTCAACTGAAGTCACTACAGAAAACGGTACGAAGCACAAGATCAACAAAAGTGAAGCTAGAGGCTGAACAAATAGAACCACAAGAAGAACCTACAGAAACTGTGACTCTATCCTTAAGAATTTCAAAGCGGAATGTTGTTTCTGGTAACACTATGGAGGTATAAAAAAGATAAAAATAGAAAAGAGGATTGGATATATGATGTACTTCGTGAAAGGGGGAAAACTCACGTGCAGTAACCAGATCAGACGAAGTTTTCAGACGTGATTGACAGCGGTCCCGCGGAAAAAAACGCCGATGGAGGTGATTTTCAATACGTTTTTGATCTAACATCGCCTGCAACAATTTTACCTGAGGTACGCCGATCTAGAAGAAAAAAGAAAAGCAACTGATCATTTAAAAAAGTGAATAAAAAACGTAGGAAATACGCTACGATGTTGCTAAAAAAAAAGAAAAAAGTTTTAGGAGGGGATGTTATATTGGAACACACCTATTCTATAGTCAATAGACTTTCCCACCTATAATAAGTAGGAGTAGTAGTAGCAGTTGCTCAGCGAGTGGTTCAGAGAGTTGTTCAGTCAGTCGATGTCGGACGACCGTTAGTCGGATATTAAAGTATCAGCCACCACAACTAGATTGCTGCGTCATTTCCTATTATATCAAGTTCCTAACGTTTTGTACGTCGAACCTATTTTAGGACCGACTTAGTACAAATACAAGCCTCCACTGTGAAACCACTACATAACAAGTATCTCCAGGCTCAGAGATTGAACCTATAGTTATTAAGGAAACAGATGTTTTCAGCAAAACACTTGGGCACATATTTCACTGATATAAAGAAACAACCGGCACAGGCGTAACTAAGACTAGTAAGCGTTAACTTATAGGAAAATCGACGAAGCATAAAAAGCGGAAAATATTCACAAAACTGTATAATGATTTCGGTTCGAAATTCAAGAATTTTTTTTAATTAGTTATTCTTTTAATCATTTCACCCCAAGCAAGGCGATGAAGCGACTAAGGCACAAAGGGTAAGTGAGTGGGAAAAATCTAAAAAATATTGGGAGGACAATAAACGAACCTGTTTTAAAAAGAAAAAAAAACAAAAAAACAAAAACAGAAGATGATAATTGACACTGCATTTCAAACTTCAAGATCAATGTATTGGAAAGCAAGAATCTGGAATTGGTTGTTACAAATAAGAAGTACGAGAGAAGGAACTGTTAGCATAGAACTTACGGCTACATCGAGCAATTTCATCTGTAAAAGGAACCAAAGAGAAAAAAAAATTACAATGAAGGTATTTATAGAAAAGTCACAGAGAAGCCCATTACAGCGATGGGAAAGTGACTGAATTCGAGATGACAGGTCAGAACTAATAACATTGCTGATTCTTTTTTGTATTTTATCAGGAATTTTTAAATACATAGCAGAATCACCAGACCATATATAACAGCAATATTCAAAGTATGGACGAATGGCAAACCTATAATATATAGCGAAGAAAATTTTCCTCGCACCACTAAGTGAACTATTATTATTATTATTATTATTATTATTATTATTATTATTATTATTATTATCCTTTGGTTTCTGGGATATGCCCATTTCTTTCCGGGTCCCGACCATAGAGCTAAGGTCAAAAATGGCATTATGACATTTTCCCTTGAGAAGGTTTGAAAAACAATGGCACATATTTTACATAGATAAAGCCTTTCGTAATGTGTGGGCTGTATTTGTGAGTACAGTTTTTTGTATTTCTTTAAGGCATGGGTACCAGGGATTCCTTCAATGAGTCTACTGGAATCTTTTCCAATCAATCCGAGGGATACAACTACAATTAGAATTGTTAATACATTGCGGAAGCATTAAACAGGATGTGACGGAATATTCCATCCATGGATATATGGTAGATTTATGGAGGCGCCAAAGGAAACCAACTTTCAGCCCCTAAAAATGATTTAATATAATCTTTCTACTTTATGTCAGTGGAAACTTTAGGCCGCGAAGAAGCAATGAATAACTCTCCAGAGGATATGCATTAGCTATGCTAATAGAAAAAAATATCTGAATAGATCAGTTTCGTTTTGGAGTCGTTAAAATTAACAAGTCATTTCAGTTTTCTTCTCTCCCACTTCCCGTCTGTGGAACTCCCTTCCCCTTACTTGCTTCCCCGATGACTATAATCTTCAAATATTCAAATGTAATGTCAATCGACATCTGTCCCGCCCGTCTCTGCATCCTTTCCTCAAACACGCCTCTTTAATCTTGCTTTCAATCCTATGTAACCCCTTGCGTTCTAGTGGCACTCCGCTTTGCTTGGGGTGAATTGCTTTAAAAAAAATCCATATTCGACAAGCGATTGAAGGTCATTTTTTATATGAGCTGCCAATGTACCTTCTGGCACCGATCAAACTTACAGAGTAAGTGTACAACGATGTAGACATCTGTAAAAAAAAAGCAGAATGGCTGGGACACCGTTAGTATAATAGCAAAAAATAAGCATGATGCTTTGAATAATACTAATAGTAAACGAGGATAAATGTAAGAGAAGAAGGTATTAATCCAAGATATGACAGGAGAGGGTAGAATATTAAATTCCGCTTTTGCGGAGAGAGAAGAGATGAAATTATCAATGTACATATACAGCAAATTGGTTGACTACTTCAACAGACATGTGGACGTGTCCACGATGATATTCTTGGAAAGAAGTCAACGAGCGAGTCTTACACAATCAATATTTTCAGCTCGTTAGTATATCTTCTGAAGCATGATCACAACAACTGTAATTTTGCATTTGTTAAAACTGTAAAATTTATGCTATGGTATTTTATTCACTGTGGGAAGTGCCAGACGTTTGAATTCAATTTAAAATCACGAAGTTGATTTGTAGTGACCCCAATGCATACTGCGATCATCCTAAGAGATACTAAGGTTATATTGTACTTGGTGTCACTCCAGGACGTCAACATAAAAGGTATCCTCAAAGGGCAGAACCGGATCTCAAAAGATATCGGCGAGTACATCAAAATAATCAGGAACACCCAATACAACTGAATGAAAGCAGGTTGCATAAAACTCCGACTTACAATCTCGTGAGACTATTGAGTATTCGAAGAGCTGGAACAACATACTCTCCATGGTCGACGTTAATTCGAAAGCTCTAATGTAATGACAAAAATGTAATTCCAATTAATTTATTCAATCCTTTAGAGATGAGAGCATAACTTTTTAGACGTCTCCCTATATATGCAGAGTTAACTGGACATGTCTTTATAGTGTTTTTTATTATAATAACAATAACAAGATGAATTCTGTATAATAAACTGCCAATAGTAATAATAATTATTAGAAAGATCGAAATCGTATGTATTCCCCTACTTGTCTGATAAAGAACTTCTGCAAATGACTGATAGCATTGTCGTAAGAAAAAGCCAACATTTGCCAATCACGTTTCAATTTTTTAGACACAAGTTGCTTTAGAAATAAATCGTGTTGCATTTTGTTGTTAGGTTTACTATTCAATCCCCAGCAAAACGTATTAAATAAAGCACGCCATAGCACAGCAAATACTCAAAGTTTACTTCACAACATACGGACATATTTGATAATTCTATCAAACCAAGAAAGAACATTCGCAAATTATTGGTCTCTTAAAATTTGTTCATATGAACTTTGCACACACATACTAACAAAAAAGGATCTCTCTTCATACACACACATACACACACACACAAAAAAAAACACACACACACACATTTTAATTCATCCCTTTGTAATTTATCTAATTAAATTGCTCTATAACTAATAATCACTAATCACGGTCCCGAAGACATTTATAATTATATTGTAAATTAAAGTTTTATGGAAAGAATAGCATAGTTTACTTGGAATCGAGTGACTAAGATCGCCAAGAATACCGAATCGAAGTGCTGCAGAATTGAGTAGACTTGCTGTCACTTGATCTTGTGTAAAAGCCAACAATATCTCGTGGGCAAAATTCATTACAAAAATTACTAATTGAATCGCAAATAGGTTGTCTAAAAGCCATTGCTGTTTGGATTCGCTCAAACAAAATAATTACATTTCGAAACGGCGCTAGTTTGAAATAATAATCAGAAGGACTGATCAACACACAAGAGGTCAGAATGATTGATTTTCTCGTCTAATTTCATTTAAGGTCGCATCTTCTACTGATATTGTTGAATGTTCGGTGACTTTGATAGGCGTTTTCATTGGATAAATTCATTTTCGTGGTTATTCATGGGTTTTATTAAAGATTTGAAGAACACATTTCTATAACAAGAATTTGAAACTAATGGCTTTCAAAGGAAGAGCTTGCATTGTAAGGAGTATTGCATAACAAAAGAATCTCGCTTATCATTACGACTCTAGTAGAATATGAAATTATATTATGTATGACTAAACCGATATATATATATATATATATATATATATATATATATATATAAGAAAGAAAGAACAGTAAGATATATAATCCGGTGTTCTTATAGATGTTTTTTTATTTTTACAAAAAAGTGCTCAATGTAACTTTACATAGCATTAATATTATAAATTAATTGATTTAAAATATGGTTTTTTCGCTACACAGTTCTAACCATGTTTCAAAAATGGAAGCTGAAATTTTCAAATTTAATTTTGTAAATAAATTAAAGACATTAGTTCCATTTCATCCTCAAGCGAATTTTGGAGTAACTTTTAAAATTACAGTGTTTTAAAGACACAGCAAAAATCATAATTCACGTTTCCAACGATACAGAGAAATACAATTCAACCAGACAAGGGGTGTTTGCGTGTTCATTATCGCTGTAAATGTATCAGTTATTGGTTACGTTTTGGTAGGGGTAGGGATGTATTTTTCAATGAAATCTGACATCCGTTAAATGCATGTCGTCTGGATTTAAAAAAAAAAAAAATTATTGTTAACGGCAAAACTTCTTACGGCATATTTTTCTATTTGTATATTTAAAGATTTTGGGGGGGTGTTTAGGTTAGAATACATTTAACTACGATTTGGAAAATATTTACACTTTTAAATTTTTAATATGCTATATTTCTTTTAAGAACAAGTAAATGTATTAGAATTACTTACAGTATGTAGAATTATTTTCACATCAAGTATAGGTATGCATATTACTAGGTCACATTTTTTTAAAATTTATATTTAAATATTATTAAGGAAAAATTAATGACAATGACGGCAAAAATAGCTAATTAAATTAACTGATTTAGTAAACTTTTATTTTTTATATAAAACCTAGTAATATATTGCTTCTCATGTAAGTACAAAGGACAAGGGTCATTCAATGGCTTACATCTTCTATCTTTTCATATTAATTTCATTTAACTGTAATTTTTTTAAGTGCTAGTAGTACTTTGAGAGAGGTGTTCAGGTTAGAATACGTTTTATTTAACTACAATTTTAAAAGATGTTTAGGTTAGAATTCGTTTTATTTAACTACAATTTTAAATACAATTTTAAAATATTTTCACTGTTAATTTTAATAGACTATTTTTTAACAAGTAAATGTAATAGAATTACCTACAGAATATAAAATTATTTTTTCACGTTAAATAAAAGTATGTATATTACATGAAAAATACATCCCTACCCCTACCAAAACGTAATTAATAACTGATACATCAAAATACAGCCATAAGGAACACGCAAATACCCCTTGTCTGGTTGAATTGGATTTCTCTGTATCCTTGGAAACGTGAATTATGATTTTTGCTGTGTCTTTAAAACACTGTAATTTTAAAAGTTTCTTCAAAATTCGCTTGAGGATGAAATGGAACAAATGTCTTTAATTTAATTACAAAATTAAATTCGAAGCTTTTAGCTTCCATTTTTGAAACATGGTTAGAACTGTGTAGCGAAAAAAACATATTTTAAATCAATTAATATATATATATAATATCAAGTCCGTAAGCGGAAAGGATAACCCAAGTGATTGTTTTTAATATAAAAGACAGCTACATGTAGAGAACAGAGAGAAATATGAAATATATCAAGGAGAATATTAGCACATATCGAAAATACGGTTATAAATCAGAATTTATTTCATCAAGTCTTATCAGACAGAAAATATCAAATATTTTATATTTTCGGTCTGATGAGACTTGTCGTAACAAATCATGAATTATAACCGTATTTTCGAGATGTGTTAAGCCTTTCCTTGATGTACATATATATATATATATATATATATATATATATATATATATATATATATATATATATATATGTGTGTGTGTGTGTGTGTGTGTGTGTGCGTGTGTGTGTGTGCGGCGCATGCGATGGAAACAAATAAAAACTCGACGGGAAGAATAACACGGTTTAGAACAGATTTCTGACTAGAAATATTTAAAACGTGGTCTATGTTATCTTTCAAACAGACCAAATATGTAATCGAATTAAAGTCAAATAGGTAACCCTTCTTCTCACGATTATAGTTTCGCCGATAGGAACAATACGTAATGATTCTATGTCAATGTAATCTTACTCTGAATATCGATGTGAAGTTTGAAACTGACAGTCGCCATACAGTGTCGATTCCTACGTGCATATTTTAATCTATTTGGTAAGCATTGGAAGGGTTTATATTTTAATCTGTCGATTGACATTTGTCTGCTTTATATTTTAGTCTCTATCGGTAAGCATTACTTGTACCTGTGTTTGGATACATCTCCTCTGGAAGGGTTCTTATGCTAACTGTTTTGGAGGCGCACTTGAATGATTTGCCTTTTGCCATTTGAAAAGACTTGGCTTCAAGAAAAATGGTTGATGTTGGCAAATGAAAAAATAGTTATTTTCCACCACCTTGCAGAAACTTAAAACCTGCAGTATCAGTCATATTCTCCTGACATGGGTTCATCGATTTGAATTTACTGCGATCTATACAGAACAATTTAAATGACTAAAAAATTGACTGTCTATAATCAGTAGAAAACTACATCACAATGTTTTCTAACAAACTTCACTGATCCAATTATATATATATATATATATATATATATATATATATATATATATATATATGATATTTATTCTGTTTATATTGAAAGGCCAAAAAATTAAGTTGGAATAAATGTTAAAATCTAATGTTGCTCTGAGCTCCGTAACAACTTTGATGTATTTGAAATGAAATCTTGCTGATGATAACAGTGTGCTAATGTCAGAAGTACTTGCAATAATTAATATGTAATTTTCTCTCTTCCTTTAATAATGACACCAAAAATTTATCCGTGAATATGAAAGGATCCAAGTGAAAATAAGTAGACAAAACTTGTCTAAATTATTCACTATATATATATATATATATATATATATATATGTGTGTGTGTGTGTGTGTGTGTGTGTGTGTGTGTGTGTGTGTGTGTGTGTGTGTGTGTACTACTGTATACATATATATATATACCGGGTGTAACAGAACATTGTTTAAACAGCATGGGATAATTATCCATTCAAAAAATATTTAATATATAAAAAACACTAAACCAGTTGAGTTCCCTTTTCCAGGTTTTTAGTTAAGACAGATATCTTGACACAGATTGTCGTTAGAGTCACTGAAAATCCCTTGAGTGATTCAGATTGAAAGTGAACAGGTTAAAATCATTTTGTGTTAGCCCCACTACGTCTTTCGAACTGAGCAATGATGTCAAATAACATCATTCGTGTCTTCAGTAATGGTACCAGCATTCATACTCTGGCTTTCATTTTCAAAGTCTATTCAGGAACCATCAAGAGAACGTTGAATAAGTTTAAAGAAAAGAGGGGACAGTAGAGAGGAAAACTAGATCAGGAGGTCACAACAGTAAGAGGAATAATCATTTCAATTTAGAGCTAAATGCATTTTTATTGTAGATAACTAGTAGTAGATTCTAATAGTGTTATAAAACCCTTGGAGAATTCCAGTACGATATCTTTAATGATTTCTCAAATACAACGGTTCAAAGCTTAATCTATGAATTAGACAAGTCTGCTGTTAGACCCGGTACACACACACACACACACACATATATATATATATATAATTATTTCTTTTTTAAATATGATTTCATCGCTACATAAGAATTCTCATGTTTCAAAAATAGAAGCTAAAAAACCATCTCTATTTCATCCTAAAGCGAATTTTGGAATAATTTATCTTGAAATTTACGGAGCTTTTTATGTATATATATTTATAATATTAATTACATGAAAACGGTGAAACCAGTTATTGTAATAAGGGGCGAAATTATAAATTATAATTTAGGCTCTACTTATGTATTGAGCACTGTTTTATTTTTTTAAAAATACTAAAGACCTTTGGATTATTAACCTAACGGTTCTTTCTTATTTTTCTATATATCTGCACACATAGATGTGTAAATGTGTGCGTGTGTGTGTCTGGGGGTGTTTGTCAATGATTTGTAATATTAAAAATTATACATTATTTATTTGTTCATTCTAAATTGCTTAATTTAGTTCATTTAATTATTTCATATTATTGACGTTTAGCAGATATAAAACATTTTTACATTAATTTTTTGCAATGTAACTTACTACCCGGGTTTGGAATCTTGTATTAAACACTTTTTAGTGTTTATACCTTTTAGTTGTGGCTGTTTTCAGCCTCCTTTTACAATATATTATTTTATATCATGTATATATATATATATATATATATATATATATATATATATATATATATATATATAGAGAGAGAGAGAGAGAGAGAGAGAGAGAGAGAGAGTGAGTGAGTGAAGGCAATTTTATGAAATAATTTTTACTTTATCGCCAGAAAGTTTTCCGCTCATTTGCAGTTTACGTTTGTCAAAGATGTATATTTACTCAGGGAAAATCAGCAAACACATCCTGTAATTTGCGTTTGGAAGCGCGTGGGTTTGTGTGTCATTCTAATGATGAGAATTTTCATCAATTACAGAAGACATTCAAGTGAAACAATCATCAACTAAATTGTGCATTAAGGAGTTAGTATTCAAGAATGTTCAATCAAAATAGATTTAGTAGGGACAAAGATCTGATGACACCGCTTTTTCACGTATGAATCGCCGCCTAAAAAGAAGGAGTAGGGTGTTTCCCGCTGGTTCTACGGATGGAGACTCATAGTAACATGGACTGAATACGTATGTAAAAAGTAAGTTTTATAAAATTAGAATCAGAAGGAGACAGTTACATTTTCTAGGACACAATGAAAACAGAGGGCTTGGAGAATTTGATACTCAAAGCACTTATCGAATGCAAGAGGGAGATAGAAATCAACCTACCTAACAAGTTTCTGTAAATGGATGACAAAACAATAAGAGATGGTGAAAAGACAAAGTTTATTAAAAAGTATAAAGAATAGGAAGTTGTAGAGATCTATGATCGCTGACGTCATGATGAAAGAAAAAAAGAAAAAAAAAACAAGTTATATAGTAATGCAGTCCGATATCTTTCGGTTCTGCTGAACTAACCTGCAATATGTAATTTTATATATAACAGTGAATGCTGAAACTGTTGTTAAATAAATATAAAACGATTTGGAGTAAGGAATGTTGATAATACTGTGGAGAGAAGAAATATGATGAATGAGAAAGTCTTAAAGAGAATTAGACTTAATCAGAAACAGCTGGTGACAATAACAAAGAGACGGTTGTAATTTTGGGGACAAATAACGAGGATAAAAGAATAGAGAATTGTCCAGAGGCTATATGGAGGGAACGAGATAAAGAGGAAAGCAGCAGGAAACATATTTTGAGTTAAGCGGTTCATAAGTTGTATTGGCTGGCCGATCTTATCCCAGAATGCCTGTTTTCTAGGGCGGCTTGCCAATCTCTCTTACAGACGTCTGCTCAGGCACATTTGAGCTTGTTCATCACTCACAAAGCTCACTTGTGCTTTATAGTGCAATTATTCTGAGCGGACCTTAGTTAAGAGTTTCTTGTAGAGAGCTCATCATCTGGAGAGATCAAAATTCTGAACAAAGACAATACGTTCAAACCCTCTGTCACGATGACTTGTGTGTAAGTGCTATCCCGACCATTGATGGCTTCCAAATAGTTCCGTTTACCTAATTTCATACGTTGTATGGTTTTCAGGCATTTTCCCAAAGTGACGCAAAGCTAGGATCAACCAACCAGGTGGATAGCATCAAGCAGTCGCCTTTCTGACAAATCGACCATGGTGATATTCGAAACTGAGTCTCTTGTTCGGAAATACAATGTTCTCGCTACTTGACCATGTTAATAAAGAGAAAGGGAATTGCACCGAATAAATACTGCTGAGAGTAAAACAAACAAAAACACAAGAAGCTGTAGAGAGCTATGATCACTTATTTTCAGAAGGGATATACCACAAAGAAGACATATAGAAATATTTAAGGGGAAAGTGGGGACTGGAAATTAAAAAGTCAGAAAAAGAGATTTACAGAAATAAAAAATAGAATGTGTCAGTAGATAATATAAGAAATGGACGAAATGACAAAAAGAACGATATATAAAATTTTAAAATAGATATAATAGTAATATATACATACATACATACATATATACATATATATATATATATATATATATATATATATATATATATATATATATATATATATATATTACTGGATGTATATCTATTTTAAAATTTTATATTTCGTACTTTTCATATTTTATATTTCGTTCTTTTTTCGGACTTTCGGCTAAGATCAAAATGTAGTATATATATATATATATATATATATATATATATATATATATATATATATATATATATATATATGGTTGGATTGATGTGAGTTTGTGACCCTGGTTTTCACGCATTTGCGATCGTCAGACAAACTGATTAATTTTTTAAATTTTGGATTCATGTAGATAGCGTGTATTGGTGTTATTATGGAAGTGGGGGAATCGTCGTCGTGATGTCACTCATGTTAACGCAAACATAGATGCATGTCCGTACACCCATTAAGGTACGCAGACACACATATACACTCGTTCGTCCGTCGGGGCTCATACAGACATAAACATATGTAGACAGTATGGGACTTGACATATGTATGTATATGTGTGCTGTTGTCTATATACATACTCATTTGTATGTTGAAATTCAAAGATCGGAGGTGGAGCGAAAATTTCTCGTCAATGTCTCGTGAATGTATACATGTCAGCAAACAGAAAATTTTTCTATTCTTTCGCTGAATAATATTTCTTTGCATGCACATATATACGTGTGATGGGGTTTGTGTAAAATTATAATAGGTAAAAATTGCTATTATTTTTAATTTTTTAAATTTGATTTGTTATTATTTTAAATCTAATTATTTCCTTGTTTTTTATGTATGCGTATATATAACTGGTAGAAATTGCAGTTTATAATCCTTATTGGTTTTTATATGGTGGCATTAAATATGTTGGGCGGAGGGGAGTAGTTTACGTTAATAATTATAGTGGGTTTATAAGATAATAATAGATGTGATGTGATAGTAATGTTGTAAGGGATTAGAGAAAATGATAATATAATTAGCTAATAGTTATTGTAAATTGGTAGAAGTGATTAGTAATGGTGATGGGAGAATGATAATAACAATGTTAGCTCTATCTCTGATACTGAGCGCTTTCTAATAAGTAACGCGCAAATAATATAAAAATAATAATATAACATTATATATATATATATATATATATATATATATATATATATATATATATATATATATATATATACACTTTTCACACACACATACACACACATATATATATATAGAGAGAGAGAGGGAGAGAGAAAGAAAGGGAGAGAGAAAGAGAAGCAAACATAGAGAAAGAGGGAAACTAGATCAAAGGAAGAGTCAGAGAAAGATGAGGAAGAAGTGATTGATAACGACAGAAAGAAAAGAAAGATTGATAAATAGAGGAAATGAAAGAAAAAAAAAAGAGAAAGAGAAAAGAGCCATGAAAATGTATAAGAAAAGGAAACAAAGATGAGGTGAAAGGGAGAAGCAGAGAAATCAGATTTTGAGAGGGAGAGATAAACAACAACAACAACAGAAAGAAGGGGTAGGCAGTTAGAAATGAGCTAAACCGTTTTAAGAGAGAGAAAGGAGGAAACATTTGAGAAGACAATTTAACGAGCTTTCACGAAGATGGTGTTTGGCAGCAAACGATGAGTATGTAGCCATTGGTTAATTTTGTAAGAATTCAGCGAGCTGATCGATTGCTTCCGTTCAATCAACAGGTACCCGAAGCTTGCTAATTAGAGGAATTGATAAATATAGAGCCGGGGGAACACCCTTCTGTCGAAATATAAAATGCCATAATTGGACGTTGAACGAAGAAAACTAATTGCTTTGTGCTCACTGGAATCGACCTACCGTAGATTAGAAAGGAAAAAAAATGAAGAGAATAATTCATGCATATATATATATATATATATGTGTGTGTGTGTGTGTGTGTGTGTGTGTGTAAACAGAGAGAAAAAGAAAATAAGAAAGGCGGTGGTAATAGAGAATCATAATAAAATGAATGAGCAAGATGTAAACAGAAAAGTAGAATGAAATAAAGGAAAAACAAAAAGAGAAAAAGAGAGAGAATAACAAGAAAAATTAACATATTTAGAAAAAAAAAACATTTCGAAAGGGAATTAAAAGTTAATCGAGAGCTGATGGCGAAAAGATGAATTAGAAGGAATAGAAACGAGAAAATGCTTGATTAAATACATTATATGTAAGTAAACATCAAATAAATCAATAATAACTAAACGGCTAACCTGGATCTTCTTGGCGGCAATAAACAGTGTCCAAAGTATGTGTTTTCTAATGACACAGTTTTTTTTTTGTTTTTTTTAAATATCTTCATTAAAAAAGCGATTATTAGAATTGTAATAAAATCTAAACATATGTAAGTAAATTTATAAATTTTCTTTGGAGGATCGACAAAAAAAAAAAATAAAAAAAAATAAACAATATTTATTCATTAGATTTTTTATTGGAATTATTGGCAAAAATTCGTTCAATTGCCAATAGATCCGAACCTTATAAAATGGTAAATAATAAGGATTTCCTTAGAGTTGGTTCTCATATTTTAATAATTTAGTAAATATTTATAAATTGATTAATAAAATTTTTTTTATATTTAATTCTTTATAAAAAGGAAAATGAAAATATATTGCATTAGTTTGAATTAAATTAATTTTTAGACTCTTGTACATATAAAATTATTCATGTAAATAAAAAATTAAATTTATAAATAGTATTTAACATTTTCATTGTAAATTCCCAAGAAGAAAACAAAAATATATGACTTCAATTTCATCATGCGCTTGTGTTTTATTACAATTCTAATAATTTTAAAGACAATAAATATTGCCAAAGAGTGAAGGTATTTCAAGTAAAAACGGCGACAAGGGAAAAAACAGTACCTTTGACACCACTTTTTTTGCGGGTACAAAGTTCCATGTTTGCAAATAAACTTATTTACTTATAGAATAAGTAAATAATCAATAAATAGATAAACAAACAAAAAACCGATTAAAAATAAAAGAATGAAAGGAAGTAAAGAAAGAATGAGTAAGTGGATAAACGGGTAGTTTAATAGGGATAGAGAAAGTTGCTTTCCAGAAGTTAAGCAAAATATTAAGACACTTTCAGTGGAAACAAAGGAATGGGTATTGAAATGTTAATGAATGATACAGAGAGGAGAGAAGAAAGATAGAGAGGAGAGAAAAAGATAGAGAGGAGAGAAGAAAGATAGAGAGGAGAGAAAAAGATAGAGAGGAGAGAAGAAAGAAGCGCGATATCGTTGAATATGTTGATGCAATCTGGAATGTAATAAAATAAGATAAAAACAGCGTGCAAAGAAAGAAATAAAAAAAAAGTAAGAAAGAATTGTAGAGAAGCAGCAGATATTTTTCTCGTAGTGAAACGACTTTCTCTCTGTATCTCTCGTCGTCTTCCCATTTTTTCTCCATTGAACTGTTTTACTCTGACACAGTTAAAGGGAGAAAGAATGCGAAGACACAGGGAAGAATTTCGGGAAAATGAGAGAAGATAATGAGCCAGAATAAGAGTAGGAGAAAGAAAGGAAAGAGGTCTTAATGAAGAAAGAAAAGGTGAAAATATGCTGAAACTTTAAAGAAATACATCAGCTGATAATCATTTTGAATGATGTCAAAAGAAAATAGTTTGCAATCTTTTCATACTATTGTGATTACGTGACACCAGCATCCGAAAATATATTTGAATAGTAAAAGGTAATATTTACTTTGATTTATTTGTTTGCAGCATATCAACATTCAATGGGTTATTTAATACCGAAAAGATTTTTAGAGTAGATTCGTATGAATACAATATGCATTCTTTGTAAGAAGTCAGTTTGTAGATCAGGTTTCATTGACATGTTTTTGCAAATAAGGTATTTGTCGAGAGTCAAAAGTATTGCTGGTAATTTTTTTTCTCCTTGATACAAAATTTAAAATATTCTAGAAAATGATTAACAATAAAATTTAAAATTTAGGAATTATATTTATTAACTAATAAACTACTTAGGGTAGTAAATCTAATATCTAACTTTCCGTGATCCGATTTTTTCTTATGAAAAACGTAGCGTAAATTAACAAGATCAGTCTTCAGTATAAACCGATCGAGGAATACAAACAATACTGATTATTCAATTTTATAATTTCTTGCAAGTATCTTCTCGCGTTTAAAGTAATTCATACAATACAAAAAAATACGAGGGAGATATATAAACAAAGCGAAAATTAGTAATAGGAGTGCAAATAAGGTGAAATGAAAGATTCGCCTGCTGCTGGAATGACACAACAGATTAACACGCATACATGAAATCAAATAAATACGTGAATTTCGCATTAAGCATTCATATACAAATGTTCACTCGTAATTCAATTCTTTTTGTTGCAAAAAGAGAAAAAATCGGATTTCCTTTGCTAGGAAGTTTGTAACTTGTTTCTTTCAACTTGTAAGCAAACAAAGATCAATTTTTATATTAAATAATAAAATTATTTAAATTTGTAGAGCTGTGTTTGAAAATTGTTTCTTTTCTTTACTTTTCACACGATTTTTCCTGTACACAGGTTTAAGACAGAGGGCGAATTGGAGTAAAAAGCATGGGTCGAAAGGACGGTAATGATTTGAAATAATGAAATCATTTTAAGAATTATAAAAGGTTAAAAGAATGAAAGGAAATTCCACCAGATGACATGAAAAAAAAAAATCAAATTCCCCAGATGAAAAAAGAGGGAAAAATTAAAATTCCCTAGATGAAAAAGAGAGAAAAAAATTTAACAGCTAAAGAAATGAGGATGAACGACTTGAAAAGATAACGATTAAAAAAAAAGTAAGAATTGTAGCCGATGAAAGGGTGAAGATATAGAGATAGTGAAAAGAAATATTGAAAAGAGATAGAGTTTTATTTACAATGACGCTCACCCTGTATAAGGCCCGGGATCCACTCAAGAGTAAGAGGCAATGTTTATGCGGATATATGGGGAAGATAACGGTTAACCCTAGATTTGAACAGGTTAAGATTGGAGTGATCGGGAAAAAACATCGTCTTGGGAAACTGTTCCACAGAACAGCGGTTCGCAGAAGAAGCAACTCGAATGGAACTTACATCTGACCAATGGAATACGAAGGGAATGATGCTAGTTCGTTACAATACCCGTAACATGCCTGGTCTTAGTTGTCATCATTAAAACTGGTGGAACTAAGGAATGTAGTTCGTCTGAGCACTTTCCGTGGAAATAGCGATAGAGCAGAGGGAAGCTTGTGACGTTTCATCTTTGAGAAAGGGTTTGTATAAATAATGTGTCCCTCACAAGAACGCGGACGCTTTTGGACTATCAAATTTGGAAATTGAAGACGCCGCAGCTCCTTTCCATATAACGGAGCAGTACTTAATTTTCGGCCTGATATGGCCATTGTAAAGGTAGATGATAGCACGAGGCGTCAGGAACGTACTGGGCGATACAGGGAACCAACCATTTTCCTAGCATCTTTGGCGATGGATCGTATGTACGAGCTCTACTTGAGGACTGAGTTGAGCTTAATTCCCAAAAGGGTTCAAGGCACGAGCTCTCACTGAGGGGACATCCATTCATCGAAACTAATGATAGTACTGGGATAGAGTAAAAGGGAGAGAGTAAGAAAGAGAGAGAGAGAGAGAGAGAGAGAGAGAGAGAGAGAGAGAGAGAGAGAAACAGTGAAATGCAGGGAATGCGTGAAAGTTGGAGTAAAACCAGAGATAGTGAGAAGTAAGGTTAATAACGAAAGAGAGAAACATCAAGAAAGATTGAAAGCCATAGATAAAGTAAAAGAAAAAAATTGAATTAAGTGGAAATAAAGAAAAAAGGAAATGTACGATTTGGTGTTTCATTAGAAAAATTGCGCATCGATGTACGAGCAATAATTTGATTCTGACTGAAAGGCATTTTATCTGAATTTCTTGGCTGAAAAGTTATAATTATTTGCATTACATTCAGTCGAACTAACATAAAAGCAAAGTGGAGGACAATAGTCTGACTTTAGATAATGTAAATAACAAAAGAATAAATCGCAACATTTCTTATTTCAACATTGAAGTCACCGTTAATTTGGACAGATCAAAACAATGAAAATATAAATCTTTGTTAATGTCTGAAGATATAGGTATATATGAAATATATTTATATATATATTTCTGTGTTTAGATTTTTCGTTTTTATATATTAGATGGTGTTATTTTTATGCGTATATATCTATTTTTCTGTCCATGTCTATTTTAATGCCCTTTCTTTCCCTAATGTTTGTTTTTCTGTTCTTCCCATGTCGAATTTTATCTATTTTACCACACACACACACACACACACACATACACACACACACACACATATATATATATATATATATATATATATATATATATATATATAAATGTTACGTGTTTGGTTTGGTTTGGTTTGGTTTGGTCTATTTTATTTTGTTTTACGGTATATCAACCTCATTGGGTTATTTAATGTCGACAACATTTTTAGCATAGTTTCGTATGAATACAATATGTATTGTTTGGTTTACATTGGTTTGGTTTATTTTGTTTTACGGCATATTAACCTCAATGGGTTATTTAATGCTGGCAATTTTTTATTCCTGGAGATATTTTGTTTTGTCAAAATTTTGTTTCTAGTAATACCTTTCCTTCAAAATTTTATTGCTGGTAATAATTTTTTTCAAAAAGTATTGGTGGTAATAGTTAATAAAATATAGTTGCCCATAGCTGGGACCCTAACAGGTGCTACCACTCCGTGTCAGGGTGGATCTGGAAACATCAGCAATTAAGAAGTGGTTCCACGCTCCTCAAAACCTCCTGATAAGAGGCCTTAGTGCTGGACGGAGCTTATCGTCTTACCCAGGATGCGGATGTAGTTTAAAGTCTTTATCGTCCAGGACGATATATGTTACGTGCTAATGAATATAAACTCGACGAATTACTTAATTATGATTCTTCAAATCCCCCTAGTAATTTCTATAACTTGTATAATCTTGGTTGAACCGGTTTCTAATGCTCTGGATGGAGCGCTTTGAGGATAGAAGACATGACACATGGGAGCACAGTCCGTTGGACTAATTAAAATTGGATGAGTTACAAGACGGAATTTATGAAGAGCGGCGCTATTTTGAGCCTGGTTTGTTACTCTTCGTCACTGACCCCCATTGCTCCAGGAGGTATGAAGCTTAGTAAGGGTCCGTGTTCGATTCTTAGTAGTGGATGCGCACGGCTGAGCCACAAAAACGGACCAAACGGTCGGCCAGGGCGTTCTGCATTCCGTTGAGGATTCTTCTAGATTCGATGAATTATTTAATTATGTTATTCAAATCGCTCTAATAATTTCTATCAGCACACACACACAGACACAGACACAGACACACACGCACAAACACACACACACACACACACACACACACACACACACATATATATATATATATATATATAATTATTTATTTGAAAGTTATAACATAAAAATGTTATAAAATCACTACAAAAATAGCCATTTTGTTTCAACACTTCTGGTGTCTTATAAAGTGATGGTGTTGAATGTAGAATAGAGGGTTTTAAAAGGTTCAAATCAATCAAGCATCCCAGCGGAAACGCTGTTACATAAGCTGGAATGACCAATCAAAATATAAGTATATGAGAATTCAAAAAACTTGACAACGAACTAAGGTTATAATAATTATTGAATACTTTAATGTTGGCGTTAGACTAAAATAGAATTTATTCTAACTGATAAATATTAAATTATATGATAATATTTGAAATTAAAAATTACCCATTTTAAAATTTAAATTTAATCTATAATAAGTTTAAAATTATAAAATTACTGAGGAAAAAAGATAGTGGACATCATCTCTAAATTAGACTCTCAGAAAGCAAGTAGTGGTGACGGTATACCAGTCGTAGACCTAAAGAAGTGTGCCCCTAAGCTGGCTCTAGTTCTCTCCAAACTATACAACTGTTGGCAGCCTGTTGGAATTCCTCCTCTGTTGTCTCTGACTTTAAGAACTCTAGAGACCCTTCTGACCCTGTAAACTACGGTCCAATCAGTCTCATACCACTCTTCAGCAAAGTCTTCGAGGATTTAATCAATATCGAAGTGGTTAACCATCTTACCTCTCACGACTACTCTCTGAAAAACAATATGATTTCCGCCCTACCCGGTTTACCGCTGATATGCTTACGACCATAAATGACTATAACTTGATAATAACAGCGAAGCTCGGCTTGTGGCTCTAGATGTATCTAAGGCGTTTGACAGGATTTGGCATGCCGGTTTTTTTTACGTAAGCTTCAGGGATACGGTATTACAGCAGATTATTTGATTTAATCCAATCATTCCTGTCAAACAGTAAAATGAAAGGTTCTCTTTCAGTTCCTTTCATACGGAAGCTGGTGTTCCACAATGTTCTATCCTTAAGCATACACTGCTTCTGATCTTCATCAACGATCTTCCTGATTTCATCGGTTCTCAAGTAAGTATCTACGCAGAAGACACTGGCATTTACTCCTGTCTCAGTAGTAAATCTGGGTTTGCTGACAAAGTTAACCTGGCCGTTGGTGTCGAAAAGGACCTCTAATCTGTGGTTGACCGGGGCAGGAAATAGCTTGTAAATTTTAATGCTTCCAAAACGAAACTGCTCTCATTTATGTACCATAGAGAAACATCTCTGCCTCATATCAGCATGGGTGATGCTCAACTTCACGTGAGCGCCTCACTGCGATTACTTGATCTCAAGTTTTCCACTGACCTGAGGTGGAACAACTTCATTGAATCGATAGCTGTATCTAACGAAGGAAAGTTGGTTCTCTGTGTCGCACCAGAAGCTTTTTACAGCCTGAATCCATTCTTCACATCTAGAAATCTACCATTCGTCCATACATGGAATATTGTTGTCATATATAGTCTGGTGTCCGCACTGTTCATCCCGAGGTTCTCGTCAAAAACTAAAGACGGATATGCAATATGACCTGTTCTGACTTGGCATCTTGACTCCAGTCACTTTCTCAACGCCGTAATGTGGCTTCCCTCTGTCTTTTCTACAGATATTTTCATGGCAACTGTTCTGATGAGCTATTTTCACTTATGCGCCGACTGCATGAATTTCAGCGTGCTACTACTTTGGCTACTCGGTCCAACTCTTTTACAGCCAAAACAGTTAAATTTAACCGCCAGTTCTACACATGATACTAATACAGGAGCTGCTCTTGAAGTATCTTCTATGCGGTACTATGAGATTTAGGACATGCTAGGACTACTAGAATTCTTCCTCAATCCATAGTTTGTGGTGCCACGGATATTGACTCAGCAACGCGACAATAAACAACATCAAAGTTTAGGTGACTCGGCTGACTTCGGTCTGGAAACGAAATCTACAGCTGCGCATCCTCGCGACCATTACAATTCGTACGACTGTATGTAAAAATCATATCTGTCTGCTCACGATATGAATATCCTGTCATTATTAAATGGACTAGTACACACGTTAAACACAATAGCCACAAATGTATACGAATAACAAATGTAACCTAGTCCATCGGCAACACAGCGCAATCTCATATAAACTTTCTTTAATCTTATAAACTCAAAAACGAAGGATTTAGGGACATATTGACTTTTTATATATTTATATTTATATTTAGGGTTTATATTAATCTTACTCCTTGTTTTGTTGTGAAAAAAAAAAAAAACGCCCCAGAGTTTGTAAAATTATTTTGATACACCCTGTCTATCTCCCTCCCTCTCTCTCTCTCTCTCTCTATATATATATATATATATATATATATATATATATATATATATATATATATATATGTACAAGTATATGATTGGTGTATACGGAATAAATTCCTATAACCAACAATTACTATTCTTAAATATATATTACATCCTAATCCTAATACACTTGGAAAAGGGTATACATATGCCCCCCACCACGCCTCAGCTATGGGCAAATAGTAGCACGGACTACGAAGTGTTATAGCTTTGGTTGCCAAATTGTGTAAGAGAAGGATAAATTTGAAATCAATACCTGCGGCTGTTCGTTTGGGGACTTTAGGGCGTACTGTGCACCTTTTTTTCTGTATTTGTCTCTTACAAAATTGTGATTGGTTCTACTGAAGCCTTCATCACTAGAATCAAATGCTATATGCATGTAGTCTGGCTGTTGGTTCTAAGAACTGAGATGTTTAACCCTCATCCGTCAAAAAAAAAAAAAACCTAAACAAAACAAACCAAAAAACCAAAAAACAGGAGAGTCCAGTATGTATGCATACAAGTTTGATTAAAGACGACAGACAAGGTACTGCGATTAAGTTTTTTTCTTTTGTGCATACAGATATTTTTTCTTTCCTGGACATAAAGTATGCAAAAATTGTCTGATTATATATATATATATATATATATATATATATATATATATATATATATATATATATATATACAGTAGCGTCCAAAACTAAGGGACAAAATTTTAAAACCTAATATTTGTTACAAATAACAACTGTGAAAGGCTGAAATTTTGAAAACTGCTAGTCGTTATCATCCATAATAACATACTAAAATTTGAATCATTTGCAAAGGATAGAAAAAGAATTATACCAATTATTTATTTATTTTCAAAATAGGATCGTCCAAAAGTAAGGGACAAAATTGAGAAAAACAATGTAAACAGTATGCTATATTCAAATTTTTTGATTTCCTCTAAAGAATAAGTCTTACTTAGTCATTTGTAAACGTTGCATTAGCCGGCACCATGGCGAAACGCCAAAAACTTGATTACTCTGTGAGACAAGCTATTGTGAAGCTACACAAGGAAAAGCACACCATTAGAGAGATTTCAGAGAAAGTGAAACGTTCCAAGAGTGTTGTAGGCAGGGTTGCTAAATCCTACAATGATACTGGCAAAATAGTTAGTGCTTTTAAAAACGGCAGACCCCGCAAAACTTCGGCAAGAGAAGATAGAATAATGCAGCGTATGTCATTAAAGGACCGTTTTAAGTCTTGCACAGAAATTAAAAGGGTTATGAATAGTACCTCAAGTGTTAATGTGTCAAGACAGACTGTTTGTAGACGACTGCAAGAAATAGGGCTGTTTAATCGAACCCCAGGGAAGAAACCACTTGTTAGTTCGAAGAATAAGAAGAGATTAGAGTTTGCAAACAGGTATGTAATTTGGACATATGAAAATTGGACAAAAGTATTTTTCAGTGATGAAAGCAAGTTTAATTTATTTGGAAATGATGAAAAAAACAATGTAAAGAGACGTATTGGTGAAAGATTAAGTGCAAAGTGTACTAAGAAAACTGTCAAGTTTGGGGGCGGAAGCGTCATGGTATTTGGAATGTTTCTAGCGAAGGTACAACGCCTCTTGTCCGGTTACAAACTCGTGTAAACGCGCAGATCTATAAAAACATTGTTCAAGATCATGTTGTGCCAATCATACAGAATTCAGGTTTCGATAGGGCTACATTTATGCAAGATAATGCCCCATGTCACAAGGCAAAGGTGGTAATGAGTTACGTTAGCGAGCAAGATTTGGAAATTATGGATTGGCCACCGCAAAGTCCTGACTTAAATCCAATAGAAAATCTTTGGAAGACATTAGGAGTGAAAGTTATGGAAAGAAATCCGACTAACACGGAGGATTTGTGGGTGAAGCTTCAAGAAGAATGGTCTAAAATTAGTATCGAGGATTGTCAAAAACTGATTCGTTCTTGTAGTCGAAGATGTGCAGCTGTCATTGAAAGCAAGGGCTCATTTACTACATATTGATTGTACATGTATTTTTATTGTTTTTTTGCTGTTTACATTGTTTTTCTCAATTTTGTCCCTTACTTTTGGACGTTCCAAATTTGAAAATAAATAAATAATTGTTATAATTCTTTTTCAATCCTTTGCAAATGATTCAAATTTTAGTATGTTATTATGGATGATAACGACTACCAGTTGTCAAAATTTCAGCTTTTCACAGTTGTTATTTCTAACAAATATTAGGTTTTAAAATTTTGTCCCTTAGTTTTGGACGCTACTGTATATATATATAGTAAGGAACAGAATTATTGCTCCCGCTGAATATTTGGATATTTTCTAGAGAAATGTGCATATTTGCAAGTACTTGCTAAATTTACCACAAATAGTAGATTCCCAATTTAGTTTTGAGTAATTCGCGAACTTTTAGACGTTTCAATCTTATATATATATATATATATATATATATATATATATATATATATATATATATATATATATATATATATATGTAAGTATAGATTTTTTTGCTCTGGTTTTGTTTTACTGTTTCTGGAGCAGGAGAACTAGTAGGAGTAAAATTTATCATGGATAAAGAGCAGTATTTGGTTATTCTTAAAAATAATATAAAGTGCATGAAAGTTGTCTTTGGGGCATCACTGGACATTCCAACATGACAATGACCCAAAGCACACGGCATTAATTGTTAGAAAATACTTGGATGACAGCTGAGTTAAAGTAATGCAGTGCCCCGCAAAAAGGCTTTATCTAAACCCCATTTAAGATTGTATGGCCATATTTGAAGGAAAAGGTAGAACAATGAAGTCCTTCAAATTTCGAGTAACTAGAAGCTATTGCCAAGGAAGAATGGAGCAAAGATTCAGTGTGTGTGGTGATCGTGTAAAACGATTAAAGACAATAACCTAGAATAAAATTAAACAATTGATTATTGGGGCAAGAGGACCAATCATTTTGTCCGATGTTAAATATTTTTAGTGTTTTTTGTATTATTGTTTGGCATTAAAATATTTTGTGAGCATTACTGCGCATTCTTTCAAATCCATTATTCCACAATTTGAGTAAAAATACACATGAAGTTTCCATAAAAAATTGAGCCATTACAGATTTATTTTTAATTATGGAAGACGGGACGGGCAATGAATAATTCTGTCCACAAGTATATATATATATATATATATATATATATATATATATATATATATATATATAGTTAAGTAACGAAACCCTTGGTAATCCGTATGGGTAGTCCCAACGAGGATGAAATCCTGAGAGCTCAATGTAAATTCAGAGCTAATAATTTAAAGAAAAACAGACCACTTTAAGGCTCCATTGTAATAGTTTATTTCACCAGAAAACTTTTAAATTATTCTGAATCTTCAGACATCACTTTCAAACGGGGACACGAAAAGTGAAATGAACAATTTACACTTTTGACGGGTAGTATTAAGTTTAAGTAATTTAACAGAGAAGGTAGCGAGAAGTGGTGTGAGAGACGGTCGAGTGTAGAGAGGGTTTATTTTTATATTACTTTCTATCATACTTAATATTGAGGAAGGAGAGGGTATATATATATATATATATATATATATATATATAGGTCTTTGCATTCGACTTTTTAAAAAGTTTGTATGGTTTTTCACAAGACCATCACTACTAGGAAGTAGGAATGTAGAATACCATAGTAATTCAAAGTTAATTGGTTAGTTGATCACCATAATCGTTTACATCCTAAAAAGACACAGCATTTAAACCTAAGTTATTTTATACTAAAGCTACTCTATTACAAGTCTCACGTGCCACTTGTGGTAAAAGTGTAGTGTATGAAGTGTATGATATGAATGTAAGAGGTGGTAGATGATGGTAAAGATTATCACGATAATGAGGACATATCGATTGAATCTTTGATAAATTTATTTAAACAGGGACTGATAAAAAAATAATGGCTGTTCCAATTTAATTTTAAACAATTAAGGGATAATTTCTAGTTTTTCACGACATGAACCATAAAACATCTAAAAACGCAAGGAAATATTTTTCTTGCTCTTTTCTTTTTTCTAAACAATAATACTTTAAAATGTTTGTTCCTGTGGTAATGCGTAGAAATAGAAATGCTTTCCGTAGAACCTATGTTTTTGAAACGAAAAAATGATGCAAATATCCACTAGAGGTTATTGAATATTTATGAAAATGTTACACGTGATATAAGAATAGACATCTGATGAGCTTGTAATGTCGATCCGAGAAAGAAAAAAGAAACTGCTTTAAATGGAAGACCCCACGTTGACAGGTCAGCCGCTAGTGTGAATAAAATATACTGATCCTCTCATTACAGCTGACATAAAATGATATTAAAGTTGTAGCTGTAGATTAGTGTAGTTTCTTGCCTGTGTAGTGTAGGATCTAAGAATTATGACCGACTGCGTGAAGAAGCAGAGAGAAATTATCCTCAGACTTTCATCTGTTTGGGCCAATGAAGAAGACACGCAAGTTCAAAACTTCTAGAAGCTGGGTATACAAGGACACATTCAAATGTAGAATAGTACCAATTAAATGGAAGGAAAATCCTTGGATCGTGAAACTATTGTGTTAATTTTGATGTGTTTTGTCTCGTGTATTTAAAGAATCATATGGGTAAACAGTAATAATCGCAAAACGTTAAAAAATATAATCTCATTTTGACGGCATATGTAAACAAGTAAAACAAATAATCTCGTAAATGTTTATAGAATAAAGGTGGTAGTTATATCATTTTATTAGATTGCTGACAAGACATAATACAAATGAAATAACATCGAAAGAGAACAAGTCTACATTTCTTGGCGGGTAAGAAACAAAAAATCTCTGATACCTTACTCCGATCTATCTTTCCTACGCTCACTCGGCCAATCAAAATCCACTTCACTATTATGGATCACATCTGACCCCATTTGGCAAGCACTAGAAGTCGAAGTCGGGATAAATTTCCATTAAAAATAATAATCGGCTAAACTACTATTTAACACACATACACACGCACGCGCACACACACACACATACATACATACATACATACATATATTTTCTCCAGCATTGATATATTTATTTATTTTCTGTCTGTCTAGAGAGGTTATATATAAATATAATATATTATATCATAAAGAAGTAATTATACAAAGAATTAATTAGCAATATTTGTTCTTTGTAAAATTACTTCTTTACGATATGGTATATATACTGCACAAATTAATATATTTACGAAAAAATATAATATACATATATATATATAGACAGAGAATTATCATATATATATATATATATATATATATATATATATATATATATATATATATATATATAGGGAGAGAGAGAGAGAGAGAGAGTGAGAAAGAGAAAGACTATTTGCAGACTTCCTTCTTACCTTCATCTATAGACTGTGGTAATACTCACATAACTTCATGTGGCACTGCTGTTGTTTCAGTAATAATTAACGTTTTATGATTAGGAGTTGATAACTACAACAAGAAGGTCAAGAATTCATCGTTATCCCTCCTCTAGATTAAGCCCAGAAACTCTTACCTCCCGTGTTTAATTAATGCTTAACTGATGTAAATATATATATATATATTTCATACCTTTCGCATGGGCCTCGGTTGGAATTTGAACTCTCTTCGGCTATCTGCTTTCATTGCCAATAACATTTATTTATCCCCAAGTTAATTATTGAACAGCAAAATTTAATCTTAAAAAGAAGTTGAAAAAATTTTTTCAAGCCTATTACGTTATATTTGAATTTATTTTTCAAAAAGACATATTTTTTTGATAGATACAACATCGGCACAAGACAGCAATTCTTGAACACCTGTTTTGAATTAAACCCTTTTCTTTTTATAGTCTATTTATGTCATATTAAACAGAGATGAAACAATGCAAAGTGAATGAAGAATTGTTTAATTACCGTCTCCTGAGTTATTTTAATTGGGAGAAATGAAGTCTAACTTTCCTATTTTAAAACACATAACTAAAAGGGGAAAAATAGAATATTTTCTAAGCTAAGCGCTGAATGTCGACACAGGTGATGCTTCTCGGCATTCAATGTAATGTCCAACGGACTGTAATTACATCGCTGTTTGTACTGAAATATTCTGTTAACTTGGTGCCCACAGAGCACAGTTCAATTTGGTTTTCCGTCTGTTACATTCTAATTCGCATGCCCGCACCGTTCTTCGGTGAAATGTTTTGGCATGGGAAAGTTGTTAATTATTGTTATTGCCACAGTGGACTGCTGTGGAGCTTATATAAACATTCTTCCTTATATGAAGAGCGTCGCCCCAATTGTTGTTGATGCAGCGTTTCTTTTTTTCTTTCTCTTGCTGTTATTGTTTAAGACTGTGGACATTATCCTGGTTGCGCACCTGTGACGTCTAATGACCGTAAGTAAAATTCAAGACACGTCCAATCACAGAGATCTGTTTTCTCTCGGAGTTAAACCTTCTGTACTTCGTAGCCTTCTTCTCTTTGGCATTTTTTTTATTTCAGAAAGATACTCCATTTTTCACGAAATTTCCTTCCCATACATTCTCTCTCTCTAATTTAATTGCTTCTCAATTTCACCCTCTCTAACTCGTTACACTGCTTCTATCACTATTGTACTCGCCTCTCTCCAATTCAAAGTCCATCTTTTACAACGGTTTTCGTTTCTATACTTTTCTCTTACGCTACCCGCTCTCTATCACGCATGCGCACACTGTGCGTGCGTGTGAGGTTTACTTTCTTAACGGCTTGATTTGTATTTTCTGCAGCAAAGTTCTTTCGTGCGCAAACTTTTCTGCCTTTAAGCCAATCCACTCCAAATCTTTCATCTGGTTTTCTTTTCCTCAAGGAATTGTCCCTCTTTGTTTCATAAATGCAAGCACACACACAAGTATTGTGCCAGTTTTTTTTATGAAGAGTCTGCCTCCTTGTAAATCAAGATGGAAAATGTGGGTGTGAACACGGACCAAACGTCCAATATACAAAAGGATGTTTCTCAATCTGAAGCAGGGATAAAAACGTGAGGCATAGATAGATGTGACTAGACTAAGATAGATAGATAGATAGATAGATAGATAGATAGATACTTTTTCTTCAGTTTATCAACACATTGTAGGTAATTTAAAGCTAGAAAATATTTTTAGGTTGAGATAATAATGATTAAGTGATATAAATCTTACAAAAATACAGCTGGGGAAAAGAGGTGGACTCATCGCTATCCCAATGATATTTGCACATAAGTGAATATAACGAACCCACGAATTGGAATTCGGCTCTCCGATTAACAATTCCATGTTATTATCCATTTTGCTAACGCACATCCAAGTTTACAGCATCTGGTATTCCCAAGCGGTCACCTATTTAGATACTGACCCAGCTCGACGTTGCTTACCATTCTTCTATACTGTTCTTATCGAGGTTCTCGATAAAATCCAAAGACTGATATGCAATGTGATTTGTCCTGACTTGGCAACGCGACTCTAATCACTTTCTCAGAAACGTGATGTGGCATCCCGCTGTCTTTTCTACAAATATTTTCATGGCAACTATTTTAATGAACTATTTCCCTGGTACCCCGACTGCATGTATTTAAGAAATCTACGAGGTGGCATGTAACCGCCTCTTCTACTCCAACATCTTTTCCTCTCGCACTTCCCGACAGATGAACTCCTTTCCTCTTACTTGCTTCCCTGATAACTATAATCTTAAAATATTTAAATGTAATCGACATCTTCTGATACCTTGATCAACGATCTTCTTTTTATCCATTGCTCAATCCTCCCTATATCCAGTCTTTTCTCTTAATTTCACTCTCTTTAACCCCGTACTAGTGGCACTCACGCTTTGTTTCGGGTCAAATGGTATATATATACATAGATATATACATACATACATACATACATATATACATACATACAAATATATATATATATATATATATATGTATGTACATATATACACATATATATATATATATGTGTGTGTGTGTATGTGAGTGTATCTGTGTGTGTGTGTGTGATCTAATTAGAATATAGTAATTCCGACAGAGTTTTTAAATTTTTGACAAATGGAAACGTTTCATGAAATAGATTGGATTAAAAATTGATCTGATTATGCATTTCGCCTTTCAAGACTTAATCAGATCCGAAAACGAAAGAATAAAACGTGTGTATGTGTATTTGTGTGTCTGCTTAAATAATGAATCTTAGTACTTTTTTCCTTAAGCTGGAGTTTCTCGTGATTAAAGAAAGAAAATGAGTGACTTTTCCAAAAAAGTCTTTAATATTTATTCTGGAATCTTTTCTTTAGAATTCTTAGTTTGATTCAAAAGTTCCTAATGTATTTTCGCAGCTTTTTTTTTAATAGAAATAAATGCAAATCCTCTTCTCATTATGAGAATGACTCGAAAGCAAGAAATTCATTTAGAATTTTCTGAAATGGAGCTAAAGCCGAGCCTCATACTATTTTTCAGGATAGGTTGAAAGTAAAAGATTTGTTTATTGCTCTATTCATGCGTTTTCCGTGTGGAAAATATGTTTTTAAATTAAGATTAGAATATATTAGGAAACACATATTTTCAGATTAGTGCATATATATATATATATATATATATATATATATATATATATATATATATATATATATATTATGAATTAAATAATAAGAAATATGTTTTTTTGCTACACGGTCATAACCAAGTTTCAAAAATGGAAGTTAATGACTTCAAATTTAACTTTATAATGAAATCGAAAGGATTAGTTCCATTTCATCTTCAAGCGAATATTGGGAATAACTTATTTTTAAAATTACTGAGTTTTAAACGCACACATAAATCCATAATTCGCAGTTACCTAGGATACAGGGAAATCCAATCATTCAAAATAGCGGCGGTAGCGTGTTCATTTATATTAACTATTTTTATATCAATTATGAGTTACATTCGAGAAATTAAATTTGAAGTTTTAGCTTCCATTTTTGAAACATGGTTATTAATGTGTAGCAAAAAACATATTTTAAATCAGTTAATTTATAATATTTAGGCTCTGCAAATTTACATTGAGCACTGTTTTTGTAAAAAAAAATATCAGTAGGAACACCGGATTATATCTCTTACTGTTCTTCCTTATATATATATATTTATAAACAAAACGCACATCACACCAAAAATATCTTGGAAGATAAGGAAAAAATCATCAGCCTACAACAACCAATCAAAAATTTGCAAACTTTGCTTGGAGGAAAAAATAGCTATCATTACTTTCCCCGACCAAAATAAATTATTAAACAAAAGATCCGAGCTCATCTCAAAATGCAGACATGAAAATAAATTTTTACTACGTAACCTAAAAATGAAAAACGGAAAAAATAAAATAAAAACAAATAAATATACTAATAAACGAAATAACAATAAAAAAATAGAAATAAAACATAAATAAATACTATGTTACTTAAAAATCGAAAACCGAAAAGAGAAAATATACAAGTAAAATAAATTGACCTAAATTCATCCAAGTAAATAAATAAACAAACCAAACCCAAATAAAGATAATCAATTAAAAACTGTTCCCGCTAAAATAATACTTAGAATGAACTGCAACAATCAACCCCAAAATTGAACAAATAATTAAATTCTGAAACCAAAACAAAACTGTTAAATCAGTGATCTAAACAAATTTTTACTACGTTAATAAACAAATAAATAAATAAATAAAATAAGAAACAAAAAAATAAAAACAAACAATATAATTTGACCCAAATAAATAAACAAACGACTTCCGGTAAAATAACCGCCATAATAGAATGCCCATAATGCACCACTAACCCGTATATATATAAATAGCCGAGAAAAATAACAGCATATGTGGCCTGACGATTGCATATAGAAAGAAACAGACTGTCGCCCCTAAGTGTTGACTTCTATGTTCACTTATATATATATATATATATATATATATATATATATATATATATATATATATATATATATGAGAAGACTTAGATGCAAAAAACCAGAGAGAGACATAGCTAGATGGATAGATAGATAGGAAGGAAGGAATGAAGGAAGTTTGGAAGGATATTAATGAGATACATAAAGAAAAAAGGCAAAGAGTTAAGCTAGGCTAACAAAATAGAGACCGAGTTATTTGAGAAGTCTATGAGATCTATTGTGATACAAAAATCTTACTTGTGTGATAGTTTGCCAAAGCTGGCTGAATCATGAAAACATTTAGTAAAGCTCTCTCTCTCTCTCTCTCTCTCTCTCTCTCTCTATCATCCTAATTTTCCCCCTAACAATATCCTAATTCTTCTTCTATGTGCCGTGTCCGTTCAGCACGTGGTCAGTAACGCTTATCTTTTTGCAATATTTCCCAACATTTATTTACATTATTCTGGCTATTGTTCTCATCTATGTAGCCAGATTTATTATAACGTTTCGGCTGTTGTAGCCTCCGGCCTTCTTCAGGTGGTTGCAATGTCGAACTGAACCATTTACTTCGCTCTCTGGGGTAGACTGTTCTAGTTCTATGTGTCATGTTTAATGGGTGTCAGTTACCAGTTATCTGTTAATTTTCACTCTGAAAGTTCTCCACTGCCTTAACCGCGTATTGAACTCACACTCTTTGGGTTCTGTCATTGGATCTAACCAACACCTTTATCCACTGTGCCATGTGTCCTTGGTGGAACTAGAACAGTCTACCCCAGTGAGCGAAATAAAGGGTTCAGTTCGACATTCCAACCACCTGAAGAAGGCCGCCGCGTACAATGGCCGAAACGTTGTAATAAATATGGCGACAAGGGTGAGCACAATAGTCCGAATAATGTAAATAATGTACATAATACCTCTTCCCAAACCTTGTTCTGCCAAACATTTACTAGCTAAGTTATCCATTGTTTTCCTCTATCCCTCTTACCTATATATATATATATATATATATATATATATATATATATATATATATATATATATATATATATATATATGCGCGTGTGTGTGTGTGATTTAATTAGAATATAGTAATTCCGAGTTTAAGCGTGCTACTAGTTTTGCAACTCGTTCCAACAATTTTACAGTCGAAAAATTTAAATGTAACCGCCTGTTCTATTCCAAAAGTTTTTTAAAACTAGGAACATATTTATAGAAACTTTTATACACGAAGTGCATATTAATTTATTGGAAGATAATTTTTTCTATAGGAACACATTTAGAAAAAATAATGTCTTTACACATTTGTTTGAGAGGTGATGAATTAGTTTAAGGAATGTTATATAACCATTGATTCCCTCATTGTTTTGTTAATTCCTCTTACTCTGAAACCTAAAACTTTCTCGCAACCATGTCCAATAAAACTTCTATCTTTCATCATTTGAGTTTTATCAGCCTCACAATCACTATTGTGAGTGTCAAATTTTCCCTGTCCTCTTTCCGCATTATGTGCCCTAGAAATTTCAATTTCAATCGTCTCTTTCTCATGCTACGTATAATTTTTCTTTTGTTTCATTTCTCTAAAGCTTTGCCGTTGCGCACGTGTTCAGCCCATGACAGTCTCAGAATCCTTGTTTAGAAACATATTTCTCTTGCCTCAAGTCCCTTCTCTATCTGTAATGAGATCGTCCAGTATTCACTGTCACATATGCATACTCATATTACGCAGAAGTTTAGTATTTTTTCTTTGGCTTCAATGAAATATTCCAGAATCTTAATACTTAGCTTAAATTTTAGAAGGCATTTTTCACTATCCTATTTACATTAATAACAAAGAACGTTAAAGTTGCTATTTTAGGACTAGTATTAAACTGTTAGAGGAGGCACGGTGGAGTAATGGATAGAGGCTCGGATTGAGGAATCAGAGAACTGAGTTCGAATTCCAGTCAAATCTATTACATTCACTTACGGAATGGTATGAATCCTCTTCTCCTCCTCCGCCCCAGCTATGGGTAAATAGCAAGGCAGACCGGGTTCTATAGCCTTGGATGACAACTGGTCTACTGCAGAAAGAAATAGGGGGAAAAATCCCTGCCTCGTGAGTCATACATCGAATGATACATAATCGCCTAAGTGTGTATCACGTATGGTACATAACTGACTGATTAAACTGCTGTCTGGACGTGTGAGTTGAGCATATGTTATCAGTGCAGAAAATGCGATTGATGAACTGGGTTCAATTTGCAACATGGCCTGCTGCATTCAACTCCGCGCAAATGCATTTGCGGAAGCTATGACTCATTTCCACATCTCCCAAACTATAGAGTAAATAGGAACTTAGATAGAGATTCATAGAGTTCCATGGCAACAATTGGAAGAAAGAAAATTTGGAATTTTGAACCGGGGAAAATTTAAGAGAAAGCTACTTCACTATTTTTCCAAAGAATGTGTGAAAATTCATAAATAACATAAAAAATCCATATTTAGAACATCGTGTTTATGTACATCCTGAATGTTGTTCAGATAAATGAGATATAAGAAAAATATCTTCAAATTTTCATGACGGCACTACTTTTTGGAGTTCTATATAATGGCAAAAGTAACTTAAATATTAACTGTTTCCTTATATTCGGCATTCATTGACCGAGCAGCTTGTGTGATTTTCGTTTGAAATTTATGAAATATTTCTCTTCAAACAATTTTTCAAGAAAATAAGATTCTCAAACACACTATTAATGGGGTTTTCCTTATTAGCCTTTGCTTTGAAGTAGTTTGGGATATCAACACGTGATTGTAACTGTTGCTGCCTTTGCTGAAAGTCCTCAAGAGATATAGTTTCTGCTATTTGGTACAGTTCTTTGATTGTAATTCTGTAGTGCCAGTTCACAAGTTTCGAAGAAGGATAGTCTTCACGAAGATCCATAGGATTCACTCGATCAAAACCATTTTAAACATTGATCTTAGTAAACGATTGAATATAGCAGACAGATATGTCTGAACGGTTTTTTGAACATGCCCGACATCCATTGGGAAGTCTTCGTTGGATGAAGTTATTTAAGGACTGCACTCGAGTTTTCTGGTTAAAGTCTTGTTTTTGCAGCAATTTGCTGTGTTCGGTGAAACTACTTCTAGTGCAGTCTATTCTATGTTCAATTTCGTTGTCTCTTATACAGGATTTGTCATAACTGATCCACACACCGATATATTTAAGGCTTTAGTATTAACTAAATCCACAAATAGAAAATTTTATGATGGATTTAGGGCAGGTTTCATCATTGATTACATCCTAATTCCAAATCAATATTATCTGTTTTAGAAAAGTTTATTTTGATGTTGACTTTCTTTTCAAAATCATTCTTATCCCAACTATAAATACCCATACCAATCGTCATCAGTACACTGGCCCCGGATGTCATTGTAAAATTCCAAATATAAAAGCAACATCTAGAAATCAGCTTAATTTTTTTCTTACTAAGGAAGGGTGATCGAACCCATATCCAGCTGTTGTAAATCATTCGCGTGAAAGATAGTGCAAATCACACAACTTAGACAAGTTTACATACAATATGGTTATTCTGTTTGGAAAATGAATTTCTAATATTGAAGGAAATTATAAAACTGACGTACTTTCAATGAATATTGAATAAACTACATGAAATTTTACACCGAAAAGTTTAAGCTGTTAATTATCAGACCATTTAGCGCCTGGGTTCTGTGCGACCAGGTTTATTCTTGCACGCATTTTAATGTGTTCCCACCTCATGATGAGTTGTTATGGTATGGTATATATATATATATAAATATATAAAATTATCTATTAGTTTTAATTATACATGTAATTATTGTTCACACTTCTCATATAGGTAATGGTTAGCGATTATATTTGATAAATCCTTCTTAGGTTCAGTCTGCAGAGGTTACATTGTATAAGGCCTGTGTTGGTTTATTATGATAAGCAGGACTGACAAAATACTGATGTAAACATGTTGTTCTTCAGTTGTATTTGTGGCCGTTACTGTCTTTTCTCTGCTATCACATAGTATCACCATTATTCTCTCTCTCTCCCTATATATATATATATATATATATATATATATATATATATATATATATATATATATATATATATATATATATATATATATATATATATATATCATCTGGCACAAATGGTATATGAACTATTTGCTACGGTAGTTTTTGTGTCATAAGAGGAACGCTATATTATATGCAGATTCAAAGTTCAATGTTATAAATTTAATATTGAAGTATAGAATTAAAATATAGAGTGTTGGATATGTGAAAAAACTCTTGATATAGGACATAACCTTATAAGGCATATATTTCCGTGTGCGTATTGTTGGTCGGTACGGTATATAAAATATGTTGCGTTAAATGCCAACTCCAACCTGCTGAACTTATGATATGCTATTCATAAGAAAAAAATCTTTCTGAAATATTTTGACTCTAGCTAGATCACATAAGACAAAATCTATTATATCCTTTGTTACACACAAATTATCCCCCCCTGCACCATTTCTGCTTCTATTTTGTAGTGCAAAAAATATGGTGTTTAATTTTTCTTTGACTTTTTACTTTTTCTCATCTTCTTATCTTGTTCGTCTAACAACACATTTTTTTATTTTTAGTTTGTTTATAATGATATTAAACGTTAGCGATATAAACAGTACAATGTTAGTTCCTTGAGACAAAGTGATTACTTGTAATCTATCTATCTATCTATCTATCTATCTATCTATCTATCTATAATATATATATATAAGTGAACATAGAAGTCAAAACTTAGAGGCGACAGTCTGTTTCATGCTAGACGCAATCGTCAGGCCGCGATTGCATCTAGCATGAAACAGACTGTCGCCTCTAAGTGTTGACTTCTAAGTTCACTTTTATATTTACACACGCTCTATCTCTGATATTGAGCACTTTATCCCATAAATATAGCACATCTTAAGACTATATTTCTTCATATATATATTATCGTATCTGCTCAAACACGTTAACCCACTATATATATATATATATATATATATATATATATATATATATATATATATATATATAGATCCGACAGTATGAAGAAAAATATACGGAAAAAACAAACAAAAATCCTTATATGCAATAATGCTATTTTAATGTTAATATCTCAACGTCGGACGTTTCGGTTTAATAAACCATCTTCAGGACATATTCATAAAATATAATATATATAATTAACATCAATTGAACATGACAAAGAGGATGGACACAAGAACAAGACTTATCCCAACAGACGTTGACATATTAACATTAAAACAGCATTATTGCATATAAGGATTTTTGTTTGTTTTTTCCGTATATTTTTTTCACACACACACACACACACACAAACACACACACACACACACACACATATATATATATATATATATATATATATATATATATATATATATATATATATATATATATATATGGTGGGTTCACGTGTTTGAACAGATACGGTAAAGCATGACAGCTACCAATATCTTAAAGTTATCGGTTGGAAAAATGCTTCGCCAGTCATAATCTCAGGATATCGCTCTTTCCGATTACCATCTATTTAGAAGTTTACATAGATACTAATTTAAAATAAGTCTGATGCCTCTTATTTCAGCATAGAACCGAATATGTTTTATATTCGTAGCATGAAAAGGTTAAGGTCTTCAAGAGTTTGTCATTGGCCAATATATATGAAAACTTTCTCCAAGAATTCGGAAAAACGAATCCGCAACAATTCAACAAATAATTTTCGCCTTCAACCACTTGGCCCCCAAAAGGCCATAAAATTGTAACAATTTTGGCACAAACCGTCTGGCCTTTTTAAAAATACACTTCTCTCAAAAAAGGTAAAAACTTGTATAAATAAAAACAAACATACGCTTGTTCATACACATGTTTATAGCATTTTTAAAATAATAAAAATAAACTGACACTCTTTGGGTCCTGTCACTGGATCTAACCAACATCCAAAGAGTGTGAGTTCAATACCCGGTTAAGGCAGTGGAGAACTTGCAGAGGGGAATTAACAGGAGATAACTGATAACTGACATCCATTAAACATGTCACGTGGCACTAGAACAGTCTAAACCAGTGAGCGAAATAAAGGGTTTAGTTTGACAACCCAACCACGTGAATAAGGCTGGAGCGTACAACGGCCGAAACGTTGTAATAAATATGGCGACAAAGATGAGGTCAATAGTCCGAATAATTTAAATAGTGTGCATACACCTCATCTCAGAATTATAAACAGATAATAAAAATAAAATGTTTATACACATCCCTCAAGAGAATGTACAATAAACAAATTTAGTTTATTGCAAGGATTTATTTTTTTTATAGGAACGCGTTTATTGAAAAAATAAAATTACACAAAGACATAAATTTAAGAAAAAAATATACACCAGAGGGTATATTAATTAATTGCAAGTTTTTTATGAGAAGATATTTATAGAAAATGTCATAGACAAAAGGCTATATAAATTTATTGCTATTTTTTAATAGCAACACATTTATAGAAACGAAGTGCATATTAATTTATTGGAATTTTTTTCTATAGGAACACATTTAGAAAAACAATTTTTTTTTTACTCATGTGTTTGATTGCTAGGGGATGAATCAATTTTCTTTTATTTAATCATTTATTCCCTCATTGTATTGTCAATTTTTGTTACTCTGAAGCCTAACACTTTTTCGCAAGCATGTCCAATAAAACTTCCATCTTTCATCATTTGAGTTTTATCAACCTTACAATCAAGTTTGTATGATTTCAGTTCAAAGTTTCCCATATTCATCCTTTCTATTGTTTCTCGATAAAGATAAAATAACCTTTCAGTCGAATTACCAGTTCTCACTAAATTATCAACATGAAAACTCCTTTTTTTCATTTGCATTCATCTTTGGGTAACTTATTGAAATGATGTTTAATCTTTCTTTTTTATGTGTCATATATTTTCAGGACGTAGGCGATCATGGCTCTCCACATCCCTTGCTGCTCTCAACAAGCTCCTTCCCTCTGCTATCTCCCTTAGGCCACGTTCTGTCATCCACCTGCTCAAACTCGCTAGGAATGTCATGCGCTGCTTTCAGTTGTCTCTTTCCCTCGATTCGATCTGTGAGTATCAAATTCTTTTGGCCCTCATTCCTCATTATGTATCCCAGAAACTTTAGCTGCCTCTTACTGATGTTAAGTATAAGCTACTTCGTTGTCTGCATCCTCTCCAAGACCTCATCGTTGCTCACACGCTCGGTCCACGGAATCCTCAGCATCCTTTTGCAGAACCAATCTCCTTCGTCTCGAGACTCTGCTTCATCCGTGATGAAATCGTCCAGCACTCGCTGTCGTAAAGAAGGACAGATGTCACGTAACAGCTCAGTAGCCTTTTCTCTGTTACCAAAGAAATCCTCTTGTCTCGCAATAGGCTGCCCATCTTTGGCCATCCTAATACATCTACCGTCCTCTTTCAAAACGCTTCCCAGATATTTAAACTTCCGTGTCTGCTTGATTCTAGTATTCTCGACGTGAAAATCGCATTTCGTACCCATCTTTTTATTAATGACTATGTATTCTGTTTTCTTGCAGTCTTGTTTACTTTGTCCCTTCTTCTCAATCTTCTTCGCTATCTTCTGTACGAGATTTTGTAGTTTCTTTTCTGTGTCTGCTATCAGTACTGTGTCATCTACGTATCTTATGTTGTTAAGATCGTGTCCGCCAACGCTAAATTCTGGCAGGATTTCCAACTCTCTTAGAATTGCCTCGCTCTGCAGGTTGAACAGGTCGGGTGAGAAGACGCATCCTTGACTTACTCCCCTTTCTATTTTGTATATTCACTGAACTCGTTCGCTATGCGCATGCCTGCTGTTTGCTGCCAGTATAGGTTCTTGATTATTCTGATATCTTTCCCGAGTATGTCAAGGTTGCTGAGCAGTTCCAGCAGAATTCAATATAAATAGACAGGCAACAAAGCCACAAATATAGATAGTGCAAAGTAACAAATCAAACAACATCTATCTATTTTCTTCAGCCTTAATTGTTATCATTAGAAAAACGTTAATGTCTGAGTGAAATACATATTTGTTCTTATGGAATAACAATACTTCCAACATATTTTCTATTAGGTTTATGTCAGGGGTAGCTGTTCATTTAGTGAAAAGACCTCATTTGTTTTAAGTGAACAATTAAAAATTACTCAGATTTGAACATAAATCTATAAGGTATCCAAAAGTAAGTAAATTTACTACAAGAAATATAATTCAGAACATTTAAGCTTGCAACATGATTTAGAGGAACAGATTTAATTTCTTCCTCATCCGAAGGCAATTCTACATAACTATTGTCTTTATGTTTCTTAGACTTTTCATTTTTAACGACCTTAATAGATATATTATCAGCGTCAAATCTTTAGAACTTCCGTTATCAACAAAGACAGTGGATATTTCATCAATGTCAGAAAGTTACAAATCGCCAATTTCAATGAGGATAACAGACATCTCATCATTTTCAGAATTGTCAACAGTAACATAAACTTCTTAATTATCGTTATCAATAAAGACACTAAATAATTACTTAATGTCAGAAACTTCCGAATGTTCAATTTCAATGAGTAAACTATATATCTCTTATTATTGTCAGAATTTTCAACAGTATCATAAACTTCTGAATTATGCTATCATTAAAGACAAGAGAAATTTAATCATCTTTTTAATACGTTCACCTATCTTATCCAATTCTTCCAATTCGTCACATTGGAATTGTTCAAAAATTATAATCATCAGAATCTGATTCTTTAATATTACTATCAATGTAAATATAATCTATTTGGTCATTATTAGTTTCCATGGTTTCTAACCCCCTATTTATCGCTTGCCTCTGAGCAGAACAATGGTTATTTAGAAGATTTTCTTTGTCCTTCAACGAGTTTATAGATATCTCAATCCTTTCTTTGAACATACATCTCCCTTTTAATAATGTAGAAACTTCCTCACTTTTTAGATAATCTTTCAACAATGATACCTTAAAGTATAAGTAATTTTATTCCAAATGAACGTCGGGACCCAAATTATGATCAAGGATTAAAGTACCAAAGCACAATTTTCATTACTTCAATAAATACTGTCTTTTCATTCCAAATAATTAACACAGAATTTTACGCTTAAAATTCTTCAAGTCAGGAATAATGGATCGATATTATCTTTTATGAAAACAGAATTTTCATTTAAAATATTTTTCAAGAAAATAAGAGAAAATTTGCGCATAAATTCTGTTTTAGTTTTGAAAAGTTAACACATAGTTAACACATTTAGTTTAATTCCATCCAGTCACAATACTGAATAAATACTAATATTAATATTTTTTTAAATCAGCGGCAGAGTTTTATCTTTGCCATTCACCGATAACTTAAGAAAATAAGATTATTATTTCATCCAATATACTGAATTTATATTGGAAATAATTTTTTTAAAGGCCGAATTTTACATCATGACATTTCTCTATTTAAGTTAAGACAACGCTTAACTTTTAGTCTAAAGAAAGGAAATTCCTTAGAAATTGTTAAGGGAAGTCAGAAATCCTCCCTTTTTTGTCCGAATGCGAGTTAAATGAAATTTTTCCTTATTTTGGTCTGATAATCTATTTTTATCATGCATGAAAAAAAAATTCCAGCCAGACGATACAAAAATTTTCCCTAAAAAATTACGCAGCAGATTTCTGTAAACATGAACACAAATTTTGTTCTTTGCATTCAGGAATTAACAATATAAATTTTTGTGCAAAATATAAAACAATATGTTCCTACTAAGTGTAAATAATTGTGCAAGAAAAAAAAAGTAGAAATAGTAAGTCACGATAATAGACGCGAAATTACAAAACAATATGAAGACTGCGTAAAAATTTTAAAAAGGAAAAACGTATTTATTTTAAAATGTTACAAAAAATGTGTAAATACAAAGATTGCACAAAAGTTTTCTCTTGTGCCCCAATTACGGAAGGACAACAATTTTCTGAGACTACAAAAACGGGACAACAATCAGATTTTATGAGAAAAATATTACAATATTTAGAAAAAGACACAGATTCAAAGACAAAAAAATATTACATTCTTTAAAAATGAAAAAAAAAACTTATAGGAAGCAAAAGAATTGCGCTAGGCAGAAAATACAAGCGCGCACCCACCTTAGCACTTATTTGAATACTTAAACGGGGCGTCTCACCTCGAAGGGATTTCGTCTTCTCACAGGTTTTTTTCTTGAGGGCTTTTGAAGTATTTTGCTGTAAAGTTAACTTGAAAGATTTTCGACTTAATTAATTTTCAGGAAAGCAGAAAAATAATGTTGTGTTCTGGGGTAGAATCTGCCTTGAATCTGTCAGTTCTTTCTTTCCCTGCGTTAAGCAGCTGGACTATTCCTTCATATTTTTAGCCTGGGTGTTATGACTATCAATTGCTTTCTTGTCAACGATTCATTTTTTTCTGAGGTCATAGCAGAACTTTTCATGGTAAAAACGACCGTCATACCGTCTCACTTCAAGTTTTCGCAAGGGCTTCAAGATATCATCTCCCTCTGGCAAATATAGATGGAACCTTTCTCCAAGAATTTGAAAAACGACTCCACAACAATTCAACAAATAAGGACCATAAAATGGAACCATTTTTAGCACAAATCGCCTGGCTTTTGTAAAAATACACTTCTCTCAAAAAACATAAAAACGTGTATTAAAAAACCCCAAAATAGACGATTATACATTTTTGTGTGTTGTTTTACTTACTCTTTTCATATCATTTGCATTTATTCATTGTATCAAATGGCGGGAGACTGATCTTGTCACTTCCCTGGCTAAGAAGCGTAATTGTTTAATTTTGTGTCAACGTTAGATATTTTAAAATCTAAATATAAAGTATCTAAGAATTATTTCAGAGCGAATTTATTAACGGTCGGCTTGAGCATGTAAAGAAAATAGGCGAGCAGATTTTAGAAGTCTATAATGAGACTGAGATATCTGATGACGTCATTGGAATTGAAATACTAACGGCTGTACAATTTAACTCAAACGCAATTGAGCAACTGAGGACTTGGATAACTTAAGAGAGGAATTTAATATTTCTGATATTCCTCGAGAGGATGGCAGTATTCATAATTGTAGTACACATTAATAATTTCCTAACTTAGGACTGGCTTTTTGTAAGCTAAAATGTCCTCCATTTGGTGGAAACGCGAATGAGAGTGATAAATTCGCTTTCAAGAATTTTCTTGCTCAGTTCGAAAATTGTATTATTGGTGTGCGCTCAAAATCTCTAACCTCCAGTATCTAAAGAGCTATGTTTCTAATTATGTTGCACAAGTAATTCCGTATTAATCCATTAGTGGTGAGGATTATGAAGGAGCAATCCAGACATTAAAAGATTCATTTCTGGATAGTGAATTCATCATTAATGAAAATTTTAACCAAAATTGGATTAAAAAATCTCGATTCCGATATTCTGTCTGTAAAACAGTACTTAACTGAAGTTAAGGCTAACATACACGAAATAAAAACTTCCTTTGATTGGAACTTTTGGAGGAAGGACTCAAGGTAATATATATTTCTAAGTTTGGTTAAATTCTCTAAACTACGTGGAAATTTGATAAAAGAAATTAATTCATTACGTAAGTTCAATTATCCTTCACTCAAATTTTAGACAATTTTGGAATCGTCATTGAAAAATTAATTATTACCAAATGTAAATCGGGTCACGAAATGGCAAAGCATTCCAAACCGTATAGATTAAATGCAAGATTTTTTGAAGATAAGAGGGACAATAGCTCTTATCTCAAAAATTTTAATACTCATATTAAGAGCAATAAAGTTTCAATTTTCATAAAAAAGAGGGACATTACTCTAATTACTGTAAAATATTTTCCTCTCTAAAAGACAGAAATGATAGATGTGAGGAAAAGATCCCGAGTGAACTATGCGCCAGTATTAAGCATTCTAGTATAGAATAATGGAAATAATATGTTTTTTTAATCAAGGTTATGTCATACTAGATCTCATGCAATAGCTTTGTGTACTTCATATCATAGTAAAAATAATGCATCTTCTAATATATGTTTACATCATGTTGTTAATAAAACTATATGTTGCTTCCTATGGTGATGATAATAAATAATATAAAAAACAATATTAAACATTCGTTGAATTGCTTGTTAGATAAGGGAAGTAGAAGGTCATATTTTCTTATCTTATATTGATAAAATTGAAATGTAAGAAACATACGTTTCCATCATATGTTTATGAAGTTAGGACTTTCCTTAGCGCACAAAGAAATACTTTGAAGCAAGTAAATTTAGATGTCCTCGTTGCTGGGAATAGCAGAAAGATTCCTGTTTTTATAGATGACCATTTCAGTATAAAGTTTAAAGTAAATGGAATATAAAATTTACTAAAAAATGTAAAGAAGAAGGGTTACAGGCTAGCCGCAGATTTTTTGCAAGCTACATCAGTACGCTATTTTGATACAGGGTTGAGTGAAATATAGATTATCCAATACAGGCAATTAAGAATTAATCTCAATATTCTAGCGTATTCGACCCCTTTTCATTATGTCTACCAGTTACGATTAAGAGGAGAATGCTTTTATGGAAATTAAAAGTATCTTGGGATCACGTTATCCTTGTAGAACGTAAAAAAGAACTTGGTTTATTTTAGGTAAAGATTTATAGCAATTAACTACGATTAAATTTCCTAGAAATACATTTGACGATTCGCTACATGACATGAAAAGAGTAAGTAAAACAAAACACAAATATGGCCAGAATTAAAATGATGCATGGTATATATATATATATATATATATTGCGAAGCGTCTAAGAGCGGGTATTGTTTTGTCGTTATGTTCTTCAAGAAGCTATTAGAAAATTAATTGGGGAAATCCAAACAAATGTTTCCTTATACGCAAATTTTATATTTATACCTACTTCAGAAAACTGCAGATTTAATAATTAGAGGGTTATCTTGTGAACAATTCGAACAAAAATTAGAATTTGGCAATTCGGGTCTTAGATGAATTTTCCATTCGAGCGTTGATATTGTCGTCTGTTTCCTTCACATCAATGCTTACCTTACAATATATTGAACGTTGTTTGTTAAGCTTCATATTTGACTTGTTGCCGCTTTTTCCTGAAACATCCCGTTATATACGTTCTCGATAGCAGGCCGTATTACTTTCTCATTTTTCGGATAAAACATTTGGGTGTCGGGTTCATGATACCAAAACAAGTTAAAATGTCCATATAAATATATGTCCAAAAGGCCATCGAAGTACCTCAACACAGAAACTCATAACAACTGTTCAAAATCTCATGCATCCGTCGGATCATTGACTGGTACACTCTTTCATATACGTCCACACGGTGTCAAATGGTTTCCCAGGCTCTCATGACACGCTGATGAAGCCTCTCTGCTTTATTAATATCTGCTACATAAACCAATTTTTTTATGTGAACCCACAGATAAAAATCCAAAACATGGATGTCGAGGAACGTGCAGGCCATGGAACCGGTCCCCTCTACCTATCGAATTTTCATGATATATGTCAGTCAGTGCATCGAGAATAATGTGACTAAAATATGCTGGAGCTCCATCATGCATGAACCACATGCGTCTTCCTATTAGCAGGGGTACATCCTCTAACAGGTCTGGAAGTGTGTTCGAAATAAAGTCCTTGTAGACAGCTCCTGTAAGACATACTGTGAAAACATATGAACTTACTAGACAGTCACGTACAATCTTAGTCCACTCATAAATCGTAAACTTATGCTGGTGTTTAGTCTGCATTGTACTATGGAGATTCCAATTCGCCCACAAATGTTGGTTGTGTAAATTAGTTATTCAAAACTTTTTCAAAAGTTTCATCTTTAAACAACCGATCGGCAGTTTGTGCAATAAAAACGTTTGATCAGCGGGCGAAAGAAACTGCACGCACTGTACATTATATGAATATAGGAGCTGCTCTTGAAGTACCTTCCATGTGGTACTAAATGGTGTACAACATCATAGGGCCGCTTGACGTGTGATGATATTTAGATCGTCTCCGATAGCCTGTAGAATGTGTCCTTCTTGGCCAGACGTACGAACCGATTTCGGTCTTCCTCGATCCACAGTTTGTGGTGCCACGGACCCTGTCTCAGCAACGCGAGGATAATCAACAGGAAAAGTTGGATGATTCGGCTGCCTTCGGCCAGGAAAAACATCTATCTATCTATCTATCTATCTATCTATCTATCTATCTATCTATCTATCTATCTATCTAATCTAACGATTGCGTTTAACACACTGTACACTCTGAGTGTTGACTTCAATGTCCACACACACACACACACGCACGTAACATTTTGGGACACACACGTTTAAGTAGACGTGTGACGTCGTCCCCTGGTGGCAGCGCCAACCGTGACGTTCTATCCTAGTCTACCACGGCACCAACTGTGACGTCCCTAAACAGCACCAATTGTGACGTCCTCGCCGCGGCGCCAGCCGTTCGCTCCTCGCTGCTCCGTTCGGGTGTCGCCGCTCCAAATGTGACGTTCTAACCTTTTGGGCGATTCGGGTGGGAATCTGGTTAGATTTGATATCAGCCTCGTCCTTCCCAACTCGCTTCCAACGCCTGGTTACCAAGGTAACTGCACTGATCCCCCAGTCCGCCTACCCACGTTGTGAATTGATCTTAGGCAGACGAGATCAAACAGTGGTTGGGGCCGTACTGCAAACCGAGTTCAACGGGGGTGATACCACACAAATATGCATAAAAGACAATAAAATGAAAACTCAAAAGTTCAAAGTATCAAAGAAAAAGGTAACAATGTCTAGTTGTTCGATACATAGGACTGCATCTATCTCCCGACCCGTTCTATGGATTGTGACACGTCGTTTTCCGCTAGGCAAGTTTTAACACTTCAAGTTGTCTGCTCTCTAAGAAATTGGTGTTTCGGTGGGTCTTTGGACGAAAGTAAAAAAAAAAAAACTTATTTCGGTGATCTCGATCTAAGTCGCTCTTCAAAATAATTGTTCTTGGGTTGAAGAGAGGTCCGGAATGTGCGTGAATCTTGGTCAGCTATCTGCGAGGCTTGCTTCAACTGGAGACTGACTCTGGGAACTGCTGGGACTCAACTCAACTCTGCTCGTTGTGGCTTCGTTTATATGGGCGCCAACCAAAACCGGGGTGAGTTGGTCGGCGCCGGGGGGTTCCTCGATAATTCTAAATACATATCCACCTCTCTGGTTAGGAATTTCCACCTTTTTCCATTTTTGGGAACCTTTTCTCACTCCCACCTTCTCATCATACTTCAGAGGGGCGTGAACTGCCCTCCCCACATCTTCGTAGCAACCTCTCTTACTCATCCTGCAGATGGGCTGCAACAGCCTCCCTCGTGCGTCACGTGATCACCACTCGACCAATGATGTCTCAGTCGGGCGTGGACGAATCTGCGGCTTTGTTTCAGGAAGAAAAAAAATATCTTGCTTAACTAAAAAAAAAAATTATCTCTTCTCTTTCCCTTTTCTTCCTCTTAATCGCCGTTATCATTTTTCTCTCCGCGAACGGGACAATATGACAATGGCGGTCATAACTCTTGTTCTACACGTGGTTTACGTCAGGTATTTTATCGCTAATTATCAGAATGGGTGGTCTTCCTAACACGCTATCAAAAAGAAACATCTCGAAAGTTTCAGTCAGTCTGTCGCCTCGAAGTAAGAAAAAAAAAAAACTTCTAGGTTCCCATTCATTTTCCTTCGGTACATATATCTGATAACATAATTTTATTATCGCAGGCCAAGGATGTTCCGTCGAAGGAAAATCGGTCAACGGACACTCGTAGGTGGTTTTTAATTTTTCATATCTGTCCAAAGTCCTTTTAGTTGCCTGTTTTTCGTCACTTATCGAAATAACATTTTCATTTGAATTTTTTTTCTTTGGCCAGCCGGTCTGTAGTTGATAACAAGATGTCTTCCCGTACCAATAGTTTGTTTTCATATCCTTAGATAACACAGCCGATGCCAAAAAATATCTGATTCTTTCTTTCTTTCCCTTTCTTTTTACTCAGAATTTCCCTGTCATTGTAATGACACTCTTTCGCCATTTGTTACTTATCAAAATATCCTTTTATCCATTGTCTCTTAGCCGTGTGTGTGTTCTTGCTTATCACCCACGATTCGGTCCTTAGCCTCTCCTTTTCCTCTTTACTTTCTTTTCCCTTTCTGTCTCTTTAAATGGTCCCACAGACGTCTTCTTTTTAATAAACAGTGTGAATTACTCATCTTGACCTGCGCATTCGAGGTACATATTAAAGAAAATGTGTCCTCCAGCAGATTTCAAACAGGCTCCTCACTTTGTATGAAAACCACCTCTGACTCAGTGTGCATGAGATCGCTTGGTCATAGGGTAATTGAATCTTGCTGGTCTGTTAAACTCGGATTTCGCTAATTACATTGCGGCTTGATTGAAATAACAAGAAATGTCTTGAATCTCTCATCAGTTTGATTTAATGCTGAACGATCAGGCAAAATGGCATTGCATGCCGAAAGATTTCTTGACAGACAAAAGATGAATTTGAAGCAACTTAGATGTTTTTCTACCGAGAAACGCCGAGAAGGACATGGACAGACACGCACCAAGCTTTTCAGGAAAATAGAAAGTACAACGAAACTAATATGAAAAAGCAGAAAGATACAACTGAAATCTCTGTAACACATTATGAGGACGGAAGGCTTGGAGAATTTAACATTCACGGGTTATAATGAAGGTAGGATGGGAAGAGGAAATCAGTAAGTAACTTGCTGAAAGAGATTAGGGAAAGGACCACAGAACAGTGACAGAGTTACGGAAAATGTTATTGAAAGCAACAAACGACAGGGACCCGTAGAGAATTAAGATTACCCATGTCATGAACAGACACGTTTTTAAAAGAACATGCATGCATAAAGATGTAGTTATTTTGATTCTATAAATATATATTGTGTTACTTAGTATAAAATGGAAGAGAGCTGAAATGCAGGAGAATTCCCTGACAGATGAACAAGGACTTGAGGCAAAAGAGATGTTGGTCTAAAGGATGATGTTGAAACTACAATGTAAGGAGCAAGTGAGAGACGAGGAAGTTTTAAGGAAAATGGAAAGAAAAAGGACATAGAATCAGGAAGAGACTTGGGATTTTCTGGAAGTCATAATGAATAAAGGTATGGGAAATGTTGAAATTTAACACTAACAAGGCATATTAAATGAAAGAGTGATAGAAGTGGAACAGTAATATAGCTCGTATAAAGAGATGGATGTGCAGTTATTGTAAGGGATAGTAAGGAGAGAAATATTAATTAGATTTACGCAGAATAGGAAGTTGTGGGGAGCCAGGATTTCCCTTCTCCTGAAATATCACGGCACGTAAATAAAATATCTAGTCATAGAGTCGAGTTGGGACAAACATCATTAATGGTCTACGCTTCCTGCATGAGTTGACATTAATCCAAAGCGGCAAATGTAATTTGATGTCTATATTGACAGCCATCTTACTTCCGTTTCTTATTTATGTGCTGTGTCCCTTTAGGATGTTGGCGATCATGCCTCTTTAGAATTTCCCGTAAAATTTCTAAGTAAAATTTGTCTTCTTTGCCATCTCTTCCAACCACAGTTCTGTAAACCTTTTACACAAACTCGTTAGGCATGTTATGTGCTGCTTTCTCCAGACCCTCTTGCCTTTAATATCCTTTCTGTCAATGTCTATTTTGAACTGTCTCCAATTGATCTTAAGCAGAAGTGTGCTTTTTGTTCCCATTTTCCTTAAATCTTCCTCGTTGCTTACGTGTTTCATATTCTCAGCATCTTTCTGTAGAACGATATGTCTGTTGCTTCAAATCTCTTCTTAGTCTGAAAGGAGATCGTACAGTATTCGCAGTCAGATAGGAGCACTGATGCTACATAATAGTTCAGTAATTAATAAACCGTTATCTCCGACTTTTCCTGTTAGTTATACGAGAGAAGACCTACAAGTATGTATGTAAAAAGGAAAACGGTTAGTAAGGATGCTCAGTAGGGCCGGTTGACTTTTTACATTTGTTTTTTAAAAATATCACCATTGCACTCGACGTGATAGCTGGTGTTTGATGAAATAAGATCAGGTACCAAAAATTAGATTTCATAGATTTTACCAACTTTTCAGGTTTAAATATTGTCTCAAAAAATGTGCAGAAATGACTATTTCCGCAAGTTTTTGCCTACAAACTGACTTCTAGTTTTATTAGGTTGGTGAAAAAATAATGTCGTTTTCTCACATATGTTACTATGTGAGAAAACGACATTATTTTTGCACCAACCTAATACTATTTCAAGAATAAATCCAAATAAATTTGATATATTTTGCATTAGATACACTGAATGGAATATATACTAAAACCGGAATTATAATTACGAATCACCACAAGCAAAATATGCAATTTCTTTTTACAGTATTCGATAAGAAAAGCTTTAAAAAATTGTAAAAGAATACAAAAAGGTTACTCAATGAATAAGATTTCTTAAATCATTTTATAAAAGCAAAAATAGATAAAGATATATATAACTCCATAATAGTGCTGGTCACAAATTATAAGACAAAATGTTTTAAATTTGCATTGTTTATTGAAAATCACACAAAATGTACTGCACTGTGTAACATTTTACGTCATAATATAACTAAATTCTTTAGTATAATTTCCCTTTGAACTAAATAAAGGTCTTATTTGATAGCACAATGTTTTAGTAATATGCATCTTGTCCATATACAATTTGTAAAGCTTCAATAATTTATACAATTTATAAGTCTGTGCTATATCGATGATCAGCGGAATTAAATTCCAAATCTACGATCTTAAAACTAAACTTAATGTTTTAAGCTCATTTCCTTAAAAAACCGGTAACAATTTAGAAAAAAAATGTATCATTATTTATCATGTCAAACCCCAAATTTCAAATTGAGTGCAATGCCAGGGCTTCAAAATCGACCTGCCCTAATGTTCATAGCTAGATTAAAAAACTAGAGGCAGATGTCATTATTACATGCGAGGGAAATTATTAAAGTGAGGGAAAGATGTTATCTGTTTTATTATGTATCTGAGAAGCCTTGAAGTTCCCGGTCAGGAATTAGAGGCGGGCGCTTGGGAACACCGGATGCTGTTAGCATCCTCATAAAATGCAAAATATTTTTAAGCTTTAAATAACTCGCAAAGTGGTGATGAGCCATGAAAAACAAATTAATCAATCCTTTTAATCTTCCCCATGCTATCCACGAGAAAAAAGTATCTGTTCGGAAAGAATTCATCCATTTCATATTAACGGGAAAAATGTCCGGGAAACATACCCCACTCCCTTTCGTAACACTCTAATTGGGACCTCACAAATTAATTACAGCTTCTCTTCTATATCTGCCTATATCTCCGAGACAAGGTATTATGATTAGTTACATTATTCGGACTGTTGTTCTCATCTTCATTGCCATATTTACAATAACTGAGACACCCAGAAGAGGCATGACACGTGGAACTAGAAAATCTACCCCAGTGAAAATAAAAGGTTCAGTTCGAAATTCCAATAAGCTCAAGAAGGCCGGAGGGTACAGCGACCGACATGTTGTAAATACGGCCATGAAGATGAAGATATCTGTGAGAATAATATAAATAATGTAAATAGCTTCCCTTCTACATTTTAATAAATTCTGCAGTCCTCATTCTCGGTAGCCATATTCGTGATCATCTTAATCGTGTCCACAGAATCAAACCCCCCACTTTCAATGATAAAAGCCATTATTTGTAGAAAGCAAGATCTGGAAATTTGAGAGCATAGGCAGACACAGATGATGCGATGTTCTGCCAAAATAAACTATTTATGCCCTGATCAATTCCATCACTTACTGTTAATGTGACACTCGCATAGTACGCATGGTCACATGATACCTTTTGATTGTAACTGACGAAATAACACCGGTGATAGTGTGTTCACGCAATCAGAGTAAAGTCATCTTGGATTTGTTGCAAACATATATAAAAAATGAGTAACATGGTTTCGGGTGCTAAAACGGACTTCATACTTTCTAGACTGACCGGGTATGTAAGTACACACATATGTTAAGAATGGTATTTATTGCAAGTGAATAATAATTCATTAAATCTAATATCGATTGTATCATACGTTTATCTATTAATCAGCGGAAGAGAGACCTTTGGAGATTTACAAAAAGATACATGAAAATACTATGAAAACTGATTCTGAATGATATTGACAAAATTCAGAATAGCAGTAAAACCCAGTCTTCTGTTTTCAGACATGAGGTGTGGCCAAAATCCGACAGTGTTGCCTGTTGTCTTTATATGTAAGGTATGATGATTTATATATATATATAATATGATTGCAAGATCACAGACCTGTTTATGGTCATTATATCTAAGTTACGATCAAAACCTCTCAAATATCTTCATTGTTTTTTTTAATTTTTATGTAAGTTCCACATTTCCCTGTTTATCGAAATGGAGTAGATGGTTACAATTTGTTTGTTGTTTAGGATTAGGTTTCCGTTCCTTCTAATCGTACTAGTAACCCCTTGCATCTTAATGATATTGTCGCCCCGCTTGGCGTGAAATGATTAAAGAAAAAAAAGATAGGATCACAACTGCACAGTGATATCTGTTGATTTTAGATGCAAGATTTTAGAAAATTTACAATGATTACAGTTGTTTTTATGTATTAGGTATGATGAAAGAAATGCAGGCTATTCTTTTTTATGTATAAGGTATGATTAGAAAATTCCAAATTATGGCTGTTGTTTTTTTGTATTAGGTATGATTAAATATCACAATGAAGGCTATTCTTTTTACGTATAAGGTATGCTTAGAGAATTCACAATTATGGCTGTTGTTCTTATGTATAAGTTATTATTAACAATTCACAATGATGGCTGTTGTTTTATTCATAATGTTTGATTAATATTCACATTGATGGATATTGTTTTTATGTATAAAATATTATCAACAATTCACAATGATACCTAATTATGTATGAGGTTATATTATATTGTGGTCAGATATGAAACATCGAACTCGTTTACTACGTGAATTAACATACGGCGACATGAATATATAAAAGTTCAAATAAAACAGAGACTTCGTATAAAACACTTGCATATATATATATATATATATATATATATATATATATATTAGGTTGGTGCAAATAATGTCGTTTTCTCACATATGTTACTATGTGAGAAAACAACATTATTTTTGCACCAACCTAATATATACATTTCACCACTTTAATGAAATCACTTGTGTGGGTTTTTAGGTGGTTTACTTTGATTCGTTCTTATAACTTAAGATTATCGGACAAACTTTCATAACTGAACCAATAACCTGTCAGATACTCATACATCGAAACCGACGGGAGAGTCCATTATTATGATAGATAGATAGATAATGAACAGATTGAGATAGATAGATAGATAGATAGATAGATAGATAGATAGATAGATAGATATTGGTTGCATCTTTTCCAACAATCTTTTCTACCTGCTTTCATATGACAGGGCCTAGTATTTATATCTATATTTTCTGTAGCCATTATTATATATTCACTTTGAGGTTGCTTTTCAGTTATTGCTTCCTTATCATTTTAATGTTCAACGTGTGGTTGTAATATATCTATTGATACCATTGACTCTATCTTATTATTTATTTTAATTACAAAACACTTTGAAGGGACCAGTGTAAGCGACTTCCACTGGCATGCAAACTCTGTCTGCTCAGCCATGCATTTTCACATGTCTTAAGTTTGTCATGAATGTATTGACGTGATTTACTTACAGATCTATAATCTTTGTTGAATGTCAAATTATGTTGTAACTTCTTAGAAAATTTCTGATCATCTATGTTATCCATAGTATCATCTGCTAGAAAATGAGGAATCATTATATGCGTTCCTGTAACTGTATAGAAGGGTGAAGTATTGGAAGAGTTAGGTGCGGCACGGGCATCCATTAGTATTTTTGGAAAGGCGACCAGCCAGGATTCCTTTCTAGCTATTAATGCTGTCTTAATTGTTCCATTCTTTTGCGGATGGTAACTAGTCGTGTGCAATCTATAGAAGCCAAATATGGAGGCTATCTCTGAAAACAAATTGCTGTCAAACTGAGTACCACAATCGGTTATCACGTGAAGCTGAACACCCCAAAGTGTGATCCAAACGTGAACCAATGCATTGGCCAAAAATCATGTTGTTATATTTGATAATGGTTCAGCTTCGATCCACATAGTTGTCCAGTTAGTGCAGGTTAACACGTGTCTGTAAGGAGTATTTTATATTTCATAACGTCTCCTAGTAATAGGGAGTGGACCAACTATATCCAAGTGGACCGTATTAACGTGTATAGTAGGCAATTCAATAGGCTGAATAGAAGATTTGGTATATCTCTGAATTTTGCTTTTTTTGTCAAATTTGACATTTATTAGATGTTTCTTTTATTGTCTTGTCCATATAAAGCCCCAAAAATCTTTTTTTGATAAGTAAACATGGGTTTTAATTCCAGGGTGTGATATTTTGTGAATACTATCGAAAATAGATTTTCATAATTCACGGAGTATATAGTTTGGGAATACCGGTAGCATTATCTTAATATATGGAACTATTATTATCACTACTAAAATTGTATTTTTTAAATCTGGGAAGTTTTGTAACACAGAGTTCTTAATTTGGGCAGCAGCTATTGATCACACAGATTTCCCATAACTACTAGGGTAGGTATAGACAATCAATCAGTTATCCCGTTTTGATTTCGTTTTATGTGGCCTACATCTGATATATATTGTGAGAATTGCTAATTGCCACTGCTATCTGTTAGGGTTTAGACTACAGAACGCGCCGCACAAAGCCTTATGGTCAGTTATCAATAAAACTTGTTTTCTTTCAATAATGTGTTTAAAATATAACATAGCTGAATATGCTGCAAAAAGTTCCTTATCGAAAGTTGAAGACCTCGTTTGAGTTTGACCTTACTTTTTAGAGAAGAAGCCTATTGGAATTGGTGATTCTTCTACTATTTGATATAAGGTTGCACCAACTGAGATTCAGATAATGTCAGACCTTTGGTGTGCTAAAGAAAATTCACTGATTTTACTTTTAACATTGTTAAAAAATTGCAATTCTAAGTCATTTTATGTAAATGTATTACTGCATACATCTATTTTTCTGCTAATGGCATGGCTATGTCTGCAAAGTTTGGGATCAATTTTCTCTAAGAATTTAACATGGCTAAGAAATTACGAAGATTCTTACTGCCCTTAGGAGAGCGAAAATTCTGTAATCCACTAACATTATTTTTGTAGGTCTAAACTGTCAGAGCTAATATTATAACAACAAAAAAAATCGACTGAAGTCACATAAATTTAGACTTTGGGAAGGAAAGTTTTTTTTATTATAGTATAAGATTTTAATATCTGTTTCAAAGTATTCTATGTGAGCTGAAGAATCATCGCTGAAAATAAGAATATTGTCAATACGTGTAAATACACAGTCAATATTTTGAAAATCTTGTGTATGTGTCTGTTAAAAGTGGATACTGCATTTGATTCAAACTGCATGTATTTGTGTACGTGAAACCCAAGAGGGCAAATAGGTGCTGTCTTTTTTTATAATATAAGTGTATCTTGATTTGATAAGAAGCTGATTCCAGGTCGATTTTGCTAAATTTTGTTTTCTTGGTTACATTATCAGCAATTGAATTCATGTTCGGGATGTTCTTTTTTATCACTTTTTTAATGCTGTTTAATGCACGGTAATCACCATAGTATCTGAATTTGTCATCTGGCTTTTTAACAATAAGTACGGATGGGGGCTAGCTCATACGTTATCAGAAAGTGTAAGGATATAATTGTTCTGCAATCTTGAAAATTCCTTCTATACTACATGAGTTTTCTCTTCTGATAGACCCTCTAGCCTTGGCAGAAGTAGGAACATCACTCCCTGTATCAATTCTATGGTATACTCTTGCATATGCGATTGCTGGGTTTGTATGTGCCGATATAATTTTGGGGATATATTTTTATAAAGCCTTTAAGGAAATCAGGCATATTTTTCTTTATGACTAATTTGATACGGTCGTTGAATATTTTTGTTTTTTGAACACAATGTTGTGGAATGGATTATCTATTAATAAAACAAAATTGTTTAGGAAGTCGAATCCTAGTAGGGCGTACTGAATGTCTGCTACTACAAACGTACAAAGAAAAGATCGTCGAAGGGTTGGTAGGCTTATCTCGGCATTAATTTGCCCGTGGCAGCGTATATCAGTGCCTGTAGCTTTCTTTAGAGAAACTGGTGTCGGTTCTGTTGATAAACTTTTGATGTAGCTATGTGGGATGATAGGTAAGCTGGAACCTGTATCTGTTATTAATGAAATTTTGCTGTCCCCAACATTGCTCGTATTTTTAATAATGGCAGACTCGGGGGTGATTTCCAGTTAGTTTCACGCTTCGTTTGGCGTTGGTGAATGTGAACTTGTCTGCTGTATCAAGTTTCTTTTTTGGTCGGCCATTTGCACCAGTGTTTACATGAACGCTCCATGTCTGTATAATAATTGTGTTCTCTACATATTTTATGTAAATATCAATTTTGGAAAGGTTTGAAAACATCAGATATTGCTGAGGTTTTAGTAGGCACTTCCGTTTAAATTTGGTTACACGTGCTTATTTTATCAGTACCCTGTATTAAAATCATTAATTCACCCACCATTTTTCCCCGCCTGGTCGGGTTTAGCAATTTTTGTGCTGCTAACACAGATGCTATAGAAACTGTTAAAGTCGATGTTTATCTCTAATCTTGTTTGAAATTGATAACATTTCCTGAAGGTAAATTATAGAGTGAACCTGTAATAACAAAGGTGGGCAGTAATTTATCTCCCAGTTCTGGCTTCGTTTGTCCATGTATTCTTATTAAAGACTTTATAACTCATTGTATTTGTGAGTATCCAAAAGGATGGCAAGTATTTCCGCGACTATTTCCGGGGGTAGAGACTGTCAAATCTTTTGATTTCTGAAGTTACGTTTCTCAGAGAGAATTGAGATTCAATAATTGGGTACCAACGTGTAATGTTAGCTTGCATGAATTCAGTTATGTTAAATTTATTTATTGGGCAGTCCGCTGGAGGTGCTGTTACTCCATTTTCTAAATTTTTTATAACACACACGCACACACAAATATATATATATATATATATATACTGGGCTCTCCCGCCTATTTTTTCCTAGAAACCGACAGCCAGACTACCAGCACAAATGATTTCATTATAATGGTGAAAGCTTGTGCAGAATGAACCACACCGTTTGGAAGAGTTTAATACAGAGAACTGGTCACAACGTGGCATAAGGTTAGCAAACGACACTCGGCTCTCCATTACCTGAGTCCGAGCCGCTATCAATTACTCAACTATATATATATATATATATATATATATATATATATATATATATATATATATATAGTACAGGTAATAATCCACAAAAAGTGATCAATCAAAACAGAGCATAAAAATTATATAGAGTAGAAATCCAGTGTTATCTCATTTTAATGAAGTAACTTTAGATTTTTATTCTATGTAATATATATATATATATATATATATATATATATATATATATATATATTATTTTAGGATATTACATCGAAAAACATATTAAAATCGTTGTTCAATTGCAGTCGTGTTTCGATTCGTATCAACGCATCTCATCAGGTGACTGTGAATTACTACTCATCTTACCTATATATATATATATATATATAGCAATTTACCAAATCTGTGGTTATCAAAATGGTGATAATTAAATGTATTTGTTTTTGTTTGATATGTCGTCACTAAATTGGTGGTTATTAAAATATATTTTCTTTCATTTTATTCATTAAATATGGTAACGATTAACATGTATTTTCTTTAGTTGTTCTCCCTGGTCACCCAATATGTTGTACAATGATCTGAATCACCGCCGTAATTTATAATGTGAATGGACTTACGACAACAAATATAGAAAATTTGAATTCGTCTAAAAACACTTGAATATATATATATATATATATATATATATATATATATATATATATATATATATATATATATATATATATATATATATGTGGAATACTTAATACAATATATATATATATATATATATATATATATATATATATATGGGATACTTAATACAAAGTTCTATCTATTAACTTTCAATATAACCTAATACCCCAAAACAATATTAATTTTAGCACGTATCTCTTTGGTTTCCCAAGAGCACGATTTCCATGAGTCCTGACACTTTGACCTCCCGGAGGTAAAAGAGGCTATTTGATTTTTTTCGCCTATGTCTCCTGTGGGTCTCGTCCGGTCACGTGACTGTTTACGTTTCTCGTGGATATTTATAATTATTTTCATTGATAATTTTGTTTGTCTCAACGTAAGATATCCTTTTGTCTATCGTCACATATGATTAAAATTGACAATGATGGCTATTGCCTTCATATATGTTATGTTCAAAGCTTTTCACTGTTAGTGATAATTATTTGCAAGAACAGATGTTTTGCACGCATACAATCGGTGCTGAGATGTTTTGTTCTCACATTGTGAGTGTTATTGAACGAGTTCATCAATTTTTTTGTTGGGAAAAAGGCTTGTTATGAAAATCTCTCGCTTAAAGCCTAGGTTTCTAATTCTTTGAGCTTTGCAGATTATTGCAGTTATTCTCTATGCTACATTGCCCTCATATAAATGCCAGGTTGATCCATATTGCAGTTCTCTTCAAGATTTCAATCCATTAAGAAACTTATAATTTTTATTAAACAAGAAGTAGTTACATATATGTTGTAGCATACCTACGGGCGACAATAGGAATGACATCATTCACATAAACACAGTAGTAAATACTGTATGTTGGTCTGCAGTTAGAGATTCGTCTCCAGCTGTTCTGGTCAAACTCTCTGCCTGTGGGCAGAGAGGGTCCGCAGAAAAGGCTATATCGAAAGGCAGAGTCTCGTCTCGGGAAACAGCTATCTGACCCCGTTTTATGGGCTCGGATACCCCACATGCAATTCGGCCTTGTGTCACATCTAACCACATGGGGCGGTTGTTTGTATTCTACAGTTGGATATTCATTGTGGAACTCACTTGACTCACGTCTAGCAGTTGACTACTACTTCTACGCGCCGCTGGCGAATGTTATGTATTATTTGTATCCTAAATATTATCGTTCATTATCAACCTTCGTGCAATTATTCTATTCAGTGACCTTCTCTAGTTACAACAATATGAAAGAACTCGCAAGGAATGACCAGCGTTCCCAGTAACTAGATCCACACGGACGATACCATTAGCATTACCCGCGTAATAAAACCATTATCCAAATTTTATTTACGTTTCAAATAAAAACAAAAAGGTAACAGATTTTAATCTTGGTGAAGGCGGTGGTTGGATAAGTGTGTTGCTACGGGCATAAATATGTGACAGTTTGAAGGTGACAGATTTATGAATAGCATGTACAGCGACATATCAATCTTTTCATAATGGTTTGAAGAATTGATTTTGTAAATTAAGAGATGAATTCTTCTTACACATGGATACATTATTCATTACTCAATAACAGAATGTCACGATTCCAGGAAGTTTTAAGAAATAATTCTCTCGAGTTTCGGATAAAACATACAGAAGAGATTTTAACCTCATCGATTTTATTTAGATTGAAATGTAAGCAGCTATCTTGGATTTGTGATTGTCTTCATTTTCAATTCGCCTACGAAATTAACTTTTCATAGACAGTCACTCTGTTGTTTATTAAATTTACCTTTTTATTTGTGCCAATGGAAAAAAAATTAACGCTGACCGAGGTTCTTTTCGGAATTTTTTATGGATCCCATTATTCGTGATTCATTCTTATTTGACATTTAATAAAGATATTCACAAAGATTATTGCTATTCGATTTCACTATAGAAGCGCAAGGCAAAATAACCGCACAGTCAGCTCACAATATATCATACACAACAGCATTATCCAATTTGGAGGGAAAGCTGTTTGTCAGTAAGAGCGAAAACGACCGAAGCCTGCAGAATTGGATAGCACCAAAGCAGATATGGTATCAACATTCCATTGCTGCCATATTCTCACTATCCAACTTTTATGGTGTTCAAATGCGATTACATGACCTTGTGGATAATGAGATATTTTCCACACTGCAAACGCCATCCCACAAACGAAACATTGCTCGCCTCTCACTATTCGATCGATGGAAAATATTCAAATGAGCAATATTCCTTACTTTCACTATTTCAGAAATACACAGCTATGACTTGCCAGGCTACATAGACTACGTCAAATCAGTCTCATTCTATTCTTATTCCTTTAAGTTCAATTCGGTTTCTCGACCACTACAACCGTAAGCTCTTCACTTCTAGGGCGAACAGATATATATATATATATATATATATATATATATATATATATATATATATATATCCTACATACTCATAATTTACCCTGCTTCCTCTTTCATCCTTGCCTACGCCATTACAACAATTTAACTGAGAAACACTACCTTGAGTAGCTCTTGGCTTTTGTATCTGGGGAACAATAGTAAAAAATCAAAATGCAAAAAAAAAAAATAAAATAAAATAAAAAAAAATAAATAAAAAAAATAAATAAAAAAAATAAATATGATCATATATATATATATATAAGTCCCACAATTATTTTAATATATTTTTTGTTTATTTTTATAGACACAAATATTTAGGTAACTCCTTTGTTTATAATAAACAGTATTAATGACATTTACCAGCCTGACTGTCTGAGAAATCTCAAAGAAAATATGTGTCCTCCAACAGGAATCAAACCTGCATCTTACACAGGACCACCATATAGTCTGATGTGCCATAACATTTAGCTACAGAGGAAGCATCTGGTCAGCAAAGTGAAATTACTGTTTTTGAACTACAAACGTCCTATGAAGTTCAAAAACAGGAATTTAACCTTGCTAACCAGGTGTGTATAAAAGTGAGATGTTGAGTGTTTCCGCGACAGTGTGTTGAAATAAGGACAAACACATATGTAGGGAAAAATACTGCTATATTCAAAGAGGTATTTACAACAGAGAGATTAGTAGTCAAACGAACGCAGGTTAGTCAGTCACAATAAGAAAGAATATAAAGTCCCACTGTATCTTCCGGTAGAGAGACGGAAGTGTGATGGTCACCTCGTCTCCCCAGAACTCTATAGAACTGTCCTATTAGTAGTAGAGAGATCAGTTCTGTAAACATCGCAATTAGGTCTTCCTAAAATTTCAGTTGTGTGACTCCTACAACTTTAGGGACAACGATTTCCATGCTCAGGAAATACGTTTTCTTTTTCAATGCATCATTCAAGTAAATTCACAGTTTCAACACTATTCCTTCATCCATTTCACATGTTGTTTGTGCTACGGTGCCATTCAATATTCTGACCGACACCTATAGAGAATTCTTTTGTCTTTAAGGCGGTAAAAAAATCACAATTTTAAACTAAATGATTTTTCTTTTTATACATGCTTACATTTTATTTTATTTCGCATTGACAACCGATGCGTGGAGTAAGAAGTTTTATTAGATATTATTGGGAAACCCAATATACGATCAGTAGTAGGATTATTAGTAAAGAAATTAATGTTGGTCATAATTTTATAACATTATGTGTAGGTGACAATGAAGAATGACATATGTAGCTTACTATACTATATGTTCGCTAGGTAAACTGGTCAAAAGGGAAATGGAAGATATATATTTTTAGAAACAGAAAAAAATCCTGAAATACAAGTATTGCAAGAAATGGCTGTCAATTGTTACTGGTGAGGGAAGCAGAGAGTTTTGTGCAAAGAATCATGATGTGGTAATGTTAAATATTAGGTTGGTGCAAAAATAATGTCGTTTTCTCACATAATAACATATGTGAGAAAACGACATTATTTTTGCACCAACCTAATACATTGTTAGCCGTTTTCTTATAAAGAAACATTCGACATTCATTGATAGAGCTACCAGTAGGACTGTCGGTCGAAACTTATAAAATCTTTCTCTTAACACAATTTTTCATGAAAATAGATTTCTCAATTCCATTAAATTACCTCTAACCTATTCTATGTTCATTCTCCTTACCTCCTGTGCTAAATTTGTTCTAACTGACACAATATCAAGGTATTTAAAAAAATTGACTAAATTCCCATTCTGATTTTTTAAAAAGGATTCAGGGTTTGTGCTATCACTGTTTTCATTCCAATTCCAAATCACTGTTTTTATTTTGGAAACGCTTATTTTAAATCCAATCTTTTGGACCACTCGTAGATGTTGATTTTCGGCTCAAGAACATTTTTATTCCAACTATAAACGTCATTTTTATAACTCCAATCATCAATAGAACATTGGCCTCGGGCGAGAAAGAAGGATCATTGCCTTCTATTGGTAGATTCGCTTGGCATGTGAATTATCGTCGTTCGAGCAGTATGACTGTGGTCATCAAACGGATGGGACATCTGTAATCTGTTGGTCTCCGGTGTCACATGTATAACGGGAAGGCTTCATAAAAGGCATTCCCACCCACCGTGAATATCTCAGTAGCCGTCCACATTTCCATAATGATTGTGACAAGAGACGTTGAGCTCGAATTGTCTGCAGTGAGAGAAAAGTAAAAAATCATATCCACATTCAACGAAAGAGATACTAGAGATACTCAGTAGGTCATTTCATGGGATATGAGCCCAGACGAGCCTGTTGAGTTTCCCTGATAAATCCATGAAACTTTTCACAGTGCCTCCCCCTGTACTCGTGATGTCGCTAATTAGAACTCTGGTAGTCTGGACATTGTAGCGATCACCATATTGTCAAGATTCTAGTAGTTTCTAATTGATTGTAGGCTTTAAGTGTCGCACAGATCCCGCGAGGCCGTGGACTCCAGTTGGCCACAAGGCATCCTCCAAGCTGGTGGTGTACATGTTCTTGCGTGGTCTTCCTAAAATAATCTTATTGACCATTGATCACTAATTTGCAATACTTGGTGACAATTTACACCCGATCATGAACTGCTTGGACTCCAAAAACATTAGGTTACCCTAGCAGGATAATGCAGAGTGTCATCAGATCCAATTACCAGAAATCTTTTTGAGTAGCATTCTGAAAACTTCTGGAAAATAGTACAGCTTCCATATTAACAAGAAAATTCAATATTTCTTGGGAGTCATGGAGCAATGTACTAGGTATCTCTATTTTTTCCTGTTCATGATAAGTGGTATAGAATGTTTCAAGTTCAATTCTGAAAGAAATTGATATAAAATTAACAGAGAGGACACTTGAACAATGAGCAATTAATAATATATTCTTGTAAAACTATAATAATACTATTTCAGCATACAAAAGATTTATTTTAAAATCGGATATTAATTTCCGATCAACCTAATGTATGGTCATGGTAATGTTAATATATATCGTTCTGTTGTAAGTAAATTTCCGACATTCAGTCACCGAACAACTAATGTGACTCTCAGTTGAAATTTATAAAAGCTTTTTAATAAATTAAAACATTTTTTCCAGAAAGTAAGTTTTCTCTTCCAACCGATGTCTCAAGAACATCCTCGATATCAGGTGGCCGGAAGTTGTCTCCAACGACCAACTGTGGGATAGGAACAGACAAGCCCCAATCGAGATTGACATCAAGAAACGGAAATGGGTATGGATCAGCCCCACACTCCGTAAGCCTGCTTCTAGTGTCAGAAGGGAGGTCTTTGAATGGAATCCGAAATGGATGTGAAAAGTGGGTCGACCAAAACAGACTTGGCGTAAGGGTAAAGGCAGCCGACACGACATGAGCCAATCTGAATAGGGTCGCCCGAAACCGCGTCCGTTGGAGAGGTGTTGTTGTGGCCCTATGTTCCCCAAGGAATCAAGAGGCATGAGAAGAAGAAATTTTCTTCTTTTTTTTTGTTCACTACTGCATTAGCTAGGGATTGAACTCACAACTCGTTGGGTCAAGTCACTGGACTCAATTTGCGCTTTTATCCACTTTGGCAACAAAGATGAGGACAATAGTGCGATTAATGTAAATAGTGTAAATAATCATAATACCTCATCTGAGAAATATGAAGAGAGGTCATTGTTTGTAATTCTGTCCTGCCAAACCACAGTCTTGAAGAACTTTAGACACATCATCGTATATTTTTAGACGCGGGCTATTTCAAAAACACAACGTTAAATTGCGAAGACGTTTTTTTAAGAGACAGGGATTTTGTTTTTTAATAAACCCTTAGTTTTAAGTTTTTTAAAGCTTAATACGTATGCCAAAACTGACAGCAAAATTAAAATAAAAACCTACTTTCACAAGCAAGCTCTTCTTCGTCTATTGCAAGCGATTTCAAGTGGAATTCCAGACATGCATATTAGAATTGGCCAAATGAATTTAACCCATAAACCATTGAAAAACATTGGAAAAAGCACGTTTAATTACACATACTATTTGTACTTCTGTATCCCGCTGTTATTAGTGTGGAAAGTCAGATTGGAGAGACAGATTCAAAATGCAGTATAGTCTGTTGCGTCCAAATTAGCATTAATATCGTCAGGAATCCACTCTCTTCCATTCTAGTTATTATTTAAATAGCTGACAAGACTGGTCTCTCTAACCTTTGGTGCTGGCCAGTTTAGGAGGAGGACGAATGTGAATTATTCGTTTCATAAAAATCTACACGTATAGACGACAACATATTTATAGATTTAATAGGAGTAGTTAGGCTCACCTTTCGTCTAGTTCTCATCCCTCCCTGTTCTTTTAAAGAAGAGTTTAGTTTTATGCTTCGATTCTTGTTTAGAATTGGGTTTCCGAACTCTTCTAAAAACCTTTTATTCTCTTTCACACTCCGTCTTATTGGCATTATCGTAAATTATTGAAAATATGGAAGAAAATTGTTGTTGGTATTAGACAATTAAAGCGAGAAAACAGGACGATAAATATAATGTATATGGGCGCGTGGCCGAGTGGCCGAGTGGTTAGAACGTTCGATTTTCGGCCATGAAAGTCGGCTTCGAATTTCATCACGGTTGATTTGTCAGAAAGGAGACTTCTTGACGTTATCGGTCTGGAGGGAGACTATCCCAGCGTGCGGCATTTTTGGATAGCGCCTGAAAACCATAACATGGGTTGACTCAAGCCTTGTGAGTGAAATTGTGTAGAAGCAACCCTTGGGGGCCGTGGATAGCCGTGGTAGCACGAAGTCACAAGTCATGGTGACAGAGAGTTTGAGTGTGCTGGTGTTGTTCAGATTGTGGTAGATTACACGTTCTCTCCCAGAAACTGTAACTAAGGTCTACTCAGCATAGTTGAAATATAAACCACAGGTTGGCTCTGTGGGTGTTGAACAAAAACAAATGTGCCTGAGCGAGAGTCTGCAATAGAGATTGTCTAGCCGCCCTAGTAAACGGGCATCCTCGAATATGAGTGTCCATTATCATATATAATGTAAATTCATTACGAAACACATTGGAAATCAAGTGCAAAGATAATGTCAGTGGATATGAATTAATGCAAGAATTATTGAGAGGATAGAGATTTTCTATGAATAATTCCATATTATTTAAAAATTGTTAGAAATCGTCTGAGACGAAGTTATTTTTTCTTACTGACAACGGAATCGGTCTGGTTTGCATTTACCATTTTTTCTTCTCTCTGACCGTGAACGATGTGCGAAAATAAAGACCAATACTAATTTTAGATATAAAAGAATTCCTGAAACAGACGTCATATGGAATCGAAAAAATACAATCTAATTTCCCCAAGGTATTCGGTAATGTTTACTTTATATTTGCCACAAATGACATCCGTTATATTCTCAATACTTGTAAGAATAACATTTAAAGTTTATTATTGTTAATATTGTTTTAATATATTGAAATGTTAATCATTCTAGAAAGATGACCGGTACTCACAAAAGATAGGACATTTCTGACTATATTCATATTTTTGAATATGAATAGAAGCGTTAGTTTTAATACATGGAATAGAATTGAATAATAGATGGTATCACTTGAGGAAAATGTGGATAAATTGGGAAATACGTGTGCGTATAAGGAAAATGAAAATTAAAAAAAGGTCGTTCTAGAGATAGTTTCATGCAATACCACAAATTGTTACAAAACTAAAACTTTAACATAAATAGTCCTGTTTTTAAAAATCATCTGATCAAAGCTTTCATGTGGATGACATATATCGCGAGAAATTTGTTCAGATATACCTAAACTGTCAGTTTTATATAACCGCCTTCGCAGAACCATGATTAAAAATAGCTTTGAGCGAATGGAAACTGTAGGTTTGAAAGAGGAGTACATTCTTCAAGAATATGGTTTGGCAGGAAATAATTACAAACAATGACCTCTCTTCATGTTTCTGAGATGCGGTATTATGATTTTTTACACTATTTACATTGTTTGAACTATTGTCCTCATCTTTGTTGCCAAAGTGGATAAAAGCGCAAATTGAGTCCAGTGACTTGACCCAAAGAGTTGTGAGTTCAATCCCTAGCTAATGCAGTAGTGAACAAAAAAAAAAAAGCAAATTTCTTCTTCTCATGCCTCTTGATTCCTTGGGGAACATAGGGCCACAACAACATCTCTCCAACGGACGCGGTTTCGGGCGACCCTATTCAGATTGGCTCATGTCGTGTCGGCTGCCTTTACCCTTACGCCAAGTCTGTTTTGGTCGACCCACTTTTCACATCCATTTCGGATTCCATTCAAAGGCCTCCCTGCTGACACTAGAAGCAGGCTTACGGAGTGTGGGGCTGATCCATACCCATTTCCGTTTCTTGATGTCAATCTCGATTGCGGCTTGTCTGTTCCTATCCCACAGTTAGTCGTTGGAGACAACTTCCGGCCACCTGATATCGAGGATGTTCCTGAGACATCGGTTGGAAGAGAAAACTTACTTTCTGGAAAAAATGTTTTAATTTATTAAAAAGCTTTTATAAATTTCAACTGAGAGTCACATTAGTTGTTCGGTGACTGAATGTCGGAAATTTACTTACAACAGAACGATATATATTACCATTACCATGACCATACATTAGGTTGATCGGAAATTAATATCCGATTTTAAAATAAATCTTTTGTATGCTGAAATAGTATTATTATAGTTTTACAAGAATATATTATTAATTGCTCATGGTTCAAGTGTCCTCTCTGTTAATTTTATATCAATTTCTTTCAGAATTGAACTTGAAACATTTTCTACCACTCATCATGAACAGGAAAAAATAGAGATGCATTTATTTTTTGCATGAGTTCGAAGTTGATCATAATGATTCTTAAACTGCTTCAAAGTTTGATTGTTGGGAAAGTTTAACCTTCCGCAGTGGTGATACTAGTGTTGAATACAGAGTTGGTTGTAGAAGAAACGACATGGCTGAGTCTATCCAGTGAGCATCGGTTTGAACAATGATTTATCTTGGAAAATGGTACACCGGTCCGAGTCCTGTCGGAGATTGCATTTTATTTTTTAATAAGATTCATTGAATATTCAGGCCGGTTGACGACAATAAATAAAATGCTTAATAAATGAATGTAGCGTCTACTGCAATTATAGGTATCCAAGAAAAATGATATTTAAGTGATAATATATATATATATATATATATATATATATATATATATATATATATATATATATATATATGTATATTACAAACATGATATCTATTTTTTTTATAATCCTTCCATATTCACGAATTTTAAGTTTAATTTTTAATAGGGTAGAGATTAATTGTTATATATATATATATATATATATATATATATATATATATATATATATATATATATATATATATATATATATATGAAGTAATAATATGAATGGTTTCTCTAACTGAAACGTTAGTGAACAGTTTTTCAACGTCAAGTGATACTATTGCTTCATTATTAGGTTTTTCGTCTTTTTAATATTTGTTCAAGTTTTGATTTAATGCTGTATTTGTTAGGTATGTATGGTGTAATTAATTGGTTAAGTATTTTAGTTGGTAGACAGCAGTAGGAATTTGGGATATAATAGGGCGGAATGAAATATATATATATATATATATATATATATATATATATATATATATATATATATATATATATATATATATACGTGTGTGTGTGTGTGTGTATCTGTGTGTGTAATGAAGTTTACGCATGCAGGTTGAATTTTGAGCAATTTCAGTGCGCCTTCGATGTATTGTATATTGAATACCATTATAAAAAAATATTGGGCAATGATCTGGATTTAATGCAAGACTTACTAACAAATTACATTAACATACCTTGTATACATGTATTAATAGTATTTAACCGAATGACGAAATGGTAAACCTCTAAATACGTGTTTTTCTATAGAGGAAATTATTCATAAAGTTGTGTGTGTGTGTGCGTGTAATAGGTACTCACATCCGTGGAGACCTGGCGATAATTTAAATTACCTCAGCTTGCCCAATATTGTTACGAGAAAATCATTGACCTTCGCGTAAATAATGGATTTGAACAATACACATTATTTACCTGTACTGAGAAATCTGCAAGAGAATGCGAGAAAAGCGAGAAATAGACGTGTCTTTGCTAAAGCCTCAGCGGAAATATCAGCTTCAAGTACTGAGCATCGTCCGACCACCAAGGACTCTAAAAAAAGTCGCTCTCTACTCAACGGAAGTTTAGCATTATCCATAATGGTGTTAGGCAGAAAAAAGTTTCTCAGTAGTGATTAAATGTAAGCAATTTTATTTTGGAAGCGTTAGAGTTAAACATTGATTGGAGATGGTTTTTTTAACAGCAGTTGACAAGTTTACTTTGTCGAGTCTGTCAGATTTGCTACTAAGACTGGAGTAAAAGGTAGTGTCATCTGCATAAATGCCTAGTTGAGAAGGGATGACATCAGAGAGATCATTGATGAAGATCTGTAACAACGTAGGATAGAATCCTGATGTCGGGGGCACCAGCGATAGTATGACATGATCTGGATGCATGCTCGTTCAACACTAATTTCATTACACGATTTCACAGGAATCATTGGATTTAGCCAAATATTATTCCTTGACACCGTAGCTCTTGATGTTACGTGGAAGTCCAGAATGCCAAACCCTGTCGTCTGCCTTCGAGATATCTATATACGTAGACCGAGCTTCGCCATTGTAGAGCTTCAGCATCTGTCTATATTTCTGAGATGAGGTATTATGTAGACTATTTACATAATTCGGACTATTGTTCTCATCTTTGTCGCTATATTTATTACAACGTTTAGACCGTTGTACGCTCTGTCCTTCTTCAGGTGGTTGGAATCTCAAACTGAACCCTTTATTTCGCTCATTGGGGTATACTTCTAGTTCTATGTGCCATGTCTAATGGATGTCAGTTAGCAGTTATCTCCTGTTAATTCCGCTCTCCAAGTTCTCCACTGCCTTAACCAGGTAGCGAACTCACACTCTTTGGGTCCTGTCACTGGATCTAACGCCTTTATCCAATGTGCCATGTTTCTAGAGCTTGTTAAACAAATTCAGTGAGAGACATTAACACATCGGCGGTAAATCTGATGAAACGGAAGGCTTATTGTTTTTTCTAAAAGAGTTTCGTGGGAAATAATATGCTTAATCAAATCGGTGTTGATTGGGCCCTCAACTACTTTGCTGGAAGTAGGTAAAGACTAATAAGGCGATAATTTGAGGGATCAGAGGGGTCCCCAGAATTCTTAAACACAGGAACTACAGAGGGGTAATTCCATTAAACAGGAAAGCATTTGTTAGGAAGTTTGGAGAGAACAGGGCCAAGATCAAGAGCAGATTTGGTGTCACACTCGCCTGTCTTTAGGGAATCTAATTTAGAAATGGCGTCAGGAACCATTGACAAGTTATTCGCATATCCCTCAGTAGAGTCTCTGTTCTAGAGTTGAAACTGACAGAGGTACTCACAATGATTTAATGTGTAATCGTTTTTCTTGAAATGCTATCTGAAGAAATAGTTACACATTGTTTTTCTCATTCTATTGTGTAAACTATAAGAAGAAATATGATATTCAGTTAATGGAATTTCATTGGAAACCAGACCTTGTCCAATTATTTGGAGGTGTTGATTCCTTGAGTTTGCAGGGAAATAACCAGTATAAATAAAAACCAGTAGGCTTTTAACAAACCATACTGTAGATATCTGAATGGGCTTTGATCTTAATATGAAGGAAAACCTATGTGTTTAAACAGTATATAAGTAGGTCATTTTCCCTGGAAGCTAAGAAAGTAATGTCAACACTAATTTAATATCGATAATCGAAACGCAATTGATGTCATTGATTCATTTATCCTGGGGACAATGAGGAAATGTTATAATTCATAACTTGAATATTCCTTCAGATAATTTTACCGTGCCCATAAGGAAATGGCTCTCGTTGAATCGTATAAGCGAACCTTCTTTGCTTTCTATCAACATTGCTTATACTAACCTCAAGATGAGTAACTCATAGTATCTCCTTGGCGTACAGTTTGCCACTGACGTTAAATGGAACGATTATAAAGAAACAGTTGATAGGTCTGTATCTAGGAAAGTTGGTTTCCCTTCAGAATCGATTTTGAACTTTTATAAGACTACCATTCGTTTGTGCTTCGAATATTGCAGCCATGCCATGTCAGGTCAGGTGCGTCTTATGTGTATCTGAAGATTCTTGACAGAATCCATCGAAGAATCTACAATGTTATTGCGCTTTTCCTTACCACAGTCGCATAGCTTCTCTCTGTCTTTTCTTTAAAGAATTTCATTGTAATATTTCTAACTAGCTTTCATCTTTGTTACCTCGTCTTCATGAATTTAATCGTAGTACTTGATTGGCAGATAGGTCTCATCATTGTACCCCCGAAATGGCTAAGTTTTTATCATAATATCTCTGCTAACATATTAGGAACTCTCGCTGGTGGAACTCTTTTCTGGCTTGTCGACTTCCTTTAAACTAGCATCTTAAAGAATGTAAATATAGCATCAATCATTATTTTCCGACTTCTTGAATCCTGGTCTTTTAATGACCTCTCTCTTCAGGGTTTTCTCAGTTTCTTTTCCTTGTGGCATTTATCGTCTTCCTTTGAGTGAAATGATAAAAAAAAAACACATCTGATTTCAATCTTTAGACAGAGACAAAGAAATTAATAGATCTTTGGAGAACCATGAAAACGACTATGTGATTTACAAGATAAGTCATATTTCTAGCTATTTTAACATAAATATGTCTCTATAGATTTTCATAAGACCGTTATTCAGTCATTAAAATATTTACCTGTATTCTGTGTCATTATAACAGATTTCAGAAATTGGACATTTTATCAGAAAAGAATGAGTCCGTTATTGCTAACAGATTTATCCAAGTCGCCATACTAAGCTTCCTTGTTATACTGACGAGTTTTCAACCGTATCACCCTACGGATTCTGGAGATATCTGCGGTTGTCCTCGATAGCTTGGAAATGGATTAAAATGCTGGTTAAAATATGTGAAGTTTCCTGAGAGCTGTGAGTTCAGTCCGTTTGTATGGTAGTTTCGCAGTTAGCTCATTCTTAATTCCCTAATTGTTCACTAGGGGTCGCTCTCCCTACACTATAAATACTTGGCGATTCTTGCCTCGTTCTCTTTTCACTTTGAATTTCAGCAGACACATTTAAAAATGTGATTTCTCGCATAGAACCGCGATTTCGCAAATTTGTGGGAAACGCCATGAACATTATATACACATACACGTACGTACGAACATTCACCAAAATACAAACTCTTTACGTTCACACATAAACGCAAATGTTGATGTCTTTGTCACTAGTAAATTTATTTAATACATATATTTGTTGATATATATATATATATATATATATATATATATATATATATATATATATATATATATATATATCAGTCTTGTTTGTTTTCTTTACATCTTCGGTTGGACTCAACTTGAGTCCGGCATGTTCTTGTAGTTGGACCTTCTAGCAGGAAGTAAACATCACGTGTTCCTAATTCAACAACACTCAAACCCAAATGGTCCTCTCAGATTGGTTATCTTCCGACGTGATTTTTTTCTACTCCTGCTAACAGAAACAAGACTGTATATATGTACAAATTCATATTTACACACACTTTCCAAACGAGAGCCAGTCAGGAAAATCATTTCTAATACGCACACCATACACTATAAATAATAATAATAATAATAATAATAATAATAAACACATTTATACAGCAACAAAATTTGCGATTAGACAAGATGAAGGTGCAAAATCACAAAAAAATTAATTTGCTACAATATGTCTATACAAAACACATTTCTCCGGCGCGGCAAATAGAATTTTTTCTGCAACATGTAGAAAACACAGATGCTCGAATCGGCACTAAAACTACTACTACTATGACACGAATCATACAACACTCCTTCTCCCCACAGGTCTATTTACTTAACCCTTTTTTCCTGCAGTGACGTTTGACCCAATTTCACCGGGCAGACATGCTTAACATATCTTCAACCCCACGTGCAACATTTTAACATTGCTTATCATGACATTAATGTACAAAATTTTTCTGCACTGAAGAGATCAAGTGTAAAACAATCTTCGGGGGACCCACTCTCCTTGAAATTTAAATTCTACGCGGCTACAGATGACCCATTGTCCTAAAATATATTCTACGAGATGCAACTTTCACATAAAAATTCGCTTACGACATATACTAAATATTACTTAGTTATCATTAATAAGCAAATTTTTCAACTTTGCAAAGGCGTTCTCCCTCCAACATAAATCCGCATAACATTTCAGAAATCACATTCACCTTCAACATGCGTCAACAATTTTGGATACTTTCTTTATTCAGTTTATAACTTTTTACATATTAAAAGTTTTCCTTCCTGCAACTTACAGTCTGAGTGGGGTATTGTCGGAGTTAGCTCCTCCTTAATACCGTCATTGTTCACTAGAGGTCACTCTCCCTATACTATAAATACTGGGCAACTTCTTGCCTCGTTCACTTTTCACTTTGCACTTCAGCGGACATTTAAAAATGTGATCTCTTGCATAGATCCGCGTTTTTGCCCACTTGTGGAAAAACGCCATGGACATTATACACAAATACAGCAACGTACAAACATTCACCAAAATACAAACTCTTTACGTTCACACACAAACAAAAATGTTGATGTCTTTGTCACTTGTAAATTTTGTTGTTTAATACATATATTTGTTGATATATATATATATATATATATATATATATATATATATATATATATATACACCGGTTTGTTTTCTTTAAATCTTCGCTTGGACTCAACTTGAGACCGACATGTTCTTGTAGTTGAACCTACTAGCAGGAATTAAAGAGCACGTGTTTCTAATTCAACAACACTCAAACCCACACGGTTCTCTACATTAGTACTGAACGGTTCAGTGAATGAAGTTCAAACGCGACAGAACGCCGAGTAAGACTGCTTAGTATTAACTGATATAAAACATTTGCTAAACATAAAGTTCAACGTGAATAATCAACTGCTGGATTGGAGTAAGACACAGGAGAATGTCAGAAGAGTATAACGGCTAAGACGTTCGGAGCATCGCAATCATTTGCATACACTGGTACTCATAACAGACGTATTAATGATAATTCATCATCTCGCAAGTATACCTTATTGACATTATTTGCAGTCGAACTACTGACTTCATCTTTATTTGTATTATCATAACGTTTTGACCGTTTTGCGTTCCGACTTTCTTGAGGTGCCTATCGATCCGAATAACCTTCGATGTGAAAACTTTATTTAATCTACAGTGGTACTTTTTTCTCATTCCGCTCTTCCTGTCACAGGTATCTTGTCCTTTTTATTTTTCGTATGGATGAGTTCGACTATAAATAATGTAAAAATAACTCCGCTACCTAGGAATTCAGAAAGGTCTTTCCATTTTGTATCGATGATTTCGTCGATGAATATTTCGATAACATCAGGCGTAAACGCTAGCCAGCAAAATAAGCATTTGTCTCAACGCTGTTACTGTGGACAATAGTTGGAATATGTAGAAGAATTTACCATTTTAATTCTTGGGATGCATCGAATTTTAATTTGATGAAAATTCATTTAAGAAAAAGTTTTCACTGTTAGATTTGATCGCAAAATAGATTCTACTTCATTCAAATAGACCTATTTATCACTGTACAATTGCAATTTGTCAAGATTCCCGCAGTTCGCAATGATAAATAAATTTTAAATTCCCTCTAACGCGGCCATGAATTTCTCTCCGATACATTCCGTTTAGGTTAAGATTTTGAAAGCTTTCCTGGATCTAGCGACGTTTTTCTCTTTTTTCATTTCTCGGAATAAAAGCATTTTCCTTGCCTGTAACTAATTTATTGAAAGGTGACTTTTTCTGTGTCGATCAAGAAGAGAAGCTAATGCATTCAAACTCTGACCATTATTTGCTTCCATAAGTTCCCAGGGACATTTTCCTATTCATCAATTCTTTCATTGTGGTTTGACATTTAATAAATATATTCTCAATCCATATCACTAACTATAACTATAAAATTCCCTAATAAATAACTGAATAATAATTTCACAACGTATTTCGTTGAATTTACTGATTAAGGAAACGGAATTTTGTTCTTGTTCAAACGTGAGTCTTCAGTGAAAAATAGAAATAATATCGCACCCGTTGGATTAGCAGTATGTTATGTTCATTAAGTAGGTTACTGCTATATATCAGTTAGTAGAAAGCTATTCATTGATAGCTCAGCTTAAGTCGTTTAGAGTTAAGTCATTTTTGAAGATACGTCGGTATTTTCTTAAATATTATCTGGATAAATAAAACTCGCCTTACGCCGTTTTACTCGAGTTTACGTCGGCTGTTAAAATATATCAAACGTAAAAACACTAAAATAACAATTAACACATATAAAATCATATTTAGATAAATTTAAAATAAATATTATATACGTTATAGATATATCATAAATTCATCAAAAATAAAATATAGCATAATAAACCAAGTTCAGCAGATTTTCGTATTTCAAATTCCTGCAGATAGGCGGCACTCGTGCGTTGTTTTTCGCACAAACATCGATTTTGAATTCAGACTTGTCTACATCTGTGCTCTGCTGTTGAGGTTCTTTCAGTTATATTTCAATTGTGATTTAGAATGAATTTGTGTCCATGGCTCCGAAGAAAAGTCACAGTGCAAGTGATAATGCTAAGCATCGGAGGAAATTAATTATTGTATTCAGAATACTTATGTAGATATAAATACTATAATAGTCAATGGGAAGTGGTTTATAGTGTCTTTATTTTGTCTTAAGTTGTTTGGGGCCTAAATCGTGACCTCTAGAATAAACTAACCATTAAACATTCAGTTGCGCTTTAAACTGGTAAATATCTATTACAGTGTGAGCCTACTGTAATCTTGGCACCATAATTAAATTTTCAGTTTTACAATAGTAACATGTAAGGTTAATTCTTCAGGCGGTCAAGACATGATATACTTTGAACCACCTGCATCTCTCTGTCTATCAGTGCGGTTTTTATTAAAATCATGGAGAACAATTTATAGTACTAGTCATTTAGGTACATTAATGTATGAGAGGACTATAAGTTTCGCAGTGAAAGTAATATCTCTTCTGGTAGAGAGGGGGAGCCCACCGAATATTCACTGAAAATATCTCTCATGTACTTATGGAAAGGAATATTGGTGAGCGTTTAAACTTATTTATCTCTAAGTTAATAAAGAAATATTTTGATAAAATAGTTACATGTGAGAAATAAGCATTTTCTGATTCATTTATAGGCTTTCCTTATTGGATCCTTCTTATTTTAAATAAATTGAAATTTCATCACCCATAAATGTTCAAAGAAGGAAAGTACACCCTTATGGAAATTAATTGAAACAACCGCTTTATTTTCATTTATTTCATCATACCGTCTGTTTTAGACCCATTGGAGTGACATAGTGTAATCGGTTCCTATTTTTCAGGAGATTAGGTCATTTACAGTAATGTGCAGTAATATGAATTTATTTTTGGGGTGTACGATGAAATTTGTTTGACCTTGAAAAATATTGAGTTAATCATGGTTGCATCAGATTTTCATCACGCCCAGACAATATTCGATTAGTTTGTCCTACGACATTTGTCTGCGATGGGCGTTACTCCATGGAGCGTACGAAAATTGTAACGCTGTACGAACATATTGGCAAGCCTTACTAGTGAGAAAATCATAGATTGGCCGGGAAACTCGCCTGATTTAAACCCAATCGAGAATCTGTGGTCAATCTGCAAAGAACGACTTCGTGGAATTGACATATGAAGTACTAACATGTCCACTGGGTCATGTTTCATTGTAAAAATACGAAAAAAAGGTAAATAATAACGGAATTATTCGTTTTGATTCCATTAATTTTCACAATGGTGTATATACATGTATCAAACGGATCGGGTAGAGAAATTAGTTCCTCGACATTTTTTAAGGCAATTCAACTCAAGCAAATTTTATCTTTTCTTCTTCTTCTTCTTCTGTCACTAGCACGCAACGGGTTACAGAGGATTGAGAACAAGAATAAAGAGGCTGTTTGAGGAAAGGATACAGAGAAGGACGGGGAACAAACTCAGGGTATCAGACGTCGATTGACATTACACTTGAATATTTGAAGATTATAGCCATCGCGGAAGTAAATAAAAGCAAGGGAGTTCCACAGATGGGAAGTACTAGAGAAGAAGATGTTTGAGAAGAAGAGACGGTTACATTTAACCGTTTTGACAATGACAGGGTGGGACCGAGATGAAACTGTGAGACCGAGATGATAACCCGGTAGCACGTTTAAATTCGTGATGTCCGGCGACCAGCGAAAGTATATCGTCGGAACATTTCCCGCGAAAATATTTGTAGAAGAGACAGAGGGAGGCCACAGCACGTCTGTTGGATAACGATTGTAGAATAGATGGCAGATCAGGACCTATCATCTTGCATATTAGTCTTTGTATTTTGTCGAAGACATCGAGACGTACAGTCGGAGCACCAGGCATGATCCTTTTTTAGTTTCTTTTCACAATTTTGTAAAGGGATGTAAGGAGAAATGATCCTAAGTCAAAGTAGAAGAAACATGTCAATAATTTGAATTTTAAAAAAAAGTAAATAAACAGATTGGATGAAACGGAAACCTGGATGAATAAAAATATTGAATTTTTAATGTACATAACATATCTTTGAAAATCTGTAAATCAGTGAATAAAATTCTCTTTCAATAAAATAAAACATTTCTGAACATGCTCGCTCGATGGGCAACACCAGTAGCTTTAGTATAGCTAATATTTTAAATCTAATGGAAATTACTGATTTTAGGTAATATATCATGATCGACTTTTTAGAACACGAATTATCAAGCATTCAGGAAACAGTATTTTGAACGTTTCTGTCAAACAATTAGATTTACGCGCATATACATTTTTATTACTTACTATTTAAATTAATAAGGCATAATTACACAATATTTTGAACTTCTAAATTGGATGATGAAAGACTAAAATCTCTCATATTACACCAACCAACCCTAACTTTATGGGATCAAAGAAGGCAAGTAAATCTATTTAAAGTACAGAACTCAACTTAGAATCGCAGAAAAGAATGTATTTAGAAAATGAAATCCTGATACTGAAAATGTAATTTTGTTTTATTCGAAATTTTAATTAATAAGAAAACGCTAAATTCGATGTAAATATATCTTCTTTGTCTCCCTGTTCGTTATTTTTTCTCTTTCTTCTTCGTACCTTCTTTGTATTCTTGTTTGTTATATTTTCGTCTTCTTCTTCTTCTTCTTTGTCTTCCTGTTCATTATTTCTTCTTCTTCTTCTTCTTCTTCTTCTTCTTCTTCTTCTTCTTCTTCTTCTTCTTCTTCTTCTTTATCTTTTCGTCTTCTTCTTTTTCTTTGTCTTCCTGTTCTTTATCTCTTCTTCTTCTTCGTCTTCTTGTTCGTCATCTTTTCGTCTTCTTCTTCTTCTTCTTCTTTGTCTTCTTGTTCGTTATCTTTTCGTCTTCTTTTTTTTGTCTTCCTGTTCGTTATCTCTTCTTCTTCTTCTTTGTCTTCATGTTCGTTATCTTTTCGTCTTCTTTTTCTTTGTCTTCCTATTCGTTATCTCATCTTTATCTTCTTCTCCCCCTCTTCTTCTTCTTCTTCTTCTTCTTCTTCTTCTTCTTCTCTGCCGGGTCATTTCATTAAGTGTGCTAAAATGATTCCCAAATTTTTTTTCTGGGCCGCATTTTCGGAATTAAAAGTTGCTCATGCCTCACGAAATTCTATAGAATAAAAAAAACACATAAAAATCAGAGTAACGTTTAAAGAGCGATAACCGCAGATTCGAAGACAAAACCATATCATTGATAATTATCTCCTCCACTTTGCCTACCCTAGTTACTATATTTCTATACTTGATATAATGCAAAAATATGACATACAACAGGTCAATAATTATTTATAACCATTCATAGAGTGACTCATGCATGCAATTACGAAGAATCCATAAGAATATTTTAAGTATTTGCATATTATTTTTTAAAACTGTTTCTAAGTCATTGATTGTCTTTTAATGATTCCACTTCACATGCTACCCTCTTCCGTTCTAAACTGTATAGGCAATGTAAGTAATACTTATCTCCTTAATACACCCTCAGTTTGGGGTTTGTCATTTACACAATCTCGTCAGGCTGCTTATTTCCTTCTACCAGATTTGACATAAATATGTCATTTGAATGTCAAATTCTCTAAGCCCACTTTTCACATTATGTCTCCTAGAAATTTCTACTTTGTCTTTCTGATTTTAAGTATAAGTTCCTTTGTCTTTCCTATTTTCCTTAAAACTTCCGTCGATGCTCTTAGTATACGTCTATATAATCACATCTTTGTTTACCTCAAGTATTGCTGAAACAATGTCACATAAACGATCATAAAATTAAACGCTTTTCCGATAGTTTGGTGACACAAAAGAACTTGTAAGCTTCGCAGAGTGCAAAAAAGTTTCCACGAGTCAAGTAAATATTTATTATAAAGATTTGATATATGGAATTGTCAAAATATTAGCAACGCCTAATATGATAGATATCGTTTTGTAGCTATAATGTCAGCCATGTATTTCAGATTTATGAAGTATATCAAAAAGAAAAAGTAATGCAATCGGGCTTTTGTGGCATCAAATACATTATAAATTGTCTATGAAATTGTGCTCTTTGCGTTTTGCCATTTTTATATCAACATTCTGTACAATATTTCGGATAAAATAAATATTTATGGCTTATTTTATTTGAAGTCAAAAGACCGAGATCACATGGACTGAAAGATGAGTAATGAATCGTTGATCGAAACGTCACCTTTCATTTATTCTTTACGACGTGTTGGCTTTAAATAGTATAGTGATTCTGTTAACATGGATAAATAAAGGATGTTCTATACAGAGAAAACCAAGTCGTGTTTTGTACATCGGACAAACAAAATGTATTTAGCTCCAAAATTAAATACCGGTGATCGAACTTGCTTTCAGTATTTTATATATATTTTAATCGATTGTCTTTTTAAAGAATAATTATGTATATATGAACATATATATAAATCCCACCCTGATGCCATTTTAAGCTAACCCTTTCTTTTTATTCATATATCTAAACTATAAACTATAATTTTGGAACGTCAAAATTGAAATTGAAATATAATGGAACGTTTCCAAATTTTCATCTGAAATCAAGAAAAGACGAAATGTAGGTTTGGGTAGTTTGTAAAACGGCATATCAACGCATCAAACTCAATGGGTTATTTAATGCAGACCAGGTTTTATTGCTGGTAATATTTTTGTTCAAAAATATATTATTGGTAATTTTCTTTTCAAAAATCTATTAGTGGTAATACTATTTTCCTTCACAAATTTATTGCTGATATTAATCTTTTACAAATACATTGCTTGTATTAAAAACTATTATTGCATTTTCATAGCGTTTTGAATCCAATTTGGGGCTTAACTATTAGTCCATAGCTGGGACTCTAACAGGTACTACCACCCCATGTCAGGTGAACCTGGGGACACCAGCAATTAACATGTAGTTCTACGCTCCTCAAAACCTCCTGATCAGAGGCCTTGCTGCTGGATGTAGTTTATCATCTTACTCAGGACGCCTCATTGGGGGAGTGGTTACCCCTCTGCAGTTGTATAGTTTCGTATTCTGAAGCCCCAGTCTACAAGACGCGGAAAATTCAGCCAAAAATGTCACAAAATATAGTAAAATTAAAGCTTTAGTTTAAACCTACTGCAGGAGAATATACGTTAAAATACGTTTAATACGTGAAAAATACGTTAAAAATTGCATTCATTCTAATGGTTACAAATACTTTGATGCGAGAGCCACACTTGGAGGATCGTAAGTGATTTTCTTTAGTTAATTAAGATTTGCATTTGTCATAAAATAATTAATGATGTCATGTAATCGAATCAAATTAATGGGGCAGTGAGAACATTAATAGTAATAGGCTAGGGCTATTATATATATAATTAGAACGCAATATTTGTATTTATTAACTATAGAAATGCATTGAAAATGATTTTTTAAGAATCTGTGTTAGAAAGAAAAAGAAATTGGTCATAGTTTTGAATGAAATCAAGCAGCAATGTTGCATATCCCCCTGTGGAGGCGGTCTCATCTCGTCTTCTCTTGGCCGGCGATCGCTAGTTGATTTGGAAAGGCTCTAACACATAGAATTTTAACTTATCAATTTTATTAATGTCGACATGTACTAACTGTCCAGTGGATGCCGTTACATCTCACTAGGGAGCCGTTTCAGACACGAAAGTCGACACGTCTACATTGCTTGACTTGTAAGAGCCAACTCTCCGAAAAACCTTTCTCTATCATTGCCATGCTAACTTAGCCAATCAAAATCGAATGTCAACTTCCGGTAGTCACAGATGAGATACAACTCCCCTAAAAAGTGGCAACCTAATCAGCAGCTCGGTTTATTGTTTACTACAGCAAATTATCCTACGGAACAAAGACTTAGTGGAGGAAAAAGTTTTGGTTTTTGAATTTGGTGACATATGATTTCAATCACCAGGTCGGCCCGTGTGTACAGGCATTCAGAGGAAATTGGCGAGCAATAACTGATCAGTGGTAAATAAAGTAAGAACTAGACGTTATCCCTAGTAATGAGTAGTGGGATGAGAACAGTCTACCCTTGTAGATTTAATAAAGGCCTCAGTTCTTTATAGTTTACCCAGTTCGCTATACACCTGAGGCGGACACGTTGTGATAACAACAACAAATATCAAGAAAATAGTCCGAATAAAAAAATAGCGTAATTAACAGTATATGTGTGAACCATAAATACTAGCTGGTCTTATATCAATTTTCAACGCCCATTTGAAAATAATTAATTCTAGACTGTATATGTTTGATAAAAGTCAGATAGCAAAGACGTTGTATTTCTAAATAGTGCCACACAACTAGGTCCCGGTTAACGCCACGAGTTGAGGCGTCTAAGGATGCAAATTTCTTTTTCTTCGAAAATTTCAAAGCAAATCGTATTATACAACCAACTATAGAAAAAAAGCCTTCAGCTGTTTTACGGCAGTCAATGTCTCCATTGTGAAGAGCGGAGGTAGTGGTGGCGATGAAATTATCAAATCTTCAGGCAAGAGCATCGAGCCATGGCGCTGAAGAGGACGGTCTGGATAGACGCGCGGTACTACATTATTCGACCATCTCAACTAAGGCAAAAGATTTTGCTTTCTCTGATGATTTTAAAATATGTCAGACCACTGTTCAAGGGTAACACACACACACACACACACACACACACACACACACACACACACACACTAGGCAGATAGAACATGAAATTACTATATCATCAATTTCATGTTATTGTCCCTCGTATTAAATAAAGGGTTGCGTTCCGAATTACCTGTAGGATACTTGGATCAATATACACCTGATGAAGACCAGAGTCACAGCGGATGAAACGTTGTGATAACAGCACCAAAAACGAGGACAATAGACTGCATGTAAATAGTGTAAATAATGATAACTGGTCATCCCAGAAATTCAGACAGAAACGATGGAAGTTATCAAAATAGAATGTCTTGAAAAATAAACAAACAAAAAACAATAATGTCACTTGCCAATCTTTTGTACCAGATATGATGGTGATAATTTTACAACTAATGAGTTCTAGTCTAAATAAACATACCAATGGAAAATTTTATAAAATGTTAATAAACTGGAACAAAAAAAATCGTTTCGCGGAGAAATTTATTGTAAAAATAATAAGAAAGTTGAAACAAATAAACAAAATTGTGTGGTAATGATAACGATATAATCAGCTATTTCCTTAAAAGGAAACATTCGTCAGTCATTGATCGTGAATCCAGTTCTAAATTTATAAAATCTTTCTCCTAAAACAATATTTCATGAAAATAGGTTCCTCAAGTCCAGTAGATGTTATCACTCTTTCCAGTAATGATAAGGGCTTTTTAGCTAATATTATATTTAAAATAATATGGAATATCAACATCTTGATTATGTCATTATTTTCTCTTCGAGTTACATGCGAAATCCATATTAATTGTCGCTGTTATTGAAAGTGCTCAAGCGATGGGGTTTCTGTTATTTTGTTTAGTTTTTTGTTTGCGATTCTGTAGCGCCAGTCTACAAGGTATGAAGAAGTATGGTCTTTCGCAAGACCCACAGGCAACAATCGCTCGAAGCCAATTTTTAGTCATTGATCTTATAAAGTAGTTATAGTGTAAATTAAACGAAATTATTTAATGATGCCACGAGTAGTTGATATACAAGGGTAATTTAAAATATGACAGAGAGGACATACCGAATAGAATATTAAGACAGTGACGTGTCCAATAAAATTAAAATAATTGTTTTGAACAGAGAAATCAATGAATAAATATACATCGAGAAATGAACATAAAGCTGGTAAATGCTTCTAAGTTGACTGGATTAGTTTCCAACGGCAATAATAATCAGTTTGTGAATACCAATTTTCAATATAGAACTCTCCGAAAACGGATTCAGATGATTGAAGAAACACGAGATATATTTTAATTTGTTTAAAAAAAAAATCACTTTCAGTTTATTCTCTGCAGGACAAAGCTGAAATACGTAAATATCTAAGGCAATCAGTTATGAACAGGAGATAAATATGAATCAGTCTCATGATGTCATGTAATCGAATCAGATGAATGGGAGAGTGACAACAGAATGACTTCAGTTAAACTGATCTAAGAACGGTGAGAATGTGAAGACGGCCCTGGAGGAGAAAACTCATTCTGGAAAAGGAAAGAAAGAAAATAAAACTATAGAAAACAGTAACAGGGTTTTGTTAGTTTCATGGAAAAATCAATGAACATTAAAGACAATTCAGAGACAAGTCATTAGATAGTCGCATGGCCATTCACCTTGCTTTGCTTGTCTGCGACCCAAAACACTAATCACTTCTATCCTTGCGTCAGAGGCATGATACAGTGTAAACAAAGCGAGCAAATTGGTATAACCATTTAGAAGACCTAATATTTGACATCTTTGATTAAGTGCAGCCGTCTTGAATAGGCACCTGCAATAGGCTAACGTGTATCATATAATTTAATAAACCAAATAGGAAGATAAAGTAGCTAGTTTTCTCTCGTTGGACGAGAGTCGCGTGGGTAAAACTTATAACGAGAATTGTGTTAGATATAAAGAAAAAGATGGAGAGAAACAAGATTTGAGTAGGAAGGAATGAATAGAGTAGAAATCTTATCTATAAAGTACAGTATATATGTGTGTGTTTGTGCGCGTGTGTGTCCAAGCAACTCTTCCGCTTCCTCTGATCCAATTTCAAAGTTTCAAACTTAAGCGCATAGAACGATTTACGTGGAGCTAAGATTCAGGGTAGCCAGATTATGCCATGTTACATATATACATATTAATATATTATACTAGCCATTATTGTTTCTTTCATGGTTCCGGGGGAGTTACAATTATTTTCCTATATATTATAATATAATGGCTAGTAAGATAATATATAATATATATTAATATATTATACAAGCCATTATCGTTGCTTTCATGGTTCCTGAGGAGTAATTTTTATTTTCCGTTTATATCCAAAATTGCAGCTACCTAGATATTTTAAGCTAGCTAAAATTTTAAGCTAGCTTAAAAGCCGCCCTATCAAGCAGCAATTAAGCTAGTTTTGTGGAAGATTCATGATTTGGCCATCATCCCAATAGCTAGGGAGGAGTATATGCGATAAGCATCAATAAACTACAGAAGAATTCAAAATTGATCACTGCATTTAAGGATTCAATTAATGTTTAAACTTACCTTTTAAAAGTTCAACTATAATTCTTCTGCTGTCACTTAATTTAAAAACGATTTAATGTACGTAGATCCTTTTTTTCCGTTCAAACAATTATTTTTATTTCATGGGTGACAGAACAGGGGACAATTTATAAGATAAAATTAATATAGTGTAAAGATAGGAAAATAGAAAATAGAGTTTGAGAAACATAATAGTGAATTAAGTAAAACCTATATTATGGAATATGTATCGAGAGAAAAGAAAAGTATAAGAAAAAGATGTATGTAAGAAAATTGTAGGAAGAAAAATAAGAACTTTGAGCGAAAAAAAAGGGAAAGAGGTAAAGAATACAAGCGAGTAGCTTTTAAAGTGAGAAAGAGAAAGTTGTATAGAAAAAGCGAGGGAAAAAGTTAAAAAGTGATAAAGGGAGGGGTTTACGGGAAAAGGAATATCAGCATTGAAAAAAATATATAAGTGGAGAAAAATGGATAAAATCAGAGAGAGGGAGAGAGAGACAGGCAGAAAAATAGAGAGATAGAGAGAGAGCGGGAGATAGAGAGTTACAAACAGGGATTGACAAAGAAATGAAAAGTAAAGAGAGAAAGAGAAAGATGTGAAAGTGTGAAGAAAAATGGAGGAAAATTCAGAGGGAGATTATTGATATAGAAATCAAAATGGACAGAGACGGAAAAAACAAAACATTGAAGAAAATAAAAAAAAAAGACAAATAAATTGTGAGAGTTAATTGTTAAATTGGTCGGCTTTGATTATCACTAGCTTTCTGATCTTTCACGGAGATTGTGGCCTGGAATCAAATATTCTATTTTATCAGAAGGAAAATATCGTATTATCTCTTTCAACTTTTGAAAGACAGAAATGGAGAGCTAAACTATATTTTGCATTGTCACAACAATTGTTAGAGAATTATTGCATTGCCTCTTTTACCGAGAACCAATTGATTGGAGCGAAATTTATTGAATCATATGACTTTCAAGTGTGCCTATTCTCTACAAGCAGGCTGTAATAATATAGGTTGGATTAAGGTCAGTAGTTTTCAATCTCTCTAGTTGAGCAGAACTTGGTCTCCTGTAGTAGATGCAGTTCGCATGTTGAACCGATGTCGAACAAAGGACAAAATTGACGTCTTTCAAATAGTTTAACCACGTCCAGTCGTGCGAAGATCGTAGTAAAAAAAAAAAAAAAAAAAATCAGCAAACAATTGTGTCAACACAATACTATTATACAGTTTGCTTCTTGTCCCTTTTCCGGACGAATCTAAAAGACGATTAATTACTTGTCACGGTATTCGATTTTTTTTTTTTAATCAGGTGTCAAATTTAAAACCTAAACCGTATGTAGACACTATCACAGTGCGAACCGAAATCAGTTAGCAACATTGTTCAGCTATAACTTCCGGTTAGTATTAAACAAGACTTCAAGGCAGCACAGGATTAGCGTGAAGAAATCACTCAAGAAGAGCTAGACTTCAAAGTAATTCAGCAGACAAAGAGAGGCATCACAATTATATTTTCTCAAGTATAAAAGTGAGTAATTAATTTTCTGTTATTACTTATATATACAGGCGTCTACTAACACAAAACGTTGTACTCATGTGTCCATCAGGAACAGGTAAAAATCTTGTTATACTCTGAATTTTAAAGATATTGTAAAATAAATCGTGTTTTATTGAAATATTATACTCTGTTGGTTGTAGCAATTTGGTAGGCTTCTTTTCTTCGACTTAAAGAAGTTTAGAGGATTTTACGTATTAGAAACAAATCAATAATTTCTTAGTTACTACATTCGTTTAAATTGTCGCCGTGCCTTTTCTAGTCACTTCAAGTTACCAAGTATGGGAAAACACTACTTTGATAACAATGACTATGAACCTCTTGGGATAGGTAACATATTTTACGATGCCTGCGTATATATATATATATATATATATATATATATATATATATATATATATATATATATCTATCTATCTATCTATATATATATATATATGTATGTATGTATGTGTGCGCGCGTGTGTATGTGTGTATGTATATGGACATATTAAGACACCAAGGAGAGAATAAAAAAGGTTTACATTACCGTAGAAAGATAACATTGAAAAGTAAAATAATAAAAAAAATGCATTGTTCTTCATTTGTTCTCTCATTTGTGATTATGTAAAAATGGGAAATGGGCGCAACGTCTAAACTTAAAAATACCAGAGACCGGATGTTATGTAATAAATAAATAAACATCAATGACTAACTATACTTAAGTGTAAAAGTAATTCTGTTTGCTTACCTAGGGATGACTAGAGCGACTTTGTCTAAATTCATTACAAATCCTTTAGGTCAAAATCACAGTCAGTTTTCTTCAGTAATATAATGTTAACATTGTTCGTTCCTGATGTTTTAATATGCCCGTTTTAATCACAATATATATATATATATATATATATATATATATATATATATATATATATATATATATATATATATATTCAAATGAGTGAGAGAACAGATGGAGTAAAAATCCACAGTTCGTAGCATTTATTTGTAAAAAAGTGCACAATAAAAAATAGAGCAAAAATATTTTTATTATAATAAATTACAATAAAAACACTTTACATAGCTACAAAAAACTTTCATGTTTATGTATTAAAATAGTACTGAAGAGATACCATTTTAGCACAGAAACATGAAAGATTTTTATAGTGATATAAAATATTTCATTGTAATTTGTTATTTAGCTACAGTTATCTGAAGAGATACCAACTTAGTACCGAAGCATGAAAGTTTTTGTGTAGCGACGTAAATATTTGTATTGTAATTTATTATAATAAAAATATTATATATATATATATATATATATATAACACAAGCACACGCACATACAGACACGTCTGTGGTGCACTAGAAAATTGAAAACCTATTATAATATAAATAAAAAAAAATGTTCATTTCGAAAGAAATCTTCATCGCAATCATCATTCCCATGACCATAATGTTACTGCGCTGCTAAGGACTTGACAAGTTCCGCCCACTTATCTGTGTTGGGACCCGGTAAATTACTTATTCATGTCGTGCGTAAGTCGACCCGACGAAACCTATCCCTCTCCATGTCAAATCACAGCCAATGTTCGCCGACATGAAAGTTAACCTTAAATTCAATCGGGAGATCTTTCTTCCCTGGCCGTTGATTTTATCTCGGAAGCCCTCAGTCCAACGATAACGTTATCATTACCGCTATGGCCGAATACATAGCTATGGGGCCTATTTCATTGGACTAGTTGGCCTTTGACCATGCAATAAGTTTCGTTCACCATTTGATAGGTCTTTTTTAATATTGCCGGGGCTCTAGTCACCCTCCTCACCAGAAAATGCTCGAGGGTAAACGGTTTAGTAACCGAGGACCTAACCAGTCGGCAAGTAGTTCTGGAGTACAAGGTAACAATAGCTATCATAAAAAACGGAACAGTCACACTAGCCGAATCTATGATGTCATTATAAAGGTAAATGCATGTGAAGAGTATTCCACACTTTTCAAAAGAACTGACTACAGTGAACTTGCGCGCATAGTGTACCATGAGGTTCTCAAATCAGGGTATGAATTCGGAGCTGCCCTTGATCAAAACCGCTTTGCAACCAAAGGCAAAGAATACAGTGTGTGCCACTTGGTCATCAATAAGGTTTATGAAGTCGAAGTTGCCCTGTGTCAGAACTAGTTTCCAACGAAGGAAAAATAACCCCATTTTCCATATAATTTCACCCATAGCTGTGGGGAAAAAATATTGATATCTCCTACAAAGGTATTTGCACGTAAATTAATGCAACGAATTCGACTGGAATTTGAGCTTGGATCGCCGATGTCTCGTTCTTAGTCGCTAATCATCGCACCACCTGCACATACACACGAGCATCCGTACACGTAAACACAAACACCAATGCACATCTTGGCCATTCCGTGCAGCCTAATATTGACTGGTGACATCACAGAAAAAAAGTAAGCGTTTCTATTCAAGTAGTTAACATTATGTCGATAATGTCTGCTGCTTTTTTTCCCCTTAGCTGCTGAACTATCTTTCAATGATGGTGGTTTGATTTGAAACGCTCTGTGCGGTAGCAGGGTTTTATTAGAACCTTTTAGCGGCTAGGTCGCTTGGCGTGAAGTGACTAAAATAGTAAAGCAGCCGAATGAGATGTATTATAATGAATGAGAGTCATACATTGTTTGAAATGAAAAGGCTTTTATGGCTTTTAGAACAAGCTGCAGCATCGACCAGAGAATTGGGAATCACAAAAGAACGAAGATTTGGAGGTCGGACATTTATTAAAGAATGCAATTTACAAGCGACGGATGGTGAACAAAAAAAATAATCGTACGAATTCATATCTATCTATCTATCTATCTATCTATCTATCTATCTATCTATCTATCTATCTATGTCAGCCTGTGCCTTATCTATCTATCTTTTTTCTATCTAGCTATCGATTTCAGTTTCTTCATATCTTTTTCAGTTTGTTCATATCTATCTATCTATCTATCTATCTATCTATCTATCTATCTATCTATCTATCTATTTCAGTTTGGTCTATGTAGCTGTTTCAGTTTGTTAATATCTATTTCAGTTTGCTCATATCTATCTATCTATCTATTTCAGTTTGTTCAGATCTATCTATCTATCTATCTATCTATCTTATTTTTCTCTTTTACATACAACGTGTGAAAGTATGTGCGATACGCTGCTCACGTCAGTCTCCAATCAGGGGAGGTAACACAGTTTCGGTGGCACCGACAGAGTATTGATTTTTGTGTAGACGTGTCAGTCTCTTGCGATTTATTTTAACTGCAACTCAGATTTTCAACGTTTGCTTTTGATCATTAGCCAATACACAACACGCTCGTGGCAACCGTTATCAATGACGTGGAATTGAAGGTAAACAGATGTTTTTCACGTCGGAAGAAGCATTGTCTTGCGGGAATGGATTTAATTAACTTTGTTTATTTTGGATCTCAACCAAATTCAACGTAATGCCCGTTGAACTTTGGCTTGGGGACGATGGGAAACACGCTTTAGGCTCCGGCCATTGATGCCCACCTTCAAAAGGAAGGAAACGATTGACTGTCTAAGGAATCCCCGTCACGCGACCTCAATAGGTAGCACATGACATGCCGATCCATTTTCCACACAGTGTCATCGCAGCGATTGGTAGCAGTTTTCTTTCTCTCATGGACCCGTTAATCCTACTAGGAGGACAAACTTCTTTGAATCAGACAACGCTACAATGTGAGTCTGTCTGAATGATTTTTATTGGAAATAACAGAGGTGTTCTAAGATCAACTAACACCCTCCAATCACGGCCTGCACTCAGTAGTGTCATCTTGTTAGGAATTTGGGTCTTCCGCACAATGTGTTCATCTTCCTTGTGAAAGCGAATCTTAGGCTCTCAAGTCGTTACAGGCTGTTTGTTGGCTGCTTCCCACTGTACTGACTAAGTCCATGACAACTTCAAGTATTTTGTTAGGAAGTCACGTGTACGTCTGCAGTTTATAGGCATGCAGAGAATACATCATGTAAAAAGCCTCGATCACTTTGAAATACTGTGCATATATCGGTAACACTCTACCCACGGAGTTTTTGGTTTGTTACATTTGGTAAGAGATCATAGACAGGTCGCAGGAGGAACGATATTGCCAATGGCTCTATTGCAATCAGGGTAATCCATGATAGCTTCATCGTATCAATATCACTCCATGTAATTCAAATACATTGTGCCAACTGAGAAATTCCTGATTTCTACAATAAGAATGTTTTGTTATTAATTTGGACACTATTCGGAGAAAATTTGTTTGCTTGTATTGCCCGAGCCAGCTCGATTAGTTTTATTCGCACCTATAATTTCCTTGCTTCGCAGGCTGAATGCTGCTTCTTGGCTGAATTCTACTGCCGACCATTTTGTGCCAGGATTGATGTCTGGCTGTGAATTCAGGACGAACTAATTAGCCGAGTTCCACATCATCATTAGTTTGATTGGCCCCTATAATTTCCTTGCTTCGCAGACTGCATGCTGCTTCTTGTGTAAATTCTACTACAGACCATTTTGTGCCAGTTTTGATATCTGGCTGTAAGCTCAGGACGAACTCATTAGCCGAGTCCCTCATCATCATTAGTTTCATTCGCCGTTAAAATTTCCTTGCTTCGCAGGCTGGATGCTGCTTCTTGAGTGAATTCTACTACCGACAATTTTGTGCCAGTTTTGATATCAGGTTCTAATCCCAGGATGAACTCATTAGCCGAGTCCCTCATCATCATTAGTTTGATTCGCCCCTATAATATCCTTGCTTCGCAGACTGAATACTGCTTCTTGGGTGAATTCTACTGCCGACCATTTTGTGCCAGTTTTGATATCAGGCTCTAAGCTCATGACGAACTCATTTTGCGAGTCCCTCATCATCATTAGTTTTATTCGCCCCTATAATTTCCTTGCTTCGCAGGCTGAATGCTGCTTCTTGGGTGAATTCTACTGCTGACCATTTTGTGTCAGTGTTGATATCTGGCTGTAAGCTCAGGACGAACTCATTAGCCGAGTCCCTCATCATCATTAGTTTCATTCGCCGTTAAAATTTCCTTGCTTCGCAGGGTGGATGCTGCTTCTTGGGTGAATTCTACTGCTGACCATTTGGTTCCAGTTTTGATATCAGGCTCTTAGCTCAGGACGAACTCATTAGACGCGTCCCTCATCATCATTAGTTTGATTGACCCTATAATTTCCTTGTTTCTCAGGCTGGATGCTGCTTCTTGGGTGAATTCTACTGGCGACTGTCGAATATTAACTAGTTGGCCAGTGGTTTAGCACACAAGTAGGCAAGTGTAGGCCAAAGCCAAAACTGACTTGAGTCATTTATGGAGAAATATATGGGTGAATAAAGACCCCTCATGCAAATGTATTAGGCAGGTCCATTCTAGCAAAATGGACCAACCTAACTGGTGTATTAAGCACTCTCCTATAAAATAAGGTAAAATCAGCTGGCTTGCTTTACAAGGAAACAGAAGGTGGCAGCCATATTGGCAGGTAAGTCACTTGACTTCTACAGCGACCATTTGGTGCCAGTTTTGATAACTGGCTGTAAGCTCAGGACGAACTCATTAGCTGAGTCCCTCGTCATCATTAGTTTGAATCGCCCCTACAATTTCCTTGCTTCTCAGGCTGGATGCTGCTTCTTGGGTGAATTCTACTGGCGACCATTTGGCGCCAGTTTTCATATCTGGCTGTAAGCTCAGGCCGAACATATTAGCCGAGTCCCTTATCATCATTAGTTTGATTCGCCCCTATAATTTCCTTTCTTCGCAGGCTGAATGCTGCTTCTTGGGTGAATTCTACTGCCGACCATTTTGTTCCAGTTTTGATATCTGGCTCTAAGCTCTGGATTAACTCATTAGCCGCGTCCTTGTTCATCATTATTTTGATTTTCCCCTATATTTTCCTTGCTTCGCAGACTGGATGCTGCTTCTTGGGTGAATTCTACTGCCGACCATTTGTGCCAGTTTTGATACCTGGCTGTAAGCTCAGGACTTGCGTATGTAATTGTTTATACACTGTCGTGTCTGCCGAATGTGACACAGATTAACACCATATGTATGAAACGGCCACAGAATCCGAGACAACAAAACATGTTGGTAAAACCAAGCCTTTAGTTTGCCGGGTAGATGGGTTCTGTCGATGGATTCAAGTCCATCTAGTGCCACTTTATCTCAGGTGTATTTTATACAGGTCTCCGGGATTCATCACTGGCTTTTCTCTTAATGTCAGAATGATGCTACTCCTGTGTAGAAGTGAATCTCCCTGACAGAGCGTCTGAGTAATGATAAGTTCAGTCTTTTCTTGAGTCTAACTTTCATTCTCACCCACGTGAAGAGCTTATGGTAACGTTGCAGCAGTTCATTGGCACCGACTGTAAACGGGACCAGAATAGTAATGTCATCCTTGAATGCTCTAGAATGCGGAAAGATCATTTTCCCCTTAGTCATCACTGCCTTTACTGTGTCCCCTGCACACCTAATATGATTTCCATAGACATAAGGAAAAGAAGTGTTGAAATCACACATATCCACCACGAGGGGATGTCACATGGTTTGTGTAGTTACCAACGGTTAACACCATAATCGCTGCTTTGAAATATTTCATTATGAAATTTTCCAGCCTTACTAGGGATCACTATTTACATTATTCAGACTATTGTCCTCATCTTTATCGCCATATTTATTACAAAGTTTCGGGCGTTGTGCACGCCGGTCTTCTTCAGGAGGTTGGAATGTCGAACTGAACCCTTTATGTCGCTTATTGAGGTAGACTGTTCTAGTTCCACTTGCCATGTTTAATAGATGTCGATTATCAGTTATCTCCTGTTAATTCCCCACTGAAAGATCTCCACTGCCATAACCGCGTATTGAACTCTTTGGGTCCTCTCACTGGATCCAACTAACGCCTTTATCCACTGTGCCAGAAAAATCAAGGGATATTCAAATTAGCTCATGAGAAGCATTGAGATCCAAATCATGTGTGAATACTGTAGGCTGCCGGGGAAGCCAGATATCCCAGCCTTCTGGACAGCTGTGTTTATGTAATATTTACCTAGCAGGAAGACTGTCAGTGCAATATACATTTTTTTTATTTGAAGATGGCAGTATTGAGAACTTCTTGTTGAAAGCCATAGAGAAAGTAAATATTTATCGTTCAACTTCGATGTTGAGTGGAGAAAATACAAAAAAAAATGCAAGTAGAAGAGAAAAAACAATTTCAATGGAGGGAAAGAATAAGACTGCTTAAAGAAGGATAAAGAAAAAAGCGAATGAAGACAGAAATTTTATAAAAAAATAGCAAGAAATGAAATGATTACACTTTCAGCAAGAACCCCCAAAATATTTTCTCCTCTCCATTCAAGAAATAGGGCGGAAATTTGTCCCATTCATGTGGTAAGATACCTTGTTTCCCAACCCGCTGGAGGATAATAGACAATTGCTAGAGGACGTTTGAACAATTTTTACATAACTTGTAGGATATTCCATTTATTCCAGGTTCACTTCCGCCACGGGATTTGCGGACGAATTCCCGAATTTTCCTAAGCTTTAGTCAAGTGTCATTAAGCATGATCTCTTTAACTTGGGGCCGAGGAAGGTCATTCATAGGGGGGATTGGAATATCTTTCCAAGCATCAGAATACTTCATGCTCAGATAATTCCCGAGTGCCTTCTGTAATACGTCGAGTTTTCCGCTCTTAGTTTCGGTGAGCAGGTTTTTAGCAAAAGCGTAAGGTTTATTGTAAAATGAGAACGTCGCTTTTTCTTCGGAAGTTTTCTTTGGTTCTCAGCTCGGAAGATCATTAAGAGCTTTTCTTTAATATCATTAACCAGATCCATAAGGCTTTTCCTTTCATGAATTGGATCGTCTTCATAACTCGCTACTCTACTCTTAGTTTACCCTTCTGAATCTGTCGCTTCTCTTCTTTTTTATCCCCTCTTGCTGTTGTCACACCAAACCACTCAAGAAAAACTTCGTGCAAACTTCTGCAGAAAATCTTATCTGCCGGATAGTGGGTCCCTTTAAATCGTTGGTAAGGATTAATGAAAGTTCCTTATCGAGATTCGACCAAGTAGCTCGCCGACTAACTTTGAGCCACTGGTTTCTTAGCTTGCTTGGAATTTCTCCAGGGTACTAAGGATCGAAAATGGGATCCAGTTTATTCATATCTATCTATCTATCTATCTATCTATCTATCTATCTATCTATCTATCTATCTATCTATCTATCTGTTGTAACCTAGAAAAGTTTACTGAATGAAGAATAACCAAAATGGATGGAGATTGGAATGGAATGGTAGTCTTTTTAACATCAACAAAATACAATACAATGGTGGACTATATATACAGCATATTATCCGCACTTGCAATAGTGTCCAATGTATTTATGAGTATTGGGGCATACCCATTAGTGTTCATAGGTACGGTATTAAAACTACCTATCTAGTTAGCTAGCTGGCTAGCTAGCTAGCTTTTTTAAGCAAATCACCCCAAGCAAGGTGGGTGTGCCACTAGCACGCAAGTGGTTACAGAGAGTAAGAGTAAGAGTCAAGTGGAGTGCTTGGGAAAAGGATGAAGAGAAGAACAGGGGTCAAGTTTAAGGCATCAGAAGATGTCGATTTACATTACATTTGAATATTTGAAGATTATAACTATCAGGGAATCAAGTGATAGAAATGGAGTTCTACTGACGGGAGGTGTGAGATAAGGTGGAGTAGAAGAGATGCCTACATTTAGTCGTTTCGATTGTGAAAGGGTGATGCCTATATGCCAACCTAGTAGCATGCTTAAATCTATGCAGTTTGGGAACCAGTGAAACTATCTCGTCAGAGCAGTTCCCATGAAAATATTTGTGGACAAGGGAGAGGGAAGCCACAGATCTTTGAGAAAGTGACTGTAGACGAGATGCCAGATCAGACCCATCACATTGCATATCCGTCTCTGAATTTTTTCGAGGACATCGAGATGAACAGTGGGAGCACCAGACCATATATGGCAGAAGAATTCCATGCAAGGACGAATAGTTGATTTGTATTTGAAGGTTGCATTCAGGCGAGAGAAAAAAAAACCTCCTGTCACGACACAGAGAACCAGATTTCCTTGCGTTAGATGAAGCTATAGATTCAGTGTAGTTGTTCCACTTCGCTTCAGTCGACAGCATGAGACCAAGCAATCACAGAGAGGCGCTCGCGTGGAGTTGGGCATCAGTCATCCTGATGGAAGACAGGGCGGGGTTCTCTGTGGTGGGTGAATGATTGAAGATTCGTTTTGGAGGTATTAATGTTTACAAGCTATTCATGCCTCAGTCAACCACAGACTGGAGTTACTTGTCGTGACCTACGGCCAGGTTAGTTTTGTCAACAATGCCTGATTTACTATTGAGCCTAGTGTCGTCAGTGTAGATGCCATATCAGTTATACAGTATTTCTTTTAATCTGCACCAATTACTGTAATCCCATTGGAATGTAAGCGGAATCATTTCATCTGAGCTGTTAGGCATTTTCCTCCTCTTGGCTGCTAACCAACGTTAGAGAGCAGCCGGTCTACTCTGCTGTTTATCTTAGAAGAAATAGACGCATGTCTTTTCCAACAGTATAAGTTAAAATTCAATACGATATATTATGACTGGATTTGAAATTTCCATATTATATATATATATATATATATATATATATATATATATATATATATTTAATAAGAGTATTTATTTAGACAAGTCTGTAATTTTCGATTCCTGAACATTTCTTAGTAGGATTTTTATGATTTTTCAATGCTTGCAATAAAGACTGCGACAAAACACATATCCATTTGCTTAAAGATAACTTCTCAATTTTAATTGTCAATACTGTCTTTATCAACGTTAATATTTGGATTTTTTTGGTGTATAAAATGCATAAGACTAAGTTAGAATGCCCTGGGGTAATGTAAAGTCAGCAGGTAAAAATAGTAAGAAAAGAAAATATAATATATTGCTATAAGTTTTTACGCTGAGTTATAAGTAATTTCCGTTTTCGCAAACTAAATGTAATAACGAATATATCACCCTAACTACTAAAGTGGCAGTTAAGAATACATTTGGATTAGCCTAACATATTTTAGATTTTGCACTGACAATGTACACAGTGTATTAAAAAATAAGTTTCTTAACCTCACTAGTGGAGGGCCTTAAAATTCATTTAAATCACATAATGTTATGGGTGTTCAACGAAGGGATTAATATTAGGTTGGTGCAAAAAATAATGTCGTTTTCTTACATATGTTACTATGTGAGAATAGCCTAATAGTATGGAGATATCGTGAAATAATATGTAGCGTTGATGGCCAAGCAGTCATAATTGACCGGAACGATGTTGAATGGTTAGCATTGTGTAATTTTGCAGACATGTTGTTGAATAGATAACGTCATTGGGGCAAGCAATCCACGACATAGCACACAGAAATTAGTAAAGATAATAATGAACATATCAAAATCTACCATATTCTGACATTTAGAACAGATATGAACTTTTCATGAGCTTGATGTTTGGATTTCACAAACTCATATCGAAAAGAACAAAGTGAACCCTTTATCCATTGCAACAAGTTAGTTTTCCCAGCATTGAAAAATAAAATCTTTGGAGATATCAGAGAAGGTGATAAAACGCGTGTTGCATAAAAGTATATTCGTCGTAAAATGCATATAACGAGGAAAAAATTCCACAAGCGATGACAAAGGACAGGCTCTATGGATGTTGGAGAAATAATGATTTTTGTGTGGTGGCATTGACATAATGAGCGTTCTTAAAAGGAAATAAAAAAAAAAAACTAAATGCACAGTTATACGTCCAACAGTTGCAACGTTGCTACAATGTTTCGGTCGAAATCCGTTTCGTGCTCTTCATTAGCCAAAATTTTGTTCTCCTACATGAAAACTCAAAGCCGCAAGGATAATAGGGGAAATAAAAAATTGGGAACATCGAGTTCTACTCAACCCGATTGTTTCTATTAAAGTTTTGGCGGGAATCATTTTCCTAAGGAAAACTGGGATCCAAGAGTTTGTCGAAACCCTTTTACTTTAAAACCTGGGGAAACGAAAAGCTGCCAGATAGTTACCAACAAGTCATTGCGAAAATGCTGAATGTCTAACGAAATAAAATGAAATTATACCTTATTTTTTGAAGATTGAAATTAATAAGTAAAAGCAGAAATTATGACTCAACCTAATATACATTTGCTTTCTACCATCTGTTAATGTAGTTCAGAAAAAAATTATATATATATACAAGGCCGTCGTAATTCTTTGTCTTCGAATAAAGAATCAATAATAGCTTGAAGCCATATTACCACGACATTCAAACGAATCGCTTTCATGCAAATGATTTAAATATGCAGGAAAGAAGTCTTTATATCCACTTTATTCTCTTCAAATCAAATCCTACGCTTCTATGTTATGCATGTTTTTCGCTATTAATTTCATGACTGAATTCTTACTTTATGTATTTTTTCTAAATGTTTATCCATATAGTTTATATGCAAACCGAAATAACATTTGGAAACTCCAACTGAAAACTTTCAAAATGAATGTATTGAATTAGAAATTCTAACACACACACATATATATATATATATATATAATTATATGTAACCATACATATTGCATTTATTACAATTATTTTCTCCGATATTACACCAATTTTGTTGGCATGCAATTTCGGATTAATAACTAAAACATATGATCATTCTTTTCTTCCGTAAAAAAGAATAGAACATTTTGAAATATATGAATGATTCTAAATAATATTCATATCTGAGGAATCGATGAGTTTTTTTTTTAATAGAATAACACCATTTAATTTGATCTCTTCTTTGGGTAATGCATTTTTCTGTGATTGAAATATAACTTCTCGTAGAATTTGTTTATTTTAAAAGTTAAACAAACAATATAGAAAGCTAAGTAAACCATTTCAAATTGCCCTTATCTTTTATTTTTTTTAAAATTAATTTATTCTGCAAACAAACTTAAATAGCGGAGTTGATACTTGAATAGAAAACGTATTGCCTGAGGCGACATGTTCTTGCTATTCGTTAAAGTAAAATAAAACAAAAATGCTTTCAACTCTGTTTATGATAATAGCTTTCGTAAATAACTGAATAATTACACTTCATATTCAAAACATGTCAAAGATCAATAAAGATAAAAGGTTTGTCATATATTACATATCTCCCGGCATATGCCTATGGGTAGGGTTCAGGTTTAGAGAAAATACTAGAATTTCGAAGCATGTGGGCAAGGCTCTTCAAATTTCTGCTCCTTATTCATCAGTTAGTGCTAATATATTTAATATTTACAATGAGACAATCCTCAGATATGTAGATGTCCTACTGGAATTTATTAGTAGCGAACACCAAAAGTAAAAGGAAAATATATTTTTAATCATTTCACCTCATGTAAGCCGATAATGCGACTAAGACGAAAGTGGAAGAGGATGAGGAAATCTTAGTTAGGTGAAAGGACAATGAAATAACAGGGTTCAGGAAGTCCGAAGATTGCTATTGGCGTTGCATTTAAATTTTTGAAGATTGTAGGCGACAGAGAAGTGATTATTCAAAAGAGAATTTCAGGGGTGAGAAGTGTGATATAAGAAACTATTAAAATAGATCTTACGGTTACATCTAGCTATTGCAACGCTAAAATGAACATACCTATTTTCAATATAGAGACGCTTAACGTGGTCGAGCTACCAAGGAGGAGAGCGATATGTATTTTTAATTTATTTACATAATGTGGCACAAGGTCAAAATTAGAGAATAGGGGAAAAAGACGGTTTTCTTCAGTCTTAACTTTAAACTTAGCTAGCTGTTCCGTGGCATGCGGGACGATTTTCTCAAGGATAAAGAAGTCGCTCAAGGCGACGAAGATGTGGTTCTACAGAAGGATGCTGTGGATTTTATGGATTGAGCGTGAGAGCAACGATTAAGTCTTGGAGAGGATGCAGACAAGGAGGGGGATCATGTTTTATATCATGAAGATGCAGCTGAAGATTCTGAGACACATAATTCCTGGAGAATCTGGTCGAATAGAGGGAAAGTGAGACAAGAGAAAACAGCACGTGACATTCCTGGCGGGCTTGAGCCTGTGGATGACAGAATGTGGTCTGGGGGTGATATCAGAAGGAAGGACAAGGGATATAGGGAAGTGGAGGGCCAAATCGCCTATGTCCTGAAAGGACATGGCACATATAAAGAATGAATCCACAAACACTGACCCAAACATATTACAATATGCCTAACACCAAAACAACTCATTCTTACTTACCTCTCTTTCTACATCCACCATAATACCTCATTGTCTCTATCAACATCCTAACTTGTCCTCATATATAGAATTCATTGTCTGTGGGCAGATGAGAATAGAACAACAATTTAAAAACTAGCACCGATGTTAGTGATACCCACCTCAATCCTTAAATGTGGCAGAATCATCAGTTAATTGGACGAAATCAATGCGGGATTCTGATAATATAAAACAGTAAATCATCGCATGCGTCACTCAAACACACACTCATTCAGACACAACAACAAATACTAAAAACACACCCGAAACGAAAGGCGCCCCGCATCCACCAGAGAACTGACATCACTGATCGCCTAACGATGGAGGGGATAGGTAAATAAACTAAAGAAAAATAGGGACAAAAATAAAAGGGGCCAAGAAGGAGAACTAATTGGGACAACTGACATGAAAGTATTTATAGAAAAGACAGAGGGAAGCCACATGACAACGTTGGGAGTTTGACTGAAGTCGAGATACCAGGTCAGAATTGATAACATTGCTGACATTTTTTTTTATATTTCGAGAATCTGGAGATATGTAAATAATACTGTGTGGACTTTCTGGAATTCCTGTACTAATAGCAAAAAGCGGAAAGAAAGGACAAACCGACTAGTGTAAGAGGACAGTGTATATTGTTCTCAGCAAGCGAAAGATCCCAAGTTGCGAGCTACGAATTGGAGATGCCAAACTCAACCAAATACAGTTTAAATATCTTGGCAGTGTTTTAATACATGACAGAAAATGTGTCACTTGAAAAAAACAAGGTGCCTTGGAATAGCAGAAAATGCTGTACAAAAGGTAAATAAATAATTAAGAACCAGAAAAATAATGTTAAAAACAAAGAAAAAGGTACAAAAATTCTACGTAATATCAGCCCTCCGATATAACAGGGAATGCCGGATAGTCTCCTTACACACGAGGAAGCGATCTGAGGCAACAGGGATTCGGAATAAAATGTTAAGAACATCTTTTACAGAGCAGGTGTACAACTAGCAAGTTTAGAATGAATGGAAATTAAAAAACAAAACCAAAAACAAAAACAACAACAACAACAACAAAAACACTTATAATTGCAATCACAAAAAATGACATTTCTTGAAGATATAATACATCAATTGGATGATTTTGTTTAGAGATATATCAACTTCTGGGGTTTATTAAATGTCGAAATCTACATATTTTTAAAAGAATTTTATAGATTCAACTGGATATATTTTAAACTTAATTATATGACTTCAGCTACAGATAAAATTTATTGGTCATTTTGCTATAAAATATATTGTTGGTAAATCTATAAAATTATATTGCTGGTCATTTAACTATAAATAGGTACACTGTTGTGCAAATTAATTGAAACAATCGCTCTAGTCTCCTTTCTTTCACCATACAGTCAGTTTAAGACTCACTAGAGTGACAGGGTGTAATCACTTTCTATTTTCTCCCCAGATCATTTGTTGTATGAATCTATTTTGGAGATGAATGATGAAATTTGTTTGGCCTTGAAAAATATTGCATGATCCGTGATTGCATCAAATTTTTATTACGCCCAAACAATATTGTCTCGACTGTCGATTAGTTAGTCTGCGATGGACATTACTCCAAGGAAGCGCACGAAAATTGTAACGCTTCACGAACACATTGGCATGCCTTACCAATGAGCAAATCAAAGTACTATAGATTGGCCCGGAAACTCTCCTGATTTAAATCCAATCGAGAATCTGTGGTCACTCTGCAAAGAAAGACTTGGTGGAATGGATATATGAAGTACTAAAACGTGTACTGGGATATGTTTCATTGGGAAAATACGAAACAAAGTAAATAATAAAGGAATTATACGTTTTGTTTCAATTAATTTAACAAGAATATATGTTGTTAATTTTACTATAAAAATGTAATTTTATGTTAAAATAGTGTTTTGTCTTTGTTTTCGGATTTCACTATTGACCTAAAGCTTGGTTCCTAACAGGTGCTACCACTCTCAGTCAGGGTGGATATGGAAATACCAACAATTAAGTGGTGGTTCTATCGTCTTTGAAATCTGCAATCTCCCAATCAACGACCTTGCTTGCGGATACAGTTTATCATCATTCGACATATAATGGGGAAAAGGAAATTTATATAATTTAACACTCATATGACATATTAAATGCAAGAAAGGTAAAGGAAAACATGAATTAACATACCTAATAATCTTGTGCAAATGAATGGGAGAACAGGGAGTCGGAGTATAGTGGAAATCAAACATTGCTAAACTTTATAAAGGTTAGAAATTTGTGAAAGAACTTGTGACAGATACCATAGAAGTAAAAGTTCCTAATAATGTGAATAGTTATTAAGATCGGAAAATAGAACCAAGTAAAAATTCTTTTATTAAAGTAGAAACTCAAGTTACGTATCTCAGTGCAATAGCATACATTTTCCAGAAGCAAAAGTAATTATTAGGGAATAAATATTTGGGTAGTTTCTGACATTCAAGTCCTTCCTTAAAATAGACAAGAAAAAAAGAATTTGAGATTAGGTTCGCTGATTTTAGATGTCAATTCTTGTTGGGTTATTTAATGCCGAAAAAAAATTCATTAAGGTTTCCACCCTGCAGAGAGTGCCTACAGATTCTAATTGAAAATGTAAATAATAAGCTCTTAAGTCGTCACTGAAGATTGCCTCGATAAACATCCACCATAGTAATAGTGAAGTAAGAGTAATTTCAATTAATATCTATCTATCTATCTATCTATCTATGTTCATTATCTATCTATGTATCTATCTATCTATATTCATTATCTATCTATCTATCTATCTTCATTATCTATCTATCTTCATTATCTATCTATCTATCTACGTTCATTATCTATCTATCTTCATTATCTATCTATCTATGTTCATTATCTATCTATCTATCTATCTATGTTCATTATCTATCTATCTATCTATGTTCATTATCTATCTATCTATGTTCATTATCTATCTATCTATCTATCTATCTATGTTCATTATCTATCTATCTATGTTCATTATCTATCTATCTATCTATCTATCTATCTATCTATGTTCATTATCTATCTATCTATCTATCTATCTATCTATGTTCATTATCTATCTATCTATCTATCTATCTATGTTCATTATCTATCTATCTATCTATCTATGTTCATTATCTATCTATCTATCTATCTATCTATCTATCTATCTATGTTCATTATCTATCTATCTATCTATCTATCTATCTATCTATCTATCTATCTATGTTCATTATCTATCTATCTATCTATCTATCTATCTATCTATCTATCTATCTATCTATCTATCTATCTCTACATCAAAGGCAAAAAAAAAAAAATACTTAACACATCATCGAAAATCCGTTAATAAATTTATTTCTGCAGGTAAGTTTTTGATACCTGCCTCATCAGAATGAAATTACAAAATTTTTTAAATTTATCCAGACAATATGTTGAAAATTATTTTAAAAATAAATAGAAAGAGAACAAAAAGCAAATCTATGTTACTTCATCGAGAAATTTTTTTTGAGATTCATATATTATTGAAAAGAGGAGAGGAAGAAAGAGAAAAAATGAAGTAAAGTATCAACAGTGAACAGGATCGTGGGGGAGTACAAGTGACATCTAGTGAAATACATTAGAATTAAATCAAAATTTATATCTTCGTCATCTAATTTACATCCATATAATAGTCATCATATATATAAACAAAGAGTGAAAAATTAATAATATATAAAAACTTTACTATATCTAATTCATCGTCATAAATGTAAAATGCATCATATGTATATATTACGAAATGGACAAAGTCCGACAATTTATTTATTAAAGGCATTTTTATGTTTAACGTTCTTTTTATAGATGGTATTTATCAATCCACCCACGAGGATTGAATGTGGCACAAGGCCTTTTTAATGTGGGTATCTCCGAGCCCGTAGGCTCAGCCAAAAATAAATAACCATCCAAACCCCCCGAGGGGGGCCAGTTCCGTCAACCTCCCCCAACGCAACCCTACCCTTCGGCGGAGCTACGTCAGAGTTCCTCCCTGCAAGCAGAGAGTTCGACAGACACCCGACCCGGCAGCTCACAAAGCACAGATACTACACTTTGATCCTAGCCACCGGGCCGGGCGGGTATTCTTTTTATAGATGGTATTTGGTATTTATCAATCCACCCACGAGGATTGAATGTGGCACAAGGCCTTTTTAATGTGGGTATCTCCGAGCCCGTAGGCCCAGCCAAAAATAAATAACCATCAAACCCCCCGAGGGGGGCCAGTTCCGTCAACCTCCCCCAACGCAACACTACCCTTCGGCGGAGCTACGTCAGGGTTCCTCTCTGCAAACAGAGAGTTCGACAGACACTCGACCCGGCAGCTCACAAAGCACAGATACTACACTTTGATCCTTGCCACCGGGCCGAGCGGGTATTCTTTTTAGAGATGGTATTTATCAATCCACCCACGAGAATTGAATGTGGCACAAGGCCTTTTTAATGTGGGTATCTCCGAGCCCGTAGGCCCAGCCAAAAATAAATAACCATCAAACCCCCCGAGGGGGGCCAGTTCCGTCAACCTCCCCCAACGAAACCCTACCCTTCGGCGGAGCTTCGTCCGGGTTCCTCTCTGCAAGCAGAGAGTTCGACAGACACCCGACCCGGCAGCTCACAAAGCACAGATACTACACTTTGATCCTAGCCACCGGGCCGAGCGGGTATTCTTTTTAGAGATGGTATTTATCAATCCACCCACGAGGACTGAATGTGGCACAAGGCCTTTTTAATGTGGGTATCTCCGAGCCCGTAGGCCCAGCCAAAAATAAATAACCATCAAACCCCCCGAGGGGGGCCAGTTCCGTCAACCTCCCCCAACGCAACACTACCCTTCGGCGGAGCTACGTCAGGGTTCCTCTCTGCAAGCAGAGAGTTCGACAGACACCCGACCCGGCAGCTCACAAAGCACAGATACTACACTTTGATCCTAGCCACCGGGCCGGGCGGGTATTCTTTTTAGAGATGGTATTTATCAATCCACCCACGAGAATTGAATGTGGCACAAGGCCTTTTTAATGTGGGTATCTCCGAGCCCGTAGGCCCAGCCAAAAATAAATAACCATCAAACCCCCCGAGGGGGGCCAGTTCCGTCAACCTCCCCCAACGAAACTCTACCCTTCGGCGGAGCTTCGTCAGGGTTCCTCCCTGCAAGCAGAGAGTTCGACAGACACCCGACCCGGCAGCTCACAAAGCACAGATACTACACTTTGATCCTAGCCACCGGGCCGAGCGGGTATTCTTTTTAGAGATACAAGTATTTAAGTAAATGCTCTATTTATAATTAACAATATTAAATAACATTTACCGGCCTGAATGTCCGAGAAATTTGATACATGAAAATTTCTCGGACATTCAGGCCGGTAAATTTAATGTTATTTAATACTGTTTATTATAAACAGAGCATTTACTTAAACACTTGTATCTATAAAAAGAACGTTAAACATAAAAATGTCTTTAATATATATATATATATATATATATATATATATATATATATATATATATATGGCTCGAAAAGACGTGTTTTTCGAAATTTGTCCAGGTGCGAAACTTCTCTCGGCAAATGACCCGAAAAGACGTGTTCGCGCAATTTGTCCAGATGAGAAACTTGTCTCGGCAAATGGCCCGAAAAGACGTGTTCGCGAAATTTGTCCAGATGCGAAACTTCTCTCGGCAAATGACCCGAAAAGACATGTTCGCGAAATTTGTCCAGGTGCGAAACTTGTCTCGGCATATGGGCCGAAATGCCGTGTTCACGAAATTTGTCTAGGTATGAAACTTGTCTCAGTATATAGGCCGAAAAGACGTGTTTGAGAAATTTGTCCAGGTGCGAAACTTGTCTCGGCATATGGGCTGAATAGACGTGTTCGCGAAATTTCGGGTAGAATTCCGCTACATCGAGGTGAAAGAGATACAGAAGACAGCTTATAGAAAAAGAAAGGAAGGAATCGAGGAGAGATCTCAAAAGGAGATACCTATGGGAAAGGAAAGAGAGGAAGTAAATATCTCGAAGGATCCCAGACCGAGATGAAGGTGGAGAAGGAGAAAGAAAGCAGTTTCAACTGTCACCGAGCCCTTATACAAAGGACGAAAGGGAATAGAAAGAAAGAAAGAAAGAAAGAAAGAAAGAAAGAAAGAAAGAAAGAAAAGTACCACCTCAATCGTGAATGCTGCTACGCCGAGGCGAAGTTGAGGGGAGTGGCATTTTCAGCTTAATCGCCGGCCAAGCCGCTAGACGATGAAAAAAAAGAGGAAGTAAAAAAAGAGCACAAAAGGAGACGCTTATAAAAAGAAATAGAAAAGGAAAAGGAAAAAATAAAAGTACATATAAAAGACATTAGTGGAAAATAATTTACGAGATAAGTTTGTTGTTTTCTTGTGCTTCGTTTTTGTTTAAATGGACTTCTTTTTCATGTTTGTATTTTCATTAAAGTTTAGCATGATATCTTTTTATTACATATTTCTACTTGTCTTAAAATTATTATCTTTTGTAAATTCATGCAAGTATGGCACATGTTCTGTAAATTCGTGCGAGTATGGCACAAGGCCATACGTTGATTTGTGTTTTATCTTTCTTAGGGGATGTTCTCCTCCCACTATTTTATTCACAATGTTTAAATGTTTATTCCTGACATATTGTCATTTTTGTTTTGGCCGTTTTTTTTATTTTTATTTTACCTTTCCAACATTTTTACGTTTGTTAATAAATTTATATTTCCTGTTTCCATTGTTGTTTGTCGCCTATCGTGTTTGTTCCTTAATCGATTCCGCTGTCTGATCAATCGGAAAGAGACCCTTGGGAAAGGAATATATTTTGCGAAAATTGAGTAAAATATAAAATGTTAAAAAAACAACAAAAAAAAAAACAAAGATTACGATTCTCCTCTATCTCCGCTATCGATGGTGGTTGGAGGAAAGGGGGAAGGTCGTAAGAATACACATACACACACACAGAGGCATCTCTCTCTCTCTCTCTCTATATATATATATATATATATATATATATATATATATATATATATATATATATATATATATATGTGTGTGTGTGTGTCTGTGTATTTTGTTAAAAAACGACTGACAAGGTACTGCGGCTAAGCTTTTATTTAATTTTTCTTACATTCTCATAATTCTTTTATTTTCTGAATATAAAATATGTAAAAACATGTCCTGATGTTCTGCATGTTCGAGCGCTTTCGCCTATATTTTTAGCTACTTTTAAGGATTATTTTGATTTTACTTTTAACTGATTGCATGGGTTATTTATGTTTATTTCTAGAGTTATAGGAATGTCTTATTTTCAAAACACAGTCAGCATATTGTGACCGTGTTCATAATTGATGTTATTGAATGTGCGTCTTTCCTTTGTTATTAACAATGCTTCCATTATTTTTAGCTATTTAATACATGAGGATGACGTTATTATATTTGCATTCTTAAGTTTATCTGACATACATACATACATACATACATACATACATACATACATATATATATATATATATATATATATATATATATATATATATATATATATATATATATATGTCAGTATGCACAATTTTAAGTGATTCGCAAAGGACCAATTTGAATATCTTCCAGATGAAAGCACATGTGTCGTTCACTTAAAGCATGTCGAATTTAATATTACTCAAAGTTGCTTGGTTGAATTAACCACCTGAGATGAATAGCAGAAAAAAGCACCATGGGGGTCTTTCACTATCGAGTCAGATCAATCCTGAATCAAGAATTGAAGTAGTTGTAACCACCCATATACTTTTTTTTTTAAATCAATGGAAAAGGAAGACATCTTATGTGAGTGTTTTTTTGTTCATATTTATTGTTTTGTTTATTCATTCAGTTCAATTTCTGACTTGGGTTTACACAAGAATTCGCACAACCATTAGAGCGAATATAATACACGAGAAGCGAACATTCACATAACTTTTATTCTATCTCCTGCGTCACTTAATGCGCGTTCCTCTTTGAAAACTTCTCATTCGATGCTTGTTTTGCAACGTTGGCATTTATGAATTTTTATTTACTGATCTAATTATTCTGTCAGTGTAGTCGCAAGTATGGCTCCGTGATGATGCAGGGATGTGCGATATCATAAGGCTCGCTATAAATAGTATTTATATTGTAATAACAGACTCTGTTAAAGCCTAGATTAACTACAAACAACAACGTTTGATCAACTGTCTTGAATCACGTCAACTAATATTATGATAGAGATGAGCAGTAGCCTAATAATATCAGAGAGTGTAAACTCCCAATTGCCTTGTGCCAGACTAAGTAAGAAAAAAACCTTATTAAATAAGCAAAACAAAAAAAAATGAAATTATCACACCAGAAAACTGAATAACTGATGATTTTTCATCAAGTAAAACATCCATTTTCGACATTTGAGTTTCAAATAGACGGGAAAGAAAGATTATTTTTTTTAATCTACCCAGGACATCCTTATTGTAACAACAAACTCAATAACGATTTGAGCCTTAGTTTTCTGAACAATTTTAACCCTTCTGCCTGAGCCCCAGAGTCAAAATTCGCAAATAATTCGTATGTAATGTTTCTTGGTAGATATGAAAATAATTACAGGTGTTTATCCACCGTTCAATCGGTAGCTGAGCATTAAGTCATTTATCTACCGCTGTTCAACCAGTGGCTGGGCATTAAGTCTTTTTTCTCTACCACCGGTTAAACGATGGTCAAAGCACAAAGGGTTAAGAACATATTCAAATAAAACGTTTTATTTTTGTATACTCGCAGCTTAAATTAAAGAAGAGGGATTGGGGAAAGATTTAATAAAAGAGGTCATCTGAATAAAGATGTCACAGGTGGATTGTTCTCTAATTAGGAATAAACGTCTCACCCCGTCTATTTGAAACTCAAAAGTAGAGGTTCTCGTAATCAAGGGAATCAGGGTTTAAAATGTACTCTATTCCTTTTTCGTCTGTTTCTGAATGGTATAATAAAGTTTACAATGTGAGGCCTGCAGCAAATCTAGGTGTGATGGCTTTCTTTAACCAGTGACCTCTTATAAATCGTTTTATACCATAGTTAAACTCGTCGAAAAAGAAGGAAATATATATAATCAACTTATTAATTCTTTTATTTATTTGTTGGTCTCCCCAAAATTCAATTTATTTTTATTGTTGAAGTTAGCGGTTTAAAGCCTTTAAATTAAACATAGGGCCTTAATATTTTCATTACAAAAATCAAGCGTTTGACTCGCAAATTTACATGACCGCTATATATATAGATAGATAGATATAGATATATATATATATTGTTGTGTAGTGGGGTGAATGATACACAGAGAAGAATATGTGCATATTTATTCAGCACCAGTATCTGGTTCTAACGGATACAAAAACAACAGAAGAATAAGTTACAAAACAATTAACAAGACAACTTACAAGATATAGAGGAGGGTCAAATGCTGTATAGCCAAAACGAAGAATATTAATCAACTTAGTATCAACATATTAATCAACTCTTGAAGTCTTTAACCGTAGACTATTTAAGGCTATGAGCCAGGCCATATGGTAGAGTGCTGAAGGGTTGTTGTTACTCTGCAATATATATATATATATATATATATATATATATATATATATATATATACAGCTAATTTGAAGCATTATCTTAAGTTCAAGGCAAGACAAAATATTTGATAGTCCACACATTCTAAAACAAATGGGGTAGAAGAAATGTCGCAGTCAAGAATTTTACGTCAAATATCAATAAATCCCAGCTCACATCGAAACCCACTGTTCAACTGTCAGGTTCAAACTGCCTCCTGAAAGCCGTGCACTTCGTTTATATCGGTTACATGCTCGCGCATGCAAATCACCGACAGTTTTAAAAGTCATTGTCTTGCGCATGCGCTATGACGGAATTACAAATGGCGACAGTGACCGAACAGATCAAACATCGCGGGCGCTTAGCATTGGGTAAGTTTAGGCCACTTGGTTCCAATTCACTACAGTATAGAATTAGAATTCCAGCTTTGTCAATTTCTATCAGAAAGTCTCTGATTCTGAATTATTTACATTGTTTGCAGTTGGATAAATATCCTCATCTTTGAGCAGTATCTTTCGACCCCCATTTAGGCCGTTCTGCCCTTAGGCCTTTTGCAAGTGTCGGCGAACCTTTAGACTATTTCGAAATGAGACCATTATTTTATCTCCAGGAATGTATTGTTCTCATTCCACTCTCATTATTGAATAATGTTTTGTCTTCATTTATTGTTTTTTAGGTCTATAGTTCTAGAAAATATCTGACACCTCTTGCCAAAGTTATTTTTAGGGGAGTGGGATTAGGTCAAAAATTGATTATTACTGCCGCATCTGGCCTGAAGCTACCCAATCCTCAATTTCCAGTCTTGACAGAAGTCCAAAACGTTTACCCGGCCTTGTGGGCGTTGGAGATTTTTCTACATTGACAGAAGGATCTTACACTCATCTTCTTCCCGAGCACAGCCACTTCATGAAACAGACTCATGAAATGAAACTTTCCTGATCACTACAACTTAACTTCTTCAAGTCTAGAGTAAGCTGCTATCTATTCGACATGTCTCTATATCGTTCACTTTTTCCTCCTGTTACGTCCATACAACAAATTAATTCAGTAACGATCTAACGTGAGTGGTCTTGTATTGGTTGAAGATTTAGTAAAAAGTTATTCTTTGTCCGTTTTCCGCTAAGTAAATCTCTACTTTCCGGTTTGAAATCACAATTATTACGCTAACGAATTAACACTTAAATCGTTTACGCTATTTCCCCGTGTAATGATAGGGAATTTAAGCGAGGTGAAATGAACGATGAAGTGGATTAATTAATGGCAAACCTTAGGAACTGGATTCTACACAGTGTGCACCCGACTCTATAGTTGATTTGATTATATTGTTGATGATTCTGTAAGTAATTGTTTCATGCTAAGTAGATTGATTAGGTTTTAAGCATCATACATCGAAAAGGAATTCAACTGGCGAATTCTAAGACTAAGCGCTTATATTCACCATTTCGTTACTCTACATAGCAAAATGGTGAGTATATCTCTATCTATAAAAGACAGAATGTGTGTGTGTGTGTGTGTGTGAGTGTGTAACGAAAGCACGGCCGCAATTTTCGACGGATGTGTACCAAAATTTACATGCACATGCTCCAAGTTAGCGGAAAGGCCAAGACCAACATTGCATTTCCCAACTCCCATCGATAGTGGAAATAATCGATTTTTTCATGCTTCTACGGAAGTTTTCATGTAGTTTGCGGTCATTTTCTACTGGCCAGAGTGAGAGCCTATAGCTGGCTGCCACGAATAGGTAGGATGATTCTATTGGCCAGCGTGAGAGCCAACAGCTGACTGACACGAATGTTAACTAGAATGCTAGCATGCAAAAAAAAAACGATAGCTGCATTCGTCACAAGTGGGAAAATTTAAATCTGCATGGCCCTTTACTCCAAAGGGCTCATTCTCTTGCTTAAAACCAACATTGATTCTGATTCCGCAGAACTGAGTTGTCTGTGAAAACGTATTTGTTGTTAACATTCTCTTTTCATTCGGTTTTTCCAGTTACGACTCCTTTTTTAAAGCTGATCGTTTTGTGTTCATTTTGTTTAGTTCTTTTTTTGTAACAGATTTAATGTTTAGTATAGAGCTTAGAAAAAATACGGAGTGTGCGATAGGCAAGAAGTAAGGCATATAGCAGCATCAGCACGGCAAAGGGCACTCCTTTAAAGAAGGAAGGGCAAAAATATTTTAAGTCAAATGATAGTGGTTGCTGTATGAGTCGTACGATTTTTGAATCAAGCACGGGAAAACGCCGGGCCAGGCTGCTAGTACGCTTATATTTGTCTTCCATGTTCCTTCCATTCTTTATTCGAGAGACACTTACGTCTCTATTTCCAGGCGCGTGTGCGAGCTTTTATTACGGCTCAGGAATTGGTAAAGTTGTTATGATTATTTTAAAAGATATTACTGCCAGAACTGTTCTTGGCATTTATCCCTATTTCTCCTTATCTGATTTACCGTATATTCTCGTTCATAAGTCGATTTCATATATAGTGTGATCCCTGAATATTTTGCATGCATTTTAACCACGCCAGAAAGAAATACCTGTGTATAGTGCAACCGATTAACGAAGATGCATGATTATTAACCTCTTCAAAAAGAATGCCTGTGATCCCCTATTTTTAATTAATAAAACAGATGATAAAACTCATACTATACTCATGTATATACGGTAGTTTTTAACGAAACATTAACCGCTTTAATTGCTGTGTATTGCCTATCATCTTCCATCTAGATCTTATGGCTTGTGACAATGGTTCTTATTGAAATCTTTGATATTTGAATAGCAGATTCGGAGAAGCCTTTTTTTATTGTTCTCTTTGCAATACGTCTCATCTGCTTCTTTGTTTTTTTGACAAAACGGCACCGACTGTTGTAATTTCAGGATTATTTTAAGAAGAGTTTTGCTGCAATTTTATTCTTAATTTGGAGTAAATACTTTCTCTTCTGATCTATACAGGTGTTATATTTTTGAAAGTTCTTGATATTATCAGGTTTAAAGGTTACTTAAAAGCTACTGTTTCAGGTATACTGCATTCATAAATATATGCCATCTACCTGAAGGAAAATTCTGATTTAAAACCACCTACATTAAGTTATACTCAAACAGGAGAAAAGCTTCAAAAACAACGCCGAGTAATTATTCAAAGTCAGTTTCGTAATGCTCGTTGTAGTAGAGACCTTGTAACTCTCGATAAAACTATAGGAATGCCGTTGAACAATACTGGTATCAGACGCCTTCGATTAACACTCTCACTAATATTACTTACTCGATAATATTCGCTCGAAAAGTAAATACTGAATAGTGATCCGTATAGAGGCATAATATAGTGAATGGAATAGAGAAAAACGATTCGTATAGTAACAGAGGATAGAGAAGAAATGGTGATTCGTATATTAATAAATTATAGAGGATAGACTAGAAATATCGAGGGTGTTAGACACCACGCTAATTCCTATATATGTATTTCCTCTATGGTCACGGCATCTATCTAATAGAAATGGTATCACCTGTGTTTGCTCACTGGCGATCTATGTTTAAACTCAAGTGTCGGCAGCGACACTTTATTCCTATAATAATACTAAGGCAGTTTGTGGTATTATTCAGCACCGTTGTGTCAGCTCCTGCAACAGCGAGAGAATAATAGTTACCGTTACTTTGTTTTCAATTAGACCATTGTAGTAACGTAGAGAGATAGACCTTTTGAATGGTTGACAATCTGTCCGACATATGTGCCTACCCAGGCCTTGTGTACGCTACGGTCATTCCAGGGATGAAATTATCATACTTCTTATATGATAAATAAACTGGATATAAAGTTACCTGTCTGAGTTTTCACTTGTTTAATTATTTCCAATTTTGTTTTTTGGCCATTATTTTGCTTAAACTCTGGGAGGTCAACGTTCTTGTTGCTGATATAGTATTTGTTAGTATCTCTTGAACTTTCTTTTCTTAGGGTGATGTGCAAGTGGTTTAATTGATAGATGCCCGTTAGGATAAACTGCAGAGAACCGATTTTGAATTTCAGTCAGGACCGTTATATTCCCTTAGGAGAAAATACCCTTGGAAAAAGTATAAACCAACGCCCTCCCAAAATAAATGGGTTAAATAGTGGAACTTGTATCTGTAAAAATAATTTTTATTCTTAAAAACTGTTAATGCAATATTCATCGTTATAAAAAGGATTATCTTACAATTCAACATTTCAGCTTAAAATAATCCTCAAAGGGTTGTCAAACCGAATAAAATCCAATCAGTTATTCAGTCCTCTTCATTGGAAGCCACTCTGGTCTGCGGCTAGTCTTCTACTGATTTTCTCATTCTTTTCTGTGTTATCTTTCATAAAACTTTCTTGGCTGTATATAGTGGCACGACTAAAAGTAAGTTTTTCACTTGTCTATTTCTTGGTTTCGGTTACTACCTGGCTGATTTTATATAGGATAGTGTCTTTCTAACCTTAACGATCATGCCAGCGTAGCTTTGCTACTGTAAGCTCAAGCCTTGTAGAAAGGCATGACCCTTACAAGGGAACCGGTTACCAAGAGGATGCATGAAGTCCCAATTATGAACTCGGTTAATGTTTACCAAGTATAAACAAAATCAAATTTTACCTATAGACTTAAGTACAAATCAGATTGATATTTATCTTAGGTATAAGCTCGGACAAGGTTTATTTATAGACTGAAGCTTAAACACGATCAATATTTATAGATAGGCTGAAGCATTAAAAAGATAATAGTTTTTCTATAGATAAATATTTATGGAAACATTTAAGTAAAATATATAGACGTCGACATTAAATAGCAAAATATTTGCTATGTCATGCTTTTTCATTAATATGTTTTCTCAGATGTGTAGACCGGTAGATGAAATAAAATACTACCTTACAGTAAACAGAGCGTCTACTCAAATACGTGTATCCACTACAAATAACGTTTAATTAATATATATATATATATATATATATATATATATATATATATATATATATATATTGTTGTAGCATACCTAAGTACGATAATGGGTATGCCCTCATTCCCATAAATACAGTAGTGAATACTGTATGTGTTGATAGGCCGGCCGGCCTGCAGTTGGAGGTTCCTTTTCAGTTGGGCTTGTTAAGCTCTCTGCCTCTGGACAGAGAGAAACCCCAGACATTCCTCTGCCGAAATGCATTGTTTCATCTCGGGAAACATCTAACCGACCCCGTTTTATACGGGGTCTACGTGAAATTTTTGGCTGAGCATACGGACTCGGGAACCCCACATTAAATTCGATCTTGTGTCATATCTGACTGTGTGGGGCAGTTGGTAGATATCGTCTGTGGTCTGCAGTTAGAGATTCATTGTAGAATTCACTTGACGCTCTTCTCGCAGTTGAATAATTCTCTACGCGCCGCTGGCGAATCTTATATGTGTTGTTCTTGGCCTAAGTATTACCGTTCTTCACCAAACTTCTGATAATTCGAACACTGTTTCATTAACACCGTCTCTAGATGGTGCGATGGGTAAATTGCCGTGTAAATTACGCAAAAATGGAAACATTCATTTTAACAGATATATTGACCGAAATTATTCAACAATATCTTAAAATGCTAAAGAGTAAAATTATTCAATAAAATCGCCATTGGTTTCAACTAAGACCTCCAGACGACTTCGGAATCTACTGTATCTCTGCTGGACGTTCTCCTTGTTTAAGTAGGTGAATGCTGCCATAATCCCGAACTTCACTTCATCTTTGATGTTGCAAGGAGTTTTAGTTGTCTCCCGTTCAACTACGTCCAATACATAATAATCAATGCGTTGCAGTCTGGTGAGTTAGGTGGCCAGATGTAAGGGGCGATGTGATCGCAGAAATTGTCTGAAAGTCAGGACTGCGTTCTCCTGGTGTAGAGTCGTGTTGACAGACATAATTCTTTCAGCAGACACCCTTGCGACCCAAGGCAGTACTACCTCTTCAAGGCACTTGATGTAGGCTTCCCTGTTGAGTCTGCGTCCCTCACTAACAAATTCGAGAATTTATTACCTTATCAGAAACGATCAGAGTGTGTTTTTCGAGGTGCTGTACATTTGTAATCATCATTACATTCATCCAATTCTTTCTTTATCCTCTTCACGGTCTTCACATTGTAACCCAAATACAATGGAATGCTCGTATTGAAACTTCCGGCGTAAATAGCATGCAGTATAGCATGTCGTTTCTAAATTTATAGAGGAGTGAATTGCCTCATGGTGCTCTTTTTCTCACAGACGGTGTTCAACTGAGCCTATTATACTGTGCAGTCGACAAAATTAAGAAAAAAAAAAAAAAAACAACAAAAAACGCGCATTTCTGGAATTAAAAATTAAAAATGGCGACAATTTACCAATCGCACGCGAAAACAAGGTCAAAAGTCCATATAAACATATGGACGCAAATCCTTCGTTTTTGAGATATTGAGTTTAAAGAAAACCTCACATCTATTATCATTCACGCGGCCCTATGTAAAAAATCATATCTGCCTTCTCATGATATTAATATCCTTCCATTGTAAAACGAACCCGTTCTCAATTAACTCGCCATCACACGTTAAATTTTGAAGACAGAAAAGCAGAAAAGTCACAAGTGTACACGAATGACAAAGGGTAATCTAGTATACATGGCAAGACATCGGTATCTACTGGAAATATGCTTTAAACTTAATGATTAAGTAAGGAATGATTTGCTGACATATGTTTATATGGACTTTTTCCTTGTATTGGTGTGAGGAATCCAACAGCAAAATTTGTAAAAGTATATGTGATACACCATATATATATATATATATATATATATATATATATATATATATATATATATATATATATATATATATATATAATGTATATATGGATAAAACAGATAATAGGAAAACAGTAATTTTTACAGACCCGTATCTTGATCCGAGTTTATTAAGGGAAGTGATGATGAACAAATTTTTATAGTTACTCGAAATTCAAAAATTATATTAAAAAAAAAAAAAACGAAAATGTTACTAATATCCAAAATAAATTTGGCAGGATCCACATTTGAAATGTTTGAATTTCATTTAAATTTCAAGTAACTAATAAAACATTTCGCTTTTACTAAACATCACTTGCCTTGATAAAGTCTGATGGCGAAACGCTTCGGCAAAAAAATAAGTACCGTCTTTCTATTGTCTGTTTTATTTAATCTGTCTTTTCTATAGGTATAGGCTGAGAACTTTTCCATATATATATATATATATATATATATATATATATATATATATATGCATAACCTCTGGGTGTTGAATTCAATGCCCCCTTTTATATTTGCATACGCTCTGTCTGTGAAATTGAGCCCTTTAACCCATAATTATAGTGTACCTTACAACTATATCCTATTTAGTTGTATATGCATATATGCATATCTATACAATAGTATTGTGTTACGTAGTACCATTATTAATCATAGAGTAACCTGACAAACCGGATGGAAGAAGCAAATGTCTATTAGAAAAAGATATATATGAAAAAAGATATGCTATATTATTTTTTTGCGTTGAACGTAGTTTGACAGGTACCGTAGAATAGCAATAAACTGCCTTGTGCATGCTAAATATTCTTCCACAGCAAGAAAATCCTATATATGCACGACTGTATCATTTGTTTTTGATGTACCACAGTAGCGTGCATGCAAACTTCTTGCGCGTTTCTAAATGTCAATTTTCGCAACCTTCAGCACAAAAGAATGGATTTGATTTACTTAATTCGATTGGAAGTTTCCACTGCATATGACTTTTTTTTGCTTTTCCTACGCAGACAGAATCTGAATTTTGTTCATTCCAATGTCTTTCCATCAGAATTACCTCGATTTGGTATTTAACTGCGCCTTTGCCGGTGACAGAAAAGGCCGTAACATTAGAAAACCAATTGATAAGATATTGCGTTACGGCCTGTAGTGACTACAGGCCACCTTCAATGTTCTAATAAAAGATGCAAGAATCATTGGTGCAGGTAGATGTAAAAACTAGCCTGAAAGACTCTCGTGGCAGCTTCTTGTTTCACCAAGAATTCAATGAACTGTACATACCTGCGAGTTTACATTTCACAGTTCGGCAAACAATGACTTTTGACCGCCATTTTGCAATTTAAGTTTCTCTTTCATCCATTTGGTTCACATCAAACAAATACTTTTAAATCGAACGGATAAAGGGCAGCGCTCAAACATTTTGCCATAAGGAGATTTCGTGTAAATAAATATAAGTTAATATTCGATAAATGTTACTGGGTTCGTCCCTAATCTTTCGTTAATGTGCACATTTAGTTGGCTCTGGGCATAACTTCAGGTACAACCATGGCGGGGAGATTATTTTAGAAGTTGTTTTACGTCGACGAGGAACTGTTGTAGAATACTATTTTTCACTTTAGCTATTTCTTTGCAAAATGTCCAAGCATCCCACTCGTAATCATGTATTTTTTTTTAATTACAAGTATAAAAAAATAGAATATGAACCTTATTGGCATTTAGTTTCGGGCATGAAGCACCGTTCAAGAAATGTCTTAAAGTGTAAAAAATGTCTTTACGTATAAAAAATACACATGTTTTACGTGCCCATAAAATCCTCCAGTATATTTCGATCTATATTGACACATACCTACATATAGAGGGACTGTCGATCTCATGCATTGACTCCTGATCAATTAAAATATATTTTCCTCGCTTTCAACATCTATTTTACATATCACTGGTACGATATTTTACATTTGCTTAAACAGAATTTACGATAAAAATATCAATTCTTTTTTCATCGTTAAATATTGACCTCGTGGGAAATCAATTGATATTTGGCGTCAAATCTAAATTTTGACGAAATCTAAATTGGTGAACGTAACTGAATGATTCAAGTCAGTAGGCCATGGTTAGGACACTTGTTTCAATTTGTACTAGCTATTAATATACAGATGGAACTATTGTTTAATTTTTTTTACTTTTTTTACTACCAGAATCCATTTACGTCATCATTGAAAAGTAAGAATTACCAGAAAATGATTTTTCAAACACATCTATGCCGACAAATCACCTAATGTCTACGAAAACGTTTAGTAAGCATCGATGAATGTCAATAGTTACGGTTTTGTTTTTAAAACATTTCGCCCCAAACAAGACAATAACGCCACTACGACACGAAGAGTTACTGATTGTAAGAGAATATGAAATAAAAAAAAGCCACCATTAAGGAGAACGAACAATAAAATAATAAAAAAAAGAATTAAGAAGACAGAAGATAACAACTGATATGGCATTTAAATTTCCTCTTCAACACATGGCCCAGTGGATAACAGGCGTTGGTTAGATTCAGTGACTGGAATCAGAGATCTGAATTCAATATCAGGCTACAGCAGTGGTGAACCAAAAACTGAAATGAATGAGACAGAGACGGGAGTGACATGGAACTAGATAATTGACTAATCTACTCCGGTGGATGAAACAAAGGGTTCGGTTCGAAATATCCAATCACCTGAAGAAAACGACTGAAACGTTGTGAACATGACAATGAATGCTAGCCGAATCCAAATCCCATCTATAAAGGACATTAGCACATATATTAATGCTCTCATGAAGAGGTGCATTAGTATACAGGTTGACAATGTCAAAAGACACCATCAGTTTATTTTCAGACTCACTATCTAAATTTTTAAAGAAATTTCAAAAACATTTTATTTAAATTTACCTTGGCTAGGCAGGAAGTGCCAGTTGTTGTGTGACAGAATTTCAGCTTGTATTGCTTCATGATACGATGCTGTTAATTTGCGTACTGTATTCCAAACAAAATCTGTGTTCCCTTCCTTTAGTAAGGATCATTCGTCCTATTTTCAGAAAATTTTAGTTGTATACAAATTCAAATGCCGATGTGAAGTGGTGTACATAGGGTTTTAACTGTGGTGCGATTGGGACAGGGATCCCAGCAAATATGGGCGATGACAGAAGTGGCAAATGACTCCTTTGGTACATCCTTCCGCTGGCGTTCTCCGACGAAGAAAATGTAAAAATAATTAATCAGTTTGGTTCAGTGAAGATCCCTTTTTTGTTAACCTATCCCTATATGGAGCTCTCTGGTATATTGTTGGCCTATCTCTTGACGGCACTATAAAAAGTGAGATGGGACAAGGTTCAATGAACCCAGACCATGTTTAATGCAGATCCCCAGCCCTAAGCAAACTCCTCATGATTCTCTGGGTAGCTAATATAGATGACCAATGCCTGAAGTCAGAGAACGCAGGGCGAGTCACGCTCATGATCTCCAGCGTCTTCAGTCTCTTCATCTCATTGGGATTTATGCCAGCAATGACCTTACGGAGCGGCCTGATTTGTTTCAGCTTATCGAGATGTTTCTGACGATGTCTAGTCGGGTCATGCCGTCCTTGACTCCAATTAGATCGTATACGTGAAAGATCAGGTACTAACAACAGTGATGTGAAACCATTTCGGAACTTTATCGACAAGTTAGATCTTTTATTAGTATCGTATTGAGCACATCTAGGAGGTAGTGTGGACTTTGACTAATAAGGTCGACTCGACTTCGGTGGTGTCTTCTAGCAATCTCGACCGAGTTCTAGTTAAGAGAGTCGATGTATAGATCCTCGGTTGTCTAAGCTTCAATTCTATAATTTACTAGGATCATAGGCACGGCTGGGTTCGTGTAAACTTAGATAAGCCTAAGTTTAGGATGGCTAGCTACAGGACATTGAACGTATTGATATTGAATGGAGTAGGTCATCGATTGGCTAGTTTCAGTGCTTGTATTGGATTTTTCATGGATTTGATCAAGTTATCAACCACTCTTTGCCGCTCCTTTAGCAATGTTTCTTTAAAGGCTGCCACTGACGTGATTTTAGGTGCACGCTTTCGAAGTCTTCGGTCAAGGTGCTCCGAAACATGCTCTATTGGATTCATGTCAGGATTTTGGGCTACATATGGCAGTGACTTCATTCCTTGCGATTCCTTCCGGGCCTTTGCTACTTTACTCGTATGACATGGCACTCCATTTACGTAAACATTCCTGTTAATTGGATTGGTTTCAAGTAGTAGGGGGAGTCCTTTCTCTAATATTTGACAGTATTTTGGATCATTCAACCGCTCGTCAACAAAAAAATCAGCTCAGATTTCCCTCCACACCATTACTCAAATCCTTCCACATTTCACGGTCGCCTGCAGACATTCAGTGTCCCAAGACTAATTCTGATTTCTTCAAACATAAACCAATAACGGATTAGAATATTTACTTTCATCTGACCAAATTACAGACTGACAAAATTCATAATCTTTGCTCTCGAATTCTCTCGGCCAGTCCATGCGAAGGTCCCTGTTAACCTCTGAAATGAAGGGCTTCTTGCAACTCTTCTTTGATAGCCTAGCTCTTTCAGAGTATTTTTCACAGCATATCGTGACATTTCCATGCTGTTGCCGACATTTTTGACGCTCTGACGACGGTTTATAACGAGTTCCCTATTCAGTGTCAATTTTGTTCGCTCAAACCCGATGCTTGGTCTTCCTGAACGTTATTACTCTTGACAATGGCCTTCTTCATTATATTATTTAACAATATCCTTAACCGTTTTTATGATTAACCCGGAAAAAGCTAATAATTTCTCTATTTGACTTGCCACACTTACGACATCTTATGATTTGCCCTTATTGAAATTCAATTTTCTTACTTCCACGAACTTTCATTACAAAATATAAGGCATCTATTCTTCATAGATGAGAGCAGCTTGATACTAACATGGCATTATCTGAAAAAAGCGACGTTATTAAACAAGCTAAAATTGATGTAATCAAGGGTGGCTAAAAACTTATCATAGCCCATTGCATGGGCATTTTTAAATTTTTTTCTTCCAAATTTAGTTTAATTCTCCACCCGACTTCGTTAGTGACCAGAAATGTTATTTCCCTGCTGAATGCGGGGCATTTTCGTTTTTCGAATGTGTTTTTCTAATTTATTGTCGTGCCTGAATGAGTGCGTAATTGTGTGTATGGTTGGTAGAATGCCTGAATTTCGTACAGTTAACTGAGATGTTTTACAGCAGTTGAGGATTGAAAGTATTTTTCCAGGTTTTTCCATTTTTAAAAGTTGCTCTTTTTATTCTTTACTCGCCACAGACAAATCGTACATATGACGCTATTTAGGAATTCATAGGGTCTTTGAGGTCTTATGGTGATTGTAGTAAGAATGGTAAGAAAGAATGTGATATTTTGGATAAAGGAAAATTGTATAGTGTTTTTGTGTCAGTGATTGTGTGTAGCTAGGTTTTTAGGTTAAGAAGGACTTTTTTGTATTGTTACGAAAATAAATATCATGGCCAGACGATTGCGCTTGGCAGCCTGCTTAACAAACTGTCGACTCTGAGTGTTGACTTCAATGTCCACATATATATTTGCATAGGCTCTATCCTTGACATTGAGCAATTTAGCCCATATATATATATTTTTTTTTTGACGTATTTTTTAACGTCATATTTGCATAGGCTCTATCCTTGACATTGAGCAATTTAGCCCATATATATATATATTTTTTTTTTTGACGTATTTTTTAACGTCAAAAAACGACAATATTATGTCATTATTTTTGCACCAACCTAATATATATATATATATATATATATATATATATATATATATATATATGTTTATATGTTTATATATATATGCGTTTATATATATATATATACATATATATATATATATATATATATATATACGTTTATATATATGTATGTTTATATATATATATATATATATATATATATACATACAT